>CM021765.1:9587922-9731803 GCA_011076525.1 Nettapus auritus
GTTAAAGGATAAAAGTTTAAAGGTTCTGATACAGTAAAATCACTGGAATGAGCCTTGAAAAATCTTCCACAAACCTCAATTGTATTTAGAGATCTGCTATCCTTTGAAATAAATGTGAGTTTTTTAAAAGATTTGGGCCTCAAATTAAGATTGTAGGTATCATAAAGACATTTTTTTCTTCAAATGTTCCTTTTTCAGTAATATTTTAATCTATAATTTCTTCAAATGGATGTCAAGGGACAAACTATCTTTGCTCATGATTTACAGGTCTTTTTCCTGATAAACTGTCTTGTAATTACATGTGTAGTAGTAGTTAGGTGTTCTAACACGATGTTAAGACATATAATTTTGTGAATATAGAACAGTTATCATTGGATTCAAATACAAAAAGTTTACCATATGTACATGAACACATTACAATGTGGTGAGTTGGAAATGTAATCGCAACACATCAGCTATATTATGTAAGTGTCCTTATTACTGCCTTTTCATGTTTGCTGAAGAATGATCATGTGCTAATGTTGAATAACTGGGTAGAAATTGTAAATTGGCATCATAATTCTGATGTGTGACATTAGTGACGAAACACAGACCAGGGAGGCCAGAAGAAGGAAGAAGAGGCTTGCCTGTAGTCTTTTTTTTTTTTTTTTTTGGGGGGGGGGGGGCGGAGGGGCACAGGTAGAAACAGTTTAGTCAACCAGATTTTTTTATTTTTTTTTTGATATGGGATATGTTTATTTATTCTATAAAGAGAATGACCATTTTAAAATCATGAGTTCCTCTGCAAAATAAAATTTCTGATACGGAATGTAATCTTGCTAATTATAAATAATTTTAAAAACTGACAAGACTTTTTTTTTTACATCACAGTTTTCTTTTAAAGGAGTTCTGATTTAATCTGATAACTAATTTGAGTTTTTAAAGCAGTTTAAAGCAGTTCCTGTCACTTATTTTCAAATAAGAATTTTAAAAGTGAGGAACTGAAGGAATAAATAATTTCTAAAGCAAAAACTTCTAAAACTTCTAACTGTATGCTGTATTTTCATTTGAACTGTAGAAATGTCAATGGAAAAGTAGGAATGCATTCTACATTAGATCATATTTATGATTGGTACAAGTTAGAGATTGCACTTGTTGTTTCTAAATAGTCAACACCAGCCTGTAGCATTTATAAGTCTTTTTGTTCATCATGTCTCAATAAGATTCTTCTATCAGTGCATATATATTACAACTAAATTTGTCAAGTATTAAAAACTCTGAATAGGCAAACTTTCTGAAGAGAAATGCTGTTAAATTATTCAGAAATGCCCAACATTTCAACGTGAACCAAAGTACTTCCCACTTCACCAGCAAAAGTGTGCTTTTCTCTTATTGACTTAAATGCATTTTTCGTCTCTAAGAGTTGATACATGATACATATATGTATGATACCTAGCAACATTCTTTCCTCAGTGTTTTGATATTCTAAAAATCTTATATTTAATCATATGTTTACAAGTTTGGCAATGATGATGTCTTTGTGTATGTGATAAATACATGCTGACCCTGTCCAAAACAGATTACATTTAAGAACAGATGCAGCTAATGACAATGTCTTAGCTCTCAGGCTGCATAAAAAAGGGAAAAAAAATACACCAAGACTAAAGATTATTTATTATAAGCTGCATGCATATGACCTCAAAACATGATGTGCAGAATAATTTTTTCATGACAAATTACAGGGAAGATAATTCTAAATATAAAAATGATAAAAAACATATTTGTATCTTAATAGCCTTAAAAAGAAAGCTGGATTTTCTTATCACATTTATTACTAGTGATAAAGGAATTCTTTAGTTACTGTAGAACTTTTTCTTCTCATTACTGTACAAACAGCATTTTTTCCCACCACTGTTTCCTGTTACTAATAGCAGTGATGCTATGTCATACACTGAGGTTCAACAACAGGGCAGGCAATAACAATACTCATTTCCATCTCTTCTTGGTTGGTCATTAGATACTACGGATTGGATTCAGCAATAATGGTACCATTACAGATTAGAAGGAGAATGTCTAAAGTTGTTCCTTGCCCACTTGTTGCCTATCTTTTTCTGATCTTAATTACTTTGTTGATGCTTTTTGTCTCTACTTTACAAGTCATTGTACCACTTCTTCTCCCTGTGGAAAACTAAGATCTTAGAGATTCACTTTCACTACCTGGGCACAGTTAGTCCAACTCCTAGGAGACCTTCTGAGTTTGAACAATGTTTGAATTTTCTAGAAGCTAACCCAAACTGATCACAGTGTGTGCAATTGGACATATGTTTATAAATATGGACATATTGGAAATAAAATAATGATTATATATCATTGCTGAAATTGTAATGGGGGGCATATCTCTAGATGCAAAAATAACTTGGGTTTTAGTGGATTGTGTTTTGGTTTGGTTATTTTTTTTAAATATTCTAATAAATGTCCCATAAATATTTTTTTTTCTTTAGTAGAAGGAACAAAAATATAAATATAAGATACAAAATAAATAAATTTTAAAAAAAAATCTGCCATTACGGGCTGAAGAATATCTAAGCGTACCTTTTTCATAAAGAATGCTGAAGTATTGAAGTGGTGATGACTTCCCAAATTTTTGGAGTATACTCCAAAAAACTCCTATAGGAGTTTTGTCCAATATGATTAAGATTAATCACAGCTTAATCATTAGACTTTTCCTTAGAAATATTTATTATCAAATTGAATTTTTAAATGCAATGTTTTTGTTCTGATATCAGGATTTTGGGTTTATCATATTGGGTACACTACTGGTAAGAATAGATGTGATTTGTATTCAAGGTATTATCTGATTTTTCAAAGCAGGTAATCATTTCTGTGAAATGGAGGTTACTTAACAAAATATTAATGACTATTTGTGTACTATTATTATTGTTAGCATTTTAATGGAGAATTATATGCACAGTAACACGTCTGTAGGCAACAATAGGTACTTTACATTTAAATCAAATGATAAAAAAACACCCTGACTGGTTCTTTAAAAAACAACCTGTCAATAACAAATATTTGGTTTATGATATTTTGCCATTAAATGCAACTTTAGTGTGAATAAACATTTTAAAATACTTATAATTGAGAGAAACTGAGCAAATTGTAAACATACCTTCAAATTATAATTAGCACCATCATGATTTTCTTAGTGTATTTATTCTTTTTTTCTTTTTTTTTTCTTTTTTTTTTTTTTTTCTTTTAACTCAATATATTGCTAAGGAAGCTGATAAATGAAGCTTGAAATAGAAGGTTTGACCTACTTCAGAAATTATTGACTTAGATTAGCAAAGTTGACAAATACCACCGTGTATATCACTGAGAGCCATAAAAAATATGAACATCACATCATGTCATTAAAATCAGAAGACTTTGGGATGCTTGTTCTCAAATTATTAGTGCATACAGGGACACTTCATAAGATTGTCAGCTAAGATGACAGCTAAGATGACCTGTCATTTGGAGAGCGAGCTATTTAATTAGCTGAATCATGAAATTATTTTACAAAATATTGCATTTCACATCTGGGAGAAATGGGGAGGAGGCATTTCATAGCTGGGACGAGGGAGACTCTGGTGTGGAAATACTTGCTGTAGGATATTCATGGTATTTTTGTTATCCAAAGAAGGAGATAGAGGTGCTTGTCATTCAGGGTGGTATAAAAGAATCTTTAAACTCGCAGAAAGACTAAGTGTATTTAGTTATGAATAAGAAGGAAAATATTGGTTGTGATGTTCAGTTGCACGTGCCTGCATTTTCTTCCTTATTTCCTTTGATCAGTAGCTGACCATTTTGCTTTTATCCCTTCAATTACACTTCCAGCAGCAGCTTGCCTCTGCATTACAGATTTACTGAGAAACTTCTTTTTTTTTTTTTTATGAACTGTTCAGAAAACGGTTCTACAGTACCGAACTGAAGATATGGGGACTTTCCAGATCATATTAACTCATGCTTCAGTACTCCGTGTGTTCCACTGCATGTTGCAATGCATAACACTCAAATTGAGAAAAAGAAACCAAAGCTCCAAATTTTGTAAGATTCACATATTTCTAGGGAATTGTAAAAGATTAAATGGAAAAAAAATGGAAAAAAAAAAAAAAAAAAAAAAAAAAGATCAAGCCCCAGAAATGCTGCAGGATGATGTTTGGCAAGCAATATTTATATCTATAAATATGTAGTCAGTTTTGAAGCACAATTAATTAAATATTAATGTAAACTAACCCACACACACACAGAAGAAGTCCCATGTATATATGAACAATTATAATTATCATTAGATTGGATTCTGAAAACAATTAACTGATGTATTTGTTTGTATCTACAAACAAAAGATAATCTTACAACTGATGAAACTAGTTGCTGATGTGGGCAGTCATGTAAAGCGTAGCTAAATGTCAAAACTCAGAATTTGAGGATCTTTTCATTTTGTTTTAATAGCTTTGCAAAACAGAATTCATGTTCAGTCATTTATGGTTTAATATAATTTGATTTAGAATATTTTTTTCATCTGAGACGTTAGCTCATCTTTTAGAAAAATAGACACGTATTTAATTGCCTGGAGACATTAAGAATGTATATATAAATATATACATACGCATATGTATTTATTTTTTTAGGAAAAGGAGGATGACAAATCAGACACATCAAGCTCTCAGCAACAGAAAAGTCCACAAGGTCTGAGTGACACCGGGTATTCTTCTGATGGGATATCAAGTTCACTTGGTGAAATTCCAAGTCATATCCCCAGTGATGAAAAGGATTTACTCAGAGAATCTAGTAAAAAAGACACTATTTCACAAGAAAGCCCACCGAGCCCCTCAGATCTAGCTAAATTGGAAAGTACTGTCCTGTCTATTTTGGAAGCTCAGGCAAGTACACTTTCTGATGAAAAATCTATGAAGAAGAAAGAACTTTATGAAACATACAGTGAACAGACAAAGGATCAACATAAAACAAAGCCTTTGCCAGTCACTCCAGAATCTTACAGTTCAGATGAGGAAGACTTAGAAGCTATTCAAGAAGGTGAAGGAACCATTGTAGAAGATGGCAAAGGAAGTGCTTCCTCCCAAGCTGAATACAAGGAAGGAGACGGAGGAGATGACATACCAGCAAGAAGGCAACGCTATGATTCTGTGGAAGATAGCAGTGAGAGTGAAAACTCACCTGTCCCAAGGAGAAAAAGAAGAGCTAGTGTTGGTTCTTCAAGCAGTGATGAGTACAAACGAGATGACAGTCAGGGATCAGGAGATGAGGAAGACTTCATTAGAAAACAAATTATAGAGATGAGTGCTGATGAAGATGCATCAGGTTCTGAAGATGATGAGTTCATTAGAAATCAGCTCAAAGAGATCAGTGTAATTGAAAGCCAAAAAAAAGAAGACGTGAAAAGCAAAGCCAAAGGAACTGCTGGAAAACATAGAAGAATGGCGCGGAAAAGTAGTGCAGGCTATGATGAGGATGCAGGAAGACGACATTCATGGCATGATGATGATGATGAGACTTTTGATGAAAGTCCAGAACCAAAATACAGGGAAACTAAAAGTCAAGACAGTGAGGAACTTGCTGTAACGGGAGGTGGAGGACTTCGGCGTTTCAAAACAATAGAATTAAACAGTACAATAACAAACAAATATTCTGAGGCTTCTGAACAACAGAAAGGTATTTTATATTTTGATGAAGAACCTGAGCTAGAGATGGAGAGTCTTACAGATTCACCAGAAGATAGATCTAGAGGAGAAGGGTCTTCTAGTTTACATGCTTCAAGTTTCACACCAGGTACATCTCCCACTTCAGTGTCATCACTTGATGAAGATAGCGACAGCAGTCCTAGTCACAAAAAACTAGGAGGGGAGAGCAAGCAACAGCGCAAAGCTAGGCATAGGTCACATGGTCCTCTTCTTCCAACTATTGAAGATTCTTCAGAAGAAGAAGAACTACGGGAAGAGGAAGAATTGCTAAAGGAACAAGAGAAACAGCGTGAGTTAGAACAGCAACAAAGAAAAAGTTCTAGCAAGAAATCTAAAAAGGACAAAGACGAACTGAGAGCTCAGAGAAGAAGGGAACATCCAAAGACTCCTCCAAGTAATCTTTCTCCTATTGAAGATGCATCTCCAACAGAAGAGTTACGACAGGCAGCAGAAATGGAAGAGCTTCACAGATCTTCCTGTTCTGAATATTCACCTAGTATTGAGTCAGATCCTGAAGGATTCGAAATTAGCCCAGAAAAGATAATAGAAGTTCAAAAAGTTTACAAGTTGCCTACTGCTGTTTCTCTATACTCACCAACAGATGAACAACCAATTGGAGTTCCAAAAGAAGAAAGTGGTCAAAAGACATTGAAAAGTGCTGAAGAGGTATATGAGGAAATGATACATAAGACCCATAAGGCCAAGCCATTTCAAATTGCAGATGAAAAAGATGAGGTGTTTGAAAAAGAATCATTATACGGTGGAATGTTAATAGAGGATTATATTTATGAATCTTTAGTAGAGGATACTTACAATGGAACTATTGATACTAATCTTGTAATGAGACAAGATGAGAGTAATGAGTACATACAGCAGAGAGGAAAAGAGAAAAAAATAAGAGCTTCAGAACAGATCTATGAAGAACCACAGAAAATTACTGATCTACAGGAAGACTACTATAGTGTAGAGCCTTTACATTCAATTGTGCCTCAAGAAGATATTGTTTCTAGCTCTTATATTATTCCAGAAAGTCATGAAATAGTTGTATTAGACAGCACAGTAAATTCCACTACTGAGGAAAAGCAGTTGTTAGATGCAGAAGCTGCTTATGAAGAGCTTATGAAAAGACAGAGAATGCAGCTAACCCCCGGGTCCAGTCCAACACAGCCAACTTCAGATTTTGTTCCTACATCTGATACAAAGATATCTAGTGTTGGAGAAATAGTGGATAGTACATCTTTAACATCAAGCACTACTTCAGCAATCTCAGATGTATCATCTCTCAGTAGTACAGCACTTTCTATTCCAGATGTTAAAATAACTCAGCATTTTACGTCAGAGGAAATTGAAGATGAATACTTAACAGATTATGCCAGAGAAATTCAAGAAATAATTTCTCATGAAACATCAATGTTGACATACTCTGAAACATCAGAAGGTGCTGCATCAGTTTTACCCTCTGATACAGCTTCCTTAACATCATCTACATCTTCAGTTTGTACCACAGATAGTTCATCACCTATAGATAGTGCAACCACAGGTTATGTAGATACAGCAGATGCTGTAAGTAAACTAGCAGATTCTGAAGATGTCAGGATAATAGCCCAAATTCCCTTAACATCTACAAAAGAGTACTCTGAGGTGAGCATGCCTTATGAATCTGTTGCTGGAGCCACTAAAAGGCCAGCTATAGCCTCAGATATGGAGAGTGTGGATCAAGCTGCAGTTTGTTTGCCTGAAACTGCACCTTCGTTAGTGTCCACTACAGTTATAAAACCCAAGCAATATGCAACTGATACCATTACATTTGATACCTCCAAAGCAGAAAAGGTTGCAGCTAGAAAAATAAAAAGTACAGTAGAGTCTGGCATTGTCAAAATTCATCATGAAGATTTAAACAAAGAATTGAGCATTGATATGACAAGGATTAATTTGACTGGTGATACATCTGAGCAACCACCCACATGTATAGCATCAGTTCAAGTTAAAGAGCCTGCATCAGAAACATCTTCTGTACCTACTCCCAGTGTTGTAAGTAAGACCAGCATGGTCTCTGTGTCTTCCTCAGCTCCTGCTCCTACATCCAAAGTATTTTCACTTTTTAGAAGCTCTTCTTTGGATTCTCCTGCACAACCTTCTCCACCTCCACCTCCTCCTCCTCCACCACCACCTCCTCCACCATTACCTCCACCTATTTTACCCAAACCAGCCATTTATCCCAAAAAGAAGTCACAGATTAAGACTCCAG
The DNA here is from genome assembly GCA_011076525.1 of Nettapus auritus. NCBI lineage: Eukaryota > Metazoa > Chordata > Aves > Anseriformes > Anatidae > Nettapus > Nettapus auritus. The sequence continues at coordinate 9,595,891 of CM021765.1, forward strand.
TGGCAACAGCACCCACGATGGTACCTTCAGTCACAAGTGTTCCAACACTAGACTCCACATCTGTTTTTAAGAATCATGTGGTACCTATCACAAAAACATACACCCCAACACCACCTCCTGTACCACCCAAACCATCCTCCATTCCAGCAGGGCTCATTTTCAGTCACAGGCCTACTGAGGTAACAAAACCTCCAATTGCTCCTAAACCAGCAGTTCCTCCACTCCCAATAGCTGTTCATAAGCCAGCAGAAACACAGGCAAAACCAATAGGTTTGTCATTGACTTCAAGTATGACTCTGAATTTGGTCACTTCAGCTGAGTACAAAATAGCATCTCCCACATCCCCTTTGTCTCCACACTCTAACAAATCATCACCAAGGTTGACAAAACCCTCACAGGAAACCTATGTTGTCATCACATTGCCATCTGAGCCTGGAACTCCTACAGAAGCTATCACTAGTCAGGCTGTTAGCAGCTGGCCTTTAGAAGCACCTTCTAAAGAACAGATTCCCCAGCCTATGCAACCAATTTTTACTCCATCCATGAAAGCTATGGAAATTCCAAGTGTGGCAGATCAGAGTATGTATATTTCAGGTGCTTTGCAAACTATCCCTTGCACAACACAATCAACTTTTGAAAAAGTACCTAGTTCAAAATTGGAAGCAGTAACAGAGGTAGCCAAGACTACGGTGTCTGTAGCAAAGGGCCCAATGTCCAGTGTTGGTTTAGGTAGTGTCGCTATTACTATACCTCCAGAACCAATACATATAGTAGATCAACCCAGGTATAGAGAGAATGGAAGATTCCATCCTTTGGGTGATGTCATTGACCTTCGAACTTTAACTAAGATGGATATTGAAATGAGAGACAGCTGTATGGATCTATCTGCTGTTTCCATGGATGTGAGAAGGCTAATGCCAGCAAGTGACACATGTGGACGGCAAGTAAGTACAGTCCAGCCAGCTATAATAAACCTTAGCACTGCATGTGTTGCAGATCCTTCTCTGTCTGTAGTCACTGAAACAGGAACTGTCATGACTTGCACTGCCACTGCAAGCTACACTACCAGTACAGACAGCCTTGTGGATCTGGGACATGCAATGACAACTCCACTGCAGCTAACAACATCAAAACATTTTGAGCCTGCATACAGAGTAACAGACAGCCAGGCGTTCTCTGCAAGTAGAGATGAAGTGCCAATAAATTTATCCCTAGGTACTTCAACACATGCAGTGACATGGGCTACTACAAAGCCTGTTACTGTACCACCTGTTGGTGTTACAAATGGTTGGACTGATCTCTCGACTTCTCAGGAGCCAATGGAGAGTGGAGCAGTTGACCTTAGCACTACAAAATCCCATAGAACAATAGTAACAATGGATGAAACTACTTCAGGTGTCATAACTACAGTAATAGAAGATGATGAAAAGCCTGTGGATCTCACTGCAGGGAGAAGAGCTGTCTGCTGTGATATGGTTTATAAATTGCCATTTGGTAGGAGCTGTACAGCACAGCAGCCTCCAGCTACGCTTCCTGAAGATCGCTTTGGTTACAGAGATGACCATTATCAGTATGATCGTTCAGGGTCATATGGCTACCGAGGAATGGGAGGTATGAAACCATCTATGTCTGACACAAATTTATCAGAAGCTGGACTTTTTGCATACAAAAGCAAGAATAGCTTTGATTATCGAGTTGGGGCAACTGATGCAGCAGTAGATCTTACTTCTGGAAGAGTTACTACAGGTCAGTATGACACAGCAGCAGATCTTTCTTTGAAATATAATTTTGATGTTCTTCACCTCATTTCAGGATGATTTTTAAATGTATTTTTACTTTTCCCCTCCTTCTGTTGTTTTGTTTTCTTTTGGACAGTGTGACAAATTATTCTGGAGTACACGTTTATTTCATTTCTTCATTTTACATATATGTTTTGCACAGAGGTACCTGCATGTGCCTGCATGTTCAGAAATGCTTCCTTCACACCTAAAGTAGATCAGTAACCTGAAGATTTGCATGCGGTTTCCCCTTCCCATTTAATTCATCAAGATGGGATGACTTTCAGAATCCACAAAGCAGCATTCTTTTGTGGGACTGGACTGTAATTTTGCCCTGTAATTTCAGGTGAGGTTATGGATTACTCAAGCAAGACCACTGGTCCTTACCCAGAGACTCGGCAGGTAATTTCTGGCATCGGGATCAGTACACCACAGTACTCCCAAGCAAGAATGGTATCATCTCTGGGTTCCCAATTCGGCGTTGGAAGTGTTTTGAGATCATCCAATGGTGTTGTTTATTCTTCAGTAGCAACTCCCATCCCATCCACATTTGCCATCACTACACAACCCGGTTCTATTTTCAGTACAAGTGTCAGAGATTTACCTACTCTCCAAACAATTGACTCAGTGACCTCCTTATCAACTTTGCAACAGAATCAACCTCTCCCACGGTCGTACAGTTTCTTGACAACAGTGGCAACTGAAAAAGATGCAATTACTGCCCTTGATATTGAGACAGGCTTGCCACCTCTTCCTCTAGAAACTATTGCCACTGAGCCAACTAACCTAATACCTTCAACAGCATCTGAAGTTTATACAGACGTAATCGAAGATGAAGTTGCTCTTCTCATTGCCCCTGAAGAAGGCAAACAGCAGCAGCTTGATTTGGAGCGTGAACTTCTTGAGCTTGAGAAAATTAAGCAACAGCGCTTTGCTGAAGAGCTGGAATGGGAACGTCAGGAAATTCAAAGATTCAGGGAACAAGAGAAATTTATGGTACAAAAAAAGCTCGAGGAGCTGCAATCCATGAAACATCATCTCTTATTTCAGCAAGAGGAGGAACGGCAAGCTCAGTTTATGATGAGGCAAGAGACTTTAGCGCAGCAACAGTTGCAACTTGAACAATTCCAACAACTTCAACAACAGCTCCATCAACAGTTAGAGGAACAAAAAATTCGTCAAATATATCAATATGGTTATGACCCTTCAGGAACTGGCTCACCACAAACCACCACAGATCAAGCACTTTTGGAAGGACAGTATGCAACCACAGAAAATGGTCAGTTTTGGCCTGCTGATGATGTAACCACTACAGCTTCAGGAGTGCTGGGTATTGAAATTCCACAAAGCCAAACATGGTATACAGTTCAGTCAGATGGCATTACCCAATATATACCTAGGTCTGGTATCCTAAGCTCTGTTTCAGAAATGTCTCTTAAGGATATTGATGTGAGAGAGGAGAAGCAATTGAAAAAGAGAAGTTCTATGCCAAAATTACGTGGTCCATATGAGGAGCTGGATGAGACTCTGGAGGATGAGCCCAGGTGTTTCAAAAAGATAGTAGACAGTGGAGTGCAAACTGATGATGAAGACGGAGCAGACAGAGGTTACACAAACAGAAGACGGAGAACTAAAAAGAGTGTTGATACAAGTGTTCAGACAGATGATGAAGATCAAGATGAATGGGACCTTTCTAGCAGATCCAGAAGAAAGCCTCGTGTAGGGAAATACAGTGAGAGTACCACTGAGGCAGACAAAGCTAAACAGTTCTCCAAAGTATCTAGTATTGCAGTTCAGACAGTAGCAGAGATTTCAGTACAAACAGAACCTGTAGGAACAATAAGAACACCTTCAATCAGGGCTCGATTGGATGCTAAGGTTGAAATCATAAAGCACATTTCAGCACCAGAAAAGACATATAAAGGAGAAAGTTTGGGATGTCAAACAGAGACAGAGTCAGATACTCAAAGTCCCCAATATCTGTCAGCTTCATCCCCTCAGAAAGATAAAAAACGCCCAACACCATTAGAAATAGGCTACTCAGCCCATCTTCGTCCAGACTCTACACTGCAGGTAGTCCCTTCCCCTCCTAAATCTCCCAAAGTTCTCTATTCACCCATTTCACCTGTTTCACCAAGCAAAGTTATAGAGTCAGCATTTGTACCCTATGAAAAACCCATAACTGATGACATCAGCCCTCAGAAGATGCTGCATGCTGACATTGCCAAGGTTCCTCCATCAAGCCCAAAGGCGGCAAAGATGATGCAACGCTCTATGTCTGATCCTAAGCCCCTGAGTCCCACAGCAGAAGACAGTTCCAGAGCTCAGTTTCAGTACTCTGAGGGTTTCATGGTAAGAAGTATTTGCTTACTTTTTTTTTTTTTTTTTTCAGTTTGCAATTGTACAGCTGACTATCAGTCTAGCATGAGATCTGACACACCCATCAGAAATTCCTATGTATGCAGTCTTTTTGCACATCTTACTGAAAAGTCACAAGAAGTGTCTGCTGTCTAAAGCAAGGGTCATTTGATTCATTGTTTTGTCTGGAAAAAGAGGAATCCAGTCTTAGTGAGATTCAGAAGAGAAAAAAAATACAACGCACAACAAATCCGTATTCAGAATGTGGATGGCACTTTACATTTTATATATTAATTAATTATATTATATTATATATTATAAAATATATTTTATATAGTAATTAATTGGCAATAAAACAGCTACTACTAATTCTTCAAAAAATTAAAAATATTTTCTTCTCTAGTAATATAATACCCAGCTCTTGTGGCACACTCTGTAGTGTATTTACATTGGAATTACTGCATATACATCCTGAGAGGCAGCTGAAAGGAGATTTGGAGTTGCATGATTTAGCTGTCATTTTTGATCCTTGTGTTGTTTTTTTTATTTTTTATTTTTTGGCCATTTATGATTCTGTGAATAATCTTGTGTCCCAGTCTGTACATACATCTTTTATCTCTTTCAGAGTGAAAGGTTTCAGACCACAAATCCATTTTTTGCTGTTTTGTTTTGGATAGGGAGGATTATCAAGAAGTTATACAAGTGCTGAGGACTGTTTCTGACAGGGCCAGAGGAAGGATGCTGGCTTTAGCTGGGATAGAGGCAGTTTTGAATAATAAAAGACTAACATCATCAGGATTTAAATTTGCAATTTCTGCAATATTCCTTCTCCTTGAGAAGTAAGGGTTTTGATTTGGGAATCTATCCATTATTTATGAATGAAAGGAAGTAGTCTTGGTGAAACAAGCAAACAAACAAACAAAAAACAACAAACAAACAAACAAAAACACCACAATATTTAACATGTTCTTGGCTGTCCATTTGTCTGAGTTTATTCCCTTCTGTCAGTTGCAGGCTCAGTATCTTGTTTGTGAGAGCTCTAGGAGAGCTGCCATTCAGGTTCTTTAGTAATTTTTACTTTTTATGTTCAGTTATCTGTGAATATATAAGTATATTCTCTAGTACTGACTGGATAGAATAAAGCAGGTTTGTCCCTGTTTGGTATTTTGTGGTGACTTTCAGCTATGGGATGGTCTGGTTGTACCCTTCAAGGCCCCTGTTGTAAGCAGTTTCTGCAGCTTTACATATTTATATAGACATTAAGTACTTTCTATCCTGTTACTACTTGAAAACCATTCTTTGAAGTCTGAAGGGAAAATAGTAGTCATGGCATTGGTACTCCATATCCCTATTGTAGGATTAACAGTGCGAGAAAGAGTAACACAAATACTCATTTCATATAGAGGCCTTGGAACAGCATCTTAAAGGATGTTGTTCACAGGCTAGAAATTGTTGGATTGTACTAGATTTTGGAAAGTAGGTATTAATATTGTAAAATAACTGGCACTGCAGTGAAACTATTACTGAAAACAAATGTTCACTTATTTTATAGATACATATATATTTAATATGAATTGTAGAGTTTGTATGATGGTGGATGATAAATTCTGTGAGGCACTGATTGTTTAAAGGCCTTTACATTTGAGCTTGAACACATGCAGTATTTATTAATCAAGACATAGAAACAAAGGGCTTATATGTCATTGTTCATTACTTACTCATATGGTTATTACAGTTTTGCCCTGATCGCAAACAGTAATGAGATATGCTGTTCTTGTTAGTACGTAGCCATCAAGCAGAAATAGTCCATGTCTGAAAGTAATTGCAATCTAACTGAAAGAGGTGGACTTTTTATGGATTTTTTTAATAGAATTTGAAGTGCAAGTAGACAAACACAAGGAAAGTAAAAATCTTGCATAATTTAAAGTGGGCTGCACTAACTGTGTCATGTGTCATATTGTGGGGAAGCTGCTCTGCAAACCTCCTGTGACCATAATGGCAGCTTTCAGCCCTGATGTTATGTAAAGCATTAAGAATTATTCAGAATTTTTCCCTCTTTTTTTTTTTTTTTTTTTTTTTTTTTTTTTCTGATACGTGTTCTTGTGTTCTCAGCTTTGTCTGGGATCAGATGAAAAATAAAGGAGCAGAAGAGATACATGATAAACAGGAGTATACATAAAAAGAAAGTTTCAGAGTGATCTAATGACATCATCAGAATCTGAAAATATTGGGACAATTTGCTTTGGAAGTTTGTCAGTTTCAGTTCTCCAGTTTCCATAAGATTTACAGTATTATCTCCAGCAGAACTACATTTTTTGATACTGAGCCTGGTTTTAAGACTGTAACAACTTAGCAGACAGTGATTTCTTCCATTGTGCCTTAATACCCTCCCTCAGAAGTTCTTCCTGAACGTTAGTATACACACAGTGGCACTGTTGACAGTGTATAGTCTGTTGACATTTTCACAGAATCACAGAATCAGATTTTTTTTCAGCTGCAGATTTGTGTTATTGCAACAACATACTGTTGTTGTACTTGAGTTTAAATACAAGATCATTTTTGGATTATCCTACTAGTTCTGAAACTACAATGTTTCATGAACATTGAAATATATTAGGGACTGCAACTTTTTGTTCATTCTTTGTACAGTGTCCGTAACAGTTGTGTAAATTCTCTGTTTACCCTTTTGTGCCTCCTAACTGGAGAGCACCTAATCGCCTAATTGTAAAAGGGAAAGGTACAGGGGATCAGATACATCATTCTGAACAATGAAGTTTAGTTCAGAAAAACTTGTCAAACATTTCACTCAGAATAAAAGGGCAATGTTGAATGTAAAGGAAAAAAAAATGGAAATGAAAGATTGATCTTTCACTACCTTTGGGAAATGTTGTGTGTACAGGAATATTTTTTTTGCATGGATGAATATCCCTTCACATTTTTAATAGTTCTTGTTTCAGGGTTATGTCTTTGTCTCCATTTATAAATGCTGCAGGTGAAAAGGGTGTTCATATGTTCATATTTTATGACAGTTTATCAAAAATGTTTATCCTTATGCAATCAATGAGCCTAAAAGGGTAGGAATAAAACTGGTTTTAAAATCTCTTCTAAAGATTACAGTGAAATGACATTTTGTCCTCTAATTAATACACTTTCATCATACTTCTTCCATTTAAAAATGCATTTATTATAACATTTCAGGAAAGAGATTATGGAGACTATGAATAAGATGATGAAATTATACCCCTACTTTTTACAACTGCTGTTGTAAATAAAACTTTATGTACTTTAATTTGCCTTTTGTAGGAAATCATTACAATATTTTATCCAATCTAGTATAAGTGAAAGGCTGAAAAATAATTTACCTGCTAATCACGTAATTATAAGTATCAAAAAATATTGCTTTCAGTGACAGCACATTTAATGTTGAGATTGCAAGTTACATGTTTACATTACATTTTCCATTACTGTCTATAATAGTTATTGCCTCTATTGCCATGAACATAGAATGAACATAGGTGATGCCATCATACTAATCTGAAGTAAAAGCATTTCTTTCTATTTTATTTCCTTTGATGGTTCTTGTATAGTGTGCAGTTCTGTGAGTAATCAAGTGTAGCTGTGTCAAGGAAAAATTGTGAGATATAGGTTGCCAGCATGAAAAAAGACTCATGGAAGACACCCATCTAGAATTATTACTATTCAAAGATACCTATTATTCCTCCTTGGGAAGCTGTGTGCCACTTGAACTCCCAGTGGAAATGACCTTCTTGGTGCTGCCTTTGATAGGCTGTCCAGCAGCCCTGTGTGGTAGGATTCCATGGAATGTGATGACATAACAGTGGTTTCCATGGGGGCACCAAGAAGTCACAGTAAACTTTGGAAGCAGTGATTCAAATGTATCTATTCAGCAGCAATAACAACAGAAAACTTTAAAAAAGTGAGCACCTGACTAGTTTAATAAAGAAATAGCTTTATACCAGTGCATCACAGATCAAGTCATATGCCAGTCACAGTCAAATTCAGCACTTGTACATGTTGCATATGTATAACCAAAGATGGAAGTTGTCTGCCTTTTGCCTTTGGATGTAAAATGCCTGCTCAGCTAAACTGAAGCAAATGGCAGAAGATCTGGCACATGAACTGTCACACTCACACAACATCTACAGCTTAAGCAGTGCATAAAGCCTCAGAAGAAGTGTTTGTATTAGTGAAATTAATGCAAAGACACATCTGTCAACAGCCTGCCAGCTTCAGGGTAGAAACTGTGTATTTAAGCATCCACAGTTTGAGCTAATTCTATCAATCTATTTATTAAGAGAGTTACCAAAGACATTTCTCCGATTTGTTGTCTGATGTTAGTTCTGCTACTGTAGGGCAAATATAATTCAAATCTGTATGCTATGCTAAAAAAGACAATGATTTCAAGAAAAATCTCCAAAGATCGTTTGGAGATTAAAGAACTTCACCTATTGACCGACTCAGAGCAAAAAATGTTTTTTTAATACGAATTCTAAGTGTCATTTTTTAACTGTTGAATTTAAAAGTAATAAGAACAAAGCACAGTAATCTGTTTTATCTTCTATCGTATTGTACTGATAATTGATTTCAACAAAAAGTGACAGATCTAAAAGCGTTGCCTCAGATACATCGCACCTGTTATTATGTATACGTAATAAATATAAAAGTAAATTACAGAAAATATTGTTCTCTGTAATCTATCACTGTCTTCAGTTTAAGTTAGTGGAATTTACCTCATTAACATCCATGTTGTACCATGACATTTCTGCCTTGATCATGATACTGTAATTGCAACATAATTACAATTCTTCATTTTCATCAGTAACATTACATAATGGTTTGTATAGATTCTTACTGTATGTTACTTTTAGATGATCTGTATCTATTTTGAATGGTGCTGTTAGCATTCCATGCTTGATATCATTTCACATTTTCAAATATAAGGAACGTGTTTTTATCTGTTTTCTTCTTTAAAACTGAAGGTTAGGACCTCAGTGATTTGGGTTGTCCTTTCCTACATCAGATGTGCTGTATATCTGGGCACTGGAGAGGGGAAACAAAGTAGTGGCTCCCAGCAGAATTAAAGCCTTCTGTATATCATATCTATAATGTTTTGCTTGTCTTTTTGGACTAAGCTGATAACCAGATCTGTATAATATTGAAGAAAGTTCTGCTTGGGTAATGAACAGAGATAAAGCATTGGGATAATTGTGTGGTTTTGGGTTGGGTGTTTCTGTTTGTTTGCCTTCCTCAGAAGCAGGGACTAGGTTCATTTCTTAGTGTTGTTCCAGAATTTCAGGTAACAAAATTTCTGCTATTACCAGGATATTGGTGTTTCCCTTGGTTTCTTGTTGTAATTATGTTCCTTGGGTGGTAGCTTGTTATAGCTCTTGTATTTATTGTAAAATACTTAGAAGTTATTTGTGGTCTCTGAGATATGTGGTTACATGATTGCAGCTGCAGAAGGCTTCATTCAGTGACTTTAAATTTTCCAGTATAGTCCCACGATGTGGTCTGGAAAAAGGGAAGGATATTTTTTTTCTCCTTAAAAGTTACCGTTAAATATAACACGGCCATTGCCTCATGCAAAAACAGCAGTTATTTGGGTTTAAGTACAGCAATGTGTTGTGTGAAGAACTGGCTTTGGTAGTATGATGTAAGAGTGACCTAAATTTAAAGAGCAAGTTTTTTGTTGTTGTTTTGTTTGTTTTTGTTTTTGTTTCCTTTGCTTCCAGGAAATCTAAGTGACGTCTGTGGGCTGTGGTTTAACAAAACTCTTCTTCAGGCACTGGTGACAACTGGTCCTTCATTTTGCCTGTGCATACACCAGTCTTATAGCATAGTCTGGGAGTGGCCTGATTTGCATGGTTTGCATGCAGTTCATCAACTGCTCACCTGGGTCAGCTTAACAGTGTGTTAACAGTTAGCAACAGCTAAGTCACTGGTTCTGGATAGGTACACAGTATAGTTTTCTATATCCATGCAGAGTGCCCTGTAGCTTGTGTATGGAGCTGGTTCGTTGCTTATGGTCAGATTATATTTTGAGATTGAATTTAGGACAGCTATCCAGAGAAAGTGTAGACGTACCCAGTGAATTCTTTTTGTGTTTGAATAGCAAGTCAAATGCTAGTGTGCCTAGTTGGGCTCATGTGAGCTGCAGAAAAATGTGTATGAGCCTGACTTTCTTTATCCTATTATCCCTTATATCCTACTCTTCTTCTCCCCTCTCACCCCTCCTTTACTTTTGCTGAAGAAAGAGTAGAGATTAATAATTTACTAGATATGCACCATTTGCATTCTCCCAGTCATGAAGGTAGTAGTGAGATAGAGCACTGGTTCTTCCTATCAGTTCTTCGTGGACATAAAACGGACATACACTCTCTCATCATTCCTCTGCTATTGAACCAAATTGACAAATAAATTGTAGAAACACATGATGACAGTTTTGTTTTTTTTTTTTTCTTCCTCACTTCCTTGGACAGATACAGTGTTCAAAAGATTCTAAATCTCTCGGTAGCTTATGTACTCATTTTACAAAAGTGACCTTTAACACCTGAAGAAGGATTAATTACTTTTCTAAATGGGACTTAGGCTCTGTTAGCACTTGATCTACTTTCATAAAGGGGTTCCTGCTTCATATTCATATAACTAATCTTCCTTCACATTCAGATATTCTTTAAAAAGGCATTTTTAAACTAGCAGCGTCAGTCCAATGCAGCAATGTACTGGGGGACAAAGGCCACTGATTTATGCATTCCCTGCACACCACTTCTCCTCTGCATTTCAATAAATAAATAAATAAATAAATCACCTGAAACTGAGTTGAAAAGTTAGGATCTCACTCACATCTAAAGGCAATTCTTGATCATCTTTTATTCCTATGCAATTAGTAATATATCTATCTTCTTTAACTAGAAGTTTTTAGCTAGATTTATGATTACTTTTTTTCCACTGAAGTTTTGATGTATTTACAGTTTAGAGATCTTTTAACATTTCAAGCTACTGCTTCCTGTGCTGTATTTGAAATCCTTTGAAATAACCTCTCTGTGACTCAAATAAGCCATCTTTTTTTTTTTTTTTTTTTTTTTTTTTTTTTTCCATCTGTCTCATTTTAAATACAGAAATATTATCCCACATTTGGTCAATATATCCTATAAACATCATTTTCTAAAGAGCATTTAACTGGGTCACTCTGAATTGTCTGTTACTTTTAAATTAGTTTATTTCAAGTCTTTTCTATTTAATGAAGGGACACTCATTCATAATAGAAAATTATTATGATATTCAATCTCTTGCTTTTCAAATGGGATCTTTCACAATCTGTAATACAGCCTGAGATTTATGGCAGAGTTGACAAAGAGCCTAGGTTCTCTGTCACATGGGCCTTTTCTCATGTGCCGACAGTTCATCAATCTCCCCATTAGCCAGCTCTCATTTACACATTGAAAAAGCACCCATGGCCACAAATCCCAATCCTCAATCTTTTGTCTTCCATTAAAAAAAAATTAAAAAGTACAGTAATCTCTTAGAACTCATTTCCAGCTGATTTTGTTATATACTCACATATTTCCATTGCAGAAGTTCTTTGAGATTTGGGTGCGGTGAAAGACCAATATAGTATTTCCTGCTTTAAAATAACAAATAAAACAAACAAATATATATAGCAGAAACAAGCAGGCATGGATGAATGATAGAAGAATGTATAACTGACCTACTTCAACTCTGTTTTGCCTCAGATTTTTCACTTTTATCAAGACATGGAATACAGTAGTTTATCCAAATAAATAGGACAAGGGTAAAAAATTACTAGTGTAATTCATTGCTTGTCTAGATGGCCAGGGAATAACTTGACGGAATTCAAAGGAGTTCTCTCAAATGTTCTGTTGACAAGTTTGACTTCCTACATTTCATTCTGTTGACTCTTATGAGCAGTTTTAACAGAAGCTCGGGAAAATTATAGTGTACTGAGAAATGAATATACATCCTCAGGAAGGACAGTTTAGCAAAAGACCAGCATCTACAAAAGCTTCCTACAAAGGAAGCATTGAGTGTGCTATGTTAGCAAATCATTAGGTATACTAAAAGCAGAACAACAGATCACATCAGCTGATGCTAAAGCCCCTACAAGTATACCTTATGCAGCTGGGGAGTCTAATAATGGAATTTATTTATATTGTGGTTTGATGTTGTCCAAACAGTCATTGGTTTGGACTGGTCTCCCCTACTGGGATTTTGGCACATTTGAGATACACTTAGAACAGGGCTTCCTATTTAGTTTTCTCTGTATGAAATCTAGTTGACATGCACAAAATCCTCCCTGCAAACTATACTAATGTGCAATAGCTAGAGAAAACCAGGGAATTTGTTCTTGTCAAAGTATTAGCCTAATGCCTTCTCCAAAACTTCATCTCATTAAAAAAAAAAAAAAAAAAAAAAAAAAAAAAAAAAAGTTATCTTTAGTTCCAATACTTATTACTGTTCCATCATTAAGATATTTTAAAAAAATATTGTCTTAATCAGCCAAATGCGATTAAATGTTACTTGGCAAAAAATGTTTGTCATATGTCCTATTTGAAGATAGCTAAAAAAAAATAATAACATTCAGAGCAGTAAAAAGATGTTCACTATCTTAAAACTTTTAGGAAATTCCTTTAACACAAATCAATGAATTCAAAATTCTCTTTGTTTTTTTTTGTTTTGTTTTGTTTTGTTTAAGAAACCATGTGTGGTTTCTTAAACAGTACTGAGAATATTATTCTGTGTAATCAACTCATTAGAATTCAAAGGGGTACGTGTGATTAAATTCTGATAGCTGTGGATATTTTCTCCAGGAACATGCTTATCTGTGATTATCTGTAGCATACAAGCTACTGAAAATCTCAAACCTCTGCATTGTCCCCTAAATATATATATATATATATATATAAAATATATGTATATGCAAAGCAATTTATATGCTTTGCATATATGCCCTTATGGTCACCCCAAAAAGTAAAAGTGTAGAAGAATGAAATGAGGCTAGTCCATATTGTCTTGGATACATGTGTGTTGTTAACTCATTGCTGCATTATTAACTTCATAAATCATTAAACAGAGCTCTGAAGTTTTACATTTCATGTCTAGAAATACTGGCTAGGTCAGATTTTCTGTTGCCATAGTGCTTATAGCCGTGTGGGCTAAGAACATCTCATAGGTATTTTTTGAAATTAATAAGTCTTGCATATGGCAGACCTAAACTTGAAAGCTGTTTATGCTTTTTTTTTGACATTGATTTTTTTGAATCAGTGATTTAATATTAAAGGGAATTTGTTAAGATAACTGTATATACAATTGTGAATGAAATGAAGATTTTAGATGTAGGCATAATATTTTACATATTGATGGTCAAAAATCAAAGTGTTATGAGATTCTGACTCAAATAGTTCATTCTATCTCACTTCTTTAATTTCTTATTCCAGCATAACATTATATATTCATAAGCTAATATTTTAGCAATTACTATCTTTTAATGGAACTGAACTTTCCATCTGCCAACTGAAAGTAGGTATCTCAGGTCAAATTGGTCACTGTCAAGCTGGTAGGTAGTTTTAAGTGGGGCAAAAAACGTTTGTCATAGACTTGACTCTTTAATAATTTATTTGTAATTTAGAGTATGGAAAAAGTACTTACATATCATCTGCAGATCAATTCAGTACAGGAATCCCAATCCCTTTAGAAAGCAGAATTGCAATTTGGAGCAATGATTCAAAATCAAATTCAGCAATGGTACAGACACTACAGGTAAAAATAAATAAATAAATAAATAAATTGAATATTCAGAAGTGTGCTGTTTAGGCAATTCTAGTACTGAAAATGTTCAGGTGTAGTAATAAGACTTAAGACATGACTCAAAACTATGAAGTGCTTGCACAAAAAGCAGCAGCATTCTTGGGAAGTGTTTTCAACTTTCCGATATATGTGTAGTAATTTTTGTACCTTTTTCAGTTTTTAGTCAGTGGTTAGTGAGACTTCAGCTATGATACATGCTCTTTAGGTCAGCACCATTTAAGAGTTAGAAAGAATGGGGAAAAAGTCAGAATTGAGTGAAAGAAAAAGGATACAAGGTATAGAAAACAAGACCTTGGATAAAAGGCTGAAGGATCTGTCTGTGTTGGTCTAGAAGGAAGAAGACCAAAGCTGTACAAGATAATAGTCTTTAACTGTGTTAAACATAACTGTAAATGGGACAGCTCCTAACCACTCTTTGTGTCCAATGAAGGCAGGAAAAGGATTATATCAATTTGTCATATTGGATATATAGTAGATAAGAAGAAAGCTGTAACTGCAGTAACATATACTTTAGAATCAAGACATTAGAGTGAGATTGTTACCTGAATATTGGGAGTATCATAGAAAGATAACCTACATGACTTATTTCCCTTTCAAGCCAAGAATATTTTGAGCAGTGAGTAATAGCATTAGCTTTATAAATTGAATTCTAAGATTAAATACACCTTTTGTTAGTATTCGTGACTCTTACTACACATTGATATCTACATTATTACTGTCAATTTGTATTGATACAGCATTTGTCACAGAGTGCTTGAATAAACTAACCACTAAGACCTACTGGGGCTCAGTGACTTCAGTGATACAATTCTTTATAAGATAGGAAGTTTGGATGAAGAAAATAGGTTTATAATTATATAACTGAAATGATACCTGTCTCGTTCCTTTTAGTTGCGTGTCATTTATCCCCATTTTGCTTTCCTCTTTACATTTCTCTTCAGAAGCCTAGAGAGGGCTAGAATCTTCCTGTAGGAAGGATATGAAAGATCATGTTTCATGTTAGATATTGATGGTGTAAAGTCACACCTGACTTGGTCACTATAACAGAATATTATAATCTGCAGACATAAATATTCCAAGGGCACAACAGTTCTACTGCAGTAGAACTGTTCTACAGTTCAGCTACAAAGATATTCTTCTAAATCACTGAAACTGCCTTTGGTCAGCTGAATTCCACAGTCTCATGAAAAGTGATTTTACCTGCTGCAAATGTTCAGCTCAGACAGTGGGATCTGTAAAGTCATGGTAAGTACTTACAGTGCCTGCATTTAGAATGAGGCTCCAAGACGGGAATTAACAGTAGCTAGTATGCTCAGTGCTGTGATGCCTAATCAAGACATTTAGAAACTCCAAATAGAGGAGTAAGTCTGAAACATTGTCAGAGGATATGGCTAAGACATGTCTGTGAAATGTTGATGCAGAGCCTGAAATTTCTTTCTTCGTATTCGTTCTCTCCTTCTGTATGAGACTACAGAGGAAGCCTGCCTCTTGGCTCTCTTCCTTCAGAACTTCTTGCATTCTGTACAGACTGAATTCGGGTCTTGGTTCAATTTCTGTTCATATTCCCCATCTGTCCATATCTTCTATCTAATCTCCTTGCTAAACCCTACTTCTGTTTCCCAGACGGTCCCTCTTTGACACATTCTCTCATCCAGTCTAAGTGGTTCCTACTGAAGTACAGCTTTTATTATATCACCTTACTCACTTGGCAAGCTATTCATCCACTAATGTTGAATCTGACTCAAGCATTGAGTGTGCTGGTGCTCTTACACTGCCTGGCAAGCCTTTTCCCTGGTGTAGGATCATAAAATGGGATAGCCATTAACTAAAAGTAAAGGCAGGGTTTGAAAATAAATAACTACTATGGAGGAAGACCTGAAGGAAGATTAAATGCTGGGGACTTGCTCAATGTCTGTGAGATAAGAAAATTATTTTTTCTGATTTCTCTTAATCGAGACAACTGCTTGATTTAGATACTCAGCAATTACCAAAGATAGTCAGGAAAGGTGATGGCCAGGGGAATTAGAACAAAAGTTACCCACCTGAAGTTAAATCTCATAGAGCAGATGAATTTGAGCTCTGTTGTTTATTTTCAAGTCTTGTATAGCATTCATTAAACATAATGATGTAAGCCTCAGGAAATAATAAGGTAGCTTATAAATAGTATTTGCTCCATAAGCTTGTGGAGCACATTTTCTATATCCTCTTGCGTAGTGTTTTATATATATATATATATATACACACATATATATGTATACACATATACATATTTATATAATGTAGATGGGTAACAGAAATAAAACTATACTTCTTGTCTGAGTTAAAGTTTGAACTAATGACTGTTTTCTTCACAAATTTGACTGTCTATGTTAATCACTTACATCATATTGATGGCCTTTTATGATACCAAAGCTAGAAGCCATAGCAGAAATATCACGGCCTTGTAGAAATAGTGGAGAGGAATCACTGCGGTTGTCCTTTGCTCATTTCATCAGTGATATAGTAGAATAGAGAGTTTTATAGTAATGTTTCCAGATATTTCTTTAGGCAGTAAAAGTCATTTTTTTGACAGCAGTAGTGTAGGCTGCTCTGAGTCCTTATGTTCTTACAGCCTTTTTGAACATTGTCTGTCTGAGAACCGTAACCCAGGCAGTTACCTCTTTTTTCCATTTCTACATCATTTGTTCCAAGAGCTCACTGATAAAAACAAAAAGTTGTGACAAAGTTACAAAAGTATTTTTTTTACTTCATATATTTATATAGTAATACCTCTACTTTATACATATGTATATATGTATATAAATAAAAGCAAAGTGTTTTTTTTGAAGGGTATTTTGCAGATAGGACTAACAGTATTTTTCATCTCAACCACACTCAGTTATAGAATGCTCTTGCCTACATTCAAGCTTTTATTTAATAAAAATAAATACTGCAATCCCTACTGTTTTACACTTTCCATAGCATCTTTCTGCATTTTGAGAGACCATCCTTTCCTAATAAAAGCTAGCATTTGTTTATTGATATCTAATGTGTATGTGATATAAAATTTTGAGAAACTAACAAGTAAATATCTGACATCATTGTAGAGAAAATATCTATTAGAAATGTATTCTGGAGATTTAATTGATATATTAGAAAGTGCCTTTTTAGATTTAGGAGGAAATTCTTCTCTCAGAGGGTGGTGAGGCACTCGAACAGGTTGCCCAGAGAAGTTGCGGATGTCCACATCCTTGTAGGTGCTCAAGCCCAGGTCAGACAAGGCGCTGTGTAACCTTGTCTAGTGAGTGGCATCCCTGCCCATGGCAGGGAAGTTGGAACTAGATCTTTAAGGTCCCTTCCAACTGAAGCTGTTCCATGATTCTATGAAAGTTAAGATTTCTGAAATTAATGAGGAAAGATTTTAATACAATGAAGTTCTGACAGTTAAAAAACAAAGTGGCATATGACAGAAACATGGTAATTATCTAATAAAGAAAAAAGGACTTAATAAATATGGAGTATCCATAAGAAATATTAAGAATCCTAAGGAAAATAAAAAAAAAAAAAAAAAAAACTATATTGGGAAACTATATTTATTAATTGATCTTTAAACAGTAAAAAATTGCAAGTCATTGTTATTTTTATTATCATTGCAAGTCATATTATTTTTAACCATATTTACTATTTTTTTCTCCTATTTTGAGTTAAAAGTAGTTTCTTCACAGGGAGACTATTTCACAACGTAACACATCTTACTAAAAGATATTTTTTCTAATATCAATAATCTATTTTCCTTAGTTATTCAATTTCCTTCTAATTGCTGGAACAATTTCATATAATAAGTATTAATAATAAAAATAATTCTTCCAGTTAGTTGCTGGAGGACCTCTCCTATGAAGACAGGTTGAAGGAGTTGGGGGTTCTCAGCCTGGAAAAGAGAAGGCTCCAGGCAGACCTGATAGCAACCTTCCTGTACCCGAAGGGGGCTACAGAAAATCTGGAGAGGAACTCTTTTTCAGGGACTGTAGTTATAAGACAAGGGGTAATGGCTTTAAACTCAGAAAGGGTAGATTTATATTAGATATTAGGAAGAAATGCTTTACTTTGATGGTGGTGAGGTTGCCCATATAAACTTTGGTGCCCCAACCTTGGAAGTGTTCAAGGCCAGGTTGGGTGGGGCTTTGAGCAACCTGGTCTAGTGGGAGGTGTCCCTACCCATGGCAGGAAGGGTGGAATTAGAAGATCTTTAAGGTCCCTTCCAATGCAAACCACTCTATGATTCTATGATTCTATGAAATATTGTCTTACTGAATAAATCCCTTTCCCACTCTCTCCATAATACTTTCCTTAGGGACAGGCCTAACCAATATTCTGACAATGTTACACTCTTGATCCAAGACAAAACCTGAATCATTATTAACAGACTATTTTCTTGTATATTTTCCTATAAGAATACTCAGTATACTTTGAATTCTAAAAATCTTTCTCCTAAATGAGGATATTGTTATGGTTTTGTTGCTCTTATCAACATTTTAACCTTTTTTTTAGCATTTTTCTGAACTGTACAATGAGTATATATGTCTTCTCATCTTTTTTTTTTTTTTTTTAAACAAAACAAAACAAAACAAACAAACAAAAAAACATTTACACACAGCCTGGAGGTAGGATCTAATAGACCATTTTATAATGAATCTTGTTATTTTCCAGTTGGTACTACTTTTTACTGCTGTATTTATTATTGCTTCCACTTGCAATTATCTAATCAGTATAAAGTTTTAGTCATTGTATGAACACTGTTATAAAGACATAAGTTATTGTATTTGTCATTGTAGCTCCTGTCTTTGTCAGGATGATACACTAGTTTCTGTCTTTAGGTTTAATAATAAGGTCCCAGTTGGAACCTGACCTCAGTCTCCATTTACTCTCTTCACTTTATTGCTCCTAGCTATTATAGGGATACTACTTTTTATCACACATACTGACTGTACTCAAAGAGGTTTTCATTTTTATTCTCTCAGCCCATGTTGTTTGAGGACGTTTTGGACTCCCATGCTACAAAGGTGCATTTCTTCATGAACCTTTCTTTCCTTATTGTTAGACCTGAAGAAGAGGATTCCTGGCCTTGTTCTTGATGAGTTGTTTCATCATTGTTCATTCTGTTCCTTCCTCATGTCTCCAAGAGGTTTGAAAAGCCCACATAATCTGAATTAAAAATGAACAATCAAAGTAGGGAACAGGTGTTTACAGCTCGACGCATGACAGGTATTGATGACAGGAAGAAGAGCAACTAGAGAAAACAAGTAATATAAGAAGTAGTCAGAACTTACAGCATTTGGAAGCCACAGTTATTTTATTGTCCATATTCTCTTAAGTCTTGTAGTAACAGAGGCAATGAAAATGTCCATGGGAGAGCTTTAAGCTCTGTGGTCAACACTACATTGAGAAGTGTTACATATTTAACCTTGGAAGCAGATGAAGGGACTGTGTTTTAGCATGCATAAACCCTACCAGAATAATGTATTATGCATATAGATTTTCTTTTGCATCTTCTTTTTGTGGGTTTTTCCTTTCTTTAATTTGAGCAACTGAATTTGCTGTTGTCAACGTTGATAAAGTATCTTTCTTGTTGTTTTTAAAGTTATTATTCATTATAATGTACCAGCTAAAAATCACAGACACTATCACAAGTACAGGTTGGAAGGATCCAACAGCCATAAGTAAAGTTCAAGTGACAGCACTTGGGTGTGATAGGCAAACATTAAGGCTGAAGGCGAACTAGCTCTATCCTGAAGCTGTGTAATTGTTTCAGCAAAATTATGATCAGCAGAACTTCCTAGCAGAAATATATTTACAACTCCATGAGTGTGGTGCAATGACTTGTGATCCAGGTTAACAGAGTGTGTGGTATTCTGCTTCTATAGACATACACATTGTTTGCCTTCTGTTTTTAAAGCTCTTTACAGCAGACTTTCTCATACTGTATGTCTTCAAAGTGTAAAGCAAGCTGTCTTTCAAATAACTCAGTGGATTACAAATCACCTAGATCACTGGGGTAAGCAAGAGAATTTCCACAAAGAAAACCTATAAGTTTTGCATATAAACACAATATTTTTACAAGACAGATTGCATTCTTCATGTATAAGACCCATGTATATGAAATGGCATAGCATTTTTCCAATATTCTTTGAGAACTGCTGTATAGAAAGAGTGTGCTGTGGTTTTGCTCCATGAGCAAATGTGTTGAGGAAATTTCTCTTGAATGGAACAGGCTTATCTTATGCTCTGGCCCAGATATATGAGCATATAAGAAAGTGATGGCATTACCTTTTCTCTCCTCTTCAAAATCTTTTTAATTTTTACCAGAGCTCAAGGTTTGCTTTCATAGGAAACCCTTGTGCCAGTGTATTTCTCATGACTTGGTCCTGAGTTTCAATTGTTCTACAATTTAAAAACATTCTTCTTCTTATACTACTTTATGCTAAAATATATTGGATACATATTCCATTTTCTAATTCTTTGTTGTCTTACATCTCTGAAATCATTACTTTATTACAGCATTGTAGATGTTATATTCATGAGTATGTAATTTGTAAAATGCTATAAGAAGGGATCGATATTTTGGTGGAAAAGCAATGCAGTTTAAAAATGTTGGCTATGGTCAGATATAAAGTCATTTATTGTTTTCAGGGCAGATAAAGAAAAAAAAAAATCATCCTAACAGTACTTAGTGTTTATCTGTAAATTGATGTTCAAAAAACACAATAAAGAATTGCACAGAGCTCCTAGATAATGCATAGTAAGGTAAATAGCATTGACAATTCATCAGTCAAGATAATCATCATCACTATGCAGCCAGTCTGGCTCCTGTCTGCTATATGTACATTGAGGTACTATAATGATTACTGTGCATTCACATTCCATGAGAGATATCTGAGAATTAAAGGATTTAATATTTCCTGCTGAAATATTGAAACAGCTGGTTCTGTAAGCATTACATATTCTGTAAAGCTTATAGAAATATTCTTTATTTTTGTTTATGTGCTTACCAAGGTTCTATGAACATAAATATTGTCATCTGAAAATACTGTAAGAACTACATTAGGTTCCTGCCTCGATAATCCAGAAATGAAATCTGGATGATTGGGATCATGGGAGATGACTTGATATCTCTATCCTGATATGTACAGGGTTCTAAAATCAGTGCTTGATTGACACCGAACAGTAACCTTTTGCCATTCTTAGTTCAGCGGCAAATAAATAAATAAGCCTGAGCCCCTTAAAGCATTAACTATGATGCAGGATCAAAATATTTCAGTTAAATGGTGTCTCTTTGGTTGCCTTAGATCAATACCAAAAGTATTCACACTTTGAAAAATGCAAAATAAAAATAATGTTATGAAGTTTGTCATTTAGATCTAGGTGTTCTTGAATGCTAATAGTCTTAAGGCTTACACAAAAACAGATTTATTTTACAGTGAGAAAAACTGAAACAAAAACTACACTCAAAGTTTTTATATATGAGTTGATTACCAACACTAGTTTTTCTTCTACATTAATCACTGAGTAACACCTAGCTATTTAGTATTTCAGGTAGGCGTCCTGAAATTACAGTATACAGTATACTATTAAGCATTCTATTAAACATTATTTCCTGTTACTGAATGGTGAATTTCAGAAATCAGCTGCTTAATATCTGTATTTCTTATCTTTCCATCTGTTGACTTTCTCCTTTTCAAAATCCAAGGCCTTTTTCTTGGTTTGTTTTTGTCTTGTGGGTAATAGACTACATGCCCATCTGAATTTAATAAACCTAGCTAAAGTTTATCCTTAATAGTGGCATGCAGTGGTAATGTTCTGCAAAGAAGGTTTAGAAGAAACATTTTCATGCTCATCCATTTATTTTTTTCTGTTTAACATCTAAATATTAGATAATAATTGTTCTTGTCTTGTTTACCTTGATATTGAAATGCCTTGGGCCCCCTAGCACAAAAAAAAGATGTGGACCTGTTCCAGCAAGTCCAGAGGAGGGCTACAAAGATGATCAGAGGGCTGAAGCACCTCTCCTATGAAGAAAAGCAGAGAGAGCAGGGCATGTTCAGTTTGGAAAAGAGAAGGCTCTGGGGAGACATCATTGCGGCCTTTCAATACTTAAAGAGATCTTATAAAAAAATGGAGGACTCTTTGCATGGCTACATAATGATAGGACAAGGGGGGACGGTCTTAAACTAAAAGAGGATAGATTTAGACAAGACATTAGGAGGAAAGACTTCACTGTAAAGGGTAGTGAGGCATTGGAACAGGTTGCCCAGAGAGCTTATAGATGCCCCATCCCTGGAGGTGTTCAAGGCCAGGTTGGATGGGGCCTTGGCCAACCTGATCTAGTGGGTGGCATCCCTTCCTTTGGCAAGAAGGTTGGAGTTAGATGATCTTTAAGGCCATTTCCAAACCAAGAATCAACTACATTACTGTTTAAAAGTAAACTTGCCAAATTTCTGTCTTCTCATTCTGCTTGTCACAGTAAGCAGGAATAGAAAGAGAGAGGTCATGATTCTAAAATAGTACAACTGATATTAAAACAGTAAAAACAAAATTCATTAAAGGTCACTGCTTTCTTCCTCCCTAACCCTACACAGTGTGATTAAATATCACATTGATTACAAGGCTGTCGTCTGACTGAATTTATCCAGGAATGAAACACTCTTCTGAAAATGAATCTAAATTTCAGTGTTAGTCATATAAACCATACTTAACAAGTCCCAAAACAATCAGCTGTAAAAATTACACTAATTTATACATAATAAATAAATAAATACATAAAGGTTATTTTTTTTTATTATTATTATTATTCTTTAAATCAGGACTTTCTTACAGTTTTATTCACAGCTGTGCTGATGAAGAGTGAGGTGAGTGACCTGAGTGACTTCTCCAGTGAAGACTTGATGCTGATGTCCAGGCTGGTTTTAAATATTATTATAATATTATTATGAAATATTTGACACCTCTTTCCCACCTCCATGGGTTGAGTTTTGTTTAGCATCAACAGACTGCAGTCAACATATAGAAAAAATATGGGGGGGGAAAGTAAACTTAAAAAAAAATTGTTACATACCTTTTAAAGGTCTTTTTTTTTTTTTGTTATAATATATGTATAAATGTAAACAGATAACATAGTGGAAACTGTTCTTCCATGAGAAGATGTTCTGTTTTGTAGTAATTTAGCAAGTTTCTATATACATTTATTCCAGTATTAATGCTACCTGTGAAAGGCTGGCTCTTTGGAGGTTTTGGGTAGGGTGGAGGAAGAGTTATTTGGTTTTGTTTAACTTGTATCACTTGGTAATGGATTTATATAAAACTGGAAATGCCATTCTCATATGAAAACAAGAATAGGGGTATGTTTTTTGTGTGGTCTGGCTAGTACACTTTGTAGAAAAAAAATGTAATGGAAAATCTGGACATACTGTGAGTGGTTTTCACACTTCATAAGTTTAGCCATCTGCGACATGATCTATTCTGTGTGTTTGTTGTCAGATTCAGTTACATTCCTTTGAAAAGGAAGAGGATTGGGTTGGCTGGAAGCTTCTGGAGAGAGAGAGATTGCTCCTACCCTGGGAGCAACAGAGCATATTTCAGGGGGAGTTCTCCTGTTTCAGAGAAAAAGGATTGGAGAGACAGGGGGAAAAAATATTGCAGGCAGAAGTTCAGGGAGATACTGAGAAACTGCAGAGAATTGACAGGAATGGGTTCACAACCTGAGCTATTGGAGAAATCAACTTGTCCAACTGAGGTGGAGGGGATTATGCAGAACTTGCTGCAGATCAGAAAGCCGTTGAGTTGTTGGAATGGAGTGAAGCCTGGAAGCAAGGCATCAGCAGGCAAGGCGAGTTTCATAAACCTCCTTCTTTTTCCATTCTGCCTCGCCTAATTCTGTTTTAAACTGTTATATGTAAGTATTCATATGAAATCTAGCTCTGAGTTTAAAAGCCCTTTTTCTCCTTGTTTTGCATGTTCTCTATAGAGAGATCTCTGCAGTTTCACAATGAGACTCTGGTTGAACTTAGGGTCATGTCATGCCGTCTAACACAGGTATGGAAAGATAATCACCATTAGTCTTCTTAGGCTCCCTATCTAATCAGTTGTTTAGAATTAGGCAATGTGAACACATTTCTGAATAAGGTCTTTGTCTTATTTTAAAGAATCTTTAGGTTTTGATATAACATAGGCTTATTTCTGTACCAGTTGTATTGAGCTGGTTCTTCAACCGTATAGTTGTCTAATTAATAGCGCGTAATTCTGGGTATTTTGACAGGTGTGCCACCACCATGAAGAACTGTTGATTCTTAAGAATCTGAAATGCCTTCTAGAGCTATACGTGGTACAAAAGCAGAGTCAGAAGTGTGTTTTTCTATGGTAGAATGTGTTGCACTGGTAAACATTAAGGCACTTTTGGAAAAAAGGAGGAAGGAAATTTGATGCAAGTTGTTCTGCAGGTACACAGCTTTGTGGATGAAGTCAGGGCTCAGCTGGAAACATAAAGAAGAGTAGCTGTGATGCATACAGAAGGACCTGTGTTATGCAGTCAGGCACTTGGTGTGTTTGTCTAATCTGTGCTTTACAGCAGGATTTACATGCCCATTGTTCCCCAGTGTGGGACACTTTTTAGAGGAAGTGATTAATCGGGGCTCTGCTCACTCTGCCACCTTTCATCTTAGACCAGGGAAACAAACTATCAGGAGTGCAGAAGAGAATAAACACTGCCTAAACAATCAAAATGAACTGAGCCCAGAACCTCTGACTGCTGAGGAGAGGTGTCATTTCTGAAGAATCACAGAGGTGGTAAGATTCCTGTGTGGTGAAAATGATTAAAACTCTGCTGCAAAACAGCTCCTGCATGAAAAGCCAAAAGCAGGAATTCAAACTGCAGCAGCTACTAGGAGTCTGTCTTGACACTCACAGGTGACATCCATGTTATGTGAGGCTGTAAGTAGGAGAAACAGGTGTGATTCTTGAGTGAGCTGAATAAAAATTATGCTTTCTTTCAATTCAGTAGCTCAGATTAGCTCTGCACATTATGTCTGCATTTGGGCAGATGAATCCTTGCTCTTGCAAATAAACAAGGCTGTGGAACAGCATGTGGAGTCTTGTCAGCCACCAGTCCTTGGAGGAAGTCCGTAGCAAAGAATAGGCAGAAAAAGCCAAGATTTCCTCACACCTTTTTTTGTTGTTGTTGTTGTTTTTTGTTTGTTTCCTATAAAACAAGATTAATACTTCATTTCTTTTGGAGAGGGGATGCTTTTTCTGAATTACAGCTGAAAGTTTGCTACGTAGTCTCATATCAGTTGAAAACAGATGGTGTTAATTCAGCATATGCATATCCTATTGATAAGTATAAACTGTTCTGAATTTTTCTCACCAGTATTTTCTGGCCAGTATTCTCAGATTGCAAAGGAAGAGAATTAAAAGTATGTTCTCATAGACTGGGAAAAGACTCTTCATAATCCAGTAAAATTTTCCATAGATGAGATCTGAGCTTCAAACAAAATTCATGATTCTGACTGAAGGGAATGACATATAATGATGTGATGGTTACATGATGAGAAACAGTGTATTATTAATTAGTATGAGTGAATGAGCTCATGTTAAGGATGTTGAATAGCGTACAAAAACGTTTATTGCAAGGACTTCATCATTCCAAGGTGAAGAGGATAAGTGGTCCCTTTTTCTACTGCCAGAAACAGCTTAATGATCAACTAACTAATCCTGAAATTAGCAATTAATCCTCTGGTACAATATCCTTTAATATAACAGACTTGAATTACCAGTGACAGAATCACATAGCCTCTGCATCAGAATGTTACTGAGGTACAGTTTTGTATCATTAATCTGAAAACAGGGTGTGCTGGAGACACAGCACATCATGTGCAGACAACGTTTGTATCTTAATCAAGCATAGGCATCAAATGATCTGTCTGCTTCACAGACCTGGTAACTTTCCACAGGTTAGGCTGGGAAGTTCTGAATATCTACAGTTCTGTCCTCCTTACATAAAATGCCTATCTTTGAAACAATAGGGAAAAAGAAAGAAGTGATGATTGATTAAGAAATGTGAATTGTGTTAAGGTGTAGTATACTATGTTATTATGTGTGTGTCTATATATATAGTACATAACCACCCTACGTCTACAGCCTTCTTGATCTTATTAAACAGCTAGCTAATAGCAAAATTCTAGTTTTGCCACTAATGTTTCTCCAGATGGTGAATCTTTTTCTTCTCTGACTTGCTATTATGCAGTGCAGAGAGTTCTCTTTACCTTTTCCTCTCTTTTGTCATGTATTTTATAATCTTTTGGGTCATTGAAGCAGAGTATGTTTCAGAAACCTCCTCTTCAGAAACTTTCATGAGTAATGAGAAGGATATCATCCAGATAAATCCATTCTTTTGGATCATATCAGACCGTTTTCTGAAAAAATCTAATTTACAAAAGGGAAAAGACTTTAATTCACAGTAAAAAGTATTTACTTGGAATTCTTTATCAAATTCAGGCTTCAGTTCTGAATTGCCTATTGTACTATAGCATTTAGAGTACTAACTAAAGGTGATAGTAAAAACACAGTATTGGAGCAGTGGGAGAAGAGTAGTTTCTTTTTGTTAAGTCCCTTGGTAGTTTTAATACGCTGATACATATGTATATATATAAATAAATACTTAAGGATATTCAACATATCTTGGTACAAATCACATAAGGATAGGCATTTATTAGGCATCAGTAATATCTCCTACTTGGCAGCTATGTATGTCCTGCAATATTTTCAAGCATTTTATAGCAACATGTGGAATCTTTGTCATTCAGAGCAGAAATTCTTCCCATGGTCTTTTCAGTTTTGAGGACAGGATCTCGTCCTTCTTTCTCCTCTTCCTTTCTCCCTTCCCCTGCATCTTCCCCTATTTTTCCCTTTTTTTTTTTTTTTTCTTTCTTAGAGACTGGGTAGTGGAAAAATTATTTATCCCATTTGATGTAGTAATTTGGATGCATAAGCATTGCTCAACTCTGAGCATTTGACTCTGTTAGCTTGACAGATGTCCATTCTCTGAATCAATCTTACAGGAACTTTTTCCCTGCTGTAAAGTAACTGAGATATACTTAACGTATGTGGAATTATATGTAATTAGACAGCAAATCTCTCACATCAGCTTATATTCCAGACTACTTTGCAAAGATGAATAATATAATTAAAAAGATGAGTAGCAGAGGAAAAATTGCTTTCAGGTGAATTTTGAAAATGCTCTTAGTGACTCAGCCAGAAATGTTTCCCTTTTGTAGAAGGCTTAAACTATAGGAGAAAAATACTATAGACTATTGAATGTCTGTATAGTATTGTCCATCTTCCAAGGGGTAAAGAGACTGCTGTGTCTTCAGTGAGCAGAAAAAGCGGGCACTGTAGTTATCATTTGCAGATATAGCCTGAGGCAATGAAAACATAACCTTGTGAATAATGTGTATGTTGCTGTCTGAAATCAGTTGAATGCACACATATGGAGTATTGTTCTAGAGTCAAAGTTTCAAAACATTGGATTTTATTTTTCTCACAAACTGATTTTTTTATGTATCTCTACTGATTAAATTGCTATTCCTCATTTTTTGCCAGTGTAATTGAGGATGGAATTGCCCCATTGCCCTTATAGGAAAAATGTTCAGTTCTGTTCCAAATGAACCACAAATAGACTAATCTGTGGAAAACAG
Source organism: Nettapus auritus (assembly GCA_011076525.1). Lineage (NCBI taxonomy): Eukaryota > Metazoa > Chordata > Aves > Anseriformes > Anatidae > Nettapus > Nettapus auritus. The sequence goes on from CM021765.1 coordinate 9,623,594, forward strand.
TCATCTTCCCTGTAAATGACTGAGAACAACTAATATGCATACTCACATAAAGTAGATGAAACAGAGGTTTAGATCGCTTTGAAAATCAGTGTGTATGGGCCACATCTGTCTGTAGTTTGCATATTAAGTTTTCACTGAATTTCTCCTTTTTCCCCCAAGATCAAAAGAAGCATATGGCTTTTTATGTGTTTAACTAGGAAAGAAGTTGATATCTCATGTCACGTCAGCTGTTAGGAAGTGCACTGTGCTTTTCCCCTTGCATTTGAAGTGAAAATGGCAATTTCAAACAATTTCACAGAGAAAATGAAAGGAACAAGAGGATGAAAAATACAGAAGTGCTCATTTGAAGAATGAGTGACTCTGACACAAATGAAAGAAATAAAACTCTGAGAAATGTCTATTGTTTTGGAATAGACTATTTCTGAACATTTTATACTGGTTTTAACAGCAGAGAAATATATCTCTACGGAGGCTCCAAAGGAGTGAAGAGGAGTGGGGACAAAAAAAAAAAAAAAAAAAAAAAAAAAAAAGGAGAGAAAATCAGACTGACTGGCATCTCTGTGCTGCTGTGTAGTGATTTAAAAACTCATTTTCTGCTTCACTGCTCAGTCCGCAGAGCAAAACACTTGCAGAAAAGAAAAAAACAAGAGTTACATTAAAGAAAAGCTTTGTCATTTTACTCATGAAACAGGGTGTTTCCCTCCCATGCACAAGGCCAAATTCAAGTCATCAAACACCTCTCCATCTCCATTGCCACCAATGGCATATGAGGCAAAATAGTGCAGGCTGGTTGATAACATGGTTAGAATTTGTTCAGAGCCTATATATCCACTGTCAATACTGATCATGAGACTTTTATGTAATAAGAAGTTTATTTACACTTTTTAATACATTTTCCTTATGGCACTATTCCTCTGCTTCCCTTTGCCTCTTGGCTTCAGAGGTGGGTACCCACACTATGTGGCTCTTCATGCAAAAAAATGTACCTTATGTCAGGCAGTGGAGAGAAGGTTAATATTCTTGCTCCATTACCAAAGGTAAGTGAAGCTAGTTCCCTCTAGCCAGTGGTGACCATATGGTATGTATAGGTCCAGAAAGGTCCACAAAATTTTTAAGGAGAAAATATTTGCTACAAAACATTGTCCAATATCATCATCTGCATCCTACAAAAAAAAAAAAAAAAAAAGATGCAGTCAAGGATTCCATACGGAAATGAAGTAGTGTATCAGTTGTATCCCATCTTAATGCATCTTTTGGAATTAGGTTTCATTTACAAGCAATTTTAAAGATACTAATAAATTATAAAAAGGTCCCAAGTTCAAAACACTTGATTTACCAAATTTTCTAACCATTCTTACTGATACATTGCTGAAGATGAATAGCACATACTATAACAAAGAATAACCCATACCAACCTTTTACAAGTGGAACTGCTTCATTGCAGTTTTTACTGAGTGCTATGTCTTTTTGTCAGGGTTGCCTTTGGGGATTTTTTTGATACATGAAAATTCTCAGATGTGAGAGTTCAGCTCAGACAGTTACAGCACAGGCTTCTCCTTCCACCCCATTGGTACCTGTTAGTTACCGTTGGTATCCTATATTGGTCCCTACATAAAGTCACCTCTTTTCAGAATGGGTGAATGATTTGTCATTCTCTGTTGCTTGATAACTTTCCTGGATACAAATGATGTATTCCCTGAAATTTTATTTACTGCATTTTGAGACATAGGCATGCATCTTTCCATCTCCTATCTTTATTATCGAAACCTTGTTAACCTTACAAATTGGTGGGGGTGGGGAAAGGTTGTTTTTTCCTCAGTTCTTTAATTTGTAGTGTTGGAGATAACATATTTATACATTTATCTCAAACACAACCTTTGGGGTTATTTTAGGAAGTTCAGCTTTGCCTCAGAATGAGATATGATTACCATTATATCTATTCTGAAGTCCCAGAGTAGCTTGAAATTATTTCTATATATCAGCAATATAGTAATACTTTTTTAAGGTTGTCATGGTGAAACAAGAAGCAGAATAAATTGTTTCTAGTTCTTGATATTTAAAGCCAGCAGGTAGAGTTGTCATTTGCTAAACACATAAAAAAATAAAAAAATAGTGAAGATGATAGTAGATGACTAGAAGCAAATAGTTTAGAATGAGAAAGATGGAAAATGTGACAAAATATGGTAGAAAACACCATGACTTCTTCAGTCAATGTGCTCGCTTAAGGTCACCTGTCTGACATCCAACATAACTTTTAACAAGTAACTCTAAGCCCTAAAAATTCTATTTGAGGATTTTTTGATTTGTCTCTGCAATAGTTTGATGCAGATTTCTTCTCTGTTTCCTTTTAATAAGCTTAAAAAGAGCATATATTATAAATATAACACAGGGAGAGAGCTAATAACAGAATTATTCCTTTCTACTTCCAGTTCTGTTTGTTTGTTTGTTTTTATAAAGACATTAGAATTTGGTGAAAAACAGCCCTAGCTTGTCTATTTTCCTTGATTGTTAACAAATCCAAAGGAAATGCAAAAACTAAATTTAAATAATACTCTATATTTATCTGCCAAAATACTAAAGTTGAATTTCCCTTAACTACTAATACAGTTCACAAGTAACATGCTAATGTAACTGATGATGAGAATATCCAAGAATAAAGACACATTTTATCACAGAACTAAAATCATATATATTTTTTTCTATTTTCAGTGTAAATAGCAACAAAAATAATTAAGACTGGTCTTCTGCCCCCTCATTAGCTGAGAACTAGAAGTTATAAATGCTTTTTCAAAAGCAAGTGGTATATCTTCCCATAGTGTCTATCTGATAAGTTGGCAAATATATTTATATGTAGACAGATATTAAAATGAGATAGGGTTTTTTAATAAAATACACTATAGCTGACATGGGAATTATTCATCAGCAACATAGCTAGAATCTGAAAATAGTAATTCTGTAAAGTATTAGAGACCTTTTAATGAGTGTATTATTAATAGCTGTTCCCCAATACTGCTGACCATCTGTGACTGCTTCACCATCTGTGATTGCTATATAAATTTGGGAGGGGGAAATAACAGTGGTATTGGACTGAATTTGTAATATAAATTAATAGCCAACTAGACCTACTGTAGTTGATTAATTTGTCTTTGATTATAACTACACACTGAGCTAGAGAAAATTAGTTTCTTTGATTTGTTGGCAAAACATGGGGTTGGGAAGCGGCCATAAGAGGTTGAAAACAAAATTAAATTGCATTTATTGAAAACTGAAAAATGCAGAAGTTGATGGAATTGAGATGAAGAAGATGAAAAGAGCTGACATAGCACTTGAAAAGGTAGTAAATATTTCTTTAAAGATCCATGACAAATGTTGATTATTGTGATTTGCTAAGATTAACTAGCAGGGGAGCAGCAAAAGATGTTTGTCAACTCGTTCTAAAAACTTTTACTATTTCTTCTCAACATATTAGAATAAACTAGGAAAACAGTGTTTTTTATTGCTAATTAAAATTAATCTTGTTGACTGCTTATCTGAAGTAACATTTATTTCAGAAGAAATTTCATTTTTAATTAATAACAGTTAATGCTTACTAAAGTGCTGTGCTTGCCTGCAGAGGCAGAAGAGACAAGTTAGTTAATATTATTTTTAATTCCCTTATTAAACTGTTCTAAAGTGTTTCCATATTTTTCTATCAACAAGTCTGCATTCTGTACTGATTGAAGTGGTTATTCTTGGGTACCTGTATAGACAAATCCTTTATTCTTCACTAACATAAAAATCCATAACAAGCTATTGGAGGGTTAAGGTACAAATTCAAAATTATTAAAGTTCCACTTCTTAGTGTATCTACATTGAGTGAGAGCCTAAATTTACTTCAAAACTAACATAAATATTTCAAAAGCACTAGTAATTTTAAGTGCAATGTAGATTGCATCTAACCCCTTGTGTTGCCTCTTTTCCTAGTTGAAGAGAGTAGGCAAATCCAAAAAAGTGTTTCAGCAGCCTAAGGTAGATGCTTCTCTTAGGGTAGAGTGAATCACCCTCCTACCATTAACTGTGAAGAAGTCTGGACATCTGGCCTGAGTAGATTCCTGTAGTTTGATATTGCTTAACTTCTTTAAGTTTTAAAGTGTAGCAGCAGAGGTGAGACAAAGATGGCAAGGTGGACTGAGGGGACTACCTCTTGTACCAAGTGTGTTGGCACAAGAAAATCCTGCTTTGGTGTCTGGATTCTAGTACAAGCTATAACTGCCCAGTATGCACTCAGTGTCTTGTTGTCTGGCTAAGAGGCTTCTATTATATTGTATGATTATACCTATATATATATATGAATATGTATACATGAGCATTTATAATTATACATATATATTCTTTCCATTAAATGTTATATAGAAGGAAGGTGCATAGGTCTATATATTACTATCCTCATACATATACACACAATGTGTGTGTTTAAGTAAAAGTATATGGAGATTAAAATAAATAAATTACCATCATAATTCATTTTTAAAAATATAAAGTAGATTATTCATTATAGGTTAAACAAAGCCCTAGTGAGTGTCTACTTTATTTTGCAAAAGATTTCTCATCTTCCTAACCTTTAGCAGACTACTAGCTTTTTTTTTTTTTTTCATGCTGTTTTCTGCTGCTTATTCACAGATACCACAAGCTTCCATCTCAGTTACAGAAAGCATGTGATTAAGACACAAATCCATACAATGAAAAAAAACTCCTTCTGATCTATTGGCAATCAAGACCCAGAATAGTGATTCAGTATTGTTTCTTCTATTGCAGACAAAAGGTTCTTCAAGCATCACTCCATCTGGCACTCAGAAGAAGGTGAAGAGGACCCTGCCCAACCCACCTCCAGAGGAAGCAACAGCAGGAACTCAGTCGCCATATACTTCTGTGGGATCCGTTTCACGCAGAAGGATTTGCAGGACCACGACTATGGCCAGAGCCAAAATTCTTCAGGATATAGACAGGGAATTGGATCTGGTTGAACGGGAATCAGCCAAGCTTAGGAAAAAGCAAGCGGAGCTAGATGAGGAGGAAAAAGAAATAGATGCCAAACTGAGATACTTGGAAATGGGCATTAATAGGAGGAAAGAGGCCTTATTAAAAGAAAGAGAAAAGAGAGAGCGTGCCTATCTCCAAGGAGTAGCAGAAGAACGTGATTATATGTCAGACAGTGAAGTTAATAATACCAGGTCAGCAAGAATAGAAACTCAACACGGCTTGGAAAGACCACGTACTGCACCCCAAACAGAATTTAATCAGTTTATTCCACCACAAACCCAGCCAGAAACACAGTTTGCCCCTGCTACAAGCCCATATGCTCAATATCAATATTCATCTCCTGCCCTGCCTACACAAGCACCAACTCAGTTCACACAGCAATCACATTATCAACAACAGCAGCCCTTGTATCACCAGCAGGTTTCACCCTATCAGACCCAAACAGCTTTCCAAACAGGAGCTACTATGTCCTTTACTCCACAGGCTCAACCTCCACCAACTCAACAGCCATCATATCAGCTCCCATCACAGATGATGGTGATACAGCCAAAGCCAAGACAAACTCCATTATATTTGGAGCCTAAGATAACAACAAACTATGATGTGATTCGCAATCAGCCTCTCATGATAGCACCAGTTTCAACTGACAATAGTTATGCAGTTTCCCAACTAGGTAGTAAATACACTACCTTGGACTTAAGGTTAGGACTAGACGAGAGAAACAGCATGGCAAGCAGCCCTATATCAAGCATATCTGCAGATTCATTCTATGCAGATATAGACCACCACCATACACCCCGAAATTATGTGCTGATTGATGACATAGGGGAACTTACTAAAGGAACAGGAACACTGGGTTCCAGTTTTAGCCTCCATGAGAAAGATCTTACCAAAACAGATAGACTACTTCGCACAGCTGAGGCCAGGAGAGCACAAGAAGTATCAGACTTCCTAGCACCACTGCAGACTTCTTCTAGGTTACATTCCTATGTTAAAGCTGATGAAGACCCAATGGAGGACCCTTATGAGCTCAAACTTCTGAAACATCAGATAAAGCAAGAGTTCCGTAGAGGTGCAGAAAGTCTTGATCACTTGGCTGGCCTGTCACAGTATTACCATGCGGAGGGCAGCTACAGGCATTTTCCCAAATCTGAGAAATACAGCATAGGTAGGCTTACCCTTGAGAAACAGGCTGCTAAGCAGCTTCCAGCAGCCCTGCTCTACCAAAAGCAGTCAAAACACAAGAAAGCTTTGATAGACCCCAAATTAACAAAGTTTTCACCCATCCAAGAAAGCAGAGACCTTGAGCCTGACTATTCAACCTACATGACTTCATCAAGCACTTCATCACTTGGGGGAATTACTACTAGGGCAAGGCTTCTTCAGGATGATATCACTTTTGGCCTTAGAAAAAACATCACTGACCAACAGAAGTACATGGGGCCACCACTGTCTTCATCCATTGGAGCAGGCCTTGGGACTGCACTAGGTCCAGCAATGAGATCCACATTACAGGATGAAGCAGACAAGTCTTATAGCAGTGGTAGTAGATCTAGGCCCTCATCTAGACCCTCCTCAGTTTATGGGCTTGATTTATCATTGAAAAGGGATTCTTCCAGTTCTTCTTTAAGACTGAAAGCCCAAGAAGCTGAACCCCTAGATGTTTCGTTTAGCCATGCAGCACCTTCTGGAAGAACTAAACCCACCAGTCTACCTATTAGCCAAAGCAGGGGAAGGATCCCAATAGTAGCGCAGAACTCAGAGGAAGAGAGCCCACTAAGTCCTGTTGGCCAGCCAATGGGAATGGCAAGAGCAGCAGCTGGACCCTTGCCACCAATATCTGCAGATACCAGGGACCAGTTTGGATCGAGCCATTCATTACCTGAGGTCCAGCAACATATGAGGGAGGAGTCACGGACTAGAGGCTATGATCGAGATATAGCCTTCATCATGGATGACTTCCAGCATGCCATGTCAGACAGTGAAGGTAAATTAGGCCTCAGACTGGTATCTTACTATCACAATGCAAACCCTCATTTCTATGCATGTGTCTAATTTCTGTTATACCACAAAGACTTGTTCTTACTTTTCCTTGGTGCATCTTCTGTGTATCTACATTTTTGGGGTTTGATTTGTTTTGTTTTACTTTATTATTTTTTTTTTTATTTTACCCTAACTGCAGTTTCTGGATGGTGTTAAGCTACTCAAGCATGTTCACTGTATTGTTGATTTGCATTCCTTTTGGTTTGCTTGTGCATTTTCTTTTTCTTTTGTTGATATCTGCTTTTCTAATGACGGTGTGTAGAATATTCTGTGCACAGTTCATACCATACCATCAGTCTTTATGTGGAGCCCTTTCCAGTGACAGTGGATCATTGAACTTATCTGCAATAGTTTTTGTTGGGATTTGGAAATAATCTGCCAAATCCTCTAAAAAAAATTAAAAAATAATAAAAAAAAAAATTTAGTAATTTTAATTGCATGAAATTTCATTATAGAATTCAAGAACTGGTAGTTCCATCTCCTGATGCACCACTTTAAATCTACATACATAGAGAAATAGTATGTTCATTAAGTACGTATTGTATGTTTGAACTATATAGAACTTAACGTGGTAGCAGAATAGCATTCTACATATGGTTTGTTTAAAGCATCCTGTTATGTGGACTTCTGTGCATTCAGACTTGTGATGATGTAAGATAATTTGTCATTTGGATGGTGCAAGACAATCACATCCTTCAATAAACTTCCATAAAGTATTTTATTTCTATTGATTGAGTATGCACCATAGCTGTTTTTATATGCACCACATACAATATGTCTGCCAAATAAGCACAAGAGTTTTTCTCACTTAGGTTCATGAAAGGAACCTTTCTGATGTATAATAAATGGTGCAATTAAAAATGCTTCTTCTAAGTATAGCAGAATGTTAAAACTGATGTTAAGTAGTGAATAATTGCAGATTATGTATCACTTTTGTTTGAATCAGTTCAGACTTAATATATTCTAAATTGTTTAAAAATCCTAAAGACAGTTTGAAAGAAAATGAAATTAATATGTTTAAAATTGTATGCAATCCCTTAACTTTTTCTTATGTGTATTTACTGCACAATAAAAGAGATTTTGCATGTGCTATATTGTCTGTAAATGGCAATGATTGTCTCAAAAGACACATTTGCATGATTATGAAGTAGTACAGTTTATTTTTCAGGTTTATATTAACCTCAGTGTTCATTTGTATTTTATTGTCTTTTTATAAAAGCTGAATCTTTCATAAGGGTTAGAAAATGAAATCTGTTTGCTGTCCTGATACTACAATATATTGCAGTGTTTTGTTCTGTTTCTTTTCATATTTCTTATATATTAACCTCCTCATGAAGTCTGTGTTACAGAGGAGGTTTAAGAGTGTCACCATTTTTGATTTTCATCACAAATTTAAGTATTCTCAGTATTCCTAAATTCTTAACACACACACACAGCCATATAATTAAACCAGAAGTCAGTTGACAGAACAGCCGGGGCCCCCCCCCCCAAGTTGCAATTTAATTACTGTCTCAACTCAACTTGTGACTATTAAGAGTAATTGAAGGGTCACATTGTGCAAGACACAGGATTTTCCTCACGAAAAATAAGGATAGCCAAACTGGACTGCAAAAAATGATCGGGTGCTATTCCACCTCATATAAGCAGGTCACAGGGACTTGTATTTCTGCACTACCGTGCATTATGTCTCTGTTATATATTTGTACAAGGCATGCATTTTAAATATTAGGTTAGATCTGGTTTGGTTTTAACTTAGTTTCTGATAAGTTTGACTCCTTCAGAAGCATTCCATCTCAATTCAAATGTTCCTTATTAGACTGACACGTCTCTGAATACCAGGCTTCCCCTTTCTGAAATATATTTTTCTAAAGTGTTTTTTTTTTTTTTTTTTTTTTTTTTTCCATCTGAGAGGACTTCTGGCTGAACCATTTTATGTGTAGTCTTAGTAAATAAAAGCACTTCAAGCACCTTGAATTGAAAATAATTCATGCAATTGGGTGTAAGATGCAAAATATCCCTAAAAAGTGATTACAGTTTTTCAAAAAATTATGGTCTTCTTTTCTCAGGACTGTACTTCTCTCTCTAGTGCCCTGATAGTGCCCTGACTCTTGCCATTTGTATTCAACTTTTTAACACAGATTTCTTTTCTTTTTATTGCTTAATTTTATTAATGTAAATTCTGGTCAGCTCAGTATATATAAATTGTACCTCTTCTCACCTCAAGGATTTTATTTATTTATTTATTTATTTTTTTAATACTGATTTGTTGGCTCTATCATAGAGCTTAGTAACTTAAAATTCAGGTATGAAAGCATCAAGAAAATTGAATCTGCACACTGATTTTTCACCATGCACACAGCAGTTGAAAATATAAAGCAATGTCTTTAGTGATAGTAACTGTTGATGACATTAAATTACTGTGAATACTCAGGTTTGCACTCTGCCAATAACAGTAGTATCTGTTGTGCATCTATAACTGTATTATCTTTCATGATCACTGCAGCACAGCTGACCCTTGGTAAATTTTCATCCATGAGATATAGAGTGATCTCATCTGTGAGTGATTTAGATCAGAGATTTTTCTGATCAAGGTTCTTGGAATCCACAACCTGGCATCCAAACTCACCTTTTTAAATTGATTAATTAACACTATGGAACCTTACTGACTCCAACAAAAGTTTTTACAGTTGGAGCAATCTAACTGCAATCTGACTCTAAGACCATCAGTTAGTCATCTTAGCTGTTCTCAGGTTTCTAACTGAAAAAAAATCCCAATCAGTCAAGCCAAAAACAGTAGTGTGCATATGTACATATGAGTGTGGTGTGTATGTTTATATACATATGCGTACTTTTTGAAATTTCCTATAAAATATGTACATTCATCATAGTTGTGAGGGAAAAAAAAAAAAAAGGCTGGTCTGAACTGCAGCATGGAAATTCTGTTTATGTGCTAGCTTTTTTAAGGAAGAAATCCAGCATTATGCATTTTAAGTTCTCTCTCATGTCATGGAACAATTGCACTCATTCTTGTTACTATAGCAACAGCTGACCTTATTTTAGGTTTGCAATTTCTGATATTTTTTGCTGAAACAAATACCATCTTTCTTCTAATTTTCATTTTATCTTTCTTATTAAAACATAATCTAATAAAAATTTTATAACTAGCTGCAAATCTTTTCTTTACATTGATAGGCAATATAGATGAAAATCTGTATGTTACATAGTAGAAATGTTACTAAGTGCATAGAAGCTGATTCTAGTGAAATCTAGTAGTGTGAAAGCTACTTCAGTTGTCCCAATAGTCAGTAGGCATTAATCCATGTATTTGCAAAACTGACTTAAATAAAACAGTGTTATTTAATCCCCAGTGAGTATCTAATACAACAGATTTTATAACAGTTTACTGTTGCAAATATAAAAACATTAGTCTTAGCAAGTTATTTCATGAAGAATGTTCTTGATAACTTTCCAAGCAGAAAGTTCATACTGCAAAACTGGGGGATGGAATTCAAAGTGAGAACACCTGCAATATTTCTGCTTAGAATTAAAATGTATGTATAGATAGCTTTTAGTTCATATCTTCTTCATAAAGCAGGCTCAGTTTTCACGTAAGTAGTTTTAGATGATCTCCAAAATATTTTGAATAATATTTAGTTCTGAAGTTTGGGAATTGGTGGAAGTAGGGGCTTGAGGGTTTATTATTATTGTTGTTATTATTTTATTTTTAGACTACTGCAGAGTAACTAATTTCACTATTTTTTTAATCAAACATTTTAGAATTGTGTGGAGTCTGCAGTGTATTCCTGAGCTGTTGGAAAGAAGGAAATGGCTATAGCACTCAGCAGTGTGTTTCTTCCAATATTTAATATTCATAGTTATAACCTAAACAGAATCTTCTCACTGTTTTATCACTTACAGCTAAATTATGCCTTAGTTCAATGTCTCAAATTTTGCCTGTAACTTTGCTTTAGCTGCATGGCCAATTAATTGATAACCACTATGCATGTTTGCTATGCACAATGCACATTACTGCCCTTTGCCCAGCACTGGATCAGAGCATTTGACCTGTCCTTGGTTTTCAAAGCCTATCATCTGCGTCGTGAAGAAACAGATTGGTTTGACAAGCCCAGGGAATCTCGTTTGGAGAATGGACATGGCCTGGACAGAAGGCTGCCAGAGAAGTTGTCCCACTCTCGACCACCAAGTCAACACCAAGATCAAATTAGCTGCCAAGTAAGCCATTCCTTTAGTTTTATGATTGTTTGAAAAATTAACTATCATGCTGTCCAATAGTGTAGAGAATATGGGATTAATTAAATTCCAGCAGCATTCAGCTGAAGTGCTGTTGAACCTGTATTCGCCATCAATACTGAATTATGGCGTTAGAAGAGAATTGCTCTGCATTTCCATATTAATTTTTCAGGTTGTCTTTTAATTTCTGAAACATATCTGGAAGGAGTTAATCTACTAACCAAAGCCATATATATATTAGGTTTTCCTATTAAGAAAGCCCACAGTTCCAATTTTAGCTTACCAGCTTTATCTGATCCAATTTCAAGCCCCTTACAGTAGTCTAAGGAAAATATATATATATATTTTTAATCCTGTTGACATTGGCTCTCACTAGTAGCTGGTCAGTGTAATTCCAACAGCCTGTAATCAAGTACTGAATATATAAACAAGACTTCATCAATCTAATAATTAAAATGTCTCATTTATCATGGTGAGAAAGAAAAATAGTATACCATCACATATCCTCTTTGTATAAATTAAGTTTATGTATTTCATGCGTTATCTTTAAGTTCTTCACTTGGTTATTTAAGCTATTATTTTTACTGACTGACTGTGATGATACCCATTTCTATAGGGTTCAATGCAATGAAGGTGTATTGCATGGCCCCTTTATGCTACTTAATAGTTTAATGTGCTATGTTAATTGCTCAAATATCATCCAAGCAGGACTATCCTACTCTCATGCAGCCTTAGAAACTTTTTTGGATGATGAACATTTTCACTGGCATTTGACAATAGAACATAGGTTTTATGAATTAAGCATTCAGATATCTTACAATAAAAGCCATTATTGAATTTTTTCACTCCTTTGCCTATCTATAACTTAGCATATTCATAGATTTGTACAGGCTAGGTTGTACCAAGCCTAGACATTTATTGTTAAGAAAGAGGGCTTTACAAGATACAGTCTTACAGGAATCTATTAAAATAGATCTCACCACAAACCAGATTTATTTTGGGATAAAGGATGTTTTAGTTTTCACAGCACTTAGTATCACTGGAAATGAGAAAAAAAAATTTGCCAGAGCACTTTGATCCTCATGAGAAATATGCTGATTATGTTATTATTCTGAACATACAAAAATGTATTTGATCACTTCAGCATCATGGCATAAATTTAAAATTTGCTTTGAAAATCAGATTTGTCCAAGAACATGGTTACTGTTATCCTAATATGGAGGTGGTCAATAAGATGTATTTAACTTTTAGAAATCCAGTGCTTTTACCCTTGGAAAAAGTTCCAAGGTGTTACTAATCACCAAGTCTGATCTTTGTGGCTTTTTTATTTGTTTGTTTTGTTTTGCTTTGGCATTTAAATAGCACTACAATACAATTGGTTGAAAGACTTTGATCAAAATTTTGGGGGAGGAAAGTTAAGACAGCTGAGAGTTCTTGCATTCTTGGATTATTTCAAGAAGGAATATATATATATATAAATATTCTCCCTGAAGCTACTGCGGTAACCTCATGTTTATGTGAAAATAGAGATACAACATTTAAAATCTTGCCAAGGGCATTTCTTAAGGTTTTGATAATTGGAAATTTGACTGAGTACATGTTTTGAATAGTTCTGTGGGGTGCCTTTACTGGTGTAACTTCTGTGAACAAAAATATAAAGCTGCTGCAAAAGAAAAGTGATGTGGAAGAAAAGGTTTATCAACAAGTCCCTCTTTATCTATTTCAGTCCAGGTTAGCTATGGTCATTCACCCACTGATACAAAATAATTTCATTGTGTCTGCAGAAGTGAGAAATGCCAGTTCTCACGAACTCAGCATCATGTATGTTGTCAAAATGTTGGTCAGAAATTGTGCACATTGAAAATCTCCTGTGAGCATTTGGTACAATAACAAAGAAAACTTATTTTCAGACACATCTAGCTACGAAATTACTTTAAGACAAGATAAAGTGTCAGAGACATTTTAAAATGTTTCAGTAGCTTTACATTGAATTCTGAAAATAAAACACTTAGCAATAGAAGCAAGTAAATCATTTTTAATGTATTTATTTTTTAACATTCATTTTATGATTTAAAGTTGTCATGAAAAATAAACCTTTTTCAAGGCAGTGAGTTTGTTGAGACAAAGTAAACACTCTGCAAAGGCTTTTTTAGTCCTGTCTCTTCTGTGACTAAAAAAAAAAAAAAAAACAACCAACAACAACAACAACAAAAAAACACATCACCACCACCACGAAAAACTGAATGTTGTCCCATGCTTTCTGTCTATTGTATCCACAGAGTTGTAGTGTCGAGGCAAATTGTACTCTGGAGCCCCAAATGACACATCATTCTTCATCCTGTCCATGTGAACATGTCCAACTTCACTTGGAGCTTTTCTTGCTGCAAAAGCTTTCCTGAATTAGTTAGGATTAATAGTAACACTAATTAAGCCATTGCAACTCTTTTAAATCCCATACCGAGCAAAAAACAACTGTAGAAGGAAGTATTTGGATGAGTAGCACTAATCTCTTTGTCACATCAGTCAAAGTTTCCAAATACACTTATCCACTGTAAGTCTGTCGTATTTTCTTTTTATAAAAATGTTTTATTGACCACTATCATATTTGTACTCCAGAATATTTTGTTTCACACATGTGAATCATCAATTTCCTTACTAGATGAAATCAGAATTGCTCAACTATGTCCCACAGAGCTTGTGTAATTAAAGGTAATAAATAAAGCACAACCCTATACTTTTTATACAAGAATGCACAGAGTGACAACCCTGAACTTCATGGTTTCCATGGATTTCTTATAATACAGGGATTAAGTTCATTTATACCATATTAGTAATATTAAAATATTTGTTTCTATAGCAACTTCTGTGGTTCCACATAGTATTCCTATATCACATTAAATTGCAGTGTAGTTTAGTATCTTGATAGCTCTATAGTAATTTTCTGAACTTTTTACTTGAGGAGGGTAAGCAGAGCTTAGACCTAATCAATAAGTAATCTATTGCAGATTTCTTACTGACCCATGTTAACCTCAGAAGTTTACTTGGTGACAAGATCATCTGCTTCTTTTAATCTCCAGAGATTATATCTCTTTTAATGACAATTTTCTGTGAAAAACTTACTATTTTACCCAGAAATAATTTGACTATTTCAAAGAGGCTGTGAAAGAACAGGAGGAAGAGGTGCCAGGGAAGTAAGAGGTCGTGCCAAGGAGATGAATAGGTGATGTAAACTTCTTAATCAGTGGAATAAATACAGAACTTCCAGTGATCACAGATGGTCTTTTAAGCTCTAAATGATTGATAAAATCACAAACTCGTCATAACTATCTTGTCATCGGTTCCATTTGGCAAAAGTTTTCTAATCACACACACAAAAAAAATAAAAAATAAAGCTAGGGCTCTAGAGATTCAATATTTTTAAATGTCAATCCCCTATTTCTAAAGCCCTTCTGAAAAGTATATGGTTATCTCTGTTCATGGGACTGTATAGTTTCCTTAAAGTAACATTTAAAACATGTCTTTTTAGGGGGATTCAATAATATTCCATTTAAATATGATGAAATATTCAGTTTTAAAATGATGAAAAAATGGGTTGTAAGGTGAGTAATAGGGTTAAAATGAGAAAGTACAGTTTATGAAAGAGATCCATAAGGCTACCTGCAAACTTCTTTGCCAGATTTTACAAATCCATCATCTTTGTTTGTGATAGTTTTCCAACTCTCAAGGATATTACATTAAATTTCTATAAAACTTCTTTCTCTATTTAAGGCTTTATATATATATATATATATTCTCTAGAAACACAATGAGAAATATGAGATTTCTAATTTTAGTGTAATTGTTAGAATATCTAATATAATGAGTAGATTGTTGCCCCCTCATCAAATCAAGATGGAATTGAGCAGGCTGTTAGTCATTTTTCTGTTACCCAATACTATTATTCTCACTGCATGAGAGAGTGATTTCTAGATCAAAAGTTCAGTATTGACCTCTGTGAAGAAGCAAACACCACTCACTTTTCATTTCATTCATGGTCAGGAGCATTGTGTTGTTAAAATAATCCTAAATACTTCTATTGCAAGTTATTTATCGGTGATCTATATGTAGAGAGAAATTTCCACCATTAGGATTTCTAGAGAACTTGATGGTCTTGCTCTACACAGAGGAAATGCAGTAGCTCAAAGGAGCAGGATTACCTTAGCTGTGGCAGTTCTTGGTGATAGCTGTCACAGCGCTTGTGTGCTCATGCAAATTTCTATGGTATTCAGAAATTAGGTTTGATACTCTTTAACCCTTCACCTTGATAATCCAACATCCTCTTCCTGGACACACAATTCAGGTAAAATTTCCCTTGAAGACTGTATTTCCTAAAGGACTACAGTCAGACATATCTGCTGAGGTTCACCTTATCAGGTTGTCCAGGATTTTGGTGGAAGGAGAAGTGTAGCACCATTTAAAAATAGAGACTACAGTGGCTGTGTTGACCAGCTGAAAAGCCCAGTTAATACTTTGTAGCTGTTATTATGGAGTTTGTCTAGAATACTAAAATACATTTATTGCATTTTAGTTCTTCTACTTAAATAAAGCACTGCAGAAATTTAATGTTGTTAATTGTTCTCATTACCTCATAGAATTCACTTCTGTGAGACTTCCATAGAGTTTCTTTATCAGACAAAAAGCATAAAGACAACAAGAGGAAAATAAAATCTACATTTTAACTGTAATTTTCAGTAACACTAGTAGAAAAGCTCAGCACATTTATTTGCTATTCATTCCGTTTTTGGAAGGGCTTAAATCTGACTGATATCATCAAACATGACCAGAGCTTAAATTCCTGGAGGAGATGCTTTATACTCTAGTTTTCATTTAACTCACTGGATTGCAACCCCAAGGGCCTGCTGAGTAATGTGCTGAAAAATGTGACCTGAGTCCCATGTCAGCTCAGACAGCACATTAGGGGGGATGATAGACTGGAGAGTCGAAATGTGCCTATGATCAGAGGAGGAGGGCATTGCCAGTGCTGAACATGAGTCAGTGCTCAAATGTACTGAGCGCTCCCAGAGAGCTGAGGAAAGGATCTCTGTAGCAAGGACGTATGGCAGAAATCTGTGTTTTCTGTAGTGAATAAACAAGGGATCGAGTCACCTTCAGCCCTGTGACCTAAAATCTAGGCTTAGGAATTTACACATTCTCCATTCCTGCACCTTTATGGAAGGTCCTACCCTTATGCACCATAGCTCAGCTGTATGCTGAAGAGATTATGTGTCTGCAGTGGGGTCCCTCGGTGTGTTCATGGAGATAGCTGCGGGACTAATCAGCAAGAAGGACCCCCAGGCATATGTTATTGTGAATATCCTTCAGAAAAAGTTAGAAAAAGATGTGAACAATTGGAAACACTTAATGACTTGTATTCTGAAGGGTCTTGAATATACTAGATTTCAGATAAATACGGTCATTAGTGGTTAAAGTAAAACCATCAAAACCAACATAACTTTTCTTCCTTGCATAATCTGTTTACAGCAACCCCTGTTTTTTCCTGTGTATTCTCCTGCCACTTTCAGACACAAACCATTCTGAAGGTAAATGCCTAATGTCATCTTCAATTTAAGTACTGATTCCCACAAACAATAAAAATAATATACTACCCTGAATACTAATAAACTTGAATGCTTTTATTCATAACTTTATGAATCACTAAGATATACTTATCATAAAATTCTGGAAGTGAAAATAATGAGAAAGTAACAGACTAAAGTAGGAGTCAGTCTATATTTTCTGATATATTTGTCAGTAAATCATATGAAATATGTTGTCAAATATTCTTGGTTTATTATTTATTCAAAATTTTAATTTTGCTAAAGAAAGATAAGATAGAGGATTAACATACACAAACAATTTGTAAATTGAACTTTATGAGCTGCAGTGTTCCTCAGTTTAATTTGAATTGCTTTCACCGAAAAGGATCCCAGCCACAGAACTGGTCTAATATGTTCATACTGTTTCTCTTGAACTTTATTACTTTGTATTAATTCTTATTTATTTAATTAAAATATTTTTTCAGATTGTTTACAATTATATGTAAGTTACACATAACAAAAACATCAATTATGCTGTTAAATTACACTTGCTGGATTTTAATAATGTCATTAAGAAAACGTATCAATGTCCCTATCCATTTATAAGCATGGGCATCTCATGGCACTTTACACACTTCTGGTAGTGTTAGACCCTATATCCTGGCAAAATTCCACGGTAAGTCATAAAGTCTGCCTGATCTCAATTCTGATTTATTCTGGCGTACTTGTCCACTACCAAATCCATGATCTCTTTTTCATCTGAGATAAATTTTGGCCAATGCTACTGTCAGTGTACTATGGGAGAATTTCAGCCTTCTAGATACAATTCCATCCACTGGGTAAGAAACCGAATTATGACAAATGATGTATGAACTCCTGCTCACCGTGGGACTGAGCTAAGCCAGCCACTTGACTTCTCTGTTTCCCCTCCTGTCACTTATGTGTGCTATCCATTAACATTATAAATTCTTCAGGGCAGAGACAATTTGAAGTGCTTAGTTCAGGAGGAGCTTAATCCCTTTAAATGCTACTTAAGTATAAATAATAGTAATAAACTCCTGGCAGCAGGCTTCTAATACACTCAGAGTTCTGCTGATTAACATTGGCCCATCAGCTCCTGAATTCCACCCGCAGTCCCATCCCATTGACATTCAGCGGTGACCAGCCCCAGGCAGACACACTCCCATTGCTTGGTTAGGGTGCAGTGCTCGGGCTTGGCATGAACGTGGCAGAGCTGATGTATTCTGCTTTATTCCTGAAAGACAAAAACTGCAGGCAAAGAGAGCATGTGATGGGCGTGAGGTGTGCAAGTGTTGAAACAGTTTTTCTGCAAAGGTCTTTGGGTGTGGACATGTGGCAATCATCTCTGACAAATGAGGTTGTACATGCTGCATGGCCTCTTCTATGCCCATAACGTAGGGCAGGTGGAGTCATCCCAGCTGGACCCCTGGCTTTTGAATGCATGTTGTAGATATACATTGCTTTCAGCTTTGACATTTTGCAGTAGTATCTCCAGTGAATGTTGCACATGATCATATAAAAAGTAGTCTTTAAAGTTTTAGGTCAGGTCTTTCAAAAGGCTTTTAAGATTTGGTTATGAAGTACATTCACTGGGGGACAGTTGGACCAGATGATCTTGGACGTCTTTTCCAACCCTTAAGATTCTACGATTCTACATTAGGATATGTGTTCTTGCTGAAACTAGAGAGGTAACTCATGGTTTTTACATGTTCACCAACATTTTGTTCAGGTCTATATGAACAGTATTTTGTAATATTTACAGAAATCATGTATAATTTCATTCTCTTGTTGTACTGTACTTGGACAAAGGATTAACGTGAAGAAAAGCTACAGATAACAGCAATCACCTTCCAGTCACTAGGAAATAAAAACAGAACTAAAGTCATATTCAGACTGTTTTTCTGGAAGCAAATCTTCATTCCCCTGCAGAAGGATTTTTTTAGTCTGCCAAACATATCTTGAAAGTCAGGGGATGTTTGAGCCATGAAGTTGTGGTATTTCCCTGGATGAAATAAGTTTATTTGCTTGATTCTGCTTCAACTGTCTACAATTATTATTATATAGTATATATGTTATTTTATCTTTTTATGACATGCATATTTGTGTTCCTCAGATAAATGGGAAGCCTCTGCAGTACATTTTCCCTCATGCAAGGCTCAAACTACTGAGAGACCCAAAGGATCACACAGTTTCAGGTAAAGAGCAACAACCCTCTATGAGACAAAATAATTACTTTGATTAGCATAATTCATGAAAAAAGAAATAGAGCATTAAAAATAGTTCCTGTGTCATATGCAGTAGGAAATTCAGTGTTCATTTTAAATTTTGCTGTTTGTTTGTCACAGAAAGCAGCAGTGCAGAAAAAAGTCACAACATCTGTTCCAGACATATAAGATATACAGACATTAAAAGCAGAGGGAAAATCTGTTGTGTGATACATAACAGCAGTCTGTTTGGCTGTTGCTTTTTATATAACTCTATATTCTCTGCATGAGAAGTTTCCATAAAAATTAGCAGAGGAATTAGAAAAACAGGTAGGTTTGTGTAAGTATTCAACATGTACAGAACTGAGTTTATTCTTTCTGTAGAGCTACTGTGGCTCTTCAGAAGGGATTAGCAGAACAATAAGATCCCATATTTCTGTAATATCTTCACACAGATAAATTTATCACAGGATTTCAGATTTGTTCTCTTTTCCATAACTCTAACACAAATGTTCACATAAGTCTGACTCCATTTGTAAAGGAAAATATAGTGGCAGAGGTTATGTTCCTTCACCCCTTGACTGTGAGCAGGAATGCTTTATGATCTTTTTACCTATCAAGTTGTAAAAGACTGCCAACCGCAAGATCTAGCAAGGGTAAGGTTTGTCTGTTGGAGCTTTTGGAATCACATCCTTTCTTATATCTAATATTTACAACGAACTCAGAGTTTTTCTATATGCTTTTTGTCTTCCTTCAGAGGCACATGCTTTAAGTGGGTTTGTCGTGAAACCATCAGACATTCTTTTCACAAGTTTAAATTGTAATAGTATGTGCCAAACGCTGTTTCTGTGCAGAAGCAATTACTGACTGCCAGCTTTGGTGTTCCCTTGAGCAGTAAGTAGAAAGTGGCATGAACTTACTTGAATTGCTAAATATTGTTTTCACACGGTTTTTGGCAGTAAAATTTTGATCACTCCCGCCCCCAGCATCCACCTCATATTTAGGGTGTTACATGAATTTTCTGTATATATTATGAGGTATTTTCTTGCTAGTTGGTGTAACACCCACTGATGATTTTGGAATACATAAGGACCCCTTTGCCCACACAGCACAGTTTGAAAGAAGCAGCCAGGTCTGCGGTTTTGTCAGCCTTCCCTGCCTGGGGCCCTTGCATTCAGCAGGAGTCCCTTGATATCCTTGTGGAGATTTTTTGTCCTGGGGGGTGATGAGCTATGCTGTGATCCAAGCTGCTGTCATACCTGAGAACAAGAGGAATGACAACAACACAACTGTATGTAGCCCATGGTAACTGTATGTAGCCCATGGTTTAATGTTGCTGAAGGCTTGATTCTCCTACAGCAAGTTACTTACACTTATGCAATGTAAAATTTCTGTTCCGAATTCTCAACTAGCTCTGCTGCTGGCAGCCATGGCACACGTGCTCTGCGTCAGGGGAAATACCTTGTAAGTGATGACTGGACAGGCAAGGTGCAGATACTGACTTCCCATTTATAAATTCACTGCTCAGTGTGAGATCACACTGAATTGAATATTCGCTTAGGGTCCTGCCAAGATTTCATAGCCCATGCTGAGATTGCTGCGGTAGCTGTGCTGTATTGTACATAACTTCTGCTTGGTGTAAGCAAAGTTGGCTATGTCTGTGCAAGCTGCAGTCATACTTTTGGTTCATAATCCAGAAAAATCCTTGGAGCCCCGCAGAGACATACTTGTATTTGGTGTATATACAGATTTCCCTACTAATATGAGGAGGCTGAAATGTGGATTGTACAGAGAAGAGCCAAATTTAGAATGGGGAAAATAGGGAGGAATTGAGCCAGAAGAAATTGTTATATTTCCCAGTCCTTGTACATCTTTGAGGTACCATAAATCTGTGGCTTTGCACCTCCCTCTCTCTCCCTCTCTTCAGTGCCCAAGAATTAAAGTACATAGAAAAGTTCTTTAAATGTGCAGTGTTTTCTGCTGAACCTCAAGCTTTCAAAATAGATTCTCCAGGAGCCTCACACAGTTTTTTGGTTGGTTTGTTTGTTTGTTTTTCTTTAAAAATTCAATTTTTATTACTTGGTATCTGCAGACATAGCAATATGTCCTTATTAACCAGAAAATGAGGCACACTTAGAAATACAAGTCTAGAAACACAGAAGTTAATTAAAACACTGGTAAATTAAACAATATATTCACTTATACCCCCACAACAGCAGTAAGACACAAGTAAGATTATTGTGTATTAATCTAGATGCCAGCGTTGGTTGGCTGGCTGGATTCTTTCTTTTTCTCTGTTTCTTGGTTTCTTCCCCCTCTTTTGTTCTATTCCTCACCCTTTCTCTGTTCCCCTCCTTCTTCTCCTCCTCTCTCTTTCTCCTTCCCTCTCTTTCTTATCAAAAGTACCAAATCATTTGTTGATCATATTTAACTGATTGCCTTATTCTTGTTGCATAGGCAGCAGAAGAGTGTATGTTAAAACAAACCACCTCGATAATGCTGATGTGAGGAGCCAGATCTCCCCAGGGCTCACCCAGGCACTGTCCAGGTGGCAATGGGAGTCTATGGTCAAAGATCCTTGCAGCAGGTTCTTCAGCTGTATTGGATGAGACTCCCTGAACTGTTGTGTGGCTGAAGCAACTGGAATGTGGTCCTGCATGACCACAGAAGTATGTGTGTTATCCACTGTCTGTGATTATCTTACAGTGTGTGTAAAACATCCTGTCTTTGTGCATCAAAGACTGTCCTATGTGAGCTTTTCTACCCATGCAAGAACAGTTTCTACTGATCATTTGAATGATCTATGTGCAGTTTGGTGAATTTGACAGCTGAGCTGCCTTGATAGTGTGAACTGCCTTCACAATACTGCCAGATTCTCAGCTGGGAGGATTTTACACATCCTAGGTATGCAAACAGTATACCTGTAGGGACACAAGCAAATGCCATGGATACCCATCTATACCACAGATGTAACTATAGGGCAAACTTGGTTTTCAAACTTACATTACTATTATAATTGACTCCCATAGATCTCACCACATACTTAGCATCGTGAAAGTTACTTCCTGTTTAGGGATCCAGAAAGTGTCACATTATGAATATCAATATGAATATCATATTATGAATATCAATAGTATCTCAATTTGTGTGCTGACAACACAAAAGTGGGAGGAGTGGCTGATACCCCAGAGGGCTGTGCTGCCATTCAGAAGGACCTTGACAGGCTGGAGAGTTGGGCTGAGAGGAACCTCGTGAAGTTCAACAAGGGCAAGTGCAGGGTCCTGCACCTAGGGAGGAATAACCCCAAGCACTACTACAGGCTGAGGGGTGATGTGCTGGAATGCAGCTCTGCCGAGAGAGACCTGGGAGTCCCGGTGGACTGCAGGCTGACCATAAGTCAGCAATGTGCCCTTGTGGACAAGAAGGCCAACAGTACCCTGGGGTGTATTTGGAAGAGTGTTGCCAGCAGGTCGAGGGAGGTGATCCTCCCCCTTTACTTAGCTCTGGTGAGGCCACAGCTGGAGTATTATTTCCAGTTCTGGGCTCCCCAGTACAAGAAGGACATAGAACTACTGGATCGAGTCCAGAGGATGATGAAGATGATTAGAGGACTAGAGCACCTGTTGCCCAAGAACAGGCTGAAAGAGGCTCTTTTCCAGGGCTGTTTAGCCTGGAAAAGAGAAGACTGAGGGGAGATCTCATCAATGTATATAAATATCTGAGGGAAGGGTGTCAAGAGGATGAAGCTGGTCTCTTTTCAGTTGTGCCTGGTGACAGGATGAGAAGCAATGGGCACAAAATGAAACACAGGAGGTTCTGGCTCAATATGAGGGGGCACTTCTTTACTGTGAGGGTGACAGAGCACTGGGACAGGTTGCCCAGAGAGGTTGTGGAGTCTTCTTCTCTGGAAATATT
This sequence comes from Nettapus auritus, assembly GCA_011076525.1. Lineage (NCBI taxonomy): Eukaryota > Metazoa > Chordata > Aves > Anseriformes > Anatidae > Nettapus > Nettapus auritus. The sequence continues at coordinate 9,646,623 of CM021765.1, forward strand.
AAAAACCTGCCTGGATGCCATCCTGTGCAATGTGCTCTAGGTGATCCTGTTCCGCAGGGGGGTTGAAGTAGATGATTTTCAGAGGTCCCTTCCAACCTCAGCCATTCTGTGATTCTGTATAAAATGCAGGCTGTTTCACTGCATTTTCTATGCATATGCTTTCTGCTTATTTGTTTTCTTGCTTAATGAAAACTGGTACTTGAGGTACAGATGTCTTTGGTGCCTCTTACATAATTTTGCACACAGAAATATTTAATGGAAATTTTAGCATGTGAATGAGGTGTTTATGAATGAGGTACTAGGCCAAAATTGTGATGGCAAGAGAATAGTAGCTCTGATGAAAAATAAATATATACTTGCTAGCTGACCTGTCTCTGGAGGTTTCTTGTTTCCTCCGTATATGCCGTCATCTAGAACTCACAACTCTTCTTTTCAAGGTATTCACTCTCCCCTCCTCAGACAATGCTGATAGATAGGAAGGAATTGCCAAGGATTTTCTCTACAAAGACTGATGAATAATTTGCATTAAAAAAAAAAAAAAACGAATTGGCATCATGGTTCTGCTGAGGTGCCAAAGCAATGATGACAGTGATCAGTGAATGATAATGTAGCAGTATTTAGTGCTCCAGAAACTCGCTGTTTGTTTTCACTGAGAATCCCTTGTTTCTTTTGGATCCCTCAGCATAACTAGCATAAGCACTGTTTTATTCTGCCAGCATTTTCTCTTCTGTTTTTTAACACTTTATAGTAACATTTGAAGAAGGGAAGGGAGGGTATGACTATTGAAGACAACAAATCATTGTCAATGCAAGGAGGAAAACCCACATTGTGTTGTTCCCAACAAGGCAGACAAATCTCAGTAGGCCTGTATGGTCAAGGAGTGTATCTAAGTCAAAATAATTTTTGCTGCTTTGCCTTGCATGGAACTGAGACACAAGTAATTCTCCCCTTTTCAAATGCACCATATTCTCTGTTTCCATGGAGCAAAATATACCGGTAGGCAGCCAGGCTGTCCATGTTGTGGAACATCCTATTCAATTCTGAGGCAAGAGAAAAAGGCAGAAAGGTAATTCAGAAAAAGATGTGAAGTTTGTACTAGAGCAAAAAAGCTAATTGCACTGTGTGTGGGAGACTGTGTCACTCACCTTAGCAGTAATATCAGCGAAACTGCTAAGAGGATGACAGGGTAGCTGTAAGGCTACACATGTCAGAGGTGCCTCATATTCTCCATAAAGATTATGGATTCCTATATGCAGCAACACACCTCTAAACCATGGCAGCTAACAGGATATTTATTCAGACTGAGAAGTAGAGTTAGAAATGTTTTTCTGTACCAAGTCCACACTGCAATAGTCTCTAAACATGTAACCCTACATATTTAGGGTTTTTTTCACCTGCAATTTCAGCAACTTTGATTCTTACAGCAATACTGAAGTGCAGTGAATATGTGATGATTAATCAATGAAATAACATATGAAATATAGTCACAGTCCATGTTGCATGTGACAGAACCATCACAGACCTAGAGTAAAAGTGTAACTCACCTCTTGTCCTCAAACTTTTCTCAGAGGATTGCTTTTCCTGTTTCTTTAGTTTAGCATTGTGAAGAACTGAAACAACACTTTGCACAAAATGTATCCCCCTCCAACACTCACTTGTTACTTTGAAAGGACCTAATCCCTAATTAACAGCCATCATTCCCTCAAGTACTCTCTTCTTATCAGAGACCTGGCACAGACATTAAACAATAAACAGAAAGGGGCAGAGCTGTTATCAACAGGCAACCTCAGAGATTTTCCAGTGAAGTCATGTAGCAGTAGGTGAGGACAGGAATGGAAGTACAGGAATGGAGAGATGTATTTTTGTGTCTTATTAATGATCTTAAAAAGAACTTAATGACATTTGACCTTCCTAAGTAATAATAATAATAAAACATATTTTCCTATTTGTTGGAAACAATTTGTAGAGATACAAAACATATATGCCAAGTTTATGTGCCTTCTCTCTAAAATAACTTCATTTGAAATGGATTACCATGTTTATTTCAAATACTTTCCATGAACTCTCTTTTGCACCTCAGTTGTTTATGCATTTTTCAGTGTACAAATACCCATTTAAGAATGCATAATAATATCAAACGATGAGTGGAGGTAATTAAGAGTGCAATGTGTCTACCGATAATAAAATTCCAATTTGCTTTCATATCTCTGCAGAAGTAGACCATTGAGTAGACCACTCAGTGCTAGAGTTCAGTCGGGTGCCCAGTTTCCCATGGAAAGCCAAGAGGAAAGCAGGAGCATATGAATGAGCTTGACAGCCACTGAAACAGCATCTGTCAATCTCTAACTGCATCTACCACATGTCAGCACTTTCTCTTGAATCGGTTGACAACAAGACATTCAGGGACATCTGTCATTGGTCAGATGACTTGTTAAGGACATTAATAGAGTCCTTGACAAAGTCCTTCTAACAAAAGAAAAGTTAAAGGCATAGAAATGCCAGTTTAGGGTTTCAGTTCTCTGGTGAAGCATAAATGATCTTAGCAGCTCTCAGAGGAAAACGAAGACCCTATGCTCCCTTCTTTGCATAGTGGCTGTAAAAAATGTGAATACATTTAATAATTATGCTAGAATGAGGCAGTTACAAAGGGCAATTAATTGGGTGTTGAAATACTTTAAATCACCTTTTGGATACATCTGTTTTCCTCTCTTGATTATAAAAGTATGATGTGACTAACTTAGACTGAGATTTTTGTCTTGTGGAGATCTTAGGTGGATGAGTGTATATTGCTTATGTACAAAGAAGCTATAGAATAATCAAAAGATGTGCAGAGGACTAGTTGCCTAAAGGACTGCATTGCTCCTTATCAGCAAGTGCCAAATGTTTATTTGAGTCAGATGCATTTTCCAGAGCAGTGTGATGTACCATATTGAGAATGATTGCCTTCTGTCCACAATTTACTTCATCATAGACTGTACAGGTCTTTGAAGTGTGCTAGCTTTATGCTCACAGGCAGCCTGGCTGAAGGATAATTCCGGTTAAGATGTTCTGATTCTGCAGGTCACTGACATGGAGAAAATGGCTCTTGTGGATGGATAGGGAAATTGGAGTTTGTGACTGTCTCATAGCATCATTACATCTGCTAACGGAGGTGCAGCATTTATCAGGTGAAATCTATTATTTGTTATCTGTTTCTGAATTTATTTATTTATTTCTCTGTTTTTTCTTTGTTTTTATATTGTTGACAGATAATATGCACTCATTCCTCGCATGTTTGCTTGCTGTTTTACTTCAGTAAAAGGAGATAGGGAAATTTTCTGCAAAATTTAATTTAAATAACATAAAGTTTGCCAGAAAGTGTTCCTGTTCCTGAAAAAAAAAAATGTTCATTTAGAAAGGGAGTGAAGCTGATGCTAGACAGTCACAGCTGATGAAGACAAAGCTGTCCGAGGATAGGCACCCAAAACATCATATAATTTCTCCCCACACAACCAAAAAAAAAAAAAAAAAAAAAATCAGCCCACATTCTTACTACAATAATCATTTTTTCATAAAAGTGTTACAGTTTAAGAAGGCAAAAGATCACAATTTATCAAACAACGTGCTAATTTTCACATTAGCTCAGATGTTGTCTTTTTGCTTTCTGTACGAAATGTTTTTTGTTCTGCTGATTCTTGATGACCTGGAGGGCAGTAGTCTTGGACTTAAAAATACCGTTTATTCAGAAAAGACTGAAAACTTCCCTAATTTGGCAACTACATCTAGTGGGTGGAAAAAAAATATATAATTCTCTATATACAGAAATGAAGAGAGACATGTTTATAGGAAAAACTGTCTTTTAAGGGGTTAAATTCACTAAAAATCAATCTATTAGTAAATTGCTGAATTCATAAACTGTTTTTCTTCTGCAGTGATCAAATTGTTATGAGAAATATTTGTGTGACAAGAAATGTGTATATCACAAATAATATTACATCAAGTCTCATGAGATTTATGCTGATTCTTTCTCTATATATAAAAAGAAAACATCTAAAAATAACTTTGTCAATTCACAATTTTAATTTAAAATACTTTTTTTAAAAAAAAGCTTTTTTTACCTTTTTTTTTTTTTTTTCATCGTCTTAAGTTAGATACAACAGCAAAATGGGACTTCATTACTTAAAGACATGAGTGTAAACTCAAGGTAGATGAGAAATTGTTGGATACATTTACTAACCTCATTCAGTAGTGACTGATGTCACCAGGGAAAGAGCATGTGAAATGAACTGACGGTCTTAGCATGTGTCTTAGTGGACAGTTCCCTGTTTCCAACTTATACACATTTTACAAATTATACAAAGCTAGTCCATATCCACAGACTGAGTGTTTGCAAGAACTGAACTGTCAAATGGTGACCACAATTCTTCCAGTGGGACAATCTGAACAGCTGCGCTGTGACACTTCTGAGAATAAACAATAAGCTTCTGTCCTGTTGCCAGCTTAGGCTCTTTTCCAGGCAATGAGTCAAAAGTTTAATGACAGAGGAACTACAATCCCTTCATTTATTTTGTGTAATTTACATGCATATAGTAATGTTCTTAATGAATTATATGCACACATTAAAAAAAAAAAAAAAAAAAGTTACTGCCTTTTTCACTGAGAAAAGAAGGAAAGTTTGGAGTGTTTTACAAAGAATTAGATGGTTGCAGGTATTACTTGTTTTGAAAAAAGTTTTAACTTTGCAATTAATAGTTTCACAAGTTTTTTCTCATACATGACAGTAATCCATGCACGACTATGTCAATTGCTTCCCTTGTGCAGGACAGCCATTTGGGTCAGATATTCTTTTGGTTTTCCCTCAAGGGGGATTATCAAGTGTGCAGAGGCTTTGTTGGGTACTTTTTAAGCACAGGCATTACCATCTTTCCTAAAGATTCCTTGGTCAACATTTCAAAATGTTGACCCAGAGCCATAAATGCTCTCCATTACATGTGCAATCCGCAACATGTCTCCTGTTCCAGTGGTAGACAGGAACTGATAGACAATGATGTAGCTTCTGTTTAACCATTGCCAACACACATTTGCAAAAATATCACATGGATTTCCTCTGCTCTAATAAGTGTACTGAAACAACAACAACAAAAGTTTGATTAATTACATAAATATCTGTCTACAGTTTCTATGAATCTGTAATACCAGAACATTATGCAATGTCTGTAATGGGCAGTGCACAAAGTTGTAATTAAGAGAATTTGCATGCTAAATTGTCAAGCCTTTACTTGTTACTTTCTTAACAAAATATAGATAACTTCAAAACTGGAGATCCACTTGCAAAATAGTTAAATAAAGCTGAACAGTTTCAAGTTTTTGTCCATGATGTTAAGATAACTGATATCATTCACGTAGGACTGATCTATTATTTACCCTGTATTAAGACATCACTAAAATGCCAGATTTGTAGCATACCAATTAAGTTGCAAAGTTGCAATATGCCAGCAGAGCATCCTTTATGTAAATCTTTTTCTTATGATGAGAGGGTTGCCTTATACTATGTTGGAAACTTCAATAAAATCTATTCAGATTTTCCCCTTCATTAAGAAGAACATTAACAAAAAGCTTAAGCTAAATTCAACTACTGTAGCATTAAAAATGTCATGAAGATTGCTATTTTTTTTTTTACAGTGAAGCTGTAAACAATCGGCTGACATATTGGCTGAACAGATTACAGCGTGTTTTTTGGGGTAGATTCATCCTAGTAAGAATCTTTAATACTTTGTGAAACTGAAGTTATAATATTGCTGTTAGCTGAGATGAACTCTAGACTTAAGCTATTTTCCTACAGCAACTTTTGGCTTGGAATTTGGATGTTACAGGTATTCTGGATGGCTGGGCAATTTGATGAGCAAAAAAATAGTTAGATGGTTGGATTTAGAGGGGGGTGATTAATGGGTTGTGCTTTTCCTGCAGGCACATAATACATGTGCTATGACCTACCCCATTTAATATTGCTATCAGTGATGTGGAGGAGGTGATGAAGTAAACTCTCATAACATTTGCAGATGACACTGGATTAGGGGGAAAGGTTTGAGGGCAGGACTGCCATTCAGAGGGACCAAAGCTGGCTGGGGGGAATGGGCCAGCAAGAACCGTGTGAAATTCAACAATGACAAATACTAATCCTGTCCCTTGAGAGGAGGACCGCTGTACAATGAGACAAGCCAGGGACTGACTAGCTGGGGAGCAGGTCTGCGGAAGAGGTCCCTGGGGAAGGTCTTCGATTTTTTTTATTATTATTTATTTTTTGGTGGACGGGGAGAATTTACATATTTTTTTGTTCTTGAGGCCAGCTGAACACAATATGCCCTAGCAGCAAAGGCTAACATTATCCTGTGTTGCTACCAGGAATATAACTTTATATTTGACAAGTCTACACATCTACCTTTTGAGCAAGTGTAAGTTGTATATACCACTTATTGAAGATAGCAAAACTCTCACAAATGTGTTAAATATTAGAACAGTTGTACTAAGTCAGGTATAAGCTTTGTTTAGACCTTTATCATGGCTCTGGCAGAAAATATATAAAAATACAAGACCAGAGTAAGCACAGTGCAACGTTCTCATACCTTCCAGCAGTCTGTGGTTCAGCCACTTCATGAAGCAGTGATTGCTTCTTTGTACATAGTGGAGATCTACTCTCTTCCTAATGGCTTTTGTTTATGCATTATACTATAGCCACTGTATACATACATCTTACTTATTATATCATATTTACACTAAATGTATTGCTGTTTCTTAAACACCAAAGCTGACAGGGATGAGAGAGTTCAAAACATTTTAAAATATTGAATTCAGCTGTAAATTAGTGGCATCTATAGAGCACTGGCATCTATCAGTAAACACAGATGAATCTTAGCGCTGACACTTTTTGTATAGATTTAAAACTACCATCACTTTAAATAGAGAAGTCTACCATTAATGGCACCTTAACCTTATTAATCTTATTCTGATGTGATAGACCATCCAAAAAGAAGCCTGTATCTTGTTTTCAAGTAGATACAATAAGTGCTCCAGGATGTTAATTTGTAAAGCACTTTATGATCCTTCAGGATGATAGCCAGTGTGCAAAGCAGTATGAAGCAGTTTCTCAGCTGACATAAGTCAATGTTACATTATTAAAAGAACTGGAATATATCTGAATTTCATCTGCTCAGGATTTGGCTTCATGTATGCTTTAATTGCCAATAGCCAAGAAGTGGAATAACAGTAGGTTTAATTATGTTTCTAGGAAACAACTTCATTTAAATTAATTTAGTTTAGAAAGTGTAAAAAACAATTTTCCTGCAAACAATCTTGAAAATGTTGTACCCATCCAGATAACCAAGCTTTGATATGGATCATCATATTATGTATTCCACAGAATCATACAGTAATAATAATGCAAATAAAAATTTACCTTGGATTTGATTATACACATTACTTTTCCTGTTGCTTTCCAAGTGCCTGATCTAACTTGGTTTTGTTTGCTTTGTCATGTTTGTTTTCCATCTGTTCTCCAGACTTTCCAGATTGCTTTATCGTAACTGTGATATCTAAATAAATAGTTTGCTTTTATTCACTTTTCAATCTGAACTCTCTAAAGACAGCTGTTTTTTCTTCATCACTTTTTTCTGTGACACACAATTCTATTCATATAGACAATGGAACATGGTGTACATTTTTTTTCCACAGAAAAGTACCTACCAGCACCCTAGCATACGTCTGAGCTAGATAAGACTAGAGAAAGAATGAGGAGATAACATATAGTAAGTATATGAACACAAGAGGAAGGTTCTCTCTCTGTTCACAGCCAAGTAGACTTGGAAGACTTCATATTGTTTGGTTTGGTTAATTGGTTCTCATTGCTATAGCATGGCATTTTGTCACATTGCAAAATCTTTTGTGCCTAATGTCTCCTTTTCATTCTTTATCCTCATGCATTTTTCTAATGTCTACCATTGGACCTTGCCCCCAGAAAAGGTCACTGTTGTCCTGCTTTTATAATCAGCTATCTGATTTCGATTATTTCTTTTTTTATTTTTTTTTAATACATTGCTTGAAAGTGATGCAAAATAAATGTGGACTTTTGTAGTTACTTCCATTGGTGGTATGTCCATGCTTTGGCTCACAGACCCAAACCAAAAGACCCAATCTGCATTTTCAAGTTTAAATATATCTTCTATTTCAAATTTCTCAGGGGCATGTATCATTGGCTTCATCAGCATTTTTCAGTTCAAGTCCATTTCAATTTTTTAAATTTCACTTTCATAAAGTTTCAACTTCAAAGCACGGAACATCTGATGTTTGTAAAAAGACCGTGGTTTTCCAGAAATAGCTAGTGATTTTTAACTACTGTCTCAAAGGCCATGCTCTTAGGCACTAGATATCCAAATCAATAGGTGTTACATATATATATAATATACATATATATAAAATTCAGACACCTAAAAGTCTGATAAAAAATCATATATCTCTGTATCTAGCTGTGACAAGAGTCAGATTGCTACTAATGATTTTAAGAGTTTCCTATGCCAATTCACACAAATTCATGTGTGATTACTGAGAAATCTGTTGCACATTCTAATTGCTTTTCTTTCTTTGCTCATGTAATTAGACAAATGTCTTCATGCTTTGAAAATTTAGCCCTGAGGAAATACTTGTTTGAGCTAGCACATGAACAATATTTGCACAGAGCTTCTGGGTCACATGGCTACATTCTCAGCCAGAGGTGCAGTTGTTGCTTCTATATGGGATTTATTTAATAATTAAGCAATAATTAATTATTGCAGACCCTGCATTTGGTGCTGGAATTCTGTTTACTTTTATAATGGAAAATTATCATTTCAAACTTTATTTTCATTTTTGCGTAAAGACAGGAACAAACAACAAACGCCTTGTGTGTTCCAAGTTACTCATTATTTCTCTGTGCTCTCCCCCCCCCCCCTTTTTTTACTTGTAATTTATATAGGGAGTTATTGACGTTTGTTTTGAGAGTCAAATCTAATCATTGCCTAGATGCTGAAACAGTTCCAGTAAATCTTGGCTGTTTATACTCTAATGGCTGAGCTCAACTAAGTCGTAGAAAGATGATAAGATTTCATGAATTTCCCTGTGAACAGAGCAGCAGCAACAGATTGGCAGCAATCTGATCTTTATTATGTCCATAATGAGGAAAACAAGACAAATTGTAATGGCAGAACTTAGGTTATGGTCAGCATACTACAGCAAAATAAATTATTTTGTGTTAACTGAGTCATGTTTCTAATCTTTCTACTGTATTGCTACTGTGGAACAACAAAATATACCAGGTGCTAGGATTTCATGGTATTCGGAGAACATTGAGCTACACAAATTTAGAATAAATATGTCAAATTGTGCACAAATTAGGGGATGGTGGAGATAAAGAAAAAGAGAATGAGGCATTTTTAAAATACTTCTGCAGTGTTGCTTGCCAGGTCACTGGTTTATTAGTGCCACGTTGTTGGTCATTATTCAAATATATACATGTGAACATCCATCACTGAAATAGTTTGTGATGTCAATGAAATGACATATGAAAATGAAATGACATATGAAGTCATGAAATGTCATATGAAATGACAACTGAAATGTTGTTTTGAAAGTCACAAAGTGGGTGGAACATATTAATGAATCTTACAATAGTGTTCTCTGATAAGTGTGCAGAGCAGTCTGTATGAATTTCAGTGCCCCAGGGATGGACTGATGCTTGCATGCTTTTATTGGTTACTCATTCACTTTATGCAATGAGATGCTTTTTTTTATTATTATTATTTATTATTTATTTTTTGGGGGGGTAAAAGACATTTTACAAAACGTGTGGTATGATGGGTTTGCTTTCCATGTCATGTCAGGAACAAATAAACATTACTGGTGCTAAATTTCAAGTTTTCAGTGAAATAATATATCTAATTTAAAATAAGTTCATTCCAATTACACAGAAAAATTACTTTCCTCTCCTAAACAAAAATAACCTTAGAATTCCCCATTAGCACAGTCCCAGAGTGCCAATACAGCTACTGTTTAAAACACAGCATCTTTTATTTATATCAAATCATTTACATTCAAAACCAGCCAAACAGCAATATGTATTGATTATCATCCATACCAAGTTTATAATTAAAGGAATATTAACTACCATGATGGATGTATCTTGTCGCTGAAATTTAATTATACTCCCCATACCTGTAATTAGCATTGGTATTTTGATGGTGTTGTTTTGTGCTGGTTATATAGGCAACTTAACAGTTTTACTTTAGAGGGCCCCCCTCAAACTCAAATATTTATATTTTTCCAATTCTTAAATTGCTGTTAAAAGAGGGAGACAACTGTCATGTCCAAAAAGGAGCTGAAAAAGATTTATATTCTTTTATGCTGCATTTGCATTACTAAACATTCACAGAACAAAAGGCTTACCAGAAGTTAGCTCTTTTAAAGATGTTGCTCAGGTCTTCAAACTACAAATAGATGACAAATGTAGTGAGATGCCATTATAGCTAAATTTTTTAGCAAAAAAAATCCAATTAATTTACTCACAAATTTTATGCTATCATCAGAGTATTCCCAACAGCGATAGGATTCTGCTGTGTCCCTCATTACAGAATGGCTCAGGTTGGAAGGGACCTCAACGATCATCTACTTCCAACCCCCCCTGCCATGGGCAGGGATGCCACCTATTAGACCAGGCTGTCAAAAGCCCCATCCAACCTGTCCTTGAACACCTCCAAGTATGGGGCATCCACAGCTTCTCTGCTCCACTGCCTCACCTTCCTCCTAATCTAAATCTCTCCTCTTTTAGTTTAAAGCCATTCCCCCTTGTCCTGTCATTTTCTGCCTGAGCAAAAAGTTGCTCTCCATCTTTTTTATAAGCCCTCTCTTTACATGTTGAAAAGCTGAAATAAGGTCACCCCCTAAGCCTCTTCTCCAAGCTGACCAGCCCCAGCTCTCTCAGCTTTTTTATATATCCATGCCAAGTTTATAATAAAAGGAATATTAACCACCATGATATCTTGTCGCTGAAATTTAATTATACTCCCCATGCCTGTAATTAGCATTGGTATATTGATAGTGTTGTTTTGTGATGATTATATAGGCAACTATAGGCAACTCTCAACTTTTCTTCATAGGAGAGGTGCTCTGGCCCTCTAATCAACTTCATGGTCCTCCTCTGGACCTGCTTTAATAAACCCACATCTTTCTTGTGCTGGGGTCCCCAGACGTGGATGCAGGACTCCAAGTGAGGTCTCACTACAGCAGAGCAAAGAGGAACAATCACCTCCCTCTACCTGCTCACCACTCCTCTTTTGATGCAGCCCAGGGTGCAGTTAGCTTTCTGGGCTTCAAGCACACACTGCTCATGTCAAGATTTTCACCCACTAGAACTCCTAAGTCCTCCTCTGCAAATTTGCTCTCAATGAGTTTTTATCTCAGGGTATACTTATGTTTGGGATTGTTCTGACCCAGGTGCAGCACATTTCACTTGAACCTCATTAGGTTCACATGGGCCCACTTTTCTAGCTTGTCCAGGTCCCTCTGGATGACATCCCTTCCTTCTGTTTTATTGACTGCACCATTCAGTTTGCTGTGATCTGAAAACCTGCTGAGGGTGCACTCAATCCCTTTGTCTTATCTCATTGATATAGACAGTAAATGGTATTCATCCCAGGACAGATCCCTGACAGACTCTGGAGGGACACCACTCATCACCAGCTTCTACCTGGACATGAAGCTATTGACCACCACACTCCAGGTGTGACCTTAAAGCTAATTCCTTACCCAGTGAATGGTCTACCCATCAAATCTGTCTCCAAATTGGAGATCAGGATGTCATATGGGACTGTGTCAAAGGTCTTCCTTTTTCAACTGATGCAGTCACTCACTCCATCATAGAAGGCCACCAGAGTGGTCAGGCATGATATGACCTTGGTGAAGCCATGCAGGCTGTCTTGGATCACCGCCTTGTCTTGCATGTGCCTTGACATCGCTTTCTTATCTTTATACTGTGCTGTATGGGATCCAAAATAAAATAAAATGGTTATTTGGAAAATGTCTAATATGCAGTTGTGAGGAAAGCCAAAGCACAAAGGACATAAACTTAAATAATCTTGGATAGAAAAACTAGTAGAAAGTTTTTTAGCCAGGAACTCAGTGTGGCTAGCTGGTGTCTAAAACCAACTCAAAGCTAAGTTATGGAAACATTAATAGCATTCTCAGGAAAACATTAATCTAAAAAGATAAAGAGTTGCAAAGAGATTATGTAGTGAGCTTCCTATATCTGATTAGTGTAATAACTAAGCAGGTTTAGCTTAATAATTTCATAATTTGAAAAATATTTTTTTAACCATTACAATTAAGGTGGGAAAAAGCCTTTACATTCCCTGATCAAAGTGTGAATCATCTCTTGTAAAATTTTCTTTTTCTTCAAAGAAGAAATTTATTTTTCTTGTATGGGAAGTATTTTATAAAATATCACAATAGCATGGAAAATTGACAATGCATAAGATTACCTTTATGAGACTACTCTAAAGCTTTTGTTTTCACTCCTATTTTTTTTCCTGTATCTAAGGGAGGTTAGTGATTTACTTTTCTCCAACTAAGAAAATCAAACTTACCATAATGTTTTCAACTTTGTGATTCTTAAAGAAGGAAGAAAAGATGTTAGATTTGACGCTGCTTTACCACAAAGTGATTGTAGGCTATTTTCCATTATCATAATTTGTACATCCTTTGATGTAAAAAAATGTCAATTAAAAGAAAATATTTAAGAATAATACTGGTGTCTGACAAATACAGGTTGATATAAATGTGCATGCTTTGCAGAGGGAGCTCAGTGATCTATCTGTCACCCTATATGTCTGATTCTAAAAGCTCATCTATTATAATTTTTCAGCTAAATTGTATGCATGTTTTAGGCATATGATAAAGCTATCCTTTGAATCCACATTTCACATAAATTTCTAGCTATTTAGTGCAATTTAATTAATACTTCAAATTAAGGTTTGCTTGATGTAGATTTGTCATGCAAATTGTTATTTTGCAGTATAGTAGTGCTGTCAAAAGAAGGTAGGATTGACTTGAATGCAATTTTCAGTGGATGAGTTGTTTGTGTGATGTAAGTATTTACTCAAGAAAATGTTTTCCTACACTGAAAGTAAATTGAATGGTCCTACCCAAAGTTTAGTCTTCGGGAACGTAACAGATGGGACCTGACTCTTCCAGCCACAGCTAGAAGTTATTGATGACATCGTTCAGTATCCGCTGATTATTTGTTCTCTTCCTTGCATTCTTTCCAGCAAATTATTCACTGTTTCATCTCTGTTTAAAATTTTCTGTTTTTTTTTTATCACAGGCAATGGACTGGGTATCCGAGTCATAGGTGGAAAAGAAATTCCAGGAAGCAGTGGGGAAACTGGAGCTTACATTGCCAAGATCTTGCCTGGGGGCAATGCAGAACAGACAGGGAAGCTGATAGAAGGTAAGCTAAATGCACTATCAAAAAGTGGAAGCAAGGCAGAATTGCGAATGCAGTAGAATTATTCATACGTGTGCATTCTCCCTCACACAACAGATACAATCTTGTGCAAGGGCAGAGGGGTATCTTAGAGCCCCTCTTAAAGCAGAAAATGACTTATGGAAGGTCCTTGTCTATAGCCAGAGGGAACTGCGATAGTGAACAGCATTCTGTGACAGCATGCTGTCTGCACAGGGGGTAAGATGTGGTGAGAGTCCAACTGTATCGTGTATATTGTGGACATGTGCTATTTTTAAGATCTTTGGCTCCCTTCATAGAAAAGAGTAGGTCTTTCACAGCTGTGTTAAATCGTGCATTTTTTCAGCAAAGTGGTTGAAGTACCATGCAGGTAACAAGGAGAATGTAGTTAATCAGTATTTCCTTGAGACTGGGCATTTCAAGAAAGAGGATGAGAGGTTAACGCTTAGAATTATCTCTACCATTTTGGTTTCTCTTGTCAGGAGATCTTCTGGGAATTGAGGTTTAAAGAACGTGTTTGCTTACCATATGGCTGTATTGTTAGCAGCGCATCTTGGTTTTACAATAACTACAGGAGAAATTCAAACACAACAGCTTGCTTTTTTTTTTTTTTTTTCTGTTCTCATGATGTATTTTGAAGCTTTATTCATATTTCATAGAAAGATGAATAGAACAATAAAATATTTTTTGTTTCATTCTTCCATCATATATGATCAGTATTGCTTCTGATCTGAACTTTATAAAATAATTGTAGACTTACATTGGCATTGTAGAATATATTGGCATAAATTTGGAGCAACTATCAAAATCACTACACTTAATGTGTGGAATTTGACCACACAGTCCCAGAATATGGTTTGATATTGATATGTTAGATGAAATAAGGCTTTCTGCAGAAACAACCATTACTCTAGCACAGAAGACAAACACTTCAAACCTGGTTGTCATTTACCTCTTAAATATCACCTTTATATATAGTTTACTTTTTATGTCATTTTAGGTGGCTATCATAAATCAAGAAATAATATTTAGCTTCTTCACTTTGGGATATTTTATTTGTTTGTTTTAGTGGAAATATGGCTGGTGCACATCTAATCTCTACACTTCAGAAGTGCTAAAAATCCACTGAGGTCTTCAATCATTCTCATATTGATTTGTGCAAATCCAACCAAACTGTTAATGTCATTAATATTGTTGATACTGTGTTTGAAAATAGAATCTAGCCTTCCTGGGTAATTGCTGTCTCTCACACCACATACATAAAACTGTGTGTCATTATCTGTAAATGACAATTGTTTGATATTAGTAATTTTTATAGTAATCATGAGTCACTTTTTTTCTGCTGAAATGCTGTGTGACTTCAAATTAGTGAATATACCTAGTCATCAACTAAACATATAATAATGTCATTACAAATTAATATCGTGACTCATTAGTCTTTCCAAGAACATGATTCACTGGAAAAAAAATCCCATCAACTTAATTAATTCTTCTAATTCTTAAAACAGAAAACACTGGGGCTGAAAAATCCTGCCAGTAAAGAACAAGGAAAATTTACTATGGTTATGAAGGAAGGCAAAGTCCTACCCACTGTCTGTGTGACTGCATCTATGCAGAAATAACACACTTTAAAATACAGATAGCATTCCTTTCCTTAGGGAATAGAAATCCATACAATTTTAGCCTATTTAAATAGCTTTGGAGGAGTCTGTTAATGCTGAGAAGTTTATTTATAGTTCTGACTGGCAAATACCAGTCTTCTTGGTTCTCTCACCTTGAATTGCTTTCAGATGTCAAAAATATCTCTGATTCGTCACTCATTCGCGTTACAAAAACTGGAGGTGGAAGACTCATTCCACTGAGCTCATCAAGTGCAGGGACTGTGTCAATTTGATAGACGGGTCTGTGCTCCCTCTTGTGTTGACAGAAACAGTCCACCTGGTATATCTACTCAGGAAACAGCATTTCATACTGCCAGCATTTTTCAGTAACAAAAGAAACTAGAGTAAAGAGCAGAAATAAAATATTAATGTGTGTTACTGACTGTTGCAAATTTGCTGGATGTCCTCAGCATTCAGTACTCTCACTTTTCATTTTCATAATCTGACTGGAGAGCCTGAGAACTGGTGAACCATGGGTGTCTTTGTTCCAAGTTTTCAACCAATGAGGCATAATGTGTTTCAATGCTTAAGTCAGCTAATAATCACCAAGATAAAGAGGAGAATCCTTGTCTTTCTGGTCTCCTCATGGTTCCTGGGGGCCTGCATGGTTTGAAAGCTAATGGTGAACTTGATTTGTGTTGAACTTACTGCCTTTCCTGTCTCTCCAGTCAACAGCAACAATGATACTGATCAGATCTTTTTAATCAGAGGCATAATGGCTCCATATTCATTTTAAAAATATATGCCTCCTTTAAATAATATTTTCTCAAACATAAAAATAGGAAAATCATATAATTAATACAATTAATACAGAGATGACGATAAAGCTGAGGTGCTTAGCGCCTTCTTTGCCTCAGTCTTTAGCAGCAAAACCAGGTGCTCTCTGGATGCCCAGTACCCTGAGCTGGTGGAAGGGGATGGGGAGCAGAATGTGGCCCCCACAATCCACGAGGAGATGGTTGGCGACCTGCTACAGCACTTGGATGTACGCCAGTCAATGGGGCCAGATGGGATCCACCCGAGGGTACTGAGAGAACTGGCAGGAGAGCTGGCCAAGCCACTTTCCATCATTTATCAGCAGTCCTGGCTATCAGGGGAGGTCCCACTTGACTGGAGGATAGCAAACGTGATGCCCATCTACAAGAAGGGCCAGAGGGTAGACCCGGGGAACTACAGGCCTGTTAGTTTAACATCAGTGCCAGGGAAGCTCATGGAGCAGATTATCTTGGGCGTCATCATGTGGCAGTTGCAGGGCAAGCAGGCGATCAGGCCTAGTCAGCATGGGTTTATGAAGGGTAGGTCCTGCTTGACGAACCTGATCTCCTTATATGACAAGGTGACACGCTTAGTGGATGAGGGAAAGGCTGTGGATGTGGTCTACCTTGACTTCAGTAAGGCATTTGACACCATTCCCCACAGCATTCTCCTCAGGAAACTGGCTGCCCATGGCTTGGACTGGTGCACGCTTCGTTGGGTTAAGAACTGGCTGGATGTCCGGGTCCAGGGAGTCTTAGTGAACGGAGTCAAATCCAGTTGGAGGCCGGTCACTAGTGGAGTCCCGCAGCGCTCAGTACTGGGGCCAGTCCTCTTTAACATCTTCATCGATGATCTGGATGAGGGGATTGAGTGCACCCTCAGTAAGTTTGCAGACGACACCAAGTTAAGTGCATGTGTCGACTGCTCGAGGGTAGGAAGGCTCTGCAAGATGATCTGGACAGGCTGGACCGATGGGCCGAGGCCAACGGTATGAAGTTCAACAAGGCCAAGTGCCGGGTCCTGCACCTGGGGCACAACAACCCCAAACAGAGCTACAGGCTGGGAGATGTGTGGTTAGAAAGCTGCCTGTCAGAAAAGGACCTGGGAGTTTTGGTTGACAGTTGGCTGAATATGAGCCAGCAGTGTGCTCAGGTGGCCAAGAAGGCCAACAGCATCCTGGCTTGCATAAGAAACAGCATGGCCAGCAGGTCCAGGGAAGTGATTGTCCCCCTGTACTCGGCTCTGGTGAGGCCGCACCTTGAGTACTGTGTTCAGTTTTGGGCCCCTCACTACAAGAAGGACATGGAGGTGCTTGAGCGAGTCCAGAGAAGGGCTACGAAGCTGGTGAAGGGTCTGGAAAACAAGTCTTACGAGGAGCAGCTGAGGGAGCTGGGACTATTTAGCCTGGAGAAGAGGAGGCTCAGGGGCGACCTTATTGCACTCTACAGGTACCTGAAAGGAGGCTGTAGCGAGGTGGGGGTTGGCCTGTTCTCCCATGTGCCTGGTGACAGGACGAGGGGGAATGGGCTAAAGTTGCGTCAGGGGAGGTTTAGATTGGATATTAGGAAAACCTTCTTTACAGAAAGGGTTGTTAGGCACTGGAATAGGCTGCCCAGGGAAGTGGTTGAGTCACCATCCCTGGAGGTCTTTAAAAGATGTTTAGATGTAGAGCTTAGGGATATGGTTTAGGGGATGATTTGTTAGTGTTAGGTCAGAGGTTGGACTCGGCGATCTTGTAGGTCTCTTCCAACCTAGACATTCTGTGATTCTGTAATACAAAAACTCTCATCATGCAATTATTGAGAATTCAGTTTAATTGAATTCTGCATTTCATAATTCAATAAAAATATTCAGTATACCAGGATATTTTAGACTTCTTAATCTTGAAGCTGGTCCAATAATATCATCATAAAGTCTTCCTGATGTGTGTACAGACAATGAAAGATAATGTCACCAACTTAAGCAGTTGCGAAGGTCTGAAGAAAGAAAATGCACTGCCATTTAAGAGTTTTGTGGCAGTTAATAATGTTCTGACTCTCAGTCCATATCTTTTGTCACTTGTTTTGATCTTAATTAATAACTACTCCCAGTAGGATACAAGAAACGTTACATTTCAAAACACCAGGTGAGTCCTCTAAGGAGAGCAACCTGCAGCCTGATGATAGGTACCAAGGGTAGGCCCAAGTACATCCTATGTCATTGCCATCAAAGTCTGAATACTGATTATGAGTTCTTAAGTGTAACTAATACCTTTTAGACTTGGATTCAACTGCTAAGATGAAGCTGATCAGTTTTGCAAATGGGCTGGTTGCCTTCAGTTGTGCTGGAAGTTCCCCAGGCCACACGGTCAGTTTCCCTCCAGACTGTATTTTGAATGGCTGGGTCTTTAACGTGAGTATCAAAGCTCTCTCTCTCATCTTCAGAAATCTGTGCAATCTCTGAACTTTAAGATGCCTTCAGGAAATAAAGCTGAAGTCTCCCCATAAAACTTATCTCTATTTATTTATTATCTCTATTCATGCTTGTTTTCCTTCTTCTACAGAAAGACTTGTGTATTCTTACATATTCAAGTGTCACAATTTCCTTTTGTAAGACCTTTGCTGCATAACTGTCTTTGTGTGTCTAATGGCCTAATAGGAGGCCAAAACCATTAGAATCACACCTCAGAGAAAAAAGAAGAGCCTTCTCCTGGACTGCGATGGGAAGCCATGGCCACAGCATCAAAGTCCCTCACAGTTGCTAAGCCAGTATGGGGAAAAGCAGGCATAGCTTGCTCGCATACAGCTTTCCACACCAGGACTGATGTATGAGGTGAACAGTATTTAACAAAACAACATGCTGTGACTGGCAGAAAAGAGACACATCTAGACTGGTGGGGATTATTTTTCCCCCTAGACAGAAAGAGGAAAGAGAAAGGAACAAAGAGCTATTTGGATTACTTCCATGGACTTAAGAGAGCAGGCAAATTTCTCAGTCTCAGTTCTTTAAAGAAGGAGGCAGACACAGAAAACCCTATTAGAAGTCTGCCATGACCAGAATGCTTTACTGCTCTCCCCCATAGGGCAGACCCCGTCCACTTCAAGCATCCCATAACTTTAGGCATCACATTAGAAGAATGTATACAGACAGGTTTCCTTGAAGTCGCAGAATAAACACCCAGGGCCCTATACAGATCCAAGTGCCATTACCACAGCTCTTCATTATTTCCTGGACAGACAAGTTAGTCAAAAAGAAATTTGTGATAAAGATATATCCTCACACATAGAGGATGATGGAGACAGAAACTTCTGTTAGGTAGAAGTCTACTACTATTACTACCACTACTACAACTGCTACTACAACAACAACTACTGCTACTACAAAACCTGCAAGAATCAGCTGACCACTCAGAAATATGACTGAAATATGAGAGATGCAGAAATACAATATGTAGCAACTTTGAGTCTAAGGGAGCCAGGAGGCAAAAGCTGAAAGACAACCAGTAGGTTTATGGTGCACGTACAATCCTTTTTGCACAAGAGCACTGTATACATTGATCACATAGACCATATAAACTGGAAAATATCTCAAGTATTTATGCTACCTACAATGCTTCCTCTCGGGGGAATGCCAATAAGGCTAATGAACAGACTAGAGAGGAGATGGCTAACTGCAGGAGATGATTAACTGTACTTTGATTATCTATTATAATGAAGATGTCTCTGGGCATAAGAAATGTTGTATAGAGGCTATAGGAATGTTAACATCACTGTTTAATCTGCAAAGTGTTTTCTGGGTTCTGGGCAAAAACATCCTTAAATACAAGTAGCTTTCTTACCCCCACAGGTAAAAGTGCACATTAGCCAACTTCCAGAAGCAGTTTCATCTAATACATGCCTCAGGGATGTTCCCTTCGTGTGTTTTCAGATAATAATTTTTCAATCATATCTTTCCAAGTTGTTTTGTTGTTGTTGTTGTTGTTGTTTTTAATGCCTTGCATAAGGCTTATTTTAAAGCATATTATTTACTTGTATTGGAAACACAGTTTAAGTCCTCTTGGAAGAACAGCAGGACATGCAACTGGATTGTTGGCCAGTCAATGAAATGAGCAGAAAGAAAGAATTAAGCACATTTTTTTCTGCAGCTTGTTTGAAGCATTTTGGGGCTAGTTTGTATAGAACCAGGTGTTGAATAAGAAAACCAGACCCATTTTCGGAAGGTCTTTTACAAAGAAAAGTACATATATAATGGCTGTCCACCTCATCAAAACTCTCTCTTGTCATATCGTAGACATGCTTGGGATGTTGCCTGGAAAATGGAGTGTGGCTGGAATGGCCATGGGCAACTAAATAGTTGGAAAACCAGAACAGAAGCAGTAAGTTCTTTCCCTACTCCTTTTGCCACACTTCCCTCTTACTCCTGAGTTACAGATCAGCTCAAGTGTAACACTGACTGATCTTGGTCATTCATCAGCGGGAAGAGAGGCAGCAGATTCTTCATGAGTTTTAAGAGACTGTAGTGAGTACTACTTGCTGTTTAGCTAGCTAAAATTAGAAACACTGATCAGTGCATCACATTGAAAAGAGACTCCCCAGTCTCCATGAAGCTAGGGTAGAACCAGAATCACAGAAACACAGAATGGTTGAGGTTGGAAGGGATCTCTGAAATCATCTAGTCCAATCCCCCTGCCAAGCAGGATCATCCAAAGCATGTTGTGCAGGATGGCATCCAGGCAGGTTTTGAGTATCTCCAGAGAAGACTCTACAACCTCTCTGGGCAACCTGTCCCAGTGCTCTGTCACCCTCACAATAAAGTGCCTTCTCATATTCAGCTGGAACTTCCTGTGCTTCAGTTTGTGCCCATTGCCTCTCATTCTGTTGCTGGGCACAACTGAAAAGTCTGGTTCCATCCTTTTGACAGCCTCCCTTCAGATATTTATATACATTGATGAGATCTCCCCTCAGTCTTCTCTTTTCCAGGCTAAACAGGCCCAGTTCTTTCAGCCTGTCCTTGTACAATGGGTGCTCTAATCATTTTAGTAGCCCTCCTCTGGACTTGCTCCAGTAGTTCTATGTCCCTCTTGTACTGGGGAGCCCAGAACTGGAAATAATACTCCAGGTGTGGCCTCACCAGGGGTCTCTTTGTGTCCCTCTGATAATTACACTCCTGGCAGAAAGTAGATAGCATGATGAAGCTGGAAGATAATGAGAAGGAATTAAAAGGAACACAAGAAGGGAAGGAAAAATTCTCAGAAAACTTTGAATTATCTTAAATGAACAAAAACAGTCCTTCTGTCCTACAATCCCCTTTTTGATTGCTTTAATTTATAACTGCACTGGAGGAAACAGAGAATTAATTTTTAGTTAGTCCTAGTGATGTATTGTGCTGTCCATGCTTATTCTGTGAGGTTAGAAGAGAGGAGAGCTTGCTTTCTACTTATCATCTGCCCTACAGGCTCAGGTTTATTTGTCCAAGTAGAGATTGACTTTATCAAAGAAGGTGTGCACAAAATAATGGGCAATGCTATAGCTAGGCTGAAAGATTTTCGCTAAAGCTCTTCAGAAAGGACTTAATCTAAACAAACCCCCTAACTGCCCACAATCAGCTATCAGCTGTAAACCTTTATTTGCAAAGTTGTGTTCCTCTTGTCGATGTATCTCATTCTGCCTTGTACTTCTTGCAAATAAGTAATAAATAATTAATGTGCAATGTTGTTCTTCTTGGGTGTGGCTGTGGGCATTCAGCTTATAAGAAAATTATTTATAAATTAATTGTTTATAAAGTCAATGTCTATTTTAAAAGATACTTTGGTCGAAAGGACACCTCAACTAAGTGCATCATTTAAACATTGCAGTTAGCTTTACATCTGTTAGAATGAAGCAAGGAAGAATTCCTTCTCCCTCTGGTTTAGCCATTTTATGTGCAGTCCCACTGACACTGCCCTCAATTTTGTTCTTGATAAGGTAGGAAGGCAGGTGTAGTGACAGTTTCATTTGGCCATTTGCTGAGATATAAGAAGGAAAACACAATAAGAATCATCAGAAAGAAAAAATAATTGTTTCAGCACCTGTGCAGGGCTTACTACTGTATGGGGGTGGGGGGAAAGCCTTACAGTATGAATGTTTGACATGGAAACCTGTGAGTGCTAGTTTATGATCCTGATCACTGTCCACAGATTTATTTACTGAATCTGTTTGAGACAGTAGAAACACACTTAGAAAAATAATATTTTTCCATGCCTCCCAGTATAAGTCATCTAGTTAATGGAGTTTTAGTTTAATTTTACACTATCAAACTGATACAACTGGAATTTTGCAAGAAAACATATTGTATACCTAGAATACTTGTTTTAATAAGCTAAAGCAGATAGAGAGTTTGTAAAGTCTCTGACCAGATCTATAATTGCTCTATATTTAACTTCCCTAGTAAAAATCAATGCTGAATATTTCTATTAGGTAATAACTTGCATCAAGGAAGTAATTGAATGGCTAGTTCTTGTATAGACTGAACTTTCATGATGTAAAATCAATCTAAAATCTAAAGCAAAATATAAAAAATATAAAAAACTTACTGGGCACTCAACATTTTTTTAAGCTATTAGAAGAAATCATCACATTTATATATATTAGGAGCAGTAAAGACCTGGCCTCTTGCATTAGAAGAGTTACAGATTTTTAACTCCTGCTTTTAGTCCTGTTAAACTACTATAGATCATACTTTCTCTGTGTTCAAGAGTCTGAAAATGTCTTGAACAACTAGTTGTTGCTGAAAATCAATGTTGCTGGAAAAGCCCTGTCATAAAAATTGCTCCAAGAAATTGTGTTCTTAAAAACAAATAAATTTATTCATAATATCTCTTTAGGGAGTTTCTGTTTAGTCTTAAATAGTTAAGTCTTATTTATAGAGATAAGCAAAATAACCTGGTTGCTTCAGGCAGACAGTAGCCCCAGACACAGTGACTAAACATTCCAGGGGTAATGAAGAGGAGAACAAAGATAAAGGTCAGGCTACAGGTATTCGTCAGATGGTTTGTAACAAAGATTATGGAAGATTACTGTTGCAAATGCCATTAGAGGTATAACTAAAATTCCACTAAGATCATATCAGAAAGTACTTCTATCTATTGTAAAGTACTCACAGAGAGCTACGGAGCTACCAAATTAGAGTTATCAGGCACACTGTTTTTAATAGCTGGTTATTATCAGGACCTTGATAGATAGTCCATGATAGGGAGAAAATCCAGTCACTTCTTGGAAATAGTCCACATTCCTTCCAGAGAATGTACATGAATCCCTATTCCTCAGAACACAGTGGAAACAATAGTGGGCAGCCTTATCACATTACAACAAAAAAAGTTTAAAAAATATTATAAAATAGTAAAAAAGGATTTCTGGATTTAATTTAAACCTTAGTGCAAGTACCTGATAACAAACCATTTCCAATTTTGAAGTTTCTCATTCCAATCATATTTGTTGCAAAAAGATGTCCAAATACTTTTTTTCCCAGAAAAACAGTAAACTCTGCAAATTTCCTATGCAGACTGTAAAATATTTGATCCAAAACTCATTGAAATCTGTACTATTTCTAGTGGTTTGTAATGGGAATATAAATCAGATCTGAAATTAATAGAAAACTATGCTACATTTATAAATACAGCAGCAAGCATAATTCTATTAAGATATCTGGGCTTTATGCTGCAGTTGAAAATTTCTGAAATTACACTGTAGATCCATTAATATGTTCCAGGTAACTTTTCAGAATGTTTTTGTCAGGTACTTAAATCTCATCATTTTTGGAAAAATGTAATTAGTCTCTGTATTTAGGTGGTTGTTGGGCTACAGTAATAACACTAACAGTGTGATTACAAAATACAGAGCTTCAGAATTACATCCAACACAATAAGAAAGTAATAATCTTGTGGTAATAGCCATTTGCTTTTGATATTGGAGATCGGATTTCACACACAATACATGGTAGAGTGAGTATCTTTAGGTCAGCAAGTCCTGACATTTTCTTTCCTTAGGTGTAGGAGCAAAAACAAACTAGAAGGTAAAAATTGTGAAACAAAGAGATTTCAGACTGACGATGTTGGTGTTTGCCATATGTGGGCAACAACTAATTTCAGTGGGTCTAAGCTCTGCTTAAGTCTCCAAGAGGACACGGTGTATGTGGAATGTTTCACATTGTATTTGAAACATGTAGATTTTAATAATATTTCCTAGTCATCACATACAAATCAAGATTATTTGGTTCCTTTTATTGAAAAGGCAATTTCACTACCTGCCAAGGGAATAGGAAACCTTGATTCTGGGCCTTTCTCAGTTCAGCTGACATTCAGCTGCTCAGATACTCTGCTTCTAATGAGCGCTGCACTTGAAATGGAGCTGCTTACTATTAAATTTCATTTAAAATGGGCAACTGGATCCATTTTATTTGGTACTGGATCTTGCTTTCCATTTTGCAAATGGTCTGTTTTCCAACCCCTTAACCCTATTATTTAGCATGATAGTTAAGGCACTTTCTGGTAAAGTTCTGCTTCTTTGCCTTGATTTTTGTTCCACTGAGAATGATTTTTAAAACCTTAATTTATATATATTATATTATATATATATATTTAAAAAAAAAAAAAAATTTACTGTGTTACCAAATCCCCTCTGGTCAGTTCAACCCAAGATATAAAATTTTAATTCTAGACCCTCAGCTGTAAATTGCCCAGGGAAGGAGCACCCTCTTTAAATTCATTGTGATGTGTGCATATGATCAAGTGCTTCAATAACAGAGAATGGGAAAGAAAGATGAAATCTGGATAGTTATGCTAGTGGTTATTATGAAAGCTTGATAAATAGTGTAATATGTAGAATTCCCTTTTGGTCTTAATAAAATACACATATAATAAATAAAATAAAACAACAAAAACAAAATAGTAAAATGGCAACTTGTTCTTTACTGAGTGTCAGCTTGTTGATAACCCCTATGTTCCATTCCTGTGAGAAGACCTCCTGTTGTACTTGGTATTTAATGTTCAGATACAAAAGAAAATGTGGCACTCAGGTTCTTGGCAAATATCATGAAAGTCTTTGAATCCCCATTTAAAAATCCTAGTGTGGAATTTAACATCCATTATTGATTATTTATAACAATATTAATTTCAAGTCTAGCAATTTTTTAATACATTTCTCCATGTAAGGATAGCTTATGCATTTTGAAAGTCTGAAAGCTAATGTAGTCTTCATTAAAAGTATGAATATACAGAAGATTCAAAGGCATTCTAATAATGTTGCTTAAGCCCAAATTCTTGCATATTTCCCAGTAAATCTATGCAAATTTTCCTGCAGTTTATTTCATTGCTTTCACTCAGGATGACAGATAATACATGGACACTAAATTATGTGCTGGGGAAAATCATGAACAAGTTACATGTCTACTTTCCATATGAAATGTCATAACATCATTGCCTTCAGTAAATAAGGTTCTTGCATGAAAATAAACAAAACATTGCCAATTTATATGTCTTAGCTGAATTATAGTTGATCTGAACTACATTGCCATTTGTACCAAACTGTGCACTTGTAGGCTGAGTTTAATAATTCCCCTGAAACAGAATGCCACATAATGTTAGAAATGTTTAAGTCTAAACACGGGAACAAATATATTAAAATGTTCACTGGAAGGGTGTTCTAGATAAAACAGTGAGCTGTTATTTTTCTTGCTGATTATGGCTGTAGCTTTCTCAAAGATACATCTTTTCATTTATAGCTCTAAAGTATGTTATAACATCATTCCCAGTAAATAGATAATCCCCTGAATTTGACAGATGAAAACATTTACACTGTGAAGTCTGGTTTTAAGTTGTTCCATTGCAAAATTTCCTGTTTTTGCATTAATACAGAAATGTTTTGTATTGATACAATAACATATGTTTTTAAATATCATTATACTTTTAGTTTGGCTGCCATGTTTCACAACACTGATTATGTGAAAAAAAGATTGGTCACTATTCTCTCCTTTGTGCAACATTAACATAACAAATAGCAATGAGATGTACCACACATACTCCCCAGACTACACTTTCTACAGTGACAGTGTTCAGTTCTCAAGTGTGATAAGATAAATCAAAAGAAATAGTCTGAAATAATTCTGTGTATGCGAGGGGATTCATAGGACTAATTCAGAGGATACTTTACAGGGTATCTAGGTAGAAGTCTATTATCTATAGATTTAAATTTGATACTGGGTAAATATTGAAAATATTTTACACTTTAATATATATTTGTAATTTTAAATTAAATTTTAAGTAGCTTAATAGTTTAATACAGCCTTTTTAAAACTTTATTGTAGAGAAAAAATCATGACTTTTGAGAATATCCAGAATTAACTACTGTGACATTGGCTTCTCTAATTCAGTATTGCCACATGACATACAATTAAAAGAAGAACTGTGATATTCCAGACTTCGCTCTTTGGCATACATTTCCATTTGGTGACTTTCCTCTTCAACATCTCAAGTAAATATTTTTCATAAGTTGTTAGCTGTCATTTTCCTAGGAATGAATATTACAATGTGCCAAGGAAAAGTCAGAGGTGCTGAGCAGTTTCTCCCCTAGCTGACATGAACAGGAAATGCAGGAGCTCAGTGTGTTACTTCTTGCTTGTTGATCTTGTACTTTTTTTTTTTTTTTTTTTTTTCCCTAGCATTGTTGCACACATCCCTGTTATTTCCCAAACCACCAAGTTACAAAACAGTAAATTTCTTTAAAATTATTTCCATTGAAACTGTAAATCATTCCAGCCAATTGTAGGACTGCGATGCTCATTTCAGCCAAACTTTCTATTAAAGAAATCTCTGAGCAGGGTGTAGATTTTCTCAAGTTGAAGTGAGGAAATGACTCTCTCCCAGTTACTAAACTAAAAGCATGATCACAGAATCACAGAATCACAGAATTTCTAGGTTGGAAGAGACCTCAAGATCATCGAGTCCAACCTCTGACCTAACACTAACAGTCCCCACTAAACCATATCCCTAAGCTCTACATCTAAACGTCTTTTAAAGACCTCCAGGGATGGTGACTCAACCACTTCCCTGGGCAGTGCGTTCCAATGTCTAACAACCCTTTCGGTAAAGAAGTTCTTCCTAAGATCCAACCTAAAATTCCCCTGGCGCAACTTAAGCCCATTCCCCCTCGTCCTGTCACCAGGCACGTGGGAGAACAGACCAACCCCCACCTCGCTACAGCCTCCTTTGAGGTACCTGTAGAGAGCGATAAGGTCACCCCTGAGCCTCCTTTTCTCCAGGCTGAACAATCCCAGCTCCCTCAGCCGCTCCTCGTAGGACTTGTTCTCCAGGCCCCTCACCAGCTTCGTCGCTCTTCTCTGGACTCGCTCAAGCACCTCCATGTCCTTCTTGTAGCGAGGGGCCCAAAACTGAACACAGTACTCGAGGTGCGGCCTCACCAGAGCCGAGTACAGGGGGACGATCACCTCCCTAGCCCTGCTGGTCACGCTGTTTCTTATACAGGCCAGGATGCTGTTGGCCTTCATGGCCACCTGAGCACACTGCTGGCTCATATTCAGCCAACTATCAACCATCACTCCCAGGTCCTTCTCTGCCTGGCAGCTCTCCAACCACTCATCTCCCAGCCTGTAGCTCTGCTTGGGGTTATTGTGCCCCAGGTGGAGGACCCGACACTTGGCCTTGTTGAACTTCATGCAGTTGACCTCAGCCCATCGGTGCAGCCTATCCAGATCCTCCTGCAGAGCCTTCCTACCCTCGAGCAGATCGACACACGCACCTAACTTGGTGTCATCTGCAAACTTACTGAGGGTGCACTCGATCCCCTCATCCAGATCATTGATGAAGATATTAAAGAGGACCGGCCCCAGCACCGAGCCCTGGGGAACGCCACTAGCGACCGGCCTCCAACTGGATTTGACTCCATTTACCACGACTCTTTGGGCCCGGCCATCCAGCAAGTTTCTAACCCAACGAAGCGTGCGCCAGTCCAAGCCAAGAGCAGCCAGTTTCCTGAGGAGAATGCTGTGGGAAACGGTGTCAAAAGCCTTGCTGAAGTCAAGGTAGACCACATCCACAGCCTTTCCCTCGTCCACCCAGCGCGTCACTTTGTCATAGAAGGAGATCAGGTTCGTCAAGCAGGACCTGCCCTTCATAAACCCATGCTGACTGGGCCTGATCGCCTGCTTGCCCCGCAAGTGCTGCGTGATGACTCTCAAGATAATCTGCTCCATGAGCTTCCCTGGCACTGAGGTCAAACTGACAGGCCTGTAGTTTCCCGGGTCAGTCCTCCGGCCCTTCTTGTAGATGGGCATCACGTTTGCTAGCCGCCAGTCAACTGGGATCTCCCCCGATAGCCAGGACTGTTGGTAAATGATGGTAAGCGGCTTGGCCAGCTCCTCTGCCAGTTCTCTCAGTACCCTCGGGTGGATCCCGTCCGGCCCCATCGACTTGTGCACATCCAAGTGCCGTACCAGGTCACCAACCATTTCTTCATGTATAGTGAGGGCCACATCCTGCTCCCCATCCCCTTCTACCAGTTCAGGGAATTGGGTATCCAGAGAACAACCAGTATTGCCGCTAAAGACTGAGGCGAAGAAGGCATTAAGCACCTCCACCTTTTCCTCATCTCTTGTAACTAAGTTTCCCCCCGCATCCAGTAAAGGATGGAGATTCTCCTTAGTCCTCCTTTTTGTATTGATGTATTTATAAAAACATTTTCTGTTATCTTTAACGGCAGTAGCCAGATTGAGCTCCAGTTGAGCTTTGGCTTTTCTAATTTTGTCCCTGCACAGCTTCGCAACATCCTTATAGTCCTCCTTAGTGGCCTGCCCACTTTTCCAAAGATTATAAACCCTCCTTTTCCTCCTAAGCTCAAGCCACAATTCTCTGTTCAGCCAGGCTGGTCTTCTGCCCCACCAGCTCGTCTTTGGGCACGTGGGGACAGACCGTTCCTGCGCCATTAAGATTTCCCTCTTGAAGAGCGCCCAGCCTTCCTGGACTCCTCTGCCCTTCAGTACCGCCTCCCAAGGGACTCTACCAACCAGTGTCCTCAGCAGCACAAAGTCAGCCCTCCGGAAGTCCAATACAGTGGTTTTACTGGTCCCCTTCCTGGCCTCGCCAAGAATAGAGAACTCCACCATTTCGTGGTCACTCTGCCCAAGACAGCCCCCGACAATCACATCCTCCACCAGTCCTTCCCTGTTTGTGAAGAGAAGGTCTAGCGGGGCGCCACCCCTGGTGGGCTCACTAACCAGCTGCGTCAGGAAGCTATCTTCCATGCTCTCTAGAAACCTCCTAGACTGCTTTCTCTGGGCTGTGTTGTGCTTCCAGGATATGTCAGGGAAGTTGAAGTCCCCCACGAGAACAAGGGCTGACGATTTCGCAACTTCTGTCAGCTGCCTGTAGAACTCCTCATCCGTCTCCTCATCCTGGTTCGGCAGTCTGTAACAGACCCCGACCAGGACGCTAGCCTTATTGGCCCTGCCGATCCTAACCCAGAGGGACTCGACCTTGTCATTCCCAGCCTCGAGTTCTACAACATCGAAAGACTCTCTAATATAGAGAGCCACACCACCACCCCTTCTGTGCTGCCTGTCCCTTCTGAAGAGTTTATAGCCAGTCATTGCAGCACTCCAGTCATGAGAGTGGTCCCACCACGTCTCCGTGGGATATATGACTATAACTTAAATTATGATATATGACTATAACTTAAATTTTGGT
This sequence comes from Nettapus auritus, assembly GCA_011076525.1. Taxonomy (NCBI): domain Eukaryota; kingdom Metazoa; phylum Chordata; class Aves; order Anseriformes; family Anatidae; genus Nettapus; species Nettapus auritus. Next base: position 9,676,273 of record CM021765.1, read on the forward strand.
TTAGCATGAAGTGATATATGTGGTGTGGAGGCAAATTGGTATCACTAGGCATGAGAACTTTGAATAATAAACTCTGACCTGGAAAAGATGTGAAAAAAGTGGCTGATTCCTAATATTAAGGAAATACAGATAAAATATTTTGTATTTTTGATTATAAAGGTCACTAATAATACACAAAACTACTGAGTCTGCAGTTCTATGTGTACTTATGAATGCTGAGAATAATCCTACTGAAATATATAAATTATTTGATTTAATAATACTGTTCTTTGATCTAAAGTGAGTTTTATCCAACTAGCTATGTAATTTTATGTTCATACCTTTAAGTTATAGCTTAAAGGGGCATTTTCCTGGGGACTCATTGCTGCCAATCCAAAAGGATATGCTAATAGCTGAGAAGTATGAAGTGCTAAAAAGTCACTACAGCCTTAAAGATGATGAAAGTAGTTTTTTCCTGAAGAGAAAGAGCTGTAGAATCTTGTAGCAGTAGTGCTTGTACCATAGATGTTCCTTGGTCTTTGAAGTGTAAAGGATTTTCTGTTTTGTTGTTTTCATAAATCTATTCCTAAAAGGCCAGGAATAAAGTGGAGATCCAGACATACACATCTACAGAAAGAAACTGGCAATTACAGTCAAAGGGAAGGGGTCTGGATTCTTCTTAGATGTTTACTTGTGTTACTTTACTGCTCCAAGCTCATGAAGAACTGTGTCTGGACCAAGCTTCAATGACATATACGCAGACAAACAGGACTGGTCTTAGTACTGGCCCTGTTGCTCTATAAGGATTAGGTTTTCCAGAAGCACCATGGGGTCTATGGTCACACCTCCTTCTGAGCACTTCTCACCAGGGCCAGGAGAAGACTCCTAACAACTGCTGCTTTGTGCCATGGCACCACTATGCCCAATTGTGGTGCTTTGGCCCAGGTTTACGAGCTTATCTGCTGTTCATGAGACAGGCCAGAATACAAACATATAATAAATTGGGATGGTCCCATGTTGGAAGGCTAGACTGCAGGCCATCTACATAATGGCGGGCACAAGGCACTGAAGAACAGGCAGGATTACAGAGGATGTTAAGTGATGATCTGGTTAGTGCCAAAGCAAAGGATTTCTAGATCTGTGTAGAAAGCAATGTGGTGAAAAGCAATCTCCAACGTTCTTCTGTTCCTCATTAGAATCTATTTATACAGGAAAGTTAGACAAGTACCATTTATCTGCCCAAATGCAATGACAGAGCCATTTAGTGGTTCTGACCAGTCATCTAAATGAATAGAAGGCTTGATTATTGCTTCATTACTACATCATGTGCTGTACAGAACCTCATTAAATTAACCTTTGAGATGACACAGTGACAGGAAATGAGTCATTCAAAGCAATGTTCATCAGTGTGTGAGCACTGAGCTTGCTTCTGTCATTTTGTGGGTGAAGTGGAATCAATCCATATCATTCATACAGCTGCTGCTCATATACACAGTTCGGGGACTGCTAAATAGAAATAATCATTGACTTACACCTAAATACAACAAAGTTTTGTATTATATTTACTGATTATATTTTCCAAATGGATCTGAAGAGATCAGAAAGAATTGAGATGTTCTGATATGTGTATGAAAGCAAGTGTGAAAAAAAACAAAATCCTTGGCAAGGACTTTCATGACTGGTGCTAGAAGCAGAAACAGTTTTAATCTTACACAATGCTAAAGTGAGAAAAGAGAATTTTTCATCTTCTTATTCACAGATCACTATGCTGTTCCTTGATGTATTGGGCTATTTCAGTGATAGTAATAGCTCTGCAATTCATGTAGTGGAAGCTGAAAACCTTCTCAATGTTTAGGAAAGAGCAAAACTCCAAAGAATGAACTGGAAATACCTTCAAGCGCAATGGTGACCTTTCTTGAATGCGATGCAAACAGGATAGTAGATTTGATAAAAACAGCTTTACACACAGGAGCTGAAGTACACCCTTCCCTGTCTGGATAGTGATACACACCGACAAGCTGAAGTCTCGTTTCAGAGGTCCTGCCTCTGAATCAAGACTGAGAGAGCACCTGACAGCTACTAGCAGATGAACACTTGTCTCTGCTGGCTACACTTTCCATACATATGGAAAAATTTGGCGCCACCTAATGGACAACCCCCAGCCTCCCGAATTTCAAATGTATGTGAAACTCCACAGAAATGCTTTTGCAAGGAATTTATAAAGGTCTGTTTATCCCCACAGGTATAAGATATTTTCTGCATTTCTTAGTCTTACATTTATGAACATGTGCTTTGATTTCAGCAGCAGTACCACACATGAAGTTAAATTACTCAGGGATCTGATGTATTTGCAGGTCAAATTTATCTAGCTCTTTTGTCAAATTGAGACAGATTATTCTAGAGTACTCCTCAAACAAGTTTACTGCTGAAGCTCCTTAAACATAGATGTATCTCTTAGTATAAATCAAGACTGTGTAGACAAAGCATTGTTTTAGCCAGTGGGGTTTATATCAGCATATTTACACTTACAAAGTACCTTAAAGGAGTTGGACTATACCACCATAAATACAAAGACTGATATAGTGAACAATAATGCAAACTACTGTTTGTCCTGCAAAAGATGTTAGTTTGGAAACCTGTATTTCAGAAAGAAAAACAGGTATTCATGCAGACATAAAAAAATAATAAAAAATAATAATAATAAAAAAAAAACACATAATATCTGGTTGTGATCAGACTAACCATCTAGCATGTCCCAGAAACAGTAGATTAAACACATATATCTGTGTATATTGATATGTATGTATGCATGTGTGGGTATGAATGTTTGTACGCACACACAGATATATATAGTCATACATATGATTTTATATATGACTATGATGTGGAATATGACACAGGAACACCTTATGTGAGTGTGCAACATCTACTACTTATTAACCCATGGGGATTTTTCTTGCATATTCATGTCTAGTCTGGCCTTAGACTTCAAGCATAATGGTACTCCACAAATCATATGTTGTGTGATTCTGTATCTCCTTCTGTTTGTTTGAGCCTGACTTTCTGGTAAGCATAATCCCCAGCTAGACTGCGACATTAGGAATAGAATTACAATTTGGACATCAAGCCCAGTTCTCAACTGCCACTGAACTCAGTGGAAGAACAAGTAAAATCATGCTCAGTTAGGTTAAATTCAATTTATAAAAGCACGTGCTTTGAGGAGGTGCATGTGTGAATGAAATAAGTTTCTGTCTGCAGTTTGCATTTATAGTTTTTCAGGACACATTATGGGTTCAGTTCTTTTCATGTGCTGGTGAAGAAAAAGTCATAGAGTAGCTGTAGAAGTAGATTTAGGAGCGGTCCTTCAGGTCTCTAGGCAATTGGCAAAGAAGAAATACACTTGGTAATTATGTTTCTATTGCCTTTGAGCTATTGGACTGAACTGGGAAAAGTGATTTTCTTATTATTCATTTCTTCTAAAAATGTTATATATGTTCAGAACAATATTTATTACAATCTGTTAAAAAAAAAAAAAAAGGATGAATATAGATCATTAATTTTAGAGAAAATAATTATGAGCTTTGGTGAAGATAAAGGAATGCCTTTGAAATGCTGATGAGTTGATAGACAACTTAGCAATTTCCTGAATTCTTTTTACCTATTGCTCAAACTCTTTCATCTTTAAAGCATGCACACAAAGCATCACTTGCGCTTTACTCTTTTATTATCTTCAGTATGTTAGTTGGATCTTTAGGCTCAGATGGCATTTTTTACTGCATGCTTATATTTACCTTATTTACATGTATTGTTACATAACTGATTCATAATGTTTCACAGTTGTAATTGTTCACCTTGGGGGAAAGGTTGTTTTTGCCTAATTTTTCTTTAGAAGAAAGAAAATATGTAATTTTTATTCATAAATACAGCATCTATTTTTCTTCCTTTTGCTGCGAAATGGTATTTTAATGGTTTGATATAAAGTGACACACATGGTTATTTTGCTTTGTTACATTGTTTGAAAGCAATAAATGTAATATCTCAGTCCTGGGAAAAATATTTTAACCCGTACAATAACTTTGATGAAATGAAAGCAGTCTTAAAGGATTAAGTAGTGAAATGATCAAGCGCATTTGTCCTTGTTGATCTACACTGCACATTTGAGCTTGACCCTACAGAGTTGAAGTGTCAATTTAACACATTTGTCAGTTTAAAAATTACACCCAGTATCTCACTTGAGACATGCTTTTCAAGAATAGGCCATTGAAATACCCAACAAAGCTAAAGGGAGATTCAGTGCTGAGAATTCAATAAGAGTTTGGCATCTATACATAGGTTTGATGCATAATTAAGACACACAAGTATGGAGAAACAGCACCTGGAGGTTGCTGTAAGGCTAGCGTCATTGCTAGGTTAAAACTGCCAGAGCATCAAAAGAGACAGACCTGTTACTGCTGTTGCTTCAGCACAGGATGGTGCCTGTATAGGCAGTGGTTTTTTGCTACACAGTGGTGGAAACAGCAGGACAGGCACTTGCAGACTGCTCTCTCAGCACCATCCAGTCTGCAAACTTATCTTTCCATCTCCTTTCCTGACCTTACCCAACCACAGATTCATCACCCAACTCCTCATCCTTTGGCCCAAGAAGTCTCAAGATAGATCTCATAGGCTATATTATTCCCTAAAAGCTTTAATATACTTTGTTACTTTAGGAGAAAAGCTCTAAAGTGCCTTCAGAAGAGTTGAAAATGAGTTCTTAAACTACCAGCACTGTTTTGCCTTTTACTTGTTGTCAACCACAAGCAGCGCCTCCTGGTGTCTGTTCTTATCCTCCGGGTAACAGCAGCTTCTCCCCTGCTTTCTCCGGAAGGCTGTGAGTAATATTCCTATAATATTATTTCATAATATTTCTAGACCTAAAGATACTAGTGTTACCATAATCTTGTTTTGTTTGTTTTCCTGATGTATACACACTCAATTAATTCAGTGTGTTAATGAAGATCATAAGCACACAAATATGCAGGGAATGGCTGACAAGAGAACATTTGTTTTGGTGTAGGTAATGAGAAGAAATAGAAGCTGCTAGTAATCAGCATGCGTGCCAAAGCTAGTATGAAGTTGCCTTTAACTTTATGGATTTAAAATAAAGAAATAAATACCCCCAGATTGCTGAAGCCAGCAAGCAATGAACGTATAATTGATTGGTCTAACTACTTTCTCTTTAGTTGCCCTCTAGCTTGTCACAGGTGGGACAATGAATGTCCACCTGTATAAGATGTGGGTACAGGGCTCTGTCTGAGACAGAAGGAGGGCAGAGTAAGGGCTCTGCCCAGTTCTCTCAAGTTTGCTCACTCATGGATCAGTACCACGTTCAACTAGGTCTCAACTTCCCTTCTAGTCCCTACTGCCTGGGAAGATTCAGCAGGTCATCATGCAATCTGCTGCTGTGCTGCTGCTTGCAGGTGCCTACCTCAGGCATCCACAGCCATAGTCTGTTGGCATCCCTGGCATTAGTCTCCATCCATCTCCTGGATCTCCAGGGCCTTCCATACTTTCCAGATCCCTCTTCCACCCAGGATCTTCACTTTCTTCTTTCCAGGCACCCTTCTTTCCAAAGATGCTTACTTTTCAGGAGCACTTCTTTTCAGTACCCTCTCTTATTTCTAAATCCACTAGCCCCTGGTTTTCTCAATCAAATAGCCAAAGGGCAGTACTACACGGTGTGATCAGTCCACTAAGCCATTTCTCATGTTAACTAGAGGAACTCAGGAGGGGTCACTTTTCTTTAGTGCAGGTGTTCTCAATATTTCAAACCAGGCCATACTGGTTGCAGTTAGCAAGTAGCAAGCTTCTGCTTGAGTTCAAAAGTTCAATTTCATTCACCCCCACACACGTGCACCCAATTATCCTGTCAGCAATCACAATTTAAGCTATATAAGCTTTTTTTTTTTTTTTTTATTTTAAATTCCTTTCCCATGTTGATACACAAAAAAAAAAAAAAAAACAAGACAAAACTCTAAAAAAAAAAAAAAAAACATTTATCATACAAGATCCTTCCAAGAAACTGCAGCTGTATGGGATTTGCTATTGAAATTATTTTTGCAAAGTTTCCATGGAGAAGAAACTTACGTACATGTCAAAAATGTACACCAGTTCTCTCCTGGGAAAAACATAAATCCAACATTTGAATGAGACTTTGTCAGCAGTAGAAAAACCTACCAGGATGGATAGCCAAGTAGAAAAATACTTGTGTTTCTTTTATTATTTTACTCCTTTTCTGGAGGAGATTCTCTCCTACCCCTGTCCTGCATGGAGTTAATTACTTTATCTTCACAGATTCCTTTTTTTTATTTTTGTCTAGCTAGTGTTTCTCATATCAAATTCTTCTAATATCAATCTTTGACTTGAGTTCCAAAAGCTAATTATAACATTTAAAAAACAAAAACAACAACAACAAAATTACAACAACAAAAAACCCCTGACTTATTATAATATAAAAGCTACAGTAAAAGCAATAGTGCCCATTTTTAAAATCTTATGTGAGTACCCACATAAGTTGATTAAGTACGTAGCTGCCAGATAATCACATCACATTTTGAATGTGCAGTATAGCTTCAGTAAGTGTGCACTGAAATTTCTTTAAGAGATTCTACAGAGAATGGCATAACCATTGGCCTAATCCTGTAACATTTCTTCACCAGACTATTTCTTCCTTCATGCATGAATTTTACACTTATTACAATGGACGTATTTGTGAGAATAGAGCTGCTTTATTGACCAAGTACTGCAGATCAAATTTGTGCAGAGAGATTTTGAAAAAATTATAACTTAATGTGACAGGTACAAGTATATTGGAAATGTTTAAATAGCAGAGGATTTCTAAGGTGGAGCATTAATTATTATTATTATTATTATTATTATTAAAGGGAAATTTCACTTATGTGTCATGGACCATTCTTATTGATAGGATTAGACTGTGAGATGTATGGCAGTTGTTACTGAAGCTTAATTCCCTTTCTCTGATTTGTGTTGCAGATTTCCAAGTTCCAGTGTACTTTTAAATATGATGATTCACAAATTTCCATCCCAATTTGACTAACTAGATAGAAGAGAATAGTTCAGTTGCTATAAAGATCGTCAAGTTCTGCTGCCTGATCTCTCTGACTGGATTTACAAAGTCAAGGGTAGAAACCTGACAGATTTTTCTAATTCATAGCCCTTAGTTCAGGCTGTGCCAAGACAGTGAGTACTTCTTGAGCTCCCAGGATAGGGTGTTTTGTTCTGGGAACTGGAAACACTGATTTGGGCAGCCTTAGCATGGCACTAGGGAGCCTACTGTCTCTCTGAATCCAAAAGCGATATTAGACTGCCATTAATATCACTTAGCAGATGTTCTGAAAAATTGGGTTTATACTTGATTTTATCACTGAAGGAACTTGCAAGAATAAGTTCTTCAACTGCAATTTTTCAACTTTACAGTTAAAAATATGAGGAGTTGTTGCTAAATCCTAAATTTTAGTATCTCTTATTTGTCTAGCAGATATGAAACCTAGATTTCTTAAAGTTGAAAAAATCTTTAAGAATTAATACCTGTCCCTTAACACTTCACAAGTACTATCTCCCATAACTCTTAATATTAGTTAGATTCTTGATGCAGGAACACTACTAATAGTGTCAGACAAATCTCAAAGTCAGTGTGCAATGCCATTGTCTTTCCACCAATACTTTCTATCACATAAGGAAACTGAGGCACAAAGAGGCTAATTATCATGCCTTTCTTCACCTGAATGGTTACAGTGGAAGCAAAACTACAACTCTGTCTCTGAGGCCACCCTGTTCATCCCCATATCTACCAGTTTGTTCTTGTTGTTGGTAAGGTACAGCTGCTAGTTTGTTAAATTGAAAATAAATAAATAAATAAATGGCCATTTTTTTAAAGCTAGGATAGATTACTGATTTTAAATGACAAATGAGGGAAGTAATGCATGTATTTTATGATGTCTGAAAAAATAAATATCTTACCTAATCTTGTTATGATCTTTTTCAAATCACAACTGAAAGAAAGGTACCCTGAGGGATGTGATTCATCTCATTCTAAATAAGTGTCAGTTGAGATGAGCCATCCTAAAAGAAGCCTGCCTTTCTTCATTCATTAGCTACTCAAAATTCCTAGACAGCTAACAAGTCAAGATGCTTACTTTTAAACACCGCAAAATTCTCTTATTGACTAACGGCCCAAAGCAAGGTAAAATTAAAAGGGTGGTTTTGTTGTTGTTGTTGTTGTTGTTGTGTATGACAGTTCTTTACTGCAGAGATGTATACTTTATGCTCTTTCTTTATTGTTTTAAATATACTCAACATTTTATGAAAAACTAATACTCATGCATTTTCATCTTTGGTTCAGATTACAAATCTGCTCCATATACTTTCTACTGTGGTCCTACAACTAAGGATGTGCTGCTATATGTCAGGAATTTGTACAAATATCAAAATAACCTCTACAAAAAGATTGACAAATATTGGTTTAAAACAAATCGTTCCAATATTTAGAATTCTACAGTTCTGACAAAGGGAATTTATGAAGGGAAAATATTTTTCTGCCTCATAAGAAATAGTTTCTTAATCTCTGTGAATAGATTACTAGTCCCTATAGCAAAACCAATACCTCTTGTTGAGAAGACATTACATAAAATATTTTTTCCTGATTAGTTAACTGGAACATTTAGTCAAATTTCTCCAGGAGTATTTATTTATTTATTTGATTAAATACTAGGGCCCCTATTTTGATTTCAGAACATGCCATTAAAAACTTTAAAACATCTGTCTATACTGTAATTTAAGATCTGCCTTTATACCCTTGAACTTCTGCAGTACCAAATTACTGCTATGGCTGATAAAAATGCCCATGAAATGATGGAAAATATGAGAAACAAACAAAAAGAAGCCTTCTTTTTTTACAAGAAATAAAGGTAGGAAACTGTAAATTGCTACCATATCTTAGTATGGCTTTGATCTTTCACCTCTACCTGCATTAGCATAAAAATTAAATTTGACTTTCTAGTAATTTTTTCTTCCTGTAAAAATATGAGATAAAGGTAAATAATTACTTCATTTTTTTTTTTTCTAGCTAAAAAGTTCCACACATTTTAAAAGAGTTTTTAAATAGTTTCAGTAATTATGTCTAACTGAAAACTCAGTATATAACAGAAAAAAATAACTCGGCTTGAATTAGAAGATGATCAAAAGGCTGGAGCACCTCTCCTACAAAGACAGACTGAGGTAGTTAGGGCTGTTCAGCCTGGAGAAGAGAAGACTCTAGGGAGACCTCACAGTGGCCTGCCAGTGCCTAAGGGGGGGGTCTAGAGGAAAGCTGGGGAGGGACTCTTTGTCAGGGGATGCAGTGACGGGACAAGAAGTAATAACTTTACCCTGAAAGAGAATAGGTTTAGACTGGATATAAGGAGGAAATTCTTCACTCAGAGGGTGTTGAGGCGCTGGCACAGGTTGCCCTGAGAAGCTGTGGATGCCCCATCCCTGGAGGTGTTCAAGGCCAGGTTGGATGGGGCTTTGAGCAGACTGGTCTGGTGGGAGGTGTCCCTTCCCATAGCAGTGGAATTGGAACTAGATGCTCTTTAAGATCCTTTCAAACCCTAACCATTCTATGATTTTATGATCATGGATTTAACTTACCTACTAGTATTATGAAGAGTATAATTTCCAAAATAATAATAATAATTATACAATAGCAAAATAGCAAAATATGGGGAAGAGATGAGAACTGCATACCTCTGGCCAGAAGTTTGTATTCATAGTTTTCAGGTTAGATGACTCTGACAAATGAGGTAATAGTGAGTAAATTCTACTTTATATTTGAATAATCGCATATTGTCAAAACTATAAAATTACCCTTAGGAAGCCCCAACAGAGACAGCAAGTTGGAGTTCCTCAGTTGGGAGTAACCTGCAGGCTAGGCTCTGGAATTTGCATTCCATCTGTCCTGATTGTCAATGTAGCAGATAAAACAGTTTTTCTTTCAGATTAGTGTTCTGTCTCTGGTGTGCATTCTAACTAAACCTTTTCTCTCATACCTGTCTCATAAGGACCAGAACACATGTGTCTAGGTGATTTGTCCAGAGAGTAAGGGATGAGAGCTACTGAGTCTTCTTTAATTTATCCTTTGGGTTCTTAAATTGGCAAATACGTGATGGTTTTGGAGGTGCCTTCTTCACACTTTCAGAAGATAATAATTGTTGTGATCTTCTATTTCTCTACCCTGTACCTGTGAGTTATTGGATAACGTTGCTGGGTTATTCGTTGTCCTTTTTTGAGCTTATCTTCAGGTCTCATGTCCTCTGTCCTGTTCTTTGTCTTCATGCCGTCATTTCCTTTTGGCTTCAGCCTGCCCTTTGTTTTAGTTAGTCCTCTGCTATACTGTGGCTATGTGCTCTCTTTTTTAATCTTTTTTTCCTGAGCTTGGTCCTGAGGAGATACATGTAAACGCATTGGGATCTTGATGATCTGCAAACCAATGTGCCATGAATCTCCTTTTCCTTCCTCCATCATTCCTTCTGGGAGTCCTACATGTTTAGATTCCTGTTCATATTTAATTTGCACTAGTTATAAGTTTTATATTACATAGCGGTGCATGAGAAGATGAGACCCTCCTGATCTGAATGAGTTTCTCTCTCTTGACTCAGTTTTACTTGCTAATTGAGTGGCAACTGAAACAGCACAGAGCACTATCTACACTTTTTTTGATGTAGCAAAGTCTGAACCCAGTGTGTCCTGCGTTTTTTTGTTTGTTTGTTTGTTTGTTTTTTCATTATTGAGAGATATTTTGGTTGAGGAAAGAGAAGCAATGGAGAAGAGAGAGCAGAAAGAACAGAGTGTCAGATATGAGTCCTCCATTGGCATGCATACAGACCAGTGCTACTGGGGCTGGATAGTCAGGATCACTCTTAGATCCATGATGCTGAACTTCGTTTTGGCAGAGAATGAAGTTCATGAATGAAGTTTTCCCTTTAACATTTCCCTTGTTAAAAGGAAAATCAGGCCATGGGTACTTTAGCAAAAGCTGATGGGCCTCTTCCTGCATGAGATGTGGGTAATGTGAGGCGTGGGTAATTTGCTTTTATTTATCTATTTAAAGGTACATATTTTAATACTAATAAGTTATGCCAGTTTACATTTAACCTGAACAGTTGCCCTTGGAGTCTTACAGTTTTGTCAATGCAACAGTGTTTTATATAGATTTTGACATGTTTTTTGTAGTCATTTATACTCTTAAGGAGACTAGAAAATACATAACACAGAGAGAGAATAACTTTTCAGACACACATTTTAACTTCCACAACGTTTCTCTCTTGCCCCTTCAAAAGAAAACTTCAAAACTTAACATCACTGGAGCAAGTTCTGTTCTCAAGTCCAACCAATAGCAGCTGGACTACAAAACTGCACTCTTCTAAATGAGAATAGTTTTGTCCTCAAGAATGGAAATGAAAAAATCTAAAAACCTCACAACATTATTGAGTTCTATATATGCCGATTCTGATAAATATAGGATGCAGACAGGGATATACTAGTTGAAATTCATAACTGACATTAAACCCCTGTGAAAATAGTATTATTGTGGCAAGGAAAAATCAGATTTTTATGTGTTTACCATTTATGAAAGAGAAATTCCTACCACTTCATTGTTTGTACTGATCTCTAGGTGACCTTGAATTAAACAAACTTTTTCATTCTACCAAATGTATATAAATTATGAAGTGCATTTGGGGGGAAAAAAAGGCATAATATAATGCTTTAAAAAAAAAAAAAAAAAAAGATTTTGTTTGACAACGCAATGTGATAATGAAATGTTTAAGATTTTCAGTTAAATTAAAACTCTATATGAAGCTCATCTCAGGCAAAATTATAATTTTTCATATAACACTTCAAGGAAATAACTACAGTATATATAATAGTTTCTGTGAATAATATGTTTTGAAAAACATTTTGTTTTTCTGAAACATAGAGTGATAATAGTTACAATTCACCACAGCATTTTATTTAGCATGGTATAACCAATCATCTATCTGTATCTAATCTGATCTATAAATTCTGAAGGTAGAGTATTGGTGAAACTCTTTATCATAAGCAGTGACTCTAATCTTCTTTTAACTTGTCAAGATCTTCGATTCAGGTCATACAAGTACATCCACTTCATCACTAGCACAGTTCAAACTGAAGGGTGGCCTACAATACCATGTGCTAATTACATATATTTAGAAATCTGAATGCTGACTATGAATTAGAGAAAAGTTTAGAACAATGTTGATAGCCTCAGCTGCACTCATTTGTAGTGTACTGCATGGTTGCCTGTAGATGCTAAGTACACCCCAGATGCACGGTTGATTTACTCTGGCTGTACTTTTATGAGTGTTATTTGACAGTAGCAGAATAACAACTGTGAGGCATAGGCAGAACCATTTCTATCATCTTTATCTGATGAGCATGTCCATTTTTTAATAATTGTGAGTGTTGTCTATATAATAATTATTATAGTAATGGAAAATACTCAGCCTTTATATGAATGATGAGGAAGCTAAGGTGTCTTCAAAAAAAACAATGAGTTTTGGTGTGATTCATGCCTAGCAGTACAAGGAAATACACTAACACATTGACTTTCATCAACCTATTTTTAACCATTAGAAAGGTTTAGAAATTAAAGGAAAATAACTGAAGAAAACAGACTGTGAGGTAATTTAGTATTGAATGTCAGACTGCAGTTGATCCTGTTTCTCCTTGTTCTCTGTGCACATTTAACTTTTATAGCACTTTCTGGAATTTCGAAGTAATATTTCTGAATTTCAGTTCTGTGAAATGGATAGACATTAACATTTACATTTTACTGACAGAAACATATAGCCTAGAGAGCCCAATTTTCTCTTCCACTGTGGACATTAGACAGACCAGTGAAAAAATAAAGCAAATCAAATTGACTTATTTATTTTTCATAAAAATAAACAAGGCAAACTATGAAGAAGCAGAGAATAAACCCCAGCAATCTGCATATATAACTATAGCGTAACGACGACCAGGGGATCTATTTTAATACTGTAATGTCTTACTTAAATTGCAGTAGGAGAGCAATTCTGAGACTTATAAAAAATAAACTTCTATGCATGTATTGTCTGATTTTTTTGAACTAATTACTAACTCTTAGTGACAACATTTCTGAGGCACCTTGGGTATACTGAATAGAAGGCACTGCAATATAATATTGTATAAAATATGACTAAGATTAACTTTATAATAGTGTACATTGTGATACAGATTGAAATAATATTCAAGAGATGTTCAGTGGCTCAGTTTAGTATTTCTCTATCTGAAGTAAGTATGTTGGGACTCATATTCAGTGAAATAAGATCCTTTGATGATTTTCACATTCCTTTCAATTTAAAATCTAATCACGCAGTCAGCTCATGTCTTAAAAGCAAATCTGAAGAGGACAGTAAATGTGGAAAATAACTGAAAATGCATGGAAACTGGGATATATATGTGTCTTTCAGTTGACAGTCAGAAACTATAATACTAAGACCTATTCTGTTTGCATATTTTATGATTTTGTTGTGCTTTTTTAGGATAGGAATGTTATGTATACAATGATATTCAGTTAAACAACACAGCTTTATCATTCAGGCAGTGGACTGAAGGATGCATTTATTGACAGCACCCAAGCAGAGTACAAGCTCTTCAAATATATATATATCCTTGCAAATCTTCAAGAAGCAAGACATATTTCTGTCCTTGATCACTATGGAGGAAGCAGATAAAAAAGAAATTATTCAAGAATTTTGGAATATATGTAGGAACAGATGCTATCATCTTTCCAAATCCAGGCCATGCCCAATCCACAGACATTTTTCTTTCTTTTTTTCTTTCTTTCTTTTATTTTTTTTTTTAGGTATTGTGATCCAACCACCTTAAACATCTTTGATACTTTAATTTCTTAGTTTGCTCTGCCTTACCTTTTTTTTCAGTAATGCTTTCATATCATATAGTCAGGTTTTCTCTCAAGGCTGCAGGATAAATAACAAAAACCTCTTCAGACAGCTCTGACTGAACTCACAGGATATAAATAACTGATAACTGCATAGTTCTGTGGAGTAAATGAAAATAACAATGTTCAAGAGTGCTTATCATCTTAATGCAAAGCCAAGGAACTCACCAGTTACAGAGAAGGAAGATAGTAGTAGCTCTTCTTATATGAGATATTTTGAAGCAGACACATATTTGCATCTTTGTCGTATTGTTTCAGTGGATAAATCAATCATTTGAGAGAGAGAAAAAGTAGTCATCTACCTAGTATTACCCTGGAGCTTATGATTTTGCTGAAAAATATTCTGAATATGAAAACACAGTATTATAAATAGTATAAGGTTGTGGCTCTGAATCTTTCCTGTTACAGGCATTTAAGGGAAGCAGTCATTTCTACACACGTTCTAAAGTCTGAATCACTCCTGGTGTAGTCACAGGAAACTTTGGTCCAAAGCTGTTTTACAGCCAGTACATATTAATCAGATTATTATTTTTTAATTATTTTTTATTAAAAAAAAAAAAAAAAAAAAAAAAAAAAAAAAAAACATTTGAATCAATGATTTGCATTAGTGCAAACCAGCAGTAATGTTAATGGAGTTCATAGAGCCAGTGGTCATACTACAATTGTCCATTTTGTCAGCTCTCAGATCTTGCTTACTGTTTTGTTTTTTTTTTTAAATAGGATGACAGATGATTAATTCATTCTTCCTTAATGAGGGAAGAGCCTATCTAAAGGACCTATAATAAAGTACCTGTGCAAAAAGTAAGAGAACAGTGAAAAATTGTTTTTGTTTGTTTCTCCTAAATTCTGTGGTCTATTATACAGGACTCAATTATATCTAACTTCTAACAATGAATGTAAACCAACAGATTAAAAGAAGCTATGAGATCTATACATACACAGTTTAATAATGGAACTAATTTCTGATTATTTAATATTGCAAACTTTTTCACTGTCACTTAATATTTCCTGGATTTGTGAAAAAAGCTACTCAAAACAAACAAACAAGCAAACAAACAAAAACAAACAAAAAACACTCAGAGCATATCAGTTAATTCATGGGGCTGCATTCTGAACTCTTTCTGAGCCAGAATAATATCCCTGGAATTGGTTATTTCTCCTTTCTTTGATATACGTATATATACCCGAGCTACAGCTTTGGGTAAAGCATTAACATAGTCCATAAAGTAAAATTTAACTATTTTACATAGAATCGCAGCTGAGGCTGGAAGGAATCTCTGGAGATCTTCTAGTTCAAGCACGGTCAGCAAAAGCAAATTGCTCAGGGCTGTGTCCCATTGTGTTTTGAACACATCCAAGGATGGAGACTCCTCAGCCTCTCAGGGCAATATGCAATTTTGCAATACTTTGTATTTCAAACTTATGAAAGCATTAAAAAGTGCAGCTCACAGACCTATGAAAGTTTAAAAGTGCATAATTTTATACAAGCAGATGAACATTAGTGGTGAGCTGCATTTTGCACAATTCAGCTGAGCAGCTGTAAACATTGCACAAGACTGAGCAGTGAGCAAAGCCAACATAGTCCTTGCTGTTATGTAAGAATTTTTTCTAACATCTGTTCCACATATGATGTTTACAAATCTAAATAGCCAGCAATTAGAGGACTTAGCTCTTTAGCATAGACAATGAAAATAATCAGCAGAAGATTCCCATTTGGAAGTGTATGACCAGTCTAGGAAAGTTTCAGTACTCCAGCTCCTCACAGATGGGTATAGGTTTGCTCAGGCTCTTGTGAACTTATATATCATGTCATAAACTAAAGTCTGGCCCTAGGTTTTATCCCAAGCTCATATTTTTTTCCCACGTTATTAGAATTTTCTCCACAGAGTTTTTTTATTTTCCCCAAAATGTCATAGATCTGTCCAGGATCAGCAGAGCATGCTGAATGCTCCACAAGGACTGCAGGTAATTATTTCAAGTACCTTCATCCTCAGGCTGATCAAACCTACTTCTGAATAGTTCCTGACTCCCCGCTGTTACAAACAGATTTTAAGTTTCACCAGTACTTAACTGCCATTTCACAAGCTGTCAAGTAACTAGTCAAACTATCAGAAAAAAATAATAATAATAATAATAAAATAAAATAATAATTTCTGCAGAGTTTTCATTTTTTATTGTTATCAGTGAACAAATAATTGGCCTATTTTAGGTGGTACAAAAATAAAAAGCTGATACTTCACCAGTTGTTAAAAAGAGTCTGGCAATCTTAAACAGTTTAAGCAATAAATTATTAAAAAGTATGGTATTATATTGTAAGACATCAAAATTCAAATCTCTCTCCTTCCTGTGAGGGTTTTGATGAAATGCAGGTCCCTTCCTTGCTTCCACAGCACAAGCACTGGCCCTCTTCCAGGAGCAAACTTTTAGCTTAACCACTGAGAGCAGCAACTAGAACAAGTGCAGGAGATGTTGAAGTACTGTCCTTATAAATAAGGACAGAATGGCTATACTGTTTCAGAGCAAATGTACATTTAGATTTTGATTATATTCCAACTGTGGCTAGTAGCAGATTCATATGGAAGAATATATGAACATGGTAGGCAAAGACAGGATGTATTTGCCATTTTTGATACAGTATGACTGTAGTAAGTTTTTGAAGGGAAAGGCTTGTATTAATCCAGCAAAATTTGGATATCTTCATGACAGTTATGCATGTATGAGTTTCCCTTTCTGGAATAATTATTTTGTAATCAGTGGAAAATAGTATACTTATTTTGATTCCAAGTTCTAAATCTCACCACGAAGTAGATTTCAAAAAGACTGAAAAAATAGTATTTCAGCACATGTAGTAGAGTAGGGTGGAGATCCTGATGTATAAAGCTGATTTGAGAATGTTGGGGCTAGTATTTCTAAAAATAAGTTGTAGCTCACTCTCATTGCAAGATGTAGCTGTCCCAATTATTACTACTACTACTACTACTAATAATAATAGTAATGATGAAAGAAGAAAGATGCAAGAAGAAGTGGATTCAATTATCAGGGTAATTACTAGCTCTTCCTCAGTCAGTAGAGTTGCCGTGGAGCAATGTATGATTTCTCATCTACCTGTTTTTGTTTGGTTTTGTTTGTTTGCTTGTTTGTTTTTGTCTGCGAAGCACAGGTGATTTGAAGCATACAGAGTTTTGGAAATGTGTATATGTCATAAGGACTATTTACAGAATGTGACTGTTTTTTAGGCGAAAAAGTGTATCACCACTCACTCTCAGTGACTCCTTAGTGTCTTTTTTCTCTTTCTGTTCTTAGACTAACATTACCCCTTTGGGTGTTCTTTGTAGCACTTTTTTTTTTTTTTTTTTCTTAGGCTCAAAGGCTATCAGTCAGAACAATTAAATCATGTTTAAATAGCTTTGGTTTTAAACATTTGTAAATCCACAAGGCAGCCAGTAAAAAAGATTTACCCCTCTACTGACAGTGTTAAATGGATCTCTGCATGAGCCGAGGCTATTGAGATTCAATTTCCTCTGATGTTCAGGTGTGCTTAGTCTTACTGACCAAGTGAGTTACTGTGGTGTACTCTGTAGTGAAACTCTCCCTGGTGGAAATGAGAGTAGATTTCCTCATCCCAGCACTGCAGCAGTGCTCTGCTGGACTCTTCCTGCTGGTCTTTTAAATTAAAACAACCCATTGATGATAGCCTTATGGACACTTAGCTGGGTACTTTTCCTTCAGAAGCCATGCAGGCAGGATGTGGTAAAACTAGGATGGTGTCTGTCTGCATTTTGTCAGCAAAGCTCTTCTTTTAGAGAAGGATGTTATTCACTTTCTCAAACATTTAAAACTTTCCAGTTTTATTTTTGTTCATTGCCACTAATACATGGAAGTGGTGGATTGCTTTGTCTTATTTAAGAGGTTCTTACTATTGTACTCAACATCCGATGCCATGGTGGCTTTGTGAGGGCACACACTGACAATAAAATGAAAATAACTTCAGTTCCTTCCTTTCTAGAAGCCTTCTAAAGACGGTACATGCTGTTATATTTGTGTGGCAGAAAACTGGGGGAACTGCATTTATTCATAATTACTGTTGCTTTATTCCAGAGGAACTGAGCTTAAAACCAGATCTGCTCTAACAAGCAAAAGCAAGATCACGCTTCTGAATAATGGCTGGTGAATAAAAGGGGCTAAATTTTAGAGAAAGACAAATCTATTTTGGCAGTAAGCAGCTGGCTTTACTGCCTTCTGAACATCACTTTTTAGTCATTCTGCACAGTTTGTATTTATGTAAACTGACTGCTGTGAACAAGTTGCTAAATTTTTACTGAGAAAAGTTATGAGCAAATCTGGTATTTCAAATCTTAAATAATGGAATCCTACTGAAAATGCTATAATATGAAGTTACAGTTTTTATTTCTCATTTTCTTTCATTGTCGAATAATTTAATTTGTTTTATTCCATAAACAATTCTCATTACATTTTCTTTAACAACGGGTTTTCTTATAAGTTTATTTCCACATTTCACTTCATTATTTTTCCCTTTTGTTATATGCAACAGCACAGGATTTTGAAATAAAAATATAACCCAGCTGAAGACTTGATTTTATCTGTGTAAGTGGTAGCAAGCTAAGTGTTTGTGGTTTTCCTTGCTGTGTGGATGGTGTGGTTTTCAGCTGTTTATAATACATTATTTTTAGTAGAATATTAAGAATTTAATATCTTTTCCCATTAAGCAATTTTCTACCTCTAGAGCCTGAAAGTTGGATTTTGACATTCTTATGTGCATTAGTGAGAGGTTAATTCCTTTGGAGCCATCCTTTTGACTAAGTATTCAAAACATGAATGCAGCTCTCAAAACCTGAATTGTAACCCCCAGATATGAATCTGCACTTTGTTTTTTGTAAGCATTTTACTGTAACCAAAATATTTCTCATCAGAATACACCTCATGATATATAGAGGGACTGATTCTTCAACTACTGGGTGTTAAACTTCCTTATTAAGTGCACTTCCTCCATACCAAGTCTCCTGGCACAGTCCTGGGACACAACAGATTAGATCAGTATTCAAGTTTTTTTTTCAGCCTGTTTATCATAGCTTTGTTCCTATCTTTCAGAATTTGTTATAGTTAGCTATTTTGACAGTTTCTTCATTAGAAATTATATGGAAGTAAAATGTAAATATACATGTAAATGTATGTTTCCTGGCTGGCGTTTGAAATGTGGAGGTAAATTTTCATTTAAAATCAGTTAGCCCAACTGCTTTCATCCAATTGTATTTTTTAAGGGACAAAGTAGAGAAAATGCATTTGAATTATCAAATCATATTTACAAATTTAGTCCCATTTTGATGCTCAGATTCTCAACAGCTATTTGCCATTGGATTGAACTGTCTACAGTTATCTTCCAAGACCATGGCTGGCCAGGAAATGTCTCACATATAAAATGATTTGGTTTCTTGACATTTTGGTAGGTGTGCATGCTTTTGAAATTGCAAGTTTTTCAATATCATACAACCCAGACTACACACAGTGCTTGTATATTTTGAATTAGAAGGGAATTCATCTCCTAACTTGTTTAAACAGGTAATTTGTAGCTGATGGGACACTAACATTTAATAACCTCATCTGTGTGAAAAGAAAGGGCTTTGATAATGTGTTGTGCCACTTAAACCACTTTCACTGAATGTCACATCAAATCTTCTTTTCTAAGCAGTCTATCTGATACCTTGGTCAAAATCTGAGCACTTCACCTTATGCTGTTTTGTCATCTTAGGAATGCAGGTGCTGGAGTGGAATGGCATCCCCCTGACTGGAAAAACCTATGAAGAAGTCCAGAGTATTATTATTCAACAAAGTGGGGAAGCAGAAATATGTGTAAGACTGTGAGTTTTTCCCCATCTTTCTGTTTCCATTATTCTTTTGGCTTTTCATGGCTTTTTTTTTCTTTTTTAATTTATGGTTGTTAAGGTAAAATATTTCTTAGCATGAAGCATCAATATAATACTTAGTAAAAGAGTTCAGTGTGAGTGTGGGAGGTCTGTTTTGTTCTTAGTTCAAATCAAGAGTAATGATAAGTTGAGGTAGATGCTAGCAATCGTACTTTTGCAAACAATGGTATCTCCATTTTCAGACCACAGTCTCCTCTCACTGAAACACATACAAACCACTGAATTTACTGGCAATTAGAAAAAGATGGTAATTTAGCACTAACTTGACTTTTACCGATAGCTTTCAGGTAAAAGTCACTTAAACATCATGAGAAATGTATAAAATTGCATTCAATCCATTAAATACTTCACCTTAAAAGAAACTTTTCTTCTCAGCTCTTTAACAGCACTGCAAATATGTATCAGCTAACAAGGGGCCATGCTTGGGAGCTGCTTTCTTTCATGAACCACTATTCATTTATCTACTTAATATAAAATGAGTGCATGAAGAAAGAGTTTCTTTTGTCTCAGGCTTCTCATTGCTTTTTTTTTAGGGACCTGAACATGCTCTCAGATTCTGAGAATCCCCAGCAGTTGGAACTGCATGAGCCGGTAAAGGCAGGTGAGTAATAAGACATTGCTTCAGTATTTGAGCACTGAATAGCAACTGAAAACTGGATATGATGTAAACTGAGATAATAGCATTTTAAGCTCAGATGTTGCATTCCAAATCTTGTTAAGGGCAGAAAGAGGACCACACCTTATAAACAAAGCTTAGAATTTATTTGTAGACTAACTGAAAGCTATAACAATATAACCAAAATGAAGCCAGACACTATTATTATTAGTTCAGTTCAATCCGTACTGACACAGTCTATACCATCTAATTAATACAAAGAAAATCCCAGTAACAGTACTGCAGCTAAAATTCGTTATGCAGGGAAAACATCCTGCTAACTACCCCCTTTTTTTCTATGGTTTTATGGTCCCCTTTCTGCTGCTTCTCTGGGTCCCCCAGTTGTGCTTTCTCTCCAGGGGCCTTGCAGAGGCAACAGTGTCCGGAGGAATCTGCTGGAAGGAGTGATGTGATGTTTATGATGAGAGTTTTGGACTTCTCCTTGCTGGGAGGAGGATGATACTGATGACTCCTTCCTCTTCTCTTCAGGATCGGCTTGGGGCCTTTTTTATGTTTTCTAGCATGCTTTGTGCCCTGCTTTTTCCATGCTGGTCAGCAGCTCTGCATCACACATGACTTGACTGGATATTGTACACTTTACACGTGATAGATACTTGTTCTTTGTTCCTTTTGTTGGTCCTAAAATTGATTTTGCCAAACTCCTGAGTTTACATTAGTGTCAGTACCAGTGAGTTGCTGGGAGCCCTGGGGCCTCAGCTATCATCCTGTGCCCAAACCTGGCATCACTGCTGTCACCCCAGGCCCATACTCCTAGAAGCAACAGAAATAGGTCATTCTGCACAGCATAATTACTGTTATTCCTTTACATCTCAAAATTATTAAGAATAGTCATAATACCTATAACACACAGTTATGCAAGATGAAGTGTAACTAAGAGAAATTAAAGTCATAGCCAACTGCTCATTAGACAATTGCTGTTGCAGCCAGACAAGCTAAAACCAAATTCTTAACAAACTGGAACTAGTCCAATATAGGCATGAGAAGTCCTGAGGCCTATGTGAGCATGTGGCCTGTTGTGGTATTAGTCATAATAAATCTACCTTTAAACTAACGTCCATGAAATAAAGCAGTCAATTGGCTGGCTCAATGCAGATTAAAAGAATGTTGCCTTCACCTCTGTCCAGGACAAAAAGCATTTAGTACTCTGAGGAAACTATAATACCCAGTAATCTGCAAACAAGTAAACAAATCACCAGGCATTGTCATAGCAGTGTATAGTTTAGGAATAAAAACTTACATAGTTTATGTTGCCTAAACCTTAGCTGAACAAGATCAAAGGCTATAGCCAAGACCTTAAACCTTTAATACTTTTGAGAACAAAGGCTGGGCCTTTTGTCATTTTAGCTCTAAGCACTTTAAGGCACGTATGGGACTTACTCGACCTCATTTCTTTATTAAATGGAAATTGTCATCTCTAGAGCAAATTCTACCCATTCATTCCTGGGGGTTGGGAGACAATTACAGTCCTATCACAGATGTCTCACGTAGGGCTGTATTATTGTTTTGATTAATTTGCAGTGCTAAAGTTTTAAGATGCTTTTCTCTTTAATCTTTGTATAAACAATCTCAGGAGCAGGGAGAAGAATTCATATTTATTTAATGTCCAGTTGATTAAAAAAAAAAAAAAAAAAGAAAGAAAGAAAGAAAGAAAGAAAGAAAGAAAGAAAGAAAGAAAGAAAGAAAGAAAGAAAAAGAAATAAAAAGTTGAAGTTATAGCATGTTACAGCAAAGTTTAGATACTGGACTAGTTCTCAACAGTGAGCCAGCTGTGCGGAGGCCAGACTTTAGCAGTGTGATTTGCTCCAGTGTGATGCAGAGTGATCATCCAAGGCATACTTTTTCTCAGCTGGAGAATAACCCTCTCAGAAAGCTTGTAAGATAAATAGCACTGTTTGATGGAGTTTTGAGTACAAGGGTTGGAATTCAGATGTTGATGTTGTGCGGAGACATCTCTTTTGTATGATTTGTCTTTTGCATCCTCAGAGTATACAAGTAGATGATATGAAAATCTGTAAAGATCATTAGCATGTCCCTGTACCATGGCAAGATGGATTTGAATGTGCTAGCAATAATCAACACAGAGCTCTCTTCCTTTAATCCAGTAGATAAAGCGAAGTCCCCGGGGGTTGATCCCAAGCAGCTGGCTGCAGAGCTCCAAAAGGTTTCCCTACAGCAGGCACCTCTGGTTGCTTCCTCGGGAGTGGAAAAGGCATCACATGTTCATTCTGGAGCCACTTCTGCCACCTCCAGCGCTATTCCCAGCCCTGGTCAGCCTGGCTCTCCCTCAGTCAGCAAAAAGCGACATAGCAGCAAGGTACAAAACTTGCCGGTTATGCAGCAATAGTATTTTGAAGACAATAAGAAGCTGCCTATTTATTTTCTTCTATGTAGTAACAGCACATACTGATGAATCCATTTCTATGACAGTGACGGTTATTACTTTGAAGACATAGAATCTGGAAACAAGGAAAGGAGATTAAGTGATTTACCTAAGGTCATACAAGACTGGACCCTCTCTGAAAACAGATTCCTCAAACAGCATTATTGTTTTAAATCAAAATAATTGTTATTTTTATTATTAGTTTTTGTATCTTTTTAACTGCATCCTGCATAATGGTGAGGTACTAGTTTCACAGAAGAAGCTGGTATTACTAAGACTGCAATTTCCCACTCAGTGCTAAGTTACTGTTGAAGTGTTACAAGCTGTGAGTATTCGCAGCAATATTAAATGTTTCTCTGAAAGCCAGGGGAAGAATGAAAAATAAATTCACTGTCAAAATGTATTTTGTCGCCAGATAATTCCTGTGAACTTGTTAAGCATAATATTAGATTTTCTTTGCCACATCCTGTCCATTTCTCAGCTGAGCTTCAGTCTCCTTGTGCTCCCACCTGCACACCTGGAGAGGGCAGAGTGGGAATTTAGTAGCCTTTTTGCACAGTCAAAACTGGAAAATAGATCCCAAAGCCATCTATTACATTTTTCATTATTTTGTCAAAAAAGCCTGAAGCAAAAATCAATCTTGTGAAGGATGCATTTGCTTAAGAAATTTGGAAGATAGCTAAAGCTGATTGCTGTCCTGGATATCAGCTTCTCACTGTTTTCCATTGGAAGCAAAGCTTCACATTGCAAAACAACACACTTCTAGATATTTATTTCTCTGTTTCTTTATTATTTATCTTCTTATGACTGTCAAGATTTTACAAGAAACCCATCCCTATAGGGTTACTGCTTAATAGTTGTTTTCATATTTTTGTGCTGCTGAAGCTGTGACTGTGATTTGAACTACAAATGTGTTAGGCACCATATGAATGAAAAGCAGCAAATGGTGCCTGCTCATATCAGATAGCTCTTCAATATGCTCAGTTTACTTTCATGTAAGGGGAGAACACAAAAATCTCTCTCAACCAGCAAGTTAACAAAAAATGTAAATATATTTATATTTTTATTTATATATATATATGTATAATATATATATATATCAGTTTTCTTCATGTAGTAATTCTGACTGTTCAGAATTCCCATAGATTTTTGTGAACTAATTCAGGTCTATGATCCACATGTTAAATCTATATGTCAAGTTTTACTGCATCTAAGTTAAGGGATCTGTCAGAATTACATGATCATCAGGTTAATAGTTGGTTTCATCACACCTTACGCTAGATACCGTAAACATTTATGTATGAACTAGTTTGCCATCTGCTTTATGTTTACCAGTGAGAAAAATACAGTTTGAAGTACAATCCATGAGACTGGATTAATCCTGCCTTTGAAGTGCATGCAGTGCATGTAAAGGAAAGTGTAGGGCTTTTAGTGCAGATGTCACCATTCACACTGAAAGACCTTTCATTTGGTTGATGAGTCACACTTCTAAATTCACTGAATAGTGAATAGTGTGTGGAGATACATAAATTACTGATACATAGTGTATCCTGGAGAGGTCCCTCTCTGTGTCCACATGAGAGGAGTAAGCTTTCCCAGCTTTGGCACTGAAACTGATCACCTGAAGTTAGATACATAAATTTAATTTCCTTCTTCACAAAGGATTTAACAGTCTTTTTATGAAAATTCAGCTGTATGCTTGAAAAGATTAAAGAAAAAAATAAATTAAAGCCTTTATGTAAGGGATGCAAAAGTCAAAACTCATCAGGTAACTATTTGAAGCATTCTTTGCTTATCTCTGAAAATCATGTTGAGAGGCATTCCTTTCATAACAACCATAGCTCTTGTTGACTTGTACAGTTTTTGTTCATTGACTGCAGGCCACGTTCATAGTAGTGTTGCACTTTCTTAGAAGAGAAATCTACTTCTCATCCTTTCCAGAATGCCTCTCTGCCTTGGATTGAAAGCATTTCCAGGCACACTGCAGCACTGATTCTTCACTTTCGCCAGTTTCATGACAGACAATATTCAAACTGCCCGTAACTTGCTTTTGCTACAGCTCTTATTTTTAGCAAGTAAAATCTGCTTTTAGATTTGCAAAACACAAAAAGATCTACAAAAAGATTTTGGTATAGAATATACACTCCAGAAATGTTGTAGGAGTCTCTTCGATATTCTGCAACACATATCTCTTATTTAATACTTTGTCCCATTACTACAGGGAGTGATAATACATAATATCAGAGTCTGGCATTTACATGAGTTTCACATTGTGGTAATGACAACCTTCTCCATCAGGTGCAACAGCATTACAAAGTATGGGCTCTAACACAGAGTATGAGTGTGTGTGGGGAGTACCAGAAGAAATTAGAATTAAATTAGATTAGCCATTAGATAAGAGATATAACCTTTGGGAGCCTTGAACAGAGTATATCCTGTGCAGACCTGTCTCTTTTATTATGTAAATGCAAGATCATTCTGTGGTAGAGATTACATCCAGGATATATATGTCCTATAGAAAAATGTAATTGTCTTTATGTCTTGAAGAATTAATTGTGTTCTTAAATCCTCAGATCCCTTAGCTCCTGGAGAAGCCAGCAGTGAAATACTTTTCCTTTTCAAATTAATCCTCACTGAGGCCCCGATAAAGGAATATATTATTTGCATCTCTGCCTTTAAATCCAGATCCAACTTCAAAGTTGGCCCTGCTCAGAGCTGGGGGCTGGACCAGATGACTTCCAGAGGTCTCTTTCAGCCTAAATTATTCATGAACTAATAAAATAAATTATTTCTATGAAGTATTTGTGTAGTTCTTCACAGTCAGTTTTAAATCTGCTGATCAGAGAGAAAATAAAATATTTAATATGCCTTGTAAATGAAGACAGCCTTGTAAATTAATACAAACTGAAAATATATAATATAATAACAACAAATAATGAAAAGTCACTTGGAGAACGGATGACTTTTTACATGGGCAGATAGTGACAGGACAAGGGGTAATAGTTTTAAACTAAAAAAGGAGAGATTTATATTAGAGGTCAGGAGGAAATGCTTCCCTCAAAGGGTGGTGAGGAACTGGCACAGGTTGCCACATAAGCTGTGGATGTCCCATCCCTTGAAGTGTTCAAGGCCGGGTTAGACAAGGTTTTGGGCAGCTTGGTTTGGTTGGTCATGTCTCTGCCCATGGCAGGGGAGTTGGAACTAGGTGATCTGTAAGGTCTCTCTTCCAACCCATGTGTTCTATGAATACAGAGATTTAATGATGATCTAGAAATGGAAGGAGTTAAAAATGTGCATTTATTTTTACAGACATGCAAGTGACAGACAGCAAAGTAACTGAACAGTTAAAGGCAACTCATTTTAACTGCCTTTGAAAGTCCAAACACAAATTAAACTTGCCCTTTCCCTTTTCTCTGAACTACTTCTACAGCATCACTTCTAATACACTCTGTATTATAGACAAACAGCATGAAACAATTAATTATTTTTGCTGTTCAGATTTCCAAAAATGGAGCATTTTGAATATTCTGCAAAAATTTTGTAGCTGCAGCACAGCTCACTCCAGGTTAGTCTGTAGCATTGTCTGTATTGTTGGTACTAGTATAAGAGCTGAACTATTCTAGTATAATAATGTCTATTTGTAGAGGTAAAATATGAGAAATATAAACCATTTAAGCCTGACCTTGAAAGTTGGCGTGATGGTCAGATAGGTCCCTGCCTTTGGCATAAGGAGTGAAAGTCCCTCTTTGAGGCTTTTTGTTGGGCAGCTCAGACTGACTCACTCTGAGGAAACATTCTGACTTCAGTGACTTCCTGATGAAAACCAGGCAGGTTTGGATTGCTTTCTTTTGCATTATCGTATGGCTGGGATTTTACTCGTTATGTCTTGTCCTCAGGTCCGAGTTACTGGGGAGATGCTAATTTGAAAAGGGCAGTGCACCACCTTAACTCCAACATGCTTTTGTCCAGGACTTGTAGTATCCGTGTTGTTCTTATTCAAAAACCATTCATACCCAACACCCTGAGAAAATCTATAAGGACAATGAAAGTATGTGGCAATATTGCAATGTAAAAAAAAAAAGTTATTTTTGAGAATCTATTATTTCCAATATGCATATTTATATATAAGTGACTGTGTGCCTATGTATTTATTTGTTTATGTATTTTAATCTGACAGCCCACTGAAGGTATGAAGTCTGCTTCCCATCCAATTACTGGAGAAATTCAGGTAAATATGCAATTCTTGATGGGTAAATTTTTGTTTCAGCTGGCTGATTTTCCCTGTTGAATAAGCATGCTGAAAACAATCTCCATTAAGTGATTTATTATTGAATTTCTACCCCTTGAAATGTAACCCAATTAAATAACATGAGGTGTAAGTCAGGATAGGTTTTCAGTTTCCTCTTTAAAGTTGGCTAGTAAAATACAAACAAGTACAAAAAAAAAATGCTACTGTTTCTGAAAGTGATAAAAATATAGTGAAAATCATTCTAATCTTTAACCTTTGTGCA
Organism: Nettapus auritus; assembly: GCA_011076525.1. Classification (NCBI taxonomy): domain Eukaryota; kingdom Metazoa; phylum Chordata; class Aves; order Anseriformes; family Anatidae; genus Nettapus; species Nettapus auritus. Next base: position 9,703,802 of record CM021765.1, read on the forward strand.
GTTATTTTGGTTTACTTCCTCAGTTCCCAGACTCTACTGCATACTGTATTGGTATTCTGCTAGAGTCCTTCTGGACTCTACTTACATCAAAGACTATAAGGAGTTTTTCATGGTGCAGTGTATACATTTCCATGCAATGCCAAATTAGTGATTATATTTTAAGTAAACTGATTTTACTCTCGTTTTTTTAAAAAAGTGGAACTGGGAGAAGCAGAACAAATGAAGACTAATTTTCTACAGTTCTCTGTCTTTTGTTTCCTGTATTTGTCTCTCTCTCCTATGTAGTTATCATCTTTCCATAGTACTATAACATCCATAATATCATAATTTGTTAGGTACCATAACACTTGTGACACTAAGGGTTTAGTGAAGGATCTTGGTAGGTCAGGGTGATGGATGGATTTGATGATCTTGGAGGTCTTTTCCAACCTAATTCTATGATTCTATTTTCTATAACACATTTCCTGGGGTTGGGTTCTGGGTAGTCAGTATGTGTGTAATTTCTGCTGAATAAACATGCTATTGCTCAGCAGAATATCAAGTGTTCAAATTTTTACTGAATGGAATATATCATTATGTCTGTTTTAAACAATATGCCTTGTTTTAAACAATACTGTCAGACTGTGAAAGAAAAAATTCTTTCAAAATCCAACATAATCATCTAGCATATCATTCTACTCAGTAGAGAGAAACAGAATCTTCCAAAACGTTTTTATTTCTAGTCAAAACTAAAGGTCTAGTACTCACTTCATGCAAAGGATTTTGGAGAGAAGTCAAATCATTTAGTAAGTAAAAATAAAAATAATCTTGCTGTGTTTAAATGCTTTCTCTAGCTTCAAATCAACTATGACAAACACCTTGGCAACCTTATCATCCACATCCTTCAGGCAAGAAACCTTGCTCCCAGAGACAACAATGGCTATTCTGACCCCTTTGTTAAAGTTTATCTTCTTCCAGGGAGAGGGTAAGTGCAGGAGAAATTTTAACCTGAAATTTCTTTCTTTAAATTCGGGCTTGTTGCTTGTCATTAATGAAAAGAACTGAGACTTTAATGATCTAGAAAACACAACACCAGGAAAAATGGTGAATTTTTAATGGAGAGCCTGAGTCTATTCATAGGTGAATATTTATACTTTGCTATTGACTTCAGGGGCTTCATGATCATTTCTGTAGATTTCATCTATTCTTTTTCCCATCTTTCCATTTAAAAATTGTAATACATGGAAGATTGTGTATTAAGAGAATAATAGTCTGCTAAAAGGCAATAAATATATGGACTTCAAAGTTCTCCCTGGAAATCTATCTCTAACTCATATGGAAGTGCATGAACTTGGTTGTAATTAATTGTCCTGTAATACAAAAATCAACATGCTAAGGAACAGTTTTGCAAACATGCACAATCACAGTAGCCGAGATTAATTTAAGGTTACAGTATAATATAAAAGGTGAGAAATATAAGACAGAAAGCAGTCATTCCATGTGTTTTATTTCTTTATTAAGGGCTAAGAAGTAGTTTTGGAAATTCTGGTAATTATGTATTCAGACTATACAAATTAGTGACCACATTTTCATTGACCATTGCTTTTTTAAACTCTGACTGTAATCACAAATAGCTAATTACTGTTTAAAAAATATATTTTTTTTCTGTATCAGCAATATTATAACTCTTTTTGTGCCCTAAATTTGCAGAATTTCACACATATATGTAAGTATAAGCAGCTATAAAAATACTGCTGACTTAATTGACACAGTAGATTTATCTAAAGTTAAGCTGATTACCATAAACTAAACTAAGAACTCGGTTTGCAAAGACAAATTCCTGCAAACTTCTCAACTTGTGTAGTCACACTCATCCTAAAAGACTCTTGGGTGGGACCACATAACTAAAAATCTGTATTTCTGATCTATTCAAAGTAACACAAAAGTGCATGCTCAGGTCACAGTTTAGCATTTGGCATATGGGAAAGCACAGCTAAAAGCACACAAATGGTAAAACTAAAGCATGCGTATTTAGTAGCTTGCTGATTCCAGCTATACAGTATTCAATATTGTTCAGTGGCACTGGGCCCAAAACTATTACTGAATATAATGGGAACAGGTCCTAAATAATTTATTTATTTATTTATTTTTAATTCACCTAAGAGTCTCATCAAATACTTGTCAAATCAGTCTTACTGGGAATTTTGCAGATACATTCATGATGTAGAAGTAAGGCTTTGAACTACAGAGTTGTTCAACCTGCAGAATTCTAAATCAGATCCAAATATAGATTCAAAACTTGGGCCAAGTTATGAAGAATTTGGATTTTAGAATTATTTGGGTTTAAGATATGGCAATTTTACTGTTTTACATGTAGGTTCAGGCTTTAGGGAATAATGAAAATGAAGAGCTTCTGAAAAGTGCAAAACTTGTATCTGAAAGCAGAAACTCGAACTGTTGATAAATATTTTTTATCTGTAGTTCAATCCGTACATGACTGCTTATTCCTTTGTAATGCCACTGTTTCCTTTGATTCTGATACTAGAAACTACCATTATTTACATTTTCTTTGATCTTTGTCTCTTCCCATTTTCTCTCATGCTGCTTCCTCTGTGTTCCTAACTATGTTTAATGCTGGGTATGCAGACAAGTCATGGTTGTCCAAAATGCAAGGTAGAGTGTACTGTCTTTCAATTTTATTCTTTCATTATTGTATGCAAGCATGATGTTATGATCAGCCTGTGCATTGAAATACAGATTTCTCTTAAGTCTTGATGACATGATTGCTGCATGGTTTTGCTGTTCATTGTAATGAATCTCATTTCCAGGTCAGAAGGAATTGGAAACAAGTATTTAATATGCCTTGATGCAGTAATATCTTAGGCCCAAACTCTGACAACAAATTAAATTTCCTTTGAAGTCTGGAAGAATTTAGTTTAGTCATAGGTATCTAAAAATTCATTCTCATTCACTGAAAGTTGTAAAACAATTCACAGTGAACTTGTCTCAAGATGCCAACAGGAACAGCATTGCTTGGAAGTTAGATGGAATATTTTTCTCTCTGCACTTTGCACAGTGTGTAGACTTTAATGCCAAGTATCAGTCTAGATAATCATCCAGATGACTTTAAAGCTGTTTGAGCACATAAATGGCTATTCAGTGTAATTGAATTTTTAGTAACTGGAATTACTAGTGCTTTGTTTGTCCTGGATTTGGAAACATAAGGCAAAATTCCATTCTCAAGATACACTAGTATCAACCAAGGATAAATACACGATAATAGAAATTCAATTTTCACTCTGCATTTGTTTAAAAGTAGAAAGCTGACCAAGCAAGTCAACAGATGGCTTTTTAATAAACAGATCTGCTCTATCTTCAGCCTGGTCTTCATTAGTAGAATTATGAAATTAATGTGTTTAAATGCCACATTATACTTTTTTTTTTTTTTAATTGCACTTTCTGTTGTATTATATATTGATAATCTGTAACCAGGTAAGCATAGAGAAAAGATAAAGAAAAGAGTAATACAGTTTATATCTTTTTACACACTGTATTCTATGACCATTTCAAGTGCAAATTATTTCATACTAGGTATGATTAGCTTTAATGAATGTTTTATTAAAGCATCACCATCTGTTAATTGCAGTTGCTGGGGGAAAGATGTATCAGTAAGATGAACTTAGTTTATTTGTCAGATCCTTCCTTTCAGACATCTAAAGACTTTCAGCTGTCATCCAGCCAAGTCTGGGGCTATGCCTCCTTACATGTGATCAAGGTCTCCTGCTTTCCTCTACAATGGATCCACACCATAGGCTACATGAATGTGGGCTAATTCCCCCCTAGCCAATTTTGATCCAGATACTTCACTGGAAATACTCCAGAGTTATGCTTTTAATAACACATTTAACTTTATTCTCTGACAACTCTACTATTCAACACTACCTGAATCACCTTCTCACATATTTTCAACAAGAATCAGAAACTATGAAAAGGTAGTGAAGTTGTAATATTGCAAAAGAAAATCCAGGACTAAGAGGTGCATATCATAGATTCACATTCTTGGTTGATAGCACAAAGGGACCTTTCTTACTTCAAAAAGAAGCATAACAGTTCTCTTAAATGAGTATAGATCTTATGACATATGGACCAAGCTCTATAGTACTATCCTAGCTTCATTATGGTAAGAAGTAAATGGATTACGGGAGATGTTTAGATATATTAATATTTCATTAATAGTTGATCAGAATAATTGTTTAAAGAGTATCATGAGGTCAAAGAAAGAGATACTGCTAGCCCAGTTTTTATTTGCCAGTGTCTCATATCTCTCTGTGGGTCAGTGAAATCTCATGATGAGTTTGAGTGAAAAGGACACTTTTTTCAGATCAGAGAGCAGAGGAAAAAAAAAAATCTGTTGAAGAGTTTAAAAGATCTAAGTACAATACTGAATGGGATATGCTATCAAAATCTAGTTTCTAAAAGGATTCAGATTTTCCTTGCAAAAAACTGCAAAGAAATAACTTTCTTTTCCATATGGTCTTGATCCCCCTAGATTTTCATTCATCCATCTCTTACTGACACACAAGAAAAAAAGAAACCTTTTTTTCAAAAAGATGTGAATGTACGCAGTGGCTGACACCACTAACTTTCTTACAGACAGCTGCTGTTTTCTTCTCAAAAGCAGAGGCAGCCAGATACTTTTTTTCACAGATTCCAATGTCCTTCACATTTTTCAATAAAATGGAAGATGGTGAATAGCATGTTTTGCAAAATAAATACATAAATAAATAAATAAATAAATTGAACTATGTAGAATGACTATGAGCAAATCATAAGTGCAAAAACGGTTACAAGTCACTTTCATTAAAATATATCGGTCAGAACTGACCTGAGTAAGAAAAGACAAGAGACAGGACTCATTTTCCTATCACTGAGAGCAAAACTATTCTATTGCCTTGAGCTCATATTGTACCTTTTTCTGCAACTCTGATACGTTTTTATTGAAGAGACAGGAGAGACAAAACTTTTCCTCGTAATAAGTTTGTGAAAATGAAGTGGTGCCTGCTAGACATTGCAAATTACTCTCTTTAAAAAGAAAAGAAAGAAAAAAAAATGCATATCAGTATTCATTTTTAATATAAAAATATGATTTTTATAAGATATACATTTGAAATGATTTACTGAAAGTAAAATTAATGCTGAAAATAATCATTTTTAAATAAAAATACAAAAGAAACAAAAATGTGCTTAGGTTTAAAGAAAAATTTCATTGAGCTGATAGTAAGTTAGTAAGTTTTATTATTGTTCATACTTAATAATATCTAAATGTATCAAGAGGCCTTCTTGCTATGTTTACTCAGAATCTATTCACTGTAGTCCCAGGAGCAGAGTAGTATGGTCTGTTCTTATACTGCATCTCCACTATGACAGTATCAATATATGTGATACTTAGTGGGTTTGCTGACACCAGTTTCAAGAAGCTGATGCTATGTCCCCTTCAGGACTCTGGCTCTTGTGTTCTAGTTGTAGTGGCTCAGTAATCTGCTGGCATTGGTTGTTCTCCATGTACACTTGCCTGGTACTCAGCTCAATTAGTTCATGAGATTTAAGATAAACACCAGATCCATAGTGCCTAGTTTCCTTTAGTACACAGTAACTTAATTGCATTAACAATAAAATATTTCCATATATTCAGTATAGTATCTTTTCAGCACATGGGAACCAATGTTTTCAATGGATGGTGGACAGTTACAACATCAAAAAAGGCTATCAAGTGATTAGATTTAAAATCTACCGAGAGCTGAAAAAGAAGGAACAGAGGAAATTTCTAATCCAGAACCTACTAATACAGTCATTGATGTTGTGTTTTAATTTTTGCAGAATTCTTTTGAAAAGTAGTACTATTACTTTTAGTGGGAATACTTCTGGAGAGTTTAGAGTGTGCAGCCACCAAGTCCAATGCTGTATTTCTGTATATATGTAACGTTAAACAGTCCTCCAAGAATTGCAAAATTGAGAAGAAGAAAAAGAAAAAGAAAGAAAGAAAAGTAAAATATAGGATATCTATCTTAAGCAATAATTTATTACATTTACACTTTTAAAACAGTCTTAATGAAAAATTGAGAAACCAAACAACAACAAAAAATCCTCATGAAGTTCACTAATAAAATAAGCAGTACCTTGAAATAATCCTGGGAACTGGAACTCAGTCATCAATACTGTTAAACTTTTAGGCCACGGGTAGCTATTATTTTTGCCAAGCTTAACTAGCCTTCTCCAAGAAAGTTCAAAGGCCCACTTTGGGAATTACCAAGCTGTCTAGTAGGCAACTTGGATATAGCCACTCCTTTTTCAAGAATAAGGCCACTGTATACGCCAAAATAATTAGAGGTGAGCACTGCACAATAGTATTGAGTTTGTAGAATGAAACTGGTGGTGCTGAAGACCCAACATTGGTATATATGTGTCAATGAAACACAGGCATGTTTCACATAATTTTAGTTTGGACTCATACCAGCCTGGTACCATGCACAGTTCACATTAGTGTCTGGCTGACTAAATGAGCCTCTGGAGTGCATCTTCTGTTTTAATCTCATATGAAAGGAATGTAGTTCATCAGCTGTGAGACCACAGTTTGAAACAAAACATAGTTCAATCTGAAGTCAGAAGTGGGACAATCAGGAGAAAACCACACTACCAAGTATTAATGTAAAGGTATCATAAGGGAGTTTAATAGGGTGGATACAGGTCTTTCTGTGCCATTTCTTCTCAGAAAGAGCAGTCGGCCATTGGAATGGGTTGCCCAGGGAAGTGGTGGACTCACCATCGCTGGGGATGTTCAAGGAAAGGTTGGACCTGGTTTACTGAGTGACGTTGGTGGTAGGCGGATAGTTGGACCAGATGTTCCTGAAGGTCTTTTCCAACCTTAATGATTCTATGAGTCTGTGATTTGGTCTTAGCACTGGAGAAGGTCCTCTGAATCTAGTAGCGAATATAATATGTATGATCTTACTGTATAAGACATTTGAACCGAAGTTAAACTTGCAGAGTAGCAAAAATAAATTATTTGCCTTATATCTTGCTGGATTTTCAAAATATTGAAAGTTTTTTTACGTTCTCTTACCAAGTTCTTTTGAGATATCCATTAAAATTTATGTTAAAATAAAATTGTAATGGAAGCAGATCAGACATCAAAGCTCACAGCACTAGATGAATCCATGTGCTATTAAAGGTTTGTGTATTGCTTTCCCCATCCTCAGGAAATGCAAAGTACAATAGAAAGCACTGCTAAGTCTTTTTTAAAAACAGATTATGCCGTCAAATTTTTATTCTTGGCTATTGATAAAGAACAATCATGAGCTTGATGTACTTTTATGTTTGTTTCCAGTGCAGTTAGAGGCAGAGGCAGAGAACAGGATCAATATGAAATTATTGTTTCTGTCATTAACAGGATATTATTTACCCCATGGTCTTCACTGAATGTTCTAGTGAGATGGCAATCCTGTAATTAGAGACTATAACCTATAAATATAATGGATTCCTGGTACTTTAAAGTGATAATAGGAAGATGGTCTTGGAAAAGAAATCAATGCATTATCACTTTCATTTATAGTCAGAGCACAACACGTACAATGAGAGAACAAAGCATATGTGCATTCGCTGACTGATGCTTTATGTAGACATAGTTGTAGGCAGCAATAGCCCACTGAAGAGTCAGAAGATGTCAAGAAAATATACTAAGTGTAGTGAAACAAAAACAAAACAAACAAAAAAGTAGGCTGTCATCCTCTTGTAACCCTCAGTTGTTACAAAAATAAAGGATATGTTTATTTTCTTTTTCTGAGATTTTCTTTATTTTTGGGGAGTGGGGAGCGGTGGAGGGGGAGTTGTTTTATATTAGAACCAAAAGAAACAAAAGATTTTTAATGTGATGTTTCCTTCCTTTGTTCAAATTCAGTGCTGAGTACAAGCGGAGAACTAAGTATGTGCAGAAAAGCTTGAATCCTGAGTGGAATCAGACGGTCATTTATAAAAATATCTCTGTGGAGCAGGTGCGTAAGTAGGAATACTATTCAGAGCAATTTGCTGCTATATTTATTTATGTGGTCTGCAGTGCTTATTGTGCAGTGGCACTGGCAACTTTGTGAACTCCTAAGAAATCTTGCCAAATTCAGGGGAAAATTGTAACTATTTTGTTGCCTCAGGGAGAAATCACTGTATCAATTCTCTTTTCTTGTTCTTTCTATTCATAAAAATGGTCATTTGTGTGGATTACATTCATAAGCATGTCATAAGTATGGATGTGTTATTTCTAGAAATGATTACGGAACACAGGGAGGGAATAAATCCAGACAGAAGCTGCTGAAGTAGATGCAGAAATCAGCATCACTCTTAATTCCAAAAAACACGCAAGTTCACAGAAAACACAGGTCTTAAAAACCTTTTCTTGTTCAAAAATGTTTATGAAATGTAGAGATACATGTATACATTTAGCAATAATTTACAGCAATGGTTTTGAAATATGAATCTGTTCAACAAAATTTAGAAGAGATTTAATTTCCTTTATAGAAAGATTTAAATCACATCTGGGGAAGAGTTCAATGGTAACTTTCTGTGACTATTTCTTAGTTGTTTCCTAACTCTAACTGACCCAAGGGGTTAACTGAGGCAGTACGTAGCAATTCAGTCTTCTTTTTCTCCATCTTCCTTTTTAAAGAGACCTTTTACTGTTTGAAGAAGGCAAAATGGACAAAATGATCAGCCTGTTTAAATTATGAAGCATATTTTATAGAATATCTCTGTACGCACTCCCAAATCTTTCTGCCTTTCTTGATGGTTTGTTCTTGATGCTTTCAGCTTTGTTTTTCAAGGCCATCTAATTTTTCAGTACTTCAGAAAAAAGGTCTGCAAATAACAGATTCTTTCATGAACCATTTTTCCAATGCTTGTAATATACTTCTCCAACATGACACAAAGACCTCAGTATTATCTTGCTTATTCATTCTTCCTGTTCATTGAGATGAACATAGATTAAAACATCTGGTTTTGCATGGGGCCAAACCCATCTCACAGAGGGACCTCCATGGTTGCTCATGCAACATATACATCTTCTTGCTGTTATAGTCACTACCTCAGATTTACTTTAGAGGCCCCCTGTTATCTATATCATTCTAACCATTCATAGTGGTTTTGGTTTGCTGGGTTTTGCATGTTTTTTCTTGTAGGCTTGCATAAGGGGTGGTTCACTGACAGTGAAAGCCTAAGGAATAAAGAAAAGAAAAAAAACTATGAGGTTTGTCTTGCTGCAGTATCAACCCTAGGTCTTCTGTGTTTGATAAGAATGTTTGGTAAGTCTTAGCAATATTTCCAAACAACATGGTCTGAGCTTCCCATTTAAGAAAGACTCATCAGTTTAATTAATTTGCTTTTTGGTAATTCTGTGACATTTCCAGAGCTGTAATTAAGGGTGTTGGATGTTCAATGGCTGTTGGATAATCTTAGCCTAGGATTTCTTGGACAGAGATCTATATGCTAGAAAATCTCTTTATATCTTTGATGTCAGTCTTTTGACTATTGCTTGATGAAATTTGCTTTTAGGTTACATATGGAATTCTTTGAACTTTTGCTTTCTGTTTGCAGATCTCCTTTTCTCTCCCCCTCATACTTTCATGCAGTGCTTACAATTATAAATGCCTAAGTTTCATCCAAGTATCACATTTATTGTATATTTTGTCTTCTTCTCACACGTAAGTGTATGCAGGCAATAGTGTTTTCTTCTGTGGCTTTTATCTAGTGTTAAGATACTGATGTCAGTGTTTCTTATATTGTGTAAAATTCAGTGCCTTGATTTAGAGAATATACAGTAAGCTACATTCATCAACTAATGCTACTCACCAACTAATTCCACCTTGATGAGACGTACCCTCTACAGTTTAAAGAACTATCACCGTGTAGCAGTACATTGTTTGTATTCATAACCCTCATGCATAGAAATTTCACAATAGTTAGGACCATGAAGAGAAATGCAAGATAATAATCATGATAGACTGAAAATTAGTGTTCTGGTCAACAAATAAACACAGCTGCATCAACACCAAGCTGTAGAGTTAGCAGTCATTCCCTAGCACAAACTCATGAGTCATTATAAATATTATTTCTTCAAAGAAGAATTTTCTTATCCTCCATCAAAGCATGGGTTGCTTGCTGACAGCAAATAATTATCATTAAATATTTCCTAATATAGTCCTTTCAATGTCGCTGTCTAGACTTTAGCTAGTTGTACAATTTTTCATTTTCCTTTACTCTTTTAAAACCTCACTGAAATTAAAGTGAAAATAATTATGGGAAATACATCACTCTTTGAAATGAAACTGACTTTTTCAAGGTCAGAATGATTAGTTTTATAACATAGCACATTCCATTTAACAGAGAAAAAAAATAAACTGAATATTTAGTAATTTGAGGGTGTTTTTTTTTTTAAGTAACAAAGTGTAGATAATTACAGTTTGAGAAGAATACTGAGGACACACATTACAATATTGCATAATAATTGCTAACTCAAGTCATGTGCCTATTCAGATAAAGAAAAGAAGCTTTAGGATGATTTCAGAAGATGGTAAAGTTGAAAGTTCTGTTGCTGGTTAGGTCACTGGTCTAATGTATGACCACAGTATAAGATGTGACATTGTTTGCCTCGATTTCTTATTTATTAAAAAGCCAGCAAAAGTGTTTCCTTAAATAATGGGTATAATTCATTAAAGCATACGGTTCTTGCTATTGTTCATATTCTTAAACTGAAGATAATATATTTTGAAAGAGTAATATATTCAAGATCCTTCAGTGATTTAGGAGCCTAGATCTTATTTCCAGAAGTGAGAAAAAAATTTCTTACGAATCAGCAAGGTGCTGGCTCATAAATCTTGGACAAGAAAATGTAAGTTTCTAAATTATCTATCAAAAGTCTTTCTGTCCTCCGTCATACTGAAGCACAGCATTATAGAGATGAGTACCTTTAAACATTAAATATCAATGGAAACATAAATAAATATAATGCATAAGCTAATACAATACCTTTATTTCTACTCATCAAATATCCTAGCTGAGACTGCAAACTTTAAATATATTTCTAAACTTATTATAGGAATTTACTTTCTGCATTGGAGAGAAAAAGAACTGTATTAAAATTATGTCTTTCTTCCAGTCATGAATTGTATAAGGAGATTCTCAAGGAGAATCCATTAAGTATTTCAAGTAATGCATTTTAATTACATGGGCCACCATTATGAGTCACAACACCAAGGGACCTCCAGACATTCAAATCCAGTAACAGACACTTCTGTCATGTGTGGCATTGGTTTGGTCATCAATAAGAGAAAATATTATTCACATTGGCTGTTTCTGCATATTCCTTTATCGTCTTTAAATTACAGTTTTCAACAGTAGCCTAAAGCTAACTGGATTTCTCATGTCATAATGTGCAAATCTTAGGTGTTTATTTTCTTTCTCTCTCTCTCTCTTTTTTTTTTTTCCACTTCCACGAATCAAAGTCTAAAATTAGTTGTGGCTTAGTAGCACTGTTTTTGTAACGTTCTTTAAATTCAAATCAGCTTCACAACATTAGTAAAGTCACCTGGGTCAAACTGCTCTGTCTCTTTTAGGTGCACCTTTTCATTTGTCTGTGAATGCATTGCCTACTACAGGAGCCTACTGTCATATGGAGACCATTTCAGAAAAATAATTTTCAGTAAAGCTGTCAGTTAAATTTCTGATACTAAAGCTAAAATCGGATGTTCTAAGGCAAAACCTTGCTTTCCTGTGATGGCTGCTTTTAAAATCCCTAGCCAATGAGTGTTCTTTGCCCTTATTAATAGTACATAAATACATATTCAGAAAAGCAAATTTTCCTCCTCTTCAAAACTCATTTCATTTACTGCCTAATAAAGCTGTTTTGATGGTTTTTCATTGTCATAATATTTCATAAAAGCTTTATCAAACTAAGAAGCTTAAAATAGATAACTCAAAGAAATGTAGAGTACTGCAAGTTTTCAGCACAGTTTTATTACCATAAAAAATGCTAGCAACGTAGGATTGCAGTTACTGGAAAATCTTCTCTATTTTCCTATTTCCACAAAAAAAAAATATTTCAGCTCCATATTTGTTTGTTGTGTTTTGATGTGTTTTGTTTTGTTTTTCCTCTGGATCTATACGTTTTTCCCTCTGTCCTTGCACAGCCATAACTTGCAACGATTAACAACTATATCCTCTCAAAATAACAAAGGTTGAGACAATGAATTTCTGAAAAGTACTTATGTGATTCCTGTTTTTAAGGGCAAAAATGCATATACTTAGCATAGCATCTAGCAGAAAATAGTATCACCCAAGAAACTAAACACAGCATGGACCACAGGTTGCTCAACTTATTTTTCAGGTTAGTTTTTACATTGCAATTTTGATACTCTCTTTGAACAGAAAAAAAAAAAAAAAAAAAAAAAAAAATCAGTCAAGGAAAACCCCTTTACATATATTCTGTAAAGGATATTCAAGACAGAACCTTTCCCTTGTTCAACTTGTTGCTTACTTTTTGCATGGTATTTTTAAGAAGAATATGTTAAATGTTTCCTAAATAGGTAGGATTAAAACAAAGAAAGATTAAGGAATTGCTCTCAATTATTATTTTTGTTTTTTAATCTTAGCTTCCAAGTCATGTTTCTGCCTTCTTAAAAAGTACATCATAGATGCTACAAATAACACTATTTCCTTTTGTGTGGGTTTACTGGGATATGCTGATTTTAATATGATTTTCAAAGAAACTGGATGTGCATAGTTGTTCATTTGTCTAAAATCAGCTGTGACCAAAAGATGTTCATAATACATACTAATAAGATGAAATTGTTAGTTAAAGGCAATTTAAAATTATTAAAAACTCCCTGAACCTGTGTTACATTAAACCAAGGGAAAGTGGAAGTAAATGGGAAATTATGCTCTTCTTGAAAGTGTATGTAATGTACAGTAAATTTTATAGCTTATGATTTTGAAAAACAACTCAGTCTTTTTTTATCCCTTTCTCCTAAGCAGCAAATTAATAATCAGAGCAGCTTCTGTTGGGGTGATGACATTGATTATTACATAAGATTTCTGGTTGTGATCACTTTTATTCAAGTATGTGAATGGTGTTCTGTTTTCTTTAGCACCACTTAGATGTGTCCAACAAATTCTTCACTTACAACTTTGTAGCCTGACTTCACAGATATCTCATGCTTCCCATGATTTTATCCTTCCCTCTCTTAAGTCATGTTAATTTATTTGTTGCCTCTCTGATAGCCTTTTGCTCCAATATACAACACCAATAATCAATCTTGTTCTCTTTAACATCAATAAACCTTCTTCTTTCCATCTGTCCCCATGGATCCCTGGGATGACACTCGGATCAATATTTCTAATACAGTCAACTGCTTTGGACGTCAGTTTCTCTGCTTTGAGCTATCTTTTCATATAAAAAACTTTGGTGAAAGATACTTTTCTGTATAAAGACCTCTGGTGAAAGGTCTAGAGGGGAAGATGTATGAGCAACAGCCAGCAGAGGTCCCTTGGTTTGTTCAGCCCAGAGCAGAGCAGGCTGAGGGGAGAACTCACGGAGGCCTGCAGCTTCCTCGTGAGGAGAGCAGAGGACCAGGCGCTGAGCTCTGCTCTCTGGGGACAGTGATAGGACCTGAAGGAATGGCATGGAGCTGGAACATGGGAGAGTCAGGCTGGGTGTTAGGAAATGGTTCTTCAATGAAAGGATGGTCGGACACTGGAACAGGCTTCCTAGGGTCATAGCACCAAGCCTGCTGGAGTTCAAGAAGCGCTTAGACAATGCTGTCAGAATTATGGTTTAATTTAACTGTGTGGGGCCATGTGTTTGTTTTGATGATCCTTGTGGGTCCATTCCAACTCAGAATACTCTATGACTCTATGATAAAAAGACTTACTTCTTTCTTATGTTGGCCTGTTAGAAGGGTGCTTGACACGGCTATCATGTTTAACACAGTCTGCAGATAGTAAGTTTTGATAGCTGTCATTACTGCCTGGTGGTAAAACTTGTCCATGTCTGGACCATTTGTAAAGTCTCATTGACTGCACTGAACTTGTACAGGTATTAAAGCCAGGTCATCACAGGTGAGGCTGTTTCAATAGGGTGTTTTAAATAACACATATGAAATCCAGTTTAAAATAGTCTTGAACTAAATGTTGAAGTTCAGACCACTCAGACTTGATAATGAGAAAAGCTGCAGAAGTACAACAACAGGGCTTTGAAAATCAGTTTGGCTCATGTGGAGGTCACAAAACTGCCCATCTGTCGCTATAAAGAAGAGTACAACGAGGAGACAATGAAAAGATACCACTATACATAATTGTTTTGAAGTTTATGATAGCAATGGGGTTAATTTTCTTTCGACTTAAATTGCAGCTGAAAAAGAAAACACTGGAAGTGACTGTCTGGGATTATGATAGATTCTCATCAAATGACTTTCTTGGTGAAGTGAGTATCTTCTTTCTTTCTCTCTGCCCTTGACCAGTTAGAAAGGCAACGAATGGCTTGTTGGTATTTGGACAATGTTTACTTCCAATGTATGGGACTAGTAAAAACACATTAGGTATAAACTTTCTTACAGCACAATATTACTGCTGATTTCACACCAATTGATCATAATTTCCTTCATTCACACATATAAGATGCCTGTCTGTCTTGGTAAACTGTGGGTAAATTCACTCAGGACTCAACAGAATTTTACTTCACTGATTTTATTTATCTATTTATTTTTTTGATCTCAAGATGTGACTGAATGGTGGATTCTTGTTGTGACTGATAAAATGCCAGCCTTTATTTAACATAACATAGGAAGGCTCAGCAGGTATCAGTCTTTGGAAATTATTAAAGGATTAAATTTTGCTGTCAAGACACATGTTAGCACATCCACAATTAACAGCAAGAGTGAGTTATTTGGTCTTGCAGTTTCAAGGTCTCCTTTCTAACACTAAAAAATAGTAATATCATTGCCAAAGTATAAGTGAAGACAAAATCTTGTAAGGCCTGAATACCCTGAATACCCTGGTAATTAAAAATAGATGAGTGATCATGGGAAGCAGTGTGATCTCTCTTTTAAAAGCAAACAAACATATGAACATATAATACAGAGTTACAGAAATAAGTATGATGTCAAATAAGTAATTAAAAATGTTATTACCAAAGAGGATTATAATTAGAAACAGAAACACAGAAAAGTTGATTGCTCAAATTACTGTTCATATACAGAGTAACTCCGAATACCTCTGCTTAGTCTGCATTTGAATTTAGCAAAAAGGCATTCAGTTCAGCTCCAGTACCCATTTGTGTAACTATAAAACTGAGCAATCAGTGTCACTATTTGAACAATTACTAAAATAAATATATAGGAAGCAGCTACATGATTACTTATTTCCTGTATTCCACATCAGTATTCCTGTTGAGTTCAGCATATTCTTCCAAAAGCTGGGTTTTACTGAATATTTACGTCACTCTCATTTACGACATTTAGAAAATGGATGCTCCAGCAGCTGCTTCTACAGGAAGATTTAAACTTTACCTTCAGATACTTGAAACCTCTAGAACTATTTTATCTTTTGAATTATTCAAACTTAAACATGAAAACCACACTTCATGGAAGAATGTTGGGAAAAGACTATCCAGTGTACCTCAAGACCATTTTGAAGTCCAGGGTACTCAATAAAATGGGATAGCCAAATTGTGACCTAAGGAATTTGTAACGGACTTTCACAAAGGCACAAGCGTAGCTACTTATGGGTATCAAAGACTTCTGAAAAACTAAATAAAGTCAGCATCACTTGCATGCCCAAGAAGGCACATGGCACCGTGTGGTTCACATCGACAAGATACATCCCTCTTCTCCAAAATAGAGCTGCGAGCCAGTATTACCCATTAGGAACAATCCTCAACCATGTGTTGTGGTTTTACCCAGATGGGCAGCTGAGCTCCACCACAACTGCTCTCTCACTCCCCTTCCTCAAAGGGAAAGGGGGAGAAACTATGACAAAAAGGGCTCAAAGGTTGAGATAAGCACAGGGAGATCACTCAATTATTGCAACAATTATCATAATGGGCAAAACAGACTCAAGGTAGAGAGATTAGAGACATTTATTGCCTATTACTAACAAGCTAGAAAAGTAAGAAACAAGTAATAATAATAATAAAAAAACTAAAAACACCTTCCTCCCATTCACCCTCTTCCACCTCCTTCCCCCAGGCAGTGCAGGTGAATGGGAGAATGGGGGTTGCAGTCAGTCCATGACACTTCATCTCCGCTGCTCCTTCACAGTCTCTCTCTTCCCCTGCTCCACATGGGTTCCCTCCCATGGGATGCCATCCTTCCCAAACTGATCCTGTGTGGGCTTCCCACAAGCAGCAGATCTTCAAGAACTGCTTCAACATAGGTCCGTACCGCAGGGTCCATCCGTTGGGAGAAAACTGCTCCAGCACAGGTCCCCCATGAATGGCAGCTCCCCTCAGATTCCCTGCTCCTGCGGGGTTCTCCATGGGCTGCAGCCTCCTCCAGGCCACATCCACCTGCTCCACCGGGGGCTCCTCCATGGGCTGCAGCGTGGAGATCTGCTGTGCTGTGGGACCCATGGGCTGCAGGGGGATAGCCTTCTGCTCTGTGCCTGGAGCACTTCCTGCCCTCCTTCTGCACTGACCTTGGGGTCTGCAAGGCACTTTCTCACTCCTCACTCTCCCAGCTGCTGTTATGCAGCAGTTGTTTATTGTTTGTTTGTTTGTTTGTTTGTTTTCCCTTTCTTAAATCTGCTCTCACAGAAGCACAAACATCATCATGTATTGGCTCAGCTCTGGGCAGCAGCGGGTCCCTTTGGAGCCAGCTGAAATTGGCCCTTATGGAGCAGCTTCTGGATTCTTCTCATAGAAACCACATCTGCAGTCCCCCACTACCAAAACCTTGCAACGTAAACTCACTACACCATGCTGTCTTGCAAGTTATTCCCCAGAACATTAACAAAAAACACATGAGAAAGCGTGCCAAGTAGTTAATCCGTTTAGATTACTTTTAGACTTAACCAGAGAGACCAAGCCAGGACGTATACGACCTATGAAGCTGAAAGAAAAACAGGAAAGAAAAAATGCTTCTAACCTTGTAGAAAATAAAATAAAATAAAATAAAATAAAATAAATAAAATAAAATAAATAAATAAAATACAGATGTAAAGTAACTTCTCTAAACTTTAAGATGCTTTCTTTTATTCAAGGTCTTGCAATAAACTGACAAAGAAATAGTTCCCTGAAGTAATCACATGCTTTATTTTTCTAGCACTTCTAAAACTTCACTACCTGACATTATTTTTAACCCTCTCACCTTAGAGATAAATGCAAGGCCATTTTTGTCCTTTTCTTCACTCAAGACTGTGATGACTCTTTAGTACTTTATAGAATCACAGAATCACAGACTCATCTAGGTTGGAAGAGACCTCCAAGATCATCTAGTCCAACCTCTGACCTAACACTAACAAGTCATCCACTAAACCATATCACTAAGCTCTAAATCTAAATGTATTTTAAAGACCTCCAGGGATGGTGACTGAACCACTTCCCTGGCCAACTCTTGGCCCTCTCTACCACAAAACCACTGGGTGTGGAAAGATCTTTATTGCTCCCATTGTTCTTTTTTTTTTTAGGATTTATTTTTAAAGAAATTTCCCAAAACTCCTACCAGCAATGCAAGTGGCCTAGAGAAGATTTTGGCTACAATATTTTTGCTATTTTTTATTTTTATTTTTGGCATGTTGCTAGTTTCCTCGCCACATCACCATTTTATCTTCCTTTTTCCTGCCTGTTGAGGTGTGATGCTTAAAGAGCCTATTGTACTTTACTATTATTTTTAGAAGTGCAAAGGTATACCTGTTTTTTTGTTTTGTTTTGTTTTTGTTTTTTCCTACTAATTCTGCAAATTTGTGGAATTTTGAAAAGAATCAACAACACGACCCAGTCTCATACTACTGAAGACCTTATTTAAAACAAATATGAAATTATTTGCCCCTTTCCTGACAGAAAGGAGAAAATAGCTATGCCCAATTCTTCTCCTAGGATACAGAAGAGGTAGAATGACTAGTACCTTCTTTTGCCTTGCTATCAAGCAAGTGCTCACCAGCTACTCCTTAGCCATCTTGGTATGGAGTTATGTATATGCTAGTAGACCCTACTGAGATCCTGCTGAGATGTATCAGTGCAGACACAGCACTATGCTAACAAATGTGTGTTTCCAACCACAGCTGGTTTACATCAGGCTAGGTTAGAGCATGAGCAGAGAGTCCTGAATCTGATAGCACACAGCCTTTATGCCATTATCTGTTTGTATTTGATTGCAGCTTCTAGTAGCACAACTGTAGACTCTTCTGCTGTAAACCATTATACATAGATCAGATACAAGCCGTATATTGTGCTTTGATTCACTTATAGGTATTAATTGAGTTATCCAGTGTCTCTCAGCTTGACAACACTCCTCGGTGGTACCCTCTGAAAGAACAGAGTGAAAACATTGATCATGGGAAATCTCATTCTGGACAGAGTAGCCAGCAATCTCCAAAACCATCTGTCATCAAGAGCAGAAGTCATGGAATCTTCCCGGATCCCTCTAAGGGTAGGAATGACTCAGTGCACCTGATATGAAGTGTTTTTCCAGATGACAGGAAGACCTTTGTTATTTGTAAGTTCTCATGGAAACATAAAGATACTGCTGTGAAGTTTGCATAAACTTTTACTAAAAACTTATTTCTCTCTGTGGTTAATTTATCAGAGACCTGTGCTGAGTTCTAATTTGAACCAATCAGTGCCAGACAGCTCACTAAGTATTTGTGTCATTAAAACAGACACACCTAAGCTCTATGAGCTTTTCACATCTACTATAAATTCTGTGCCTTTTTCATTTTTTTTCTGGTATCCTTGGCCAGATTCAATACATATTTAGCTTCCTATTTTTCACATTCTTTAAATATTCTATGGTACTTTATCTTCTGGAAATGTCACATTAATATTTTATAGAATAACAATTATGCTGTAATAATACATATGCATATCCAGTCAATGATAATGGGCTGTAGCGTATTTCAAGTGCACTGGAAATCAGTGGAGCTGATACAGTAGAATTATACTAGGGCTTACAAAAGGAGAATTGATCTCAATGTCTAATGTCTCCTGCTCCAATAAATTTATCTCTGGTTGCTTTCTTTCCTTTTTTTTTTTTTTTTTTTTTTAAACTAAGTACTGGTGGCCAGTAGCAATATCAAAGCAATAGCAATCACAAAAACACTCTAGATGAGAGACTCAGGGTGGTAAGACTTTGGTCCATCTCTTCTCTATTTCTCAGTAATGTTTTGCTAGCAAATGGTGCCTATATAAGATCTATATCCAATTCAGAAGTTACTATAGAAGGTGTTGCATATTAGAGCATTCATTTGGCAGGACAGAGGGTAAAAGTTCTTGCATTACATAAGAATTCATTAACAGCATAAGAGATACTGGTTATCCTCTACATACTAGAGAAGCATAAAACAGGGAAGTCTTTAAGCTACCCCATTGCTCCAACAGTGTGAACCAGCACCAGAAGCATAAATAACAGGTGATAGAAACCTATTAACAAATGAATTATTCCCTGGGCCAGGGAATGGTGAGGAAGCAGAAAATATGCTTAATAAGAGTTTCCTAATCACAATATATCCTGAGACTTTGAATGATGTTGCACAGCTTTATTCATTGTTCTGGAATGTAGCAACAGAGGCAAACTGAGAGAAAGAAAATGAGTTTGTTTTTAATAAATGCAATTTATTCTCCATTTTCTTGTTAGACATGCAGGTGCCCACCATCGAGAAATCCCACAGCAGTCCAGGGAGCTCCAAATCTTCTTCTGAAGGACATCTACGCTCTCATGGGCCATCCCGCAGCCAAAGCAAAACCAGCGTCACTCAAACCCACCTTGAAGATGCTGGGGCAGCCATCGCCGCTGCTGAAGCAGCTGTCCAACAGCTTCGTCTTCAACCAAGTAAAAGACGCAAATAAATTCCTCAGCATGGCAGCTTAATGTTCATCTGTTGCCTTTTTCCCTGCTGTCCTTCCCTTTTATTTTTTTAAATGTTCTTGGCACACTGTGCTCACTCTTTTTGATGTCTTTCTTTGTGTGCCTGTGTGTGAATACATATAATTACAATATTCTCTTGTATTTAGAAGTCTTTTATTTATTTATTTATTTTAATTTATATAGACTGCAGTGAAACTGGCTGTTTCTCCATCGTTCCCTTCACTCATGGTCCATGATGTTCCATAGTTGTGCATGACTCTAAGAGAGTTCCATTGTGTGGTGGTGTTTTGATGTCACTAAACAATATCCAATGAAGTAACCAAAACTGGCAGAGATGCAGCTGTCAGCTTACCAAGTTGCACACAACAAGTACGGAGGACACACTAACAACAGGACAGAACTATGAATATTAATCAGCAGGACAGTACCATATATTAAAGAGTGAATAAAAATGTGAAGTTGAATTTATTTTTTTTTTAACTGCATGTTTAAGATACCAATTTTTGAAGCATGGTTGTAAATATTTAACATTTTTTTTGGAAATGAACTGTAATGCAACCTTCTTTCTTAGTCTCTCACATAATATCATATTAGTGATGAGCAAAACAACAATACACTAAACCATTAAACACATAAAACAATTTATAACATTAGTTTTTGACATTGTTGACAAGTTGTCAAAGTCAGAGTTGAGAGCTAAGTCAGTCTTCATAGTTCAAGTCTTCTTGTAATTTTTGTACCATAGGTTGATTAAAGGTCGGGATCTGACATCTTTAAACAGATTAATAAATTAGAACTTTTCAATAAAAAAGCAAAGCTCTCCATAGATATAAGACCAGCCTCTGGTTGTTGAGGATTTAGTTAATGGCAAACTCAAACTCTCTGACAGTGGATTCATTGTTTTTATCTTCAGGATTTTTTATGATATGCCATAAACTTACCATGGTATAATGCAAAGCCTAAGGGGAAATGATTTCCTTTGTCTTCACCATCATTAATAAAAGAAACAGCCAGTTTTAATACTCTTTAATGCTGTGCATGTGGTGTCTCTTTGGTGTTTGAAAACACTACTTATTTAAATACAGACAAAAACACTTCTGTTTGCATGAATAACATTTAAGCTGGTTCCATCTGAGGATACATACTCTGGGTTTCCATTTCACCCACACTGCCACAGCAGCACATAAAAGCGGTCAGTCTAATCATGCCAGGAAGCAGCACAGACACAGCATAGCAGGAGTCCTCCCTATTCAAAGAACTCAGTCTGACAATCTGCCTCCACCAGCCAATGACAACAAAGACCAAAGCCAACTAGCCCTCAGGAAAGTGATGTCTGATGGACCAGTCAAGCCTGAAGGAGGTGAGCAGAAAGACATGGTTAAGAAACCAACCACATCCCAAATCCTTCTTGCCATGTCTACTAATTCATCACAATATTTAATTATTTAATTTACCCCTTCATTAAGTGCTGTGTTAACATGAATCAAGAACTCTGTTTGATTTTTCTACATCAGCACATAATTCTTTATCATAAAAAAACTGTGCTAAGAAACATTACAAAACAACAAAGTGTATGCTACCATTCCACTGGAGGATTTAAATCTTTAATGAAAAACGGTTAGCTTTGCTCATGTTGTTACCTAACAAAAAACATGCAACCACATTGGTCTGCTTAAGCATGATTAAACATACCTTGTGACAAAAACTTAACTACACATTTTTGTTTCTGGAATTCTAATTGGGACATCAACATTTCTATTTTTTTTTTCTCTCTCAGTATTGTTATACCATCAACAGAGATAATTTTTTTAAACCACCAGTGGAAAGGAAAGTTTTGATCCATGTATATCTCGATCTCTTGATAACTTTACCATCTACCTCTTAAATTCTTTTCTACCTGTAGACACGTGTCCATCAAACCTAAATGCTGCATATCATCAACTTAACCACTCATCACAAATAAAGAGCCAGAATCTCAGTTGGTTCAAGTTGACAGTGTTCTTTTGAAATCTGGAGCATTTTCATTATTTCCAAAAAATCTGAGGGATTATCCCAATAAACTTACAGACTGGACTCCCAGATCTCTTATGTTGTGTTCCCTTTCCAATCTCATGCAAATCATCAAAGGTTTTTCTGTTAACACTATCACACACCATGGCCCCATAGGATCTGTCTGAAAATGTTGTATGAAAGAAAGAGGACATAATATTTCAAAGGAGACATATAAATGCAAAGAGTCATTAATATGATGTTGAAATGGCTAATTAACAAGGGCTGATTTAACGAGTAATTTTAAATACTGTATTTAGAAATAACTTTTTTTTTTTCATATCTGAAAACTCTTAAATATGTGCATAAATTATATGTTACAAATATAACATGCATGTGTGCAGATGCATACATATTCTTCTCCCTGCAGCTCAACTCCAGATATTCAGTACAGGCTGAGGCTGAAGGAGGTCATGACACTAGTTCATGACTGAAAGGTCCATCCTATTATTGGGATGTATACCACAGAAATCTAAATAACGCGTGATCTTTTGAGGTGTTTTTTTTTTTCTGTAGACATTTATTATAAAGTCTTGCAGTCCTACAGCATATTTTGGCAGAGAGGAACAATGGTTAAACCTTTTCCTTATCCTATGAGCTTGAATCATGTTTCACATGTATGGTATTAATGATAGTAGGCTGTTCACTTCAAGTACCTTTGTTACTAAGCATCTTTTCTTTTAAAATTTTGAAAAGAACATGTATCAATATTCATTTGGCTCATAGAGTATTAGAAGCATCTTACAGAGTCCTGGGAATAAAAATGCACATTAATAAAATATTAGTGAGGCTGGAGTTGCGATGAGTTGGAGTTGCTATATATGACATATGGTATGGAGTTGCTATATATGACAAGATAGTTTGAATTTTTTACTTCTTTTCACTTCTGATAAATGCAGACAATCCATGGTGGCCTTCACAAATATTGTAAGTTTGGTTTCAGATCTGTTTATCTTCTTACAATCCCAAACTAGTGTGACCGAATTTATTCATATAAGGCAGGCCACATATAAGTACCATTTTGAGTTAATGGATCTCAAATGCATTTTAACAAGAACAAAAGGTAAGATTAGTTAACTGCAGTTTTGTCAAGCATTCAAGTTAAAGTGGGAGAGATTATAACCTTGAATGGAAAAGGTGCTAAGCCACTCAAAGTAGCTTTCAAAGTTCTTGGAAAAAAAAAAAAAAAATTTTTTTTTTTTTTTAAAAAAAAAGGAAAAACAGGAAGTGAAGGAAAGAGCGGTCTCAAAAATTCTAGAAGTTGAGACAGTTGTGAGTGATGAATATTAGGACACTATCAGTCAGTTTGCAAGTTCATTTCCGCAGGAATGGTTTGTGGCTGTGTTACCCACACCTATCATAACCTACCTTCTCAGCACCATTATGAATTGTCTTTATGGATTTTTAGCAAGTTAGTAAGGACTGATTTTGCATGTTTTTGTCACTAAATTTCAAAGCCTTTTCTTAAAAAAATACAGATAATATACAACATTATTATTACCATTAACACTCCTATATGGCACTCTGAATTTATCAGAGGACAGCACCTTTTAGAAAAACTGTTTTTTCTAGGCCAAGCATGCAAGGTGATAGCAATCTAGCAAGATTTCCACAAAGTCAATGGGAAAAAAAGCTCTCTTGCATGATTATCAGTCTTTCTACACCTAACTTAAGAATTTATTCCTTTAACCTAGTAAGGAACTTTTTTTTCCCTCTTGCATTGAATTGCCACTTGAAGAAAACAAAACAAAACAAAACAAGAAACTTCAGTCATTCTTATAATGCCTCAGAAAAATCTTTCTCTACTTCTGGAGCTAGGACCAGAACCTAGGACTATTGAATTTATTTTGTGACTTATTAATTGTATGTTTGATAAGAAATGAAATCATAAACAAAAACAGTATTCACAGTACACGTACAGTATTTTGTGAATGCATGAGCCTTGCATCACCTTAAGTCTGTTGGACTGAACCATTTCTGTACTATACTAATACTATATTCTGTATTTATTTTTAACAGCAAAAATGTATTTTAAGCAATCTGTTTTAAACTTATGGTGAAGATACAACAGAATACATTTGTCTTTGTTCAGCACGTTTGTAAAAGCCAATATTCAACTACAACATTTAATTAAAAATAAACCCTGAAGGATAATTTCCTTGTTGCCTGTGAGAGATGAGTGCAATCTGCAAAGAAACTAATTGCATACATTCCCCTCACACCCTTCAGAGAGGAACAATAACATTTCAGAGCAATACCTTTGAAGGTAGAATTTCCAAGGGATCTAAGCCAGAGGGAGACAGTAGTGCTTAGGTTTGAGTTAATTTGAATTTGTTTCTGAGAAAAAAAAAAAAAAAAAAAAATGAAACTGCCAATTACACATTCACATAAAATAAGCATTCCTTTCAACATAAGCTGAGTATTAGGGTTTATCCACCACACGAGTCAGTTTTCAAGATGGACTGATAATCCATCTTCTAAGTAATAATTTAACCCACTGAAGGATCTTGCCCATTATGTAGAATTTATTGGTAGGTCACTTATGTTTTAAATATATTTAGCTGTTCTTCACATAACTAAACAGTTACAGATATTCAGATGAAAACTATTGTCTTTTGGGGTATATGCATGTAGGTGTATCTGAAATATAGTTATTTACAGATTTTATGTAAAAGGCCTTTTCAAAAACAGTTGATTTTTATTTTTTTTTTAAGTGAACAACATACTTTAGTTTTTATTACTCCCAATAAGACAAGTTAGAAGGACAATTCACAACAAAATTTCCCTTCAACATCAAAGCAAAAAGTAAAAACATTCACCAGTTGGAGCACAGTAAATTAATATCTAAGTAGCTAAGCCCAAATATTATTGTAGTCATATCCATTTTTTTCTATGCTTTCAAACAGGCACTCATAAGAGAGAACCTGACTCAATACCTTCTTGCTAGAACATCCATATGATGATGGATACCAAGAGATCAGAGCTTTTAGCTGCCTTAATATGCACCTCCTTTTCTATTTGGCACACATTAAAAAACAAAAACAAAAACAAAACAATTAAGCAAACAAAACAAAAGAAACAAACAAAAAAACTAAAACAAACAAACAAAAAAAACACACCAGGAGGAAAGTACTGCTTTGCTCTTGACCTAAATTAGTTAGCATATCTTCAAGATTTATTAAAAATACATTGTATTTCAGTTCACTGGCCAAACACACCTGTTGGTACCACTATCACTAGGAGATGTGAACAGTTTAATGTGGTACAAACAATATATTTCTACAGCAAATTCTACCTATGTTTCTTACATTTTATTCAGTAGATATGTTCATCTAATGTGATTAAGGTTTTTCGTAGAATCATAGAATGACTTGGGTTGGAAGAGACCTTATAGATCACCTAGTTCCAATCCCCCTGACGTGGGCAGGGACACATCCCACTAGACCAGGTTGCTCAAAATCCTATCCAACCTGGCCCTGAACACTTCCACTTTTTCAGCCTGACATTTTAAAATCACAGGATTTTCTGAAAACTTCCAATACTAACTAATGCCTATTTCCCATCCCACACAGAACATTTCATCTTTTACATTTTCTACCGTGACCCAAAGGCTTTTTTTTGTAATACCTTAAGAGGATACTACTTCCCAAATAGTTGTGTGTCAAATGATTATATTGTTCAGAGAGAGGTCTACTATCAGACCTAACACTGGTGAATTTCTGCAAGAATAAATGCACTGTGCATCAGCATTTTAGTAATTGTATCCAGATAAATCCATCAAATTATACCTCTTGAAGCCCTCCAGTTTGAAACACCTTAGCTCAAAAGGCAGCATGCCTGCTTTTGGCTTCCTTCATCAACCAACTTTGACAAGAGTTCACTTGAGTGTCAGCATAGCAGCAGGCTAAAGCTACAGAAATATTAGATGTGATATATGTACCAACAAGTTATTGGTAGCACTGTAAAATCCATGATACAGGTCTGAGCTGACACTGTGTAATTTCTAGCCACTTAGCTGCAAAATAAATAAATAAATAAATAAATAAATATAATTTGACAGGAACTGTCTTAACTTCTATTTACTGGTGTTAGCAACAGTGTAGAGTGAAAGGAAAATTATTCCTAGGTTCTAAAAATCTTTTGGATTGGGTTGACTCTGGATTTAAATGCCTTCTTACTTGGGCTCCCTTTAGGCCTATACCTCTTTTCAGACTTCTAATAAGCAATGCCATATTTTCATTTTCTACAGTAATTTAGGATGCTTTCTTCACACTTACATAATTTACTGCCCTAAGCTGTTTTATGACTAGCTTCACCAGTCTCTTAATTTCCCAGATAAATGGGCTTTAATATTGCTGCAAATAACCAATTTTCAAGAATCATTATCAAAACAAGAACAGTAAGAACACTCTCTAGACAGCAATAATCTGAGGCTGTCTTTTGAGTCTTGTTTCAGTCTAAAAGCTGGCACATTTTGCTTTGGCTATTCCTGCTATTTACTCTTCCACCATTTTAAGATGACATGCAATTTCAGGTAATTGCTCAGATTCTTGGTTTGATAACTCCCATTTCAAAAGTCTATTAGGTGGTATCGTAAGCCTATGGAGCACAAAGATTAAAATTATTTCATCAGAATTTCTTTGCTGGGTAAAGAAATACCATCACCACATTTTTGGATGACTGCTATTCTGCCACCATTACTCACTTCAAATGGTAAATTGCTCTGCAGAGTTGAACTGAAATTTCACAAAATATCACTACTCACTGTGTGGTCAAAGCTGTGCCTAATACACAAATGAGGCTGCAGTAGGTGAGACCATGATCTAAAATACTGTTCAGTATGAGGAAGAATTCTGACTATCAGAACTGACCTGGTGCATATCCCTCGCTGATGGATTATTCATTATTTACCCACGCTCTGTTGCCAGTTCCCAAAAGATGCAGCTAGCAGTCTCGACAAAAGGCTTTCATTCTGCAGAACTCCACAGAGCATGCCAGAGCAGTATTTGTTTTTAGCATGAGCAACCATTTCTTGAAAGTATGTAAATAGGCATTTGGGGGCAGCGAGAGCTTGAAGTACTTGAAACGGGAGCCAACTGAGAATGAAGAGTAGACAAGCTTCTGTCAGAAGACTGTGTGTATGCAATGCACTATCTGTTGTTTAAAAGATAAATTTCCAAAGTAGATTTGTGGTTTCACTTGCTTCCATGGACTTGCATTACTCTGAGGAAAGAGAATGATGCTATCAGCCTTCTCTGTTACCCAGGGCTTTTCACAAGACTGCTAGTTTTAGAGAATTATTTTGTTGTTGTTTATTTGTTTTGTTTTGTTTTCCCAAGCAATTACAGGCAAAGTCTCAAAACCTATTCCTGAACTCCTGCTCAAAAGCAATTTTCCATCCTCCTGCTTGGTTTATAAACAGGATTCTTTCAACGTGTTTTGATAGTTTGATTTTGGCTTCTAACAGATACCTGTGAAGGGAAACACACAACTGAAAGGAAGAGAACAGTTTCTGCAGTTTAATGGCCAAGAGAAAGTTGAGTCTGTTCCTTCATCCACAGGAACCACAGAACTGCATAGTCCCGTTTTTTGATTCTAAATCTTTTTATTTTTCAGCTTTTGTTTTTAATGTCCCCTCATTGTAGAAGAATAGCTGCAGGGTCTGACAGCCTTGGATTCTTTCTATTTTGCTACTGACTGATTTGACTCTATAGCTATAGTCTTAGGTGAATTATCTCTCTTAGGTTATGTTTAATAAAACCATCTTCTCTACTGTAAATAAAAGACTTCTGGAAAAAAAAAAAAAAAAAAAAAAAAAAAAAATCATATCACTCATTATTTCCTTTTTTTTTTTAGACTG
>CM021765.1:9731903-9769814 GCA_011076525.1 Nettapus auritus
AAGGCATGAGTTACATGTTTTCCCTGGATAAAAAAGTTTTCTGACTGGGTCCATAAGCCAAAGCACAAGCAAAAACATAAACAAAAATCTTTTTTTTTGCTATTCATGCACATGGATTCAATTGATACTGCAATAAGAATAAATAAATACTTTAAAAACAAAATACACCGGAGCTATGGTTCTGATTGACTTTTTTAGCATTTGAAAGAATTCATTTAAGCAACTGAGAACTCTTCCAACTATTTACATATTATTCACTAGAATGGTTGAACTGAAATTTTTGCTCATGTCAGCCTGTAGAGAAGTCAGTAAAACAATATTACTCAGTGGTAACATTAACACTGCATTGCTGGCTACTGATTATCAAATCTTTACCCATCAACACACCTTCAAAGTAGAGAAAATTTCTTATCATTAGGGGAACCTAGCTAAAATAATATTAGCAGGTGAAAATGAAATCAAATCTACATCAATAACAGAAATTCAGTGCACTCTGAGAAGGCAGTCTATATTAGAGATTTAATCTTTCATTTCTTATTTCTGTTCCTCCCAGCCCAATGGCTGGACAGCCCAGACATCACTGAAGTTATAATCCTTAGAAAGTACCAAATACCTGGCAAACTGAATAAAAAGTTAACACAGAAAGATCTGAAAACAATCTCTCTCCTCTCCCAGTAAAAAGCCAAATGATCATACTGGGTAATGATCTTCAGATAAATTGAAATTACTTCAGCATCATGTGTAATTGGCAGCAAGACTTTGCGTATGAGCACATGAGAAGCCAAAACTTCTCATATGAGAAGCCAGAGGACCAGAAAATAATTTGAAACAACAAAGGGCAAGGAAGCAAAGAATCAAATGAACCATAGCTCTTCCATAATCTAGATACATGGGATACTTAATTTTGAAATGATGCCAGTTCCCTTTGTTCAAGCTCCTATTCAAATAAATGCTGTACATTTAGGCGAAACATGAGTACACCTTGTATTATCAGGCACCTCTGTGATACCAGAAAAGAATATCCAAATTCTGTGCCTCAAAATACTGTAGTGAATCAATAGCAAATTATTCAACTTCCTAGAGACCAATACACCACCCTCCAGAATTTTGAAGTTGAAAACTAAGAACTTAGGCATTTTCTGGCACAGGCAGCTGTCAGCAGAAGCTCTAAATCAGAAGTAAACTTGCCCTAATATTACTTTAGTTACTTGTCCTTTATGTGAATAGGAACCCAATTGTCCAAGACAGGTGGTGATTGCTCTGACTCTTGCAAACCTTCACAGACCTTTTTCAGGTCTAGTAAGACTGGAAGGATACCAAAGTGAACTCAGCCTTTCTTGTTAAAGTTCCTAAGACATTTGTATTTGGTTAAAGACAAAAAGTAGGACTGGAAACCAAAATACAAACTAGTTCTTTGCATGTGAGAGCAGAGAAAAAATACTAACTTGTGACTTTACAGAGTGTAATCTTACTTCAGTTATTCTAACAAAAAAAATATTGCCTGGCAACAGGAATCACCACATCTTCGGAACTTCTAAGCATCCTATATAACCAGCAGCAGTACCATAAAGGTTTAGATTTGTCTGTAAAAAGTACAGCCAAATGGAAAATGTGTGTGTCTCATGAGTTATGGAGGAGTTATCTGTATCCAGATTTTGAGTTTGTCACAAAAACAGCTCTAAATCTATTTATGGATTTCATATTTTGTCACAAACTGATGCGGTAGTTCATTACTCTCAGAGCAGAAAGGAAAAAAAATAAGAACATTGAACTTTAGAATTTTCAAAATCCAGTCATGAATCTAAACTTAGGCACATTATACCCATTCACCAAGAGATATTTCAGAAAACGATCAATATAAGAATACATGTAAATTAGGGAAAACAGCAGAGAAACTAAAAATATAGTGTACTGAATGTATCATCACGATACAGATCTGTCAAAAGAAATAATTATATTCTGATTATAAATGGATGTAGAATAACAATTAAGCCAGTTATAAAGGCCTAATTCAAGCTTATTTGGCACATTAAACTAGATTCTAGATTTTAGAAATCCACCAGTTATAAGAAATTACTCCAGGCACTAGATTTTACAATGAAGTCAATAAAAATAAGAGACCAGATGTGAGCCACCCTTCCAGCCACGTATGTTACGGTGGAGATGTATGCCACACTAAGTAAATTTATGCTTAAGGGAAGGAATATACACACCTGTGTGTGTGTGTGTGTGTGTGTGTGTGTGCTAATACCATGCTGCCTTTGGTTCCATGGGTTTTGTAGTTCTGTGTCTATATGGATTGTCCTCACCTATGAGGTATTTGCCATACCATGACTAAAACAAACAAAGAAACAAACAAACCAAAATCAACAACAAAAACAGCAAAACAAAAATAACCTCAAAACCCCAAACAGCAAATATCAGAAGTCATACGGTCACTCATCCATCACGAGAACTGAGGTAATGGATTAGTTTGGGGCAGATATGAAAGAGCCTCAACACAGATTGTTGAGTATATGGAAGCTAATAGTAATGAACTATAAAGGAGAGCTTGACCTCTCTTTTCCCAAATCTCTTTTACCCAACATTTTCCATCAGTAGTTTCCTGACATGACACACCACACATCTTATGCATAGGAATTTGTTCACAGCACCACAGACTGAAAGTGATGGAGTAACTGCTGCTCACAGCTGGCTGAGCAGGACACTCAGTGCTCTAGTTGTCTGTGCTGAATAAATAAATAAATAAATAAATAAATTATCCAGATGAAATACTGAGAGTGTCTGCTAATAACACTGATTTTACGATTTATTAATCTGTATTAACATCCAAGAAGATAGCCTTTGATCAATGTACAAAGTTAAGAAATTGAGCTATAGAATAATTTAGTCTCTAAAAAATTTAGATTGACAGATTCCTTTGGTGGTTGTAGGCATTATTGAAACAGATGAGGTTAACAGAGTTTAAAGAAAAAAAAAAAAAAATGTGACAGCTCAGTTTTGCAGTGAAGAATCACTTTGCAGAGTAAGAGTTCTATCTTAACTGACAGTTTAGCCTAAGGACTGATGGCATGAGGAATGCTTCATTCCTCTCTTCTAGTGTCAATTATTAATGTTTTTGCATTACATTTGAGGAGTCACAGTCAGCTTCCTGGTCCCACATGCAGCTGTCTTCACCAAAAATATTATTCATCCAGTAAAACATAAAAAAAGCTTGGTTGCCAGCTTAAAGCAAGACACCACTGGGGCTCTGGCTCTTATTTGAAGTAATTTCCATTTAGATACTTGATTATTTTTTTGTTTAAAGAAGGATCTCTTTTAACTGTTTGCATTAGAATTTCACAGTTCACCAAAGTAACACAAAAGTTCACTAAGGTTTCACAGAATAATAACTTTACAGGAAAGTATTTTATATTTAGTATATATGCTGAGCCAGGTGGAATCAATTAAACCTGACAATTGTTGATATAGTTGATGAGAAAAAATAAAATTTCCCCAAAATTCAATTAATATTTCCCAGTTACACCGGTCAATATGAGAATAGCTATTCCTTTATCAATTATTATGTGTAATGTCACTGTGTCCTTTTTTTATGTGTGTATATTTCTCAACTTGCCAAAGGCTGAGTACTAGAAAACTTGTTCATGTAGTACAACAACATCCAAAACACAAAATAATGCATCTGACAAAAATGACATATACTGGTTTACATTTTCTACACTAATCTTTAGCAAGATTGGGACAGTTCCCATTAAAATATCCGTATTAAAATTTCAGGTATACAGTAAAAGATATCCAGATAGGTAGGAGCAGTTGAGAAATATAGTGCAGTTGCAGTGTTATGTCTGAAGGGGGGTGGAGTTCTTTATAGAGCTTCTGTGACTATAGATTGTGTACTCGTATTTGCTTTCAGCTTTCTCACCTTAAGTCATCAAATGCAATTAATATTTCATGAAGAATATGTGGAAAGCCTACTGGGACTCTCATTTTTACAGGGCTATCCTATGAAACATTTTGGATGAATTGCTGGTTTTCTGTAGCTTTAATCAGAAAGAAAAAAAAATAATGTTAATCAACTAACCCATTCTTCTTTTCCTTCAGGACATTGATTTGAACTATTAATATGACTGAAGAAAAAAAATTACAGTGATACACTGTTTGGTTTAGAACACCTTGTTCTATGTGAAAATAAATATAATCTGCAAAAGATGATCTCATAACACTGGAATGTAAAGTAAAAAAAGTGAAAGCCTTTGCAGCATGTCATTTTGATAAATTCAATTTTTTCTTAATGTGGATGGCACTGTTATCTTACAAGGTTTTTGGTAACCCATTGTTCTTACCCTGCACAGCAAGGTCTACTAACCACCGATCTGCAGAAAGTTCTGTCTCCACTGGCTCATCAGCCAGTAGTTTTGGCAGTGGATACAGCATGGATAGTGAAGGCAGCAGCAGTGCCACAGGAGAGAATAATCTGTTTCCCATCCCAAGAATGTAAGGCTTTTCCTTTAATATACTAAATCCTCTGTCCTTTGAGAATGTGTTCACTTGCCAGTCGTCTTCTTACGTAGTTTCCTCTGCAGACGAGTTATGCATTAGAATAGCAGTTAACTAGGTAAAATTTCTCAGAGCTCATACCTTCCTTTTGCTTTGATGAACATTGAATTGTTATTAACCAACCAAATCTCTACCTAAACCTCATAAATTTATTGTTGTCACACAGGAGAGGTTGTCTTTGATGCAAGAGATGAGCTTGAGTTACGTTTTAAAAAATGCAGTTTTCCTAGGCTAGAGAATGTTTAATTTGAATTTTCAGACTTATCTCCTTCTTGAAGTATGTGTTAGTTGTGCAAATTAAATTCAGATACTGGATCCAACTGAACTTTCCCCAAATTTTTAAGAGTTTGAGCAGAATTTCTCAAAAGCTTTTGGTTGGAAATTTTAGTTCAAGATTTTCTTTGTTTTTCCCCAAGGTGCCTGTAGTATCAAGCTTTTATCTGTATAGTGATCCTATAAAATGATTAAATAGTAAACTACTAAGTTTTTCCTAGGATTTTCTTCCCTTTAACTATGGCAGTATAAATGTTCATTTTGCAGTTTAATTTATAGTCCTTTACAGGAAAAAAATCATGTCTCTTGATCAGCTTAATGTTTGTATCCTGAATTTTTATAGCCTGACTGTTCTCAAAATATTAGTCAGTAGTAATGCACTGTACTGAATAATGTAGTGTAGTTCTTTCAGCATCTGCAATAGTTGTTCCTTTTCTCCAGGACACAAGTTTTTGCTTTTCCTTTGCAGCCTAGACATATTAGTTAAAGCTGCATTAAAGAGCATGTTTTAAACTTTCTAAAAAAGGCTTTAAAAAAAAAAAAAAAAAAAAAAAAGGACCCCAAGACTCCATTCATTCTCTAGAACAGTGATGTTTCTAAGTATTCAGTATTCACAAAAATAAACAAAGATATTTCTTTATAACTTGCTAAAGGCTAAAGAGGAAAGTAGCCTCCAATCTAGGATTTCTTTCTCATCTTCAGAATCTAGGAGGACAATGTGAGCTGAGGCTGTGGGGTGCCAATTGCTTAATCTTTATTGAACTTTTCACTCCTGTTATTTCACCTTAAAATTACTTGTACTTCCCAGTGGCAAAAAGGGATTATTTTTAATTGGAATTGTCTATCTCTAAAGAAAATGATTTTGCAGCCATCTCTAATGAGAAAAGCAAAGATGCATAAAGTTCTTGTGTACAGAAAAACAAGATGCAGCAGAGATCAACAGTTTTTAGTTCACATATACAAAACTGAAATCCAAATAGTATTGCTTACTGTGTATTTTTTAGCAATGTGACAGCATCTACAGCTACTTAGTAGCTGGCTGACAGATTCACTAGTTTATCAAGCCTGAAATCAGCTGCACTTCTACTGAAAAAAAAAAAAAAAAAAAAAAAAGTCTCTACAGCTTTCAGCTTTTCCCTTACAGTATTTGTTCCCTTGACTTTTGCTAAATTAAATAAAATATATCTAGCCTTCTTATTTCCTGATCCATGAACTAGGCTATATTTTATTATCATATTTTTAAGATTGTTTTTATGCTGATGTTGGACAGAGCCACTAAAACACAGCACACAAACAGCAAATACTTTTTTTTTTTTTTTTTTTTTTTTTGTTATTTACACGACAATATAATGAAAATGAATGACAAAATTACTGTTTAACAGCTGAGACCTTTGGGATTATCTTTGGGGAGAACGTTTTAAAACAGCTAACTGTTTCTATTTTGAAGTCTGGATAAAAATAATAGTATATCTGAATATACGCTTGACTGAAATTCTAGTCAGCATTATGTTCACACTGATTTGACAATGACTTCAGGGACTCTGACCCTGTACACTAATATAGCATAACAGATCAGAATTTGAATTAAAAGTGTTAAGTAAGCTATACAATAAACATATACAAGCATGTGGAAATTTTAAAAATGTAAAGTCTTTAATCTTACCTAACACTCACAGCCAGAAAATAGACATCCAGATTTTCATCCTGGTTCTTTCTACATCTAGTGGAGAAAGATAGAGGTTGCAATAGCTTGCTTTATTCCACTCACCTCATTTTAAGATTAATGTAAGTTTCAGAACTTGTCTCTTATGCTAAACCTAAACTGTAATGCAAAAGTAATCATTAAAATAAAATAATGACCACAAACATACACTACCTGAAGTAATGGTATTGTAGACCAAATAGCAACTCAGTGACTCATATATTTCACCATTCACCGTAACAGGATGAAATGAAGAGAGCTGAGGAGTTACATGGACTGCTTGCAGAAACCTGAGCTGGTGTTAGGCAACTTGCAAACAGTCCAATGGCCACATTCTTTAGGATCACAGAGGCTTAGCAAGATGTGATTGCAATTGCCTTAATATATATATATATCTCTGAATGTCAATAATAGCAATAGAAAAAAAAAGTTTGTCCACTTTATTTTCTTGAAATTATGTATACATATATGTATTTACAGTTTGATTATTTATGTATTTATTTAATACCTGATTGTTTTCTTGTGCTGAACCAAACCTCATTGTTTTAGATGCATAATTTCCTTAGATCTCATCTTTTCATGGTCTCATTGACAGCTATGACAATGTTTTTTTAACAGAGGGAAGATGAACCAGAATGGACAAGAACCAGTAAAGCAGTCGGGAGTGGGATTAACCGATGCAGAAGGTAAAAAGAAATACAAACAACACTACAGTGGTATCCCCTTCTATTTATAGAACTGACATGATTTCTCTTACTTGTTATGTTATGAAAGATTAGCTTATGTTCTCTCTGTATGGTCCTGACTTTCATTTACTCTGAGGGTTCTTTAGAAATAGCACCAATGTATTGAGTCTTCAGTTCAAATGAAAGCCTTGTCTTACCTGTTTATTTAAAGTAATTAAATAGTTAGATTGCAATGAATAGTATCTGTCTTTCAATGTTCATTGCTTTTCATAGTATTGGAATAAGAATACATGAAGTATGGAGCTGACTCAGTACCCATTCAATCAGTAGAAAACATCCAGTGTCTGTCAGGCTCTATTTTTATACCATTTCAGAATATTTACTGTATGAAGCAATTATTTATTTTGGTGATTATATAAAACTATAAATAAAAATGTTAGCTGAATATCAAGCTTGACTACTGCACTTAGACTGTGATGAAGCCCTTATCTGATTGGGAAATCCTGAGTGATTTTTTTTTTTGTATTAATGTGGTGCTGCTAAAGAAGGAGCCATTGTAATATTGGAGCTGGAAAGAGCCTGACAGGACGGCTATTACAGTTTCATGAGCAATGTGATCATCATGTATAATAATGGACAACTGCATGACACTTAAGAGACAGTGTTTTGTATTAAAGGATATGTTAGGAAAATTCCATTTCCCTTTGTGTAGAAGGTATATTCTTTCAAGTATATGTTTCTGTTGACCTCAAATATATAAAACTTAATTATCATAAACTTCATGTTATTATTGAAAAATATTTTTATCATTTTAATGCATTTCAGCACTGCTTTGAGTTTTTAATTAATTCATAAATTGAAACTCATATATACAATTGAAGTTAACTTCATGTTAAGTTCAGCCTTAAAAAATCAATATTTATCAGGTTTCTGCAATCTGTATACATGGGGTAACAATTGCTTTTGCTATATTTGAGGTAAAAATCATCTAATGTTGCACAGATTTGAAGAAATTAAACTAGATTTTGAAGGCAGAACAGTAAACACTCTTTTTCAAAGCAAGAGTCCTTGCATGTTTATGCATTTAGTAAAATGCATAAACACAGTTAAGTGTTTATGCATTTTACTAAATCTTTAAATACATGTTACTCGTCACGCAAAAATCAAAATTCAGATGGTTATTGGACTTCAATTTGTTCAAGGGTATTTCTAAATATTTTTAAAATTAACTACTTTAAAAAAAAAAAAAAAAGAAGTGGTGGGATGAAAATGGGAAATCAGGAATTTTCCATTTTAATTTGTGATGGTATGTTTTATACAGAATGATAACTGTAAACAAATATCTTTTCATCATTTTGTTCTTCATGAATTGCCCCCTAGTTAATGTTTTAATGTAATGTTTGTATCTCACACACACATGCACACATATAAAAAAAAATAAAAATATCTTTTCAAACTTTCAAAAAGATATGTATGCAGCATTTGGTCACTAAAAGTGCTTTTCCAGCCAAGGGCACATTGCTGCTCATCTTCAAAATCAGCAAGTAGCTCAAGAGATGAAATTCCCTAATTTTCACTTATGATGCAACTCAATTCTCCTAACCTGAAAACTCAAGGAGCTGCAATTACAAGTCTGAAAAAGATGAGTGGTCCTCACTAAGCATTTTTTCTCCCATTTGAGAGAAGCTGGACTGGCCAACCAAGTTTTTAGTGTCTGACATCTAGCTGACTATATTGGCACTGATCAATTTCAAATGATAAAATAAACCTAAGGCCAGAAAACTTTTCAAGAACATTTCAGTTTCATCATGTAAATATAATTATCATGCAGGGATGTAGTTCAGAATTCAGAGGAACTCAAGATTAACCAAAATTATTCCAATACTATAGAATTATTGTGGTATTATTTTCATAAATGAAAAAAAAAAAAAAAAAAAAGTGAATGAAAATCTTAAAATCTTAAAGATTATGTTATATCTTTTCTGTAGTATGCTTTTCTATGTTATGGACCAGAGGAGCCCTGCAATCAATTGAAAGTAAATAGTCATTCCCATTTTCTGTTAAGCAGTGGCTCTCATAGTTTACACTTTCAATTCTCATTTGCAAATAAAGATTTAGTGTTATACTTTAAAACTTTTAACTATAGTACTATTTTTACATTTCCAAGTACTCTTAATGGATGAATTCTGTGAAAAGTAGTCTGTGAATACTTTTGAAACTGTGTAGAATATATTTAATTGCTTCAACATGCTACTTGAAATATTTTATTCACCCAGGCCATTCACACAGGCCTGGCAAATATGTCAGGGGACTTAGACAAGATCTTTAAGACAGGTAGCAGAAGGCAAAGCTAGGTAGGAGTCTCAAATGGCAATGAAAACTGTTTTTTAGGCTGTTGAATCAGGACTGTGGCAACAGGGTTCAGATTCAGCTCACAGGGTACGACACAAAAATGTGTACATCAGTGGAATCATCAGGGAAAAAATGCTCCTTTTGTAATTGTTTACCCACTTGAGAAATGTGCTAATGTTCTGTTGGGAACGTTTTTGTGCTATTAAGATGTACCAGTTAAATTATAAGTAAATATTGGAAAACAGTATTATTTACTTTGCTGAAACAACCAAATGGTTGATATAAATAACTGTGAGTATTGCTATGACAACCTTTGTTTCTCTGAACATATCACTTTGTCATTTTCTGTATTTTCATACTAGTTAATAATATAAAATAATTCAGAGTTTTGTTCCTGGGCACTGTGTTACAGTTATTTTTATGATATGCACTGTTGCATGCTATCTTACACTTGCAATTCTGCCCAGAGCAGAAAAAAAATAATTTTCTTAAACTTCAGTAAATCTCATGATACATATTGTGATCTTCATTGAGTTAATGCAAACTAGTTTCTCTATTCATTTCAGAAAGTGCAATATCTTTTGATTAAAGATCACTTATGACATGTTTCTGGAATATTACAGACAATACAGAAAAAATAATGATCATGTTACATGTAAGGATTGAAACTAACAATTAAAAGCACATGATTAATATATTGATTCAGTCGTAGATCATGATTGGTTTATCTTCCCTATGTAACTACTAAGCCAATAAATCACAGATGGTATTTTTCCACCTAGCAACTATTTATCTAATTAAGAAATATATGGGGAAAATTATTTTCTTGTATTTCAAAATGATAAATATACAAGGTAATCCTAGCTGCCATTATTTACAATAGAAAAGAACTATGTAGATATAATTAGCATTTTGACTGAAATAGTTTGTTATAAGTAAATTTTGGGTCTTAGTTTGAAGATGCTATATACATGTAATATATCATTAGCATTACTGACACTGAGGTCCATCTGAAACAAATGATCTTTTAGGGAAGATGAAAAATATTTTAGGAAACATCTTTAAGCATGACCTGGCTTCACTTTTTCAGTATTTTGTGGAGTGAATGAATACTTGCAAAGCCTCTGTCATACTCTGTACGTGGCCTTGTTTACAGACTTTCGGTCAGCAAATTGTAAATATTATATGGGAATTGAGTGACTCCCCACCCACTTCCTCCAACATAGCAATTTATTTATTTATTTATTTATTTATTACTATTTTTCTTTGGATTTCCATCCAGTCCATATCCTGAATACCAAACACTTCTCTATGCAGTTCCACCATGGCCCAGCAGCTCACTTTCTGACCTTTCCACTAGTCCTTTGAGCCTCAGCAGTGTACTAAAATAAAGTTGCATAAGCAGGAAGCTCTCTCAATGTATAAGTGAGTGAAACTAATCAGAAATGTCAAGAATGTTCTTATAAAACTTTTGTAGATCTATTTTCAGACCTGAGCGGGAGGAATAGATTTATGTTGTTTCAGAGTCTGACAGTTAGCTTACTGAAATATTTCAAGATAATCGAGTAGTGATATGCACCCATTAATTACATAAACATTCATAAACTTTTCCAGAATTTTGGTTTTGTTTTGTTTTGTTTTGTTTTGTTTTATTTTTGCATGTTATGCATTTGCCTGAGTTACGGATGGGAAAAGAAAATAAAAAGGAAAAAAAAAAAAAAAAAGGTGAAAAGGTGAAATAGCATCCAAATCTTAAAAGAGGTGCAGGATGTCACTCTAATAACATTTGGGAGAAAAGGTGCATGACACCTGGAAGTAAGTGATTGGCAATCATTTGACCCATAAGTTTTTCTTTGTATCTTCTGGAGTAGTCCTGGTGAAATTCTTGTTCACCATGGCTGCCTGGAATAGATACAGCAGATGGAGAAAATGATCTTGCAAGCTGTATCTTCCTTCCTCTTGAAGGGATACGCAGGAGTAATACGTGGATTAGCTGTTGAGTAAAACAAGGCATGAAACAAACTGACAGCACAGGCACAGCCAAGTATTGCTGCTTTCTTCAAAGTAATTAAAACTCAGAAAAATGTAAAAGTTCATTCTCCTTTTCAGGAGAGTTTAGTCAGGCTAAAGTAACTTTAATTGAGCAAAAGTACTCACTGAGTTATTATTGAGAAAGAGAAAGAGCAAGAGCTTTAGATGTTGCCTAAATCTACTTGCCACGTCATCACAATTTAAAAATTTAGTATTCTATTTTTTTTTTTATTTTTTTTTATTTTTTAACTCCAATGGTTGAACTAATAGAACTAATAAAGCCTAATATTAGGCTTTCTGAAGACATTCAGAGACAAATGGTCTTTATTCCAGACCTTCAACCAGATAGATAAAAGTGAGAGGGGAGCAGAAGGCAGATGAAGCAAAGGTTAATCACAATACAGTTACTGAGATTTGCAAATTCTTTCCTACTTACAAATCTCTACTTAGATGTTTTAGTTGCCTAGGCTGAAAATATATATTTTATTGCAGATGAGAAACTTGAAGTTATCTGTATTATTTCACAGAAACAGAGGACTGTGAAATCAGATTAAAATACGATACTTAATATTCATGAAGCAGGTTATAATTAGGACTGGACATCTTGCTGGATTAAAATCAAGGAATTTTTTACCGTCTTTGTACAACTAATGGTGACTTTGAATAAGAACTGAGATTGAGAAAAAGTAGGAGAGAGATTGTGTTAAACATAGAAATTATGTAACTTTGTGATCATCTAAAATTTTTATTCTTTCATAATCAAGTATAATTTCTATCTTTGTATCTATTAGCAGGTAACTTCTGTGAAACATAACATCATCTTTTTTTTTAACTGTTCTTAAATATACCCCCCAAAAAAAGAAGTAAAATTATATGTTATTCAACTTCTCATTTCTAGGTTTATATCAGGAAGTGAATAAATAGATAGATGAATGGTAGTCTCCAATATATAGATGAAATAGTCTCCAATTAACCTACAAATCATACATCGCATTTATTTTTCTTAAATTTAGTTAAATTTAACTTTAAAAAAAAAAAAAAAAATTAATATCCTCTACCACATAATCCCTCACCCTCAAAACACTAGAAGTATAATTATCAGCAGTAAATGAGCAAGACAGAACCAGTTTCTTTCACAACAGCAGAGAATTTAACTTGTTTTACAGTAGTTCCATGTTTCTGTACCAAGGCTCTATCCAGTTCTTTACAAGGTCATTTTAAACTACTATCTCCAA
Source organism: Nettapus auritus (assembly GCA_011076525.1). Lineage (NCBI taxonomy): Eukaryota > Metazoa > Chordata > Aves > Anseriformes > Anatidae > Nettapus > Nettapus auritus. The sequence goes on from CM021765.1 coordinate 9,744,740, forward strand.
ACTACAAACAGAACCATCTATTGTGTTCTTGCACAAATGGGATATACTGTCTTTGCTTTTGCTGTCTTCTCAATAACTCATCAGTGTTGAAACTTTAGTGCTACCACATACTAAAACATAGGAGAACCTGAAAAAATAGGCTAGACTTTCAAGTATGTTTATTGAATCAATAAAATCTTGTAATCCCTGAGTACTTGACTGTTGACTTGACTGTAATAGATATTGAGCCATTCATTTAAAGAGAAAATCAGTCAATCTAAAGTGTTACCAACATTGACTTGAGAATTGTCTGAATTATATATATTTTTGTTTGTTTCTGAGTTCATGTCTAGTAGTATATAGAAAAAGAAATTGCTGAACACTCTCAATGACTTTCTTAAAAACAAATACAAGCTTGGTCATCTCTTTTCTAAACTACATTTTTTAGCAATAATAAGCCCCATGTTTATAGAATATTTATATATTATTGTACCATTCTGACTTACATGTAGGAAAGGTCATTGTTTCTAAAATAAAATATTTCTGACTCTAAATAAAAGAGTTAATATGTGATCCTTGCCCAGGAATAGATCTAAATGAAACAATAACTCATTGACAAGTTCCTCTACTATCTTTATAAATAAAAAGGCTGCAGTTCAACCTCTCATTTTTTAAACTGTCTTTAATATAAAATCACAACATTGCTTTCTGCCATCGTCTTCTAGCAAAGGGCTACTCACTACTACTCTTGACAGCATAAGATGCCACCAAAATTGAAAGCAGAAAATACCAGCAAAAGTGATTTCTCGCATGAATAACTGCTTAAATAAAAAGTGGGAAAAAAAAGGGGGGGGGGGGGGGGGGGGCGCGGGATAAGTGAATATAATATAAGCAATGCAGCTGCACTTGCAGCTAGCCTGTCACATGCTGATTCCCTCACACTGCACCTCCTTTATTTTGGGGAATGATAATTTGTATTCAAAAATTGAAAATTGGGATATTCTTTCTGTTACAAGGGATCCTCAAGCCATGAACAAGGCTTGAATACACTGAAGTCTTTCTCCTTCTCTTTCTACTTTAACCTATCTGTAACATTTCACACATGCTTCCCCAAACTAGGAATACCCATACTACTAATACATAAATAATTAGAATAATTATTTCAAGATAAACAACAGTGGTATCATAAACCTAAGAATGATTAGCTTCCTCCCAGAACTCTGGGAAACTTTTTTGTTCATCTATCCTTGATTGGCCCAGTACTCTAATTTGCCCACCTGGCTCTTCAGTAATAATTGGAGTAATTAGTTAATTAGTTCTGCCTTCCTGAGGTCTTTGCCAGTATAACCCAGCTGGTTTTCCTGAAAAGAAGCAGAAAGAATTTAAAATAAAAAAAAATATATAAAATAATAATAATAAAAAAAAATCTTCGGCCCGAGGCCAGAGATAAAAACATAAGGCGAAATAGGATTAAATAATTTTATATTTTACTCTATCCACATCACAAACACTGCTTTATATAATTCCAAGCCACCCTCTTGCTAAATTATTACTATAAAATGTTATAAAAAGAGAAGTAAATAATCCAGGGTGCGTTTCTGTGAATAACTAATGGCTGGTCAAGCTGTTTGGGCAACTCGTGTATGAACTGGGGCTGGCTGGATATTAGCTATTAAATCCTTTGGCAAGAAATTTGAAGTAGCTTGATGCTTTTAAGCTTTCATTTTAAATATTTGCTTTTTCCCTGAGGTCCGTAAAAAATTGCTAAATATTAAGACAAAAAAAAAGAAAGAAAAAAAGAAAGAAAAATTAAAACCTTAAAGCAAATGAATTTCAACTTTAAGCCAAAATAACACCCTTTGATATGGTGCTTCAATAATCATTTGGAAAAAAATATTTTTTTCTTGCTTCATGTTCTTAATCACTTTTATTGGCTTTGCTTCTTCACTAACACATCACTGTTTGGGACTATCAGGAGGATTTTTCTGGTGACTCCTTGGAGGTGTGGTGGGGTTAGAGGGTTTGGGCTTGAGAATAGTAGTGTTAGGAATTCTATGAAAAATTTGACACAATAACATGCTGTTATTTATTAGCACTTTCGGTGAAATTATTTAAGCTATGTCTTTAGGGAAAAAAAATAAAAAATAAAAAATGGTTGTGAAGGCAACCTGACTGTATAGCTACTGACACATTTTCTACAAATACCAGTTAATAAAGGTGACCTTCAGCACCAAGAAGCAAATAGGAGTATTTCTCCACCATCCCATCCTTACCCCCAAAATGGAGTAAATGTGAAGATGCTGAAATGCATGGATTCTGATATAAGACTGAAGAAGGGCTCCTTCACCTAGTGAGTAATTTAAAACATATTTTAAATAGAGTCAATTTTCATGATCAGTGCTCATTTAGAATCAGGGAAAAAAAATAGGTTGAGACTTATATGAGAGAATATGAGAGAAGGTATATTGTTAAATACACCTTCTCTCTAATATGAGAGAAGGTGTATTGTTAAATATTCCTCTTTGAAATGAAAATAGGAGATACTAAGTAGAATTTTAAAACATAATTTTCCTGGATATTTTAGGTGGTCTCCTTCATGATTAGGACCCTAAATTTTGTTCATACTTTAAGAAAAAAAAATAAGTGAAATAAATCTGTTTTAAGAGCACTGGCATTCAGTGCTCAGCTATGTACAAGCTATTATATAATAGTGGCAGGACTGGGGTTGAATGATATCCCATTTTTCAAAACACAATATTGTTCATAAAAGGCTTTGCTAACCTGCATCAAAAAACTTAGCAGTGATAAAGGCTTTCCTTTCTTTGGACAGTCTGTTCTAGAGTTTAACTATCCTTGACGCTAAAATGTTTACCCTAACTTCTAGCCTAATCTTGCTTGCTGAAATTAAAGAGACAAAGAAGAGTCCAAAATTCAAGCTCTTCCACTCACGAACAGCATATTTTAGCAAGCACTCCCTCTGCACAGCTTTTTCTCAGCTTACCTAACAGTGATACCACAGTTGCTCCTAGTGGACATTTCTGTAATAGAGCACCACTTTTGTATTTATCTGAAACTGGGGGACAGGGGCAAGTGCAATAACCTGCTTCTATAATTAACAATTGTTTTTAAGTCCTTATTGTTTGTAAGTCATGTAAAAATAGCTAGTATTGCATTATATGATTTAGAAGATTATTCTTTATTTCTTTCATTAAATAGTTCAATTTTTAAGCAAGTTATAAATTATTATGCTGGGGATTCACAAAGGGCTTTTCCCCACACACACCTGTTCTTGTAGTATAAATCCTTTTTTAGGCTGATGTTCAAACAATTATCTTGGAATGCTGTTTAAATGCAGATGGTTTAGAGAATTTCCAGATGGGATCACATGTCATGCTAAAATTAAACTTTTGCTGATATTTATGTTAGCATCTGAGAGAGCTTAGAATTATTGGACTGTAAGTTGTATTTCAAGACAGAAGTTTTTTGAAAATCAACTTGTTATAATGAATAATAATTTTACCTGTGATGAAATTGCCTAAATTTTCTGACTCTTGTGGTTGAGAGTCTTCTTTCATATATACAACTAGAACACTGTGCTTTGTCCCCAGTTTAACTACAGATGAATATGCTTACCATAATGATCCATGTTCATTATTTCATCCTATGATAGTAGGTTTATAGACTTGCAGTTTTAATGAAATGTGTTATCTGTTCCTTTTTCTGGAAAAGTTTCCAAGTGTGTATTTCTGCTAAAGAAATCCTAATAGTTTGTCCTTGTATAAGGGGTTTGTAATTCCTTTAAGCTGCTGTATTGGTACTCTTCCCTATTTTGTGATATTTTGTTTTATACCACTAGGAGGGAATCAAATGAACAAATATGAGACAAATATAAGTGGCAGAAAGTGATGTGCTATATGTTTAGAGCAGGTTGTAATTTGTGTTTGTTTGTCTACAAGGATTCGGGGGCTTAAACATAGGTGTATCCTGCTGTTTTAAATACCCTAATGTATTCTGTGGCCAAGTCCAGCTGCTGCTCCAGAAAGTCATGGTCATCCTGCAGATTCTGGACCACATCTGTCATTCCTGAGTAGACACTTAAGTTTCACTAGAACTTCTTATATGGTCCCAGATCCTTACACGTATAGGCGTAAACCTGATTTTCTCCCACAGCCAAGGTGCTACTCAGGATCTCCTTCAGAGACAGTGGAAAAGGATTGGCAGTCCAGGTAGATTCTATCTGTTAAGAATCAAAAGATCATCATGAAAACTTGTGATTTTAAATTTGCAAAATTATTTTAGATAGATGAAATCACATGAGATTACTTTAAGCCTTGTTCTACCAGATGGTTCCTAGGTTTGCATGTGTCTTGATGCCATCCACTGCAAAGGTCTTTCTCTGCACAAACACCGTTGGCATGTTTTCATTTTGTTATACTTTTTAAAGTTTTCTTTATATTTTTGGGTGCTGCTTTGACTTTGCACTTTGACTGATTGTGCTGTGAAAACATAACATGACTGAATTTCCATGCATTGAAAACACATTTCTATAGATCTCCTGGGTGAAACACCAGATAAATATATCTGCCATCACACCTCACATTTCATACCGCTAAAATGCCTAGAATTTCACATTGTTTCCAGAAGTCTGGTAACATATTGACTATGATAATTAGTCAGTTTGTGTGATTTACTAGAAAAAGACCCATATGTAACTTCTGTCACTGCTTGCTGAGGATGATATGGACACTTTCTGTTTTCTCCTGCTGCCCACCTCAAATCTATAGCATTTATTCACCAGCTTCCTGATTTCCTTGGCTGTGTCTGGCTGTTTAACTTTTAACAACATATTCTTCTCCATAAAATATTCTGTTATGTTCATGAAAGCTGATGGATTCTCAGTGATTTTAATGCAATTATTCATTTTCCCCTCTTTCTCCCCTCCCCCGAACTATACCTTTCTGATTAATCTAATCATCTTCATCTTTTTTTCTTGGCACATAAAAGACAGAAGGGAGCCTGGCCTCCTTGTGTCTGGGCTTTTGAGAGAGTGATGAAGACCCTTTAACTCTTTGTCTCTACTTTGATCTCAAGTCTATTTTTTGGGGTTTTGTACATACTTTATAACATACAAAGATTGACTTTATACAGAGACACTATTTCTCATGTTTGAAACAGTGAAGACTACACAATATCTAGACTCAGTATCTTCTTTCACAGAGTGCTTTCCCTTCAAACACTCCCACAAAGCTAAATTATTCAAGTTCCTGCAGACTTATGCCACAGATCATTAAAATTCAGAGACTATATAGTGTACCAATGGTTTTTAAATCCATGACATTTGTACATGAAAGCTGGCACTTCCAAAGTAAAGAATCTGAGTAGTGTTAAAAAGAAAATGAACAAGATTATTATTATTATTATTTTTTCTGTTTATGAACATTTTATGCACACTGAGCTTTCATATCAAAGGATGTGGGAAACAGAGCATAGGATCCCCTCCTCATCACTCCTTATTAACAATACCTTACTTAGCTGTTCTTTCACTGAGTAAAGAGGCTACTCTAGATTTATAAAGCTATACAAGTATAGTGAGACTTGAAGAGTCTTGGCTTGCCAAATGTGGTGGAACAAGAAACTCAAACACATATATTTCCTTCCCATTTCTGATATCAACTGCATACATGGAGATATTTTTAAAGCATAGAAAAACAACAACAACAAAAACGTTATCTTATTTCTGCTATAATTCTGAGCAGAAAAATCTTACTTAGGGATTCTGTGATTGTAAATTAAGTAAAAAGTATTCAGATCTTTTTGGATGCATTTTATGAATTTATCTACATGGTTATTCTTACCTGAATAATCTATTTTCATACTCAAGGTCAATGCCAACAAATTTCTCACATCAGAATTTTTTCAAAATATTATGAGTTTTGATTAAGAGTTTAAATTTCAAATAAATAATACAAACCTAAGAAGGAATACATAGAAATGACATCCTTATTCCATGGTTTCTCAATGCACCATTTAACTTAATAACCTAATCCTTATAATGTAGCTTCTGATTACAAAATGAAGGTTCCAATATACTCTCAACTGTCTGAAATACTTTGAGAATACTGGCTGAGGAGTCTTGTGTAAACACTTTTTTCTGATGATTCCAAGTTAACTTAGATTTCTAGCTAAAGAACCTCCAGATTTTATGCATCATGTTGACAAGAAAATGGAGGTAGTACCCAAAGAAAATGCTCTTATCTTGCAGGTGTAAGTAATGTATGCTGTGTGCATCTGGCCTTTCATCCTTCCTTCTGAATTGCCATTTTTGCCATCTCAAAATGAATTTTTGAAATTACATTCAACTCATTGCAATGCAGCTGAAACATGTATCACATAAGTGCTTTTGGCCTCTACCCAAAAGAGGATTAGGAGAGACTGATGATGGTCAGTCTGCTATGCTGTCTCTCTGGAGATTTTCAAAGATATACTACGTACCTCGTGTCCTCTTCCTAGAAGCACTCATCTATTTATCCATGTGTACAAAAATGTAAGTCTGTCACAGATTTACATTTCCATTTCACTAGAGATGAACACCCTACTTTTAACATTGGTTCAGTATGACTGTGAGTCTTCAGTAGACAATCAGTCTTATGTAGTCTCACAAAAAGTGAAGTCAGCTTATACATATAGATCAAAATCCTTAATTGTCCAGTCTATTTTTCATTGAGTTTAACCCCTTTGTAGGGATACAAAAAGTCTTCAAAGCTTACTTACAAGACATGAGTAAAATATATATGAAAAATAAAAATCTCTAAGCAAAACTAGATTTACAAAATAATCTCAGGAATAACTCCAAATACCCTACTAAGCAAGCTGAGCATAGCCTTACTATGAAACACAGCCTTGACCGAAACTTACAGTCTAAAAGCAAGCACTTCCCTGCTTTACTTTACTTCTGAAAATAATCTTACGTAATTATTTTAATGTAGGCTGCATCTACATCATTGTTTTGATTCAGAGCAGTAACATACTTTGAAATAAATTCTTCAATTTTACCTTGCTTTACACTGAGGCATTTTCCTTTTTAAAGCAGATTTGATACATCCAAATCAGGTTAATTTTGAAGTAACCTAAACTGGAAAACCTATTTCAGGTGAGCACTTTATGTGCTCCTGTCCCTGGGTATGTTATAACCATAATCAGTACTGGGTCCTTTAGAAAGAGATGGACCACATGCAGAAAAGGAACATTTTTATCAGGGACGAGAGTAAATCCAGCTTCAAGTGGATTCCTGACCATATAGGTACGATACAGGTGTAGCTGCCAAAAAACTGATTGCTTTCATCTACTACTCTGTTCCTATTGCACCAGATTAGATGTTAATGTCAACATAGTAACAGAGAATTAATCAAAGTATGTAAGGACTTGGTTTGTCACATAAGTCACTCGAGAACCCAGTTTTCTACCTTTTGCTACCTAATAGTGTTATAGATATAAAATACATAAAAAATACACACATATTTTTCAAAATATCATCCTGTGATCAGTATGGTGAGAAGACCTCTTTGTGTCTGTATAAAGGGGTCTAATGAAATAAAGGAGATAAATGTGTCAGCTGTCACATTGCAAGAAATCAAACAATAAAAATGTGAACAGCGATGGACATTTCACCTTCTACTACCACACTGCACTAATGGAAAGCCTGTAACAAAGAGTCTTTCAAGCATTTTTGAAGAGAAGACAAATACACATACATAAGAAAGTGCCCCAGCTTTTTGGCAATTCTTTCCATTTAATTTTCCTTCTGTAATGTGCTCTCATTCAAGATTGTTCATTTAATGTGAATTGAATTGATTTATAAGCAAGGGTTATGTAGTGATTTTTACATAGTCATCTCAAAACATATATTTAAAGTTCTTGATGTAAGTTGTTTTCTTTTTACACTACGAATTGCATTAAATAACTTAAGTTCTTATTGTGTAGGCATATCCATTCAGAACATTGTATTCAACTTTATTAAATTTCATAAAGCTTTTGGAGTTCAAGCAATGCTTATGACAGGAAAATTTTCCTCCAGTGAGTTACGTTTTGCCATTTATTGAAAATCAGAATTCTGTATAGTGTACTTAGAGTTCTTCAATTAATTGTGAAATAATTTACTTAAATGCATATATTGCATTGTACAGGAAATATTACTTCACTACAATATAAAGTATAGAAGTATACACTGTATGCACAGTCATGTCATACGTAGCTAACATACAAGTCAAAGAGATGTAGTGTGCTAGATTTAAATTGTGTACCAGTTTAGATCAGGACATACTCCGTAAAAGTCACTGAAATTTCATTAGACTCAGATTGATGTAAGATAAGAAGGATCACAGTGAGAAACTTTCAAGTACTGTGGACACACAGAAGCAGTGTTGAAGACTGAGAAAAATTAGCACCAAAGCATGTAGCTGACTGAGCAACTAAAGTGATGCAAATGATCTCTGAAGATGGGAAGCCTGTCCTCTGAGCAACCCCAAGCTCAGACTCCACAGCTTTTACTCTATTATTTATCAAGGCAGCACTTTTGTCCTATTCTGCCTATGGTCTTTAACTCCCTAGGGTTTCACTGTACTGTATTTAATTTAAGTAATCAATATTCTATTTCAGAGTGTTGTGTTCAGATGGAATTAATCCTTGAAGGAACAGTCTTGCTGGGATTCAGATCAGCCACCTCGTCCTCAGAGAAATGCCTAAATTATATAATTTTTTTGCCCCTAGTTGGTTTCAGTACTGATGCGAGTGGGTTTGTAAAATTGTGGTTAGCCTGTGAAATGGAAGGTAAGATTTATGAACAATCTGAAGAAGAAAATTTGTATAATGCTACATGTTAGGAGCAGAATTGGAGTAAACAATTTGAACTTAATGTAGATAGCTATAACATCATAAAGTAAATTTTAGCATGAAGATTTAGTGTTGATTACCTCAACAAGCTAACTCAATTATCTATCACTGTGCTGAGTCAAGATAGATTTAATATACATAGATTCTTAAGACTGTTAGATCAACTTCAGTGATTTATATATATACATATACGCATGCACATGTGCATATATATGTGTGCGTGTATGTATATATATGCATGCACATATATAAATGAATGAATCACAAACACATATACACGTGTATGTATGCATATACAGATGTATATTATGATATAGTAATTGTCCTACATAATGTTTGGAAAAAAAATCTCAATTTTGGAAAAATCGCTGTTTCTGAAGGATTCTCCATTATTCAAACTATCACTTTTGTTTCATTAGCTTTCGTAAGCCAGAGAATAAACACCACCATTTGTGATTGCAACAGATTTACAATGGGATGAGACCTGTGTATTAAACCAAGTCTGACTTAGAAAGGCAATGAATCCTGTTAATCTCATTCAGCTTTAAAATTGACTTTTCATGTGTTCTGCTGGTTTACTATTTTTTGTTGTTGTTGTTGTTGTTTTTTTAGAAGAAGAACATTTACAACAATTTAACAATTACCGATTTCACTGGTAATTTATTTTGGCTGTGAAGAACAGGATAAGTACATTTCTAGTCTGATCCTTTAGATTTTGCAAACATGACATGCTTAAGTAGTCTGGGAATTTCTCTGAATAGTGAAGGTTTTGTTTCAGTCTAATACTTGTTCTATTTCCATGTTAATTCTCTAATTAAAAACCTAGATTTTTGCCTGTTATATCAAACAATCTAATCTAGTATCCTTTTACAGCTGGGACCTCTGAACTACATAATGCAATGAGAAATTTTATCATGGCATTAGTGAGATGATCTGCCTCTAAGGCAAACCTTTTGCAATTAGTGGTGAGAAATAACGATTTTGAAGATGCAATTCATCTGACCTGTTTTAGAGATATATTTGCAAATAAAACAAATCACATTCTTGAAGAGCAATTGCTCTCCTTATACTTTAAAGGGAGCTGTGACATCTAGCTGAGATACAGACATTAGCATTCTGACAAATGAATATATCAGCAGGGTCTGTCTCCAACAGACATTAAATAACACTTGCTGTAAAATGTTATTCTATATGCATCAAGAAGTAACTTTTAAACACATTTAACTTTATTTGACAAAAATGCTAATTTGATTTGGTCTGCAGTTCTAAAACTGCTGCTGTGCTCAACAGCAAGTGTAATTACCATTTAGAGTGTTAAGTTCCATAATTATTTTGAACTAACAAGAAGCACAAGATGGTGTCAATTTGCTTTTTGTTAGAAAAAGCTCTAATTAAGAGGTGAAAATTGAAATATGGGGGAGATTTGAGGTCAGCCATTTACTCAGATATATATACAAAATAAGTGCCTTGAAATCACAGATGTTTAACAGGACAACAGAGATCAGATTTTATTTCATTAAAGATGAAAATTGAAACAGATCACAATCTTAAATTAAGGACCACTTTTGTGCCTCTTTAGAATATGTTACAAATACTAATTCTGCTTTCATTGCATTTATATAACCTAATATTTGTAGTTCTCCAAATTCAGTGTTAAAAAACAGTTTGATTTCCACCCCCTTCCCCCTCCCCCCAAGGAAACAGGAATTCTGCCAGGATTAGCAATCAATTCACTGATAAAATATATTCCTGTTTTTTGATTCTACCTGAGGGAATTCCCACACTAATCCTCTCTTTTCTCCACCCTTCTAATCTCATGGGGAAGAGTACCAATAAAAAGCACAAAGACGGTATAGACAGCCTGCATAATTCTTCAGTGGATTCAGTGATTGACACAAAGTTCATTAGAAAAAAGAGAAATAGGAAAACTCGCGTGATTCACATGAACCTAGAGCTACTGATTGCCTCTTGATTGTTTTTGTCTCTCAAAAGAGTTGATGCCTTGTGTCTGCTGAAGGAAGCCCACTCTCAAAACACACTAGCAGATAGCAATCTCCCTGTCCACCTGAGTCAAGCCTCACAAGAAGATCTAAGTTGCCTAAAGAGACCATACATGCTTTTTTCTGAATTCCGTACCTCAGTGGAGATAGCACTCCTATCCCTATTGTTTACACTGTTGTTCACCACAAAAACAACACATAGGAAAAAAAAAAAAAAAAAAAAAAAAAAAAAAGAAAAAAAAAGATAAAAAAAAAAAAAATTCAATAATTACAGTTTTTTATTTTTTTATACCTCTCTTTTTTTTTTTTTTTTTTTTTTTTTTTTTTAATACAAGTTCCCTGATATTTTTCACGACTGGGTAATAGGATATATAACAAGATAGTAATCTTGGTCTCAGATTAAACCACAGTCTCTTAGATAATTTTAGAATTCAGATTGGGGTCAGACATGGGAATGTCCTCAACAGTTCAAATTCCTGCCTCATGTATCTATGGGTTTTTCTGGGTTCAGAAAAGCACTTGGTTAACTGTTAGTGGAAGGAAGACAATGATTCCCATAGTGTTGGATTCAACAGCTTGTAAAATGGAAGAAAACTCTGGGAGCCATCAGAGGAACTGAGATGAAACCAGGAAGAAGAAGGAACAAACCTGTTGCAGGAACTAGTCAGACTGTATAAAATAATACCCATAATTCATACTGTGGTCCTGATAAAAAGCTTGGGGAGTGAGCAGCCCACAAGGAAACTGAGCATCTGTGTGTCAAAAGAAGAGTGAGGAAAATCCTAAATTTCTTTGCTTAGACTTTTCTGGGGAACAAGAAATGTTCAATGGAGACAATGAATTTAAGTGTCCTTGAACTCTGAGCAGCTCCCAACAGACTGTCACATATGGGTTCACAGCCTGTGCCAGTCACACCTCACCTTTGTAGCTGACAAAAATGATCAAGGTGACTGCACGTCCTCTTTGATTTTGGCGTAATATTTGGGCCAAAGTGACAGCAACAAACCTGGTCACTTCTGAGATCTTCCAAACTATCCTTATATAAGACCTTCATATTAAGTTCACTTCATGAACACTCATTCCCAGTATTATAAGCCCTATGGGAATAACTACCAAACTTCGAATTATATATATATAAAAAAAAAAACAGCCATACATAGCCAATCTGAAAGATGTATGAATCTGATCTCTTCAGATGTCTGCAGCAAAACTAAGTGATGAGGAATTGGGCTTATATTCATGCTACTGTACTACTGATCATTATCTCCAGTGGCAAAACTCTTGAATGTGCAGCTGGACTTGCTTTCATGCAGGAGTAGTAACTTGTTGATATATTTATATACAGCTATATTTAAAGTGCTTTTCTTGAGGCAACTTCCTTTTATTGTAAAATGAGCAGGCTGTGAAAAGACATTTTTGTGCCACTATGTGTTTTCAAACAACTGCAGGATAATGTGGGGACTGCAAAGTATTTTCAATATTCTTTTTACTTCTTTAAAATGAGGGAAACTTAAAATATACAATTGATGCCCAATTTTAAAAATACTGAAAGTGCTGACATTGGAGACAATGTCATTTTCCCACAAAGCTATTGATTTTTATATGCCCTTATCTCAAAATATACAATGTCCACTGTGTTCTGCCCTACAGAATTTGTCTGAGGCACTCTTCAAATACAATTTTCTCTGTGGAAGTCAGTTTTACTAGGACATCAACAACTTTTCTTTACAGAATTAATTTGGAAAATTGCTTTATGTTCATTGTTGCTGCATACATTGTTGCAGCAGAAGTAACTGTGTAGGTCATAGGAAGGGATTTTTGTCTTCCACCAGGTATTTGTAAGGCCACATCCTAATAAACATGTCCATTGTGGGACCTACTAGAGGTTTGAGAAGGCTCCAACAAAGTGCCAGTATGATGCTTAACGGCCAGAGCAAGTGACATGGAAGAGAGGTTGAGGGTTTATATAAACCTCAGGAAATTAGCTGTTCTTAAATACTTGAAGGGATAAAATAGAGGAGATGGAGGCAGACTTTTCTCAGATCTCCACAGGGTAAAATAAAAATAAATAAATAAATAAATAAAAAATCTAACTGAATCTAAAGAAAATGGAAAAGAAAACACAATAACTTTAGTTAAAACACTGAGTACAGTTGCTCCAGTGATGTTATGAAGCTTCTTGGAAGTTTTTACAACTCAGCAAACAAGGTCTGAGCAAACTGATGAAATCTGGAAGTTAACCCACTGTAAATGTGGGGTTGGACTGGAGACTTCCACTGTTCTCCCACCAGATTTAGCATTGATGCAGCCTCCCCTTGAATACTGTGGGCAGCTATGGGCTCCCTAATATGAAAAAATATTAAGGTACTTGAATGCATCCAGGGAAGGGCAACAAAGCTAGTAAAAGGGCTGAAAGGCATGTCCTATGAGGAGAGGCCAAGGACTCGGGTTGTCTAGTTTGGAGAACAGAAGGCTGAGAGGCAACCTTGTTGCTCTCCACAACTTCCTGAGGAGGAGAAATGGAGAGGTACGCACTGGTCTCTTATCCCTGGTAACCAATGATTGAATGCACGTTGGAATGGCACAAAGCTGTCCCAGGGCAGGTTCAGACTGCATATTGGAAAAAATAAAAATAAAAAAAAATCTTTACTGTGATGGTGGTCAGACACTGGAATGGGCTTCCTGGAGAGGTGGTTGTTGCCCTGTGCCTGTCAGTATTCAAGAGTCATTTGAATAATGCCATCAACAATATGCTTTAATTTTTGGGTAGTCCTAAAGTGGTCTAGCAGTTGAAGTAGATGATCTTTGTAGGTCCCTTTCAACTGTTCTATCTTAACCCTTTCCTTTCTGAATTATTTTATGAGTCCAATTGTTTCATTGTTGCTTCATAAAGCACAATCTTTTATGTCAGCATGTTGCTGGCATTGAATAACGTCATTCTTTCCTTCCCTGAAGCTCATTTGATTCTTCATAGTGGTATGAAACATATCCTAAATTGGTTTGGGTGAGTGAATGAATACATCGTGGGATGCTGGGGTTGATGCAATTAGTAGGATCAGTTCTGCCAACTAGCTCACTAGGCAGCTGTACAAATATTTGTGGCTAAGGAATTAATGTTATGGAAGTTGTGTGGGAAAAAATAACAGGAGTGTGAAGAGTGTTCTTTCAGGCCCAGTTTATACTATTTAAAGATGAGTAAGAATAAGTGATTTGATACAGGTAAAGATGTTCTTTGTAGTTTGACTGATGCTATGGTATTATTTTCTTTAAGAGGACATTATTAAATGGCATTATTTTCTTTAAAAGAACATCTCATCAGGAAGAGATAAATGCAGCAATCTTCAGCAGTTGTTTGTAAACACTCCATGGTACTTTTCAAAACCACTCTGCTGGCCAAATTTCTCACAAGTAATTCTGTTCTATTGCCTGAAGTTCCCTGCTGCAACTAAAGACAGGTAACATACTATTTTCTTTCCCTGCCCTATGTATATGCCAACAAGACTTAGAATATCTCACTGCAGGCTTTGTAAATAAGTATTTTTGTTGTTGTTTTAATATCTTTGCTAAATAACAGAAAATAAACTAATTAGATCTGCTATGCTATTCTTTGTCTGAGAAGTAGGATGATAGTTTTATGGGTAAAGCAGCAAGGAAGACTCAGCAAGAGTGTTTGTAGCTCCCAGCAGTGGTGTCAGTATTGTCTTTGACATTAGAGGATTTAATTCTGCCATTACTAGTCCTTGCTTTCAAATAATAACAAACAGCTTTCAAAATGAGCAAGCACACTGCTCAACAGGGCAGCAGACTTGCTGTATTTGTCTTGAAGCATTCTCAGTGAAATAAGTGGTCCTTTGCTGGAGCTTATTTGTCACATAGATAAAGGAATTCAATTAAATTCAGCATGGAGCTTGAAGTCTCCTATTAAGTTGTGTCAGTAGCAGTAGTTGCCTGACCCATTTAGAATAACTGCTTATAATTGCTTATAATTTCATGAAAGTAATAAATGTAAATATACGATACAGGCCATTCCAAAACATAGATACAGAAAGAATATTGCATGCTGTCCCACATGACATTAAACAGAAAATAACCTGAGACAAATTTGTACACTGTCTAAGACTTAGATTCTTGCCAACTGAAAATAACAATGCAATCTTCTTTTTCTTTTTCTTTTTTTTCAAAATATAAAATTTTACAGGAAAAATTTTTCCAACAGTTGAGAGTATGTATCACAAAGGCCCTGAGACAGAAGTTTTGATTATTTTAGGGGAAATTGTAACTATTAACTGAAAGCATGATGCACACCTCAAGCTATTTAATGTAGAGTGCTGTATTTATTGTTCATCTTGAACTATACTGTATAAATTTGATTTCAAAACTTGAAGTTGAGAGCCTTGCACAGGATAATTAGGTGTCTTGCAAACCATTTCAGGATCAAGCTATCAGTCTCTCCATAATGTCCTTGATTCCAAATCATGGATTTAGATAGCTACATCATTTCCTACAGCCTAACAATATCAGGAAGGAAGAAAGAAAATTCTGAAAGAAGTTAAAAAGAGTTTTGTCCTAAGTTGTATATGTATCATCAAATTTCAGAACTGAAGACAGTCAAATGCACATATTTGAGCTTTCCCCTCTTTAGAAGAGTTACTGAGACAAATTCTGCACTGTGAGGAAGGCTAATGTAACAGACCTTGTATAACAGACCTAATCTATAGACCTTACAGTTCAGCAGTGGATCCTCAAAGTTTTGCTTGTGAAACTGTACACAAGGGGACACTTCTGGTGTATGCAGTCATAAGGTGATAAAATTGTGGCTTTTCACCGAAATAACTTTAAAGGCGGAGCACGCTCTTCAGGTTCTGCAGCTCTGTAGCCCTATCTTTCAGAACAATAATCACTTTGCAGAAATGATCAGGGTTATCACTACAGTCAATGAATCTATTTAAATGAATAGAGTCTTTGAATATTAAAGAACAGTGTCTTCCAAATCAGATAGGAATTAGCCTGATATTGCTCTTTGGGAAGCAAATGGAAGCCAATTTTATGGGATGAATCCAGTTTAGCTACTCATTTTTGGAAAAGAACTAAAGTGCTACCAGATATAAATCAAACTGTATGTATAAAAAACATGTATTAGCTAGGTTATCCTAGGAAAATTCCTTTTATTTTATTTTATTTATTTTTTATTTTTTATTTTTTTTAATTTGTCTTCATCTTTCAGTCTCCATACTGGTTTGCTCAAATAGGAAAATCTCAGGGGAGCAGATTGTCTCTTACATTGCTTTGTACTTTCTACCTTCTTAAAGAACATTAAACAGAAATTAATTTCTATCAAAAAAAAAGAGAGAGATAAGACATTCATAACATGCAGGGACTTAGCATGTTTATACAGAAATTCTGAAATACTAGAAATTCGAGTTGAAGTATCACAAGAATGAGATTAACTGTAAGATTTCAGCCACTTGCAACTCTGGAAATAGATTTTCTTGACAGATCTGGAATATATTTCATTTCTGTGATGCTCTAGAAATATACAAGCAAATTAGATTTATAATCAAGTCTTAATGATCTTTACCCTTAGTTACAAATGAGTTTCCAACACCTTCAGTTCAAGAGGGTGTTCAAGAACCTGTGAGGGCCAAGAGTACAAAGGAGTCCAAGTAAATTTCTCACTGAAAGCATTCTGTAAAATGAACTACGTTTTGTGGATAGTTATTACAGTAACAGCAGGGAAGTGATCAACAACAATGCTTCTGCTAAATCATAAATGATTTGCAGAATGCAAATGCATTGTCAGTCTGAAGCACAGATTAAAGTGTTGGAGACTTCCAGCAGAAGAATAGGAATTTCTGACAGACAGCAATGTATGAAATCAGCAACTAGCTAGGGTGGCCAAGAAAATGCATGCTGATTTTTTTGTTCCTCTTTACAGAAAGACAGGAAAAACTCAATTTATTATTGTTTAAGTTAATTTTCACCAATTTGTTTTTCATCATTACCCGTGGAGGTGTTTTTTGGAGTAATATATACTAGAACATCCCGACTGATTCTTTTAAATCTTAGAAAACATATCTCAAGTTGTTCTGAAACTGACATTTTATATAATTTTATTTGATAACAAAACAATTAGTATTTGATATTATAAATTATTTAGAAAAGAAAAAAGAAGGGTCCCTAATTTTTCACTGTGCTCTGGAAATGAGGTTCTTTAAAGTTTTTCAAGTTCAGATTTAATCACAATAATTGCTACTGAAAATGTTGGCTCATAGACTTTTAGGATAATATTTTGAAATGATCTTTAGTGCCATTTTAGTGCCATTTTGTCACTGTTACTGAGTCTACATATGTTAAAATTCACACGTAAATAATATTTCAACTTTTATTTTTATGCTTTTGTTCTAAGTGATTAATTATTTTTGCTGAGAACTCAGTGAACAACTGTTCAAGTCATGATATAATGTCAAACATCAATGAGAACTACTGACAAGCCTTCAGATGCTATGCATTTTTCTCTCTCTTCATTTAATATTCAACATACACATTAAGCATTAGAACTTATTTTTTAGATTGTCTACAGCAACAAAATATTCTGTTAATAATTCCTATTACTTTGACAGGTCAGAAAAAGTAAGAGACTTGTATTATATATTATGTATGCATAGACAGCTTTTCCTCTTGGAAGCAAAAAAATACTGTGCATCAGGTTGCTCACAAATAGCATTTAAGTTACAACCTGATGCTAGTTCTTATGTGTGTTGATGAAGTAGGAGTCTCATGATTTATTAGTGTTCTTCACAAGGTTTTGTCTAGTGATGCTGAGCATGACAGCTGGCATGGTATCTAATCATGGCCTGGCACAAGTTCATCAAATCTTTGTTCATGAACAATACCCTAAAGAACAATGTACTTTCACATTTTTGAGCCAATTGCTTCCAAGCCAAAATTCAGTAGATAAATCAGGTCTCTTTAGAAATTTTGAAATTGCCTTATTGAAGAATTTTAAAATATTCTTCAAGGATATTCAAGACTCTTTTTGCAGTGACTGTTTGGGACAAGGAATTTTTTTCAGTTCATATGTCTGAACTGTTCATCAGATTCTTATTCAAACTTCCTGAGTATGCTATGAGTATAGTATGATTCATTAGTAAGTACCAAATACAGCAGAATCTATGTTCTGCTGTCATAAAATTTATCTTCATTTGTAGTTGATTTTTTTTTTTTTTTTCTTACTTCTAAATTAATGGATGCTGTAAAGATAGCCTCTCTAATTCTTGCAGGTATTGGAAACACATTAATGGATGATGATCACAAATACAATGTCTGGTATTCTTTGTTCTTTATTATAAATTTATAATGTGTATGCAGCAATTATATATATATATATATATATATTATTATTTTTTCCCCAGATCTTAGGTATTTTAAATTTCACAATCCACCAGACAAGGTTTAAATCACACTGTGCAAACAGTGTATGTTGTACTTTTATTTTGTGAGGACTTGTAACACCCTGCCTTTCCATTCCTATAATCACAGCTTCAATTTGTGAAGATAGATTACAATCAAGACTTTGGAAATCACCTTCAGAAAAACAGTACTAAATCTCAGAGATTCTTGGTAAAATCGTAACTGTAGGCTGCAGTAGGCTGAAAGGCTCAGAGGTATTTATTCAAAAAGCAACCTTTTTGCACTGTGGGGCAGGAGACAGGAGAAAAAAAAGGGGGGGGAAGAGAAAAACACATTCCCGTTTCCTGTTTGAAGACAGTTGCCAAAAAATAAATCTGCAGGAGCTACAGCAGCATTAGCTTGCTAAAAGATACTCCTTTCTCTTTACAGAAAGGGTTTGGTCAAGTCCTGCTGAATACATAGTGCCCAGAGCAGAAAAAGGGTTTTAATGATTTACAAAGTTGTTTTTCATTTTATTTATTTATTTTTATATATTTCTACATATTGAAGGTATTTCCACATATAGAAGGCTTTGGTGATTTCATAAGGCTTAGGGAGAGTTTCCAAGCCAGACTGACATATTTAAATATGTCCATGTGTTTTCTGAATCAGCTTTTCCAGGGCACATAGTTTTGAGAAAACTTTCTTGAAAGTTTCCAGGTGCAGGTGGAATTACTGTCAAATTTATGTGGCCTACTGACCACATCCTCAAGGCCCCTTGTCTGTGACAAACTCCCATTTCTCAAAGCAAGAGATTGACTAGCTGTGCTGTGTGTGGTACCAGGGGGAGGTCTTACTATCCAAAATGTGATTTTGAAGATTTCTTCTCATCATATGGGAAAAAAAAAAAATGGTCTTGCACTATAAAAACTTTTTCTACTTGCACCTCTGACATCAGCCTATCGCATTTTCCCCTTACTAAGCATTAGGTTCTTCTTTCTTCCTAAAATATATAATTTCCAATTCTTGCTGTCCTAGTATGGGAACTTTCCTCATGCCCCATGAATGTTCAGGGACTCAGAAACACTTCTGTAATTCTTAACCCTATAAGATCAAGAGCTCTTCCATAACACCATTTAGTACACTTAAGGACTTATCTAATCATATCTAATCATTTTCAGCTTCAGTATTGTTTTTTTTTAGGTGATATATAATTCCATTTACATAACAGGTTTCTTTAGGTTTCTTTCCAGTTCATGAACACAGTAAATAGGGGTAGATTTTCACTTTTTTTTTTTTTTTTTTTTTTTTTTTTTTTTTTTTTTTTTTCCGTCATTGCAGTCTTCATCTCAAAGCTTTAAACTGCATTTACTTAAGTGCTGTAGTGTCCCTGCACTATTTCTTCTGCTCTAGGATTTTAGATGATGTCTCTCTATTGAAATGCATCTCTGTGGACTTTAACCACACATATCAGTTCAATGATGCAATGAAATACCATCTTTAGTATATTATAACAGCTTGAGGGAACCAGCATTGCATGAAATAGTAATAATAATGGCACTGCTGAGTGCCAATCAGAGGCAAAATGTAAAGTATGCATTTCAGGTGAAAAGCAGGTTTTTATACAATTAAGGATTTCAGATGGATGTTTACAAACTGTAAACATATTTCTATACATTTAATAGAAGAAAAGACAGGACCTGAAAAATAAATTGTTCTCCAAACAAGTAACAACTTTAGGAATCATCTCCACATTACTGTAAACAATGTTTCCAGGTACCAATCCTCCAGTGACTGTAGTACTCCAAATTCTGCATACTCTGGAATACTCTGCATAGCATTTCTGTCCATCCCTCCTGAGCAAAATTTTGATTAATACTTTTTTTCCAGTTTTGACTGAGCTGATTCCATGTTTACCCTTATTAATTGAAAGGATCATCACTACATTGGACAGATTTTGCAAGTAGTTCACTCCCAGTTGTAATTACAAGTATTCATTTTTTGTGCTAGGTTCTCTAGAGCCAGTAACAAAACAGTCCTGTGGTCCTGGAAGACAGATTTGGCTTTCTTTAGTATAACAGATTTTATTTAGTATATCAGGTATAATGAGCTTGGCTAGAATTATCACAGCTCTTACTATCATAATGAATATGCAATTTTTCATACTATTATTCTTAGTAGTTTTATTAGCAACAATTATTTCAGTAATCATTCTTATTAAATGATAGAGAAAATGCATCTCAACAGTGGGCTGCTACCACTGTTCCAGGTAACGTAAGTACACAACAGAAAATCTATGAATATAATAGCATTACCTGTCTTCCACATGAACAGTCAGTGCAGAAGCATCTGCTCTGGTATCAGGCTGTGCAGTGCACATGATGGTGCACGGCAGTGTGTAGT
Source organism: Nettapus auritus (assembly GCA_011076525.1). Taxonomy (NCBI): domain Eukaryota; kingdom Metazoa; phylum Chordata; class Aves; order Anseriformes; family Anatidae; genus Nettapus; species Nettapus auritus. The sequence goes on from CM021765.1 coordinate 9,765,400, forward strand.
TCCAGGGAGCTATGAGCAAGACTTTAAGCATATTTCACTGAAGAGCCTAAGAGCTGCAGGATAAATCTGAGGGGAAATCTGGAAATCATGTTGTGAGAAAAGAATAGGCAGGTTCTTACCAAAAATTTTCGTCTACAGTTACCATGATAGTGTGCCTACCAGGTTTATAGCACAAAAGAGTGCTAACATATTGCGTTAGCTTGAGTATGTGTATGGGTATATTTGTGTATACAAATGCCATCTTCCACCTCCTTCTCAAAGAAAACTCTATAGAGTTGCATATGCCACCATGTGTTAAGTATTTTTTTTTTTTATGGGCTATAAATTACTTGGGCAAGCTGTGAAATAAAACAGCCTGTTCCACTGCACTAAAAGTGCAGGCTCAGTGCTGAATCTCTGTGTGTTAAATGTTCAATGAGCAACTATTCAAAGTAATTGGGATAAAAACATGTCATATGTGGTTCATCACCAACACCTATTCACTCTGTATACTTTCCCATGATAGGATGGTGTTATGATGGAGGGAAAAAAAATATTCTATTATCTGAACTTCTAATAGGAAAAATATCAGTACTTTTCCCACATTGGTTCTCAATTTTAAAATCTTCTGTAGTGTGTCTAGAAAAACTAAGCTTGTATTGTAGATACTTAGATAACATCTATTCCTGGTCAACATTTCAATAAGCTTGAGCTGTTTTCTGTGTCTTTCTTATGATATAATTTTTTTATACACTTGCATCTGATTTTATCCTTTTGTCTACCTTTGAGATTTTTTTTTTTTTTTTAATTTCATCAGACCATACCTCTAAGACTCTAAAAGGAATGAAAAACCACAATTTAACTACGTCTGTCAAGGCAAATGCGGAAGTTCCTACATGGTACTTTAACACATTATGGTTTTGGATCTGTGTTTAAACTTAGTATAACTGTTTTTGCTTCTGCTTGACCTAAAAATTCAGAAGAAATGATAGAAATAAACTTTGTTTTCATATGACACTGCTCCTAAGGTAGTCAGCAAGTGACATTTCCCAACAGAACAATTATTTTCCAGAAAGGCAATCTTCAAGTACTTTATTTTAATTGATTTCATTTTTAGCTGTTATTCTTAAAAAATATGTTGTTCTTAAACATATTTTCCAAGCACTCTGTGTATCTGAATTTATGTTGTTTGTTTACATCCTAATTATAAAATATTTTATTCAAAGGGTTGTTTTCTCTGTGGATTCACAAAATTAGTATATAAAAACTACTTGGCAGTCAAAATTTTCTATTCTGATTCTGTGCTACTTCATCTTTCTGATAAATTTAGAATTATCTGATGCTCTTTATTATAATGTTTGTGCAAATTTTCTGCTTTCCCTTGTTATTATCCATGGCAGTCCAAAAGTAACTTCAGTCATTTCACTCATCTTTAAGTTCTCATAGAGTTTCCATTATACTTTCATCATATTGTAATATAAGCCAAATTAAATTTAATCCATTTTCTTTTGTTTCTTGTCAGAAGGAGCCAGAATGTTTAATTTCATAAAGTCAAGGAGGCAAAAAGAATAAATAAATTTATTGTGATATTCACATCTTCATATGTATACTTGGAGCAAGAAGGTTCATTATTTTGGCACAAAAAGTGAAAGTTGGCTCAGAAGGGATTTTGTCATTTCAGACTGTATTGTCACTCTTAAAAACTTGCATAGCCAAAAAAATATAAAAACATATTTTTCAGAGGAGAGGGAAAAGAATTTAAGGTTTGTCATCATTTCAGTGAGAACCTAAGCAAAATCTAGGAACAATCCTCCCTGTTTTTATATAGGTAGAAAACATTCTGTGTTCTGATACTGATATGGAAAAAGAGCTTGCAGACTCACTAGTACTTCTTTAACCAAGTATTTATATGATATTACACAAAGATCATTGTGGTATGGTGCAAAATACTTTACTGAACTGAGGTTATGTCAAATACAGATTTTTTTAATGACAGTTTGCAAATTTCTTCTCCCTTTAGCACATTTTCTCCTTAGTAAAGCTTAAATTGAATAGGCTTAAAATACATAATAATAATCAAGGTTCAGGTTATTCTGTATGTATGGCATCAAATACTTCTCTTCCCTCTATGAATTTCTGCCCAACAGAAAGTCAGGGCAAAATGTGTCTTTCATCATCAAAATTTCAGACATGCTGTGGCAAGCCATCTTTTATGCAGCTGAATCCGCAGTGTCTGATGTTTCTCCTTATGTAAGATGCTAAAATTGTGAAAAGAAGACTGTGAATGTATATTTAGGCTCAGGCACTGAATTGTGGTGAAGATGAAAGGGAGCAAAGGCAGCTAAAGGGAATTTTGCTATTTGAGACATGAGGCTGTATGTTTCCCTTTTCAGATCCAGGCTGCACCTATCTTTGAAGTTCAGTTAAAACAGCAAGAATAATTTCAACCATGGTTTTAGCTTTCTCTCATTGAAGTTATGGAAAATGATAGTATTGTAGTTGGAATATTTTAACCTAATTTCACTGTCTAAGAATTAGGTTTCTAAATCAAATCTATTACCTCACCTCATACCTGTCACTGAAAAATGGAACGCACCTCCAGAAGGCATTTATCCATCATAAGGTATGTTTAAGGAGATGCTACTTCTATGGACTACAGAGTCTAGAGAAGTTGAACTAGACACCAATATTTCCACCCGATTTAAATTGTCACTAGTGTATTATTGTAAACCAAACCTGAATTTTGAGGAATTCAGGTATTTGAATGTATTGAAGGGAGAATGTTAGAATAATAAGCTCAGAACAAAAGGCTTCTCTTCCACTAAAGTATAAATAGGCAGTGGTATCCAGTAGGACGTACTATGGGAATTAGTTCTGCAACTCTCTTGATTTCCTCATCCCACTTTTATCCTACATCTACCTACCTTCCTTCAAATACAGGTATTCTGTATTCATCTTTGTCACTGAAAACAATATGTGTAGTCATCTCTGGTCATCTAAATTTGTTAAATATGATATCTACAGCTATGATTTTGCCTTCATTTCTTCCATATGCCCCTATGGTACTAGGACCAGTCTCACTAAAATTCTGAAAAAAAATACTGTCTAAAACAGAGGCACATACACAATGACCAACAAATGGGACAGATATTATTTTGTTCTGGGAAAGATTTCACACCTCAAAATCTCAAAAGGCTTTGTCTATTTTCAAAAATGTATTTTGCAAAATTGTTTTGTTTTATGTGAAAGGAAATGAAAAGAAAGGAGAAGAGAAGGGTTAACAATATACCCCTTCAAATAGTCTTTGTTTAACCCTACTTAGAATTTTGGGTATACAGGCTAAATTTCTGCATTGGTATATTCAAAATTCTGTGGGCAGTGTGCATGTCTCCTAGCTCTAGAAATCATAACATAAAAATGTCAGCTTGTTCATATGCTTGAGCCTTAAAGCCAGCCATTAACACTGCCCACAAAATTGTAAATTGTGTTTGCTGTGAGCAAAGTTCCTTAATTCTTCTCCTTTCCCTCATTACATGATTGCATGCATATCACATCAGAGACAGGGAAATATTAATGAAAAACCTTAATCTTCTTTGCTTGTCTGATAATGTACAGTCTGCTCAGAACAGCTCAAGTCTTCAGGGTAAGGAGAAGGAAGGGAAAAGAGAGAACAGTTCTCTTGCTCCCAGCACAGAGCATCTCTGGATCCCACGGAGAACATATTTGCTGGGACATAATAGCATTTCTTCCCTCATTTCAGAAGAGCATGACTAACTGCACACAGTATTCCTGTATACATCAGGTAACGGAGGGAATCATTTGTAATAACATATGAGTTCTTAATGTATAGTAACACCTAGCCTTCATATAGGCATGTGAGAGAAGACAACATATGCCAGGGACACTGAGCAGCTGCAATACCTCTTCAGAGCAGAGAAAAAAGAGGTGGCCATAATCTGAGCTTTAGTTTGTCCTGGGACCTTTTGAGAGCAATGTATAGAGACCTGCATGTATCTAGACTCATCTGTGGAGCTGGGGAGAATAATCATTGAGCCAGTCCTATGCCAGTAAACCCAATGGCATCTATTTAAAGTACTGTAAGACAGGAGGTAGTAGTTAAGGTTTTATTAGATGTCTGATTTTTCTTACAGTAGGGTGCACAAAGATGAATCCAGACTACAGAGAAAATTGTAGCAGTTTTCAAGGGAGGAAAAAATATGTGGGAGAAAGGTGAAAGACAAAAACTAGAAGGTAATGTAAAGACCCCAAAAGGGCAGAAAAGTTTGGAGACTGAAAACACTGGGATGCATTTTTTACAAAGCTCATCCACCATTATTTTACAACATCTTTACCAGTAACTGTTGTCACAACAAGAGGATGAAAGGCATTATGAAGACATACAGCTGGTACAGCAAGTAACTAGAAAGACATTTATT
>CM021765.1:9769914-9794804 GCA_011076525.1 Nettapus auritus
TTAGTTTTAAACCTATAGTGAACACTCTTCTGCTTTACCTTCAGCTGCAGTTGTTCAACTCTAATACTAAAATGTAAAAAAATAAATGGTGAGTATTCACAGTAATATTGAATTATTTATTGCAATAAGATGATGTCTTGCTTTGCTGAAGCACAGCTGTCTATTGGAAGATGGACTTCTGGTTCTCAAGATAGTGTTAGAATTCTGCAGAAATAATTCTTGCTTCAACAGCACTTTTTGGTAGACAGAAGATTCTGTTTGTGCAAGCTCCATGGATTGTGGGTGGAAGGAAACATAATCACAGAATCATAGAATTGTAAGGGATGGAAGGGACCTCAAGAGCTCATCGGGTCCAACCCCCCTGCCAAAGCAGGTTCTCTAGAGCAGGTTGCCCAGGTAGGCATCCATTCAGGCCTTGAATATCTCCAGAGAAGAAGACTCCACAACCTCCCGGGGCAACCTATTCCAGTTCTCCATCACTCTTACCGTGAAGAGGTTCTTTTGCATGTTGGCGCAGAACTTCCTGTGAACATTTTGTGGCCATCATTTTGACATGGATCCTCATCAGCCTATTTAGGTCTTCATATTTTTTCATAGGATTAGGGATCATATGCTGAAGTCCTGTTCATGTTTACATTATCAAAGTATTACATTACTCTCTTTAAAATATACCCAACTGCAGTTAATAAAACTAAAAAAAATTCTCAGTTAGAGAAGTGGGTGTTACCATCTCCATCTCTGAGATCAGGCACAGAGAATAAGTCTAAGATCACAGAGAACTAGTAAGGGACAGGAGATTGAACTAGACATCGATTTTAGACTCTCTCTAATGATTTCCCATATTTACAGTTCCCTTGCAGCTCTGTACAATTTCCTTTTTCAAATCAAGTTCTCAAGAACGTACCTTGGATTTCTCAGATTTTATGCCATGGTACTAAAAATTTTAATCTTCTAAATATTATGATCATATCCTAATATAGCTGAAACCAAAATGCTATTGATTTAAGCAATACAGCTACATAAGCAGCATTTGAATTGCTCATTTCTGGAAGACATTGTGTGTCATTACATAGTGTTATAGATAACTATAGCTGTACCATTTCCAGGTCACTAGATACCTATGAGACAAAAGGTGGTAAAATACTGCAAGGAAATGCCCATATTCTGTCAATGAACAATACACAGAGCTCTCAGAAATTCATTAGTTTAATCTCTCAGGGTATCAAAACAGATAAAGACCTAAGGAAATGAAATTAGTTCTAACAAAATAATTATTTATTTTTGATCATATGCCTATGATGACACTATGCTATTACTCATCTCTTCATCTCACACTGAAAGATTATGGAAATTCTTAGGTTTATTATATACACTTTCAGAATTATAAATGCAACAGGTTCAGAAGGAGTTGTACTTCACATTATACTCAAATGCTTTTAAGGCAAATTGGGTGACCTTCACTTAATTTTACTAGTAGGGAACGCATACCCAAAACAAGTACCAAATACCAGTTTCCTCTGCTGTAAAAATCTGTGGAGGTTTCTTATACCCAAACATTCCTCAAGTGAACATGCACAGAGGTGCATCATACAGCCTTTAATTTTCTCCTGGGATTCCTTTTAGCATAGACCAATTTGCTCTTTCTAAGACTGACTCTGGTTCTGGAGGCAGCATGCTCATCTCTCAACAGAGTGGAGGACATGCTTGTTTCTTTGTTTTCTATAACAACGGTCAGCAATAACACAGCTAGTCCTGCACCACAAAATGCTCCATTTTCCTCTCCATTCCATATGATAGCTTCTTGCTGTCCATACACCATCAAAATCAGGCTACAGTAAGAAACTCTAATTATCTCAGGCTCTCCCTGCCTATCATCAGAAAATTAACTTTTGTGTTCCTGGACCATAAGGCAACATAACGGTGATCAGAAGACACAGGTATAATGACAAAGCAGTGTGAATGCGTTCGGTTTTCTATAGAGGGTGCTTGTCTGCAGCAGTCAACTGCAAGATGCTGTTGTACACCAATGTCTGGAAACCTAAGATTGTTCTCTAGGAAATACCTAGATTGCCTTCAGAAATGTGGATGTAACATGAATATTCATAATCAGAAAGTGTAAAAATAAACCTTGCCTGCTGATCAATAATATGCAATACTTTGCTTTCCTGTTTCCTGTGAATAAACAGTACAATTTTCCAGTAGGATTTGAAGACAGGCCCTGTAAGAGCATATGTTCTTTATACTCTTACACTTTAAAATGCAGCCATCTCTCTAAGTGCACACAAAAGGAAAAATAGGAGGAGCAATCCTGCTAAAAGAAACCATGGCTATCTTTGCACCTCATGTACATGCATGTAGCATGATAATCCTATAGACTGTAGCCACAAAGTGTAGGAAAGTAAAGCTGGTTTTGGTTTATAGTTGGCTTCTTGTTCATTTTTTTTGCTTTTCTTTGTCATGCCTTTTTTTTTTTTTTTCCTAGCATCTCAGTTCTTAATTGTGTAATAGGATGATTTGGGTTTTAAAAACATACACAAAGAAAATCATAACTCAAAATGAACATTGCCACACTCAAGAAGCTTTTCAGAAGGAGTTTTCTGTGACTCTAAATCCTTTGGCATAAAGTGCAGGGCTCTTGCAAGCTCCAGAAGAGCATTTTCTGCCTATTTTGGAAGCAGTAATTGTATTATATACTTTTGGAAAGCTGAAAATTCTGGGGAGTGTTTGTATGTATCTTTATTATCTCTACTATTTTATTTCTAATTCAACTACTTTTAATATTCCAAGTCACTAGACTGGAACAGAAGGAGTTTGTACTAACATACACCACCATGGGACAAAATATCTGTTTACATATTTTCTTAATTCTGTTTTCTGGCCATCTGGCATCCATTCAGCAAATAACTCTAGCAGATGCTCATCATGTAGCAGCATTTAGACATATTTTATTTAAATTTCCAAGTTTAACCTACTCACCCTTGGTCCATCTATGCTGATAGACATACTCAATCTCAGAAGACAATTCAACTTATTTTAAGATAAATGTATAAATCAGCTCAGACGTTTACATTTAGACAATTGAACCAGACAAAATTTATGCCAGTGAAATTTGCATGGTCATTTAAATGTATTGCTGAATGAGCCTTGATAACATGGACCAATGGAAGACAGCTATTTACTTCTGTCTTGGGTAATTTTGGTGGGCAGCAGGCATATGATTAGAGTTAGGGTAGCACAATCCATAATAATCAATCCTTGGAAGCTGAAATTTAATTTACTATTTTTACATAATTTCAAATAGCTATGGTCAGCAGTACAGTGATTGTCAATTATACATCCCCTGATCTACAGAAGTAGTCATTTAAGACTAATAACAGAACTAATTAACCTTTGACAGCATGGAGTGTGATAGTTCTGCAAGAGTAACAGCTTGTTTTTCCATCCCAATGGCAAATTCAGACCTCTAAACTTCTCAAAATACCATGTAGTAATTTAGTTAATTAACTATTTTAATTGCTAATGGATTTGTATTAAGTCCCATCCCCTAAAAAGAAGTGCTCTGTCACATAAAACAAACAAACAAACAGAAAAAAAAACACCAAAATGTTTAGTCATAGCTATGTATTTGAAGATTTTTTTAGCTACTGTTAATGTGTTCCTAAAGTGAACACAATATTGTGGTCTTCCTTTAACATCAGTAAGTTTGTGTTTGATATATATGGAAAATGTAAAATATAATACAAAATCGGTTTGCATATAGACTGTCCCTGTCAATATTTGCTCCATCATATGTTTGTGTAAAGCAATTGCACTTTTTTGTTTGTTTGTTTTTCCTTCCAGCCATTGACTGTTGGCTATATTAGAAAGTAATTTTTAAAAATATTTTATTATATGGTTCTTAGCCTCTGTGATAATCCTAGTTTGCACCTGTTTCATCTGTAATTCTTTTTTTTTCTTTCAAGAAAACAGTAATATTGAAATTTTAAATGTTTTTCCACTGTTTTAGAAAGCTATATTAGTGCTTTCATAGAAAGATATTAAACGTTTTTTTACACTGTAGCATCTGCTTATCATCATGCAATCATTAGAAAAATATCCACAATCAATTCTATTCACACATCAATTATTACTGACGTTTTCTAAAATTATAGAAAAATGCAAAAGTTTACACCTGGGCACTATATTCTGAGATATTCTTACCAGTGCAATCCTCAAGGTCATCCCATTACATGACATCCCAATCAACATCATTTCTGCTATATCAGTCAAAGTGCATTCATGTCCACCTTGGCCAGCTGTGAACTCTCTCAACAGCTCATAAACAGCCCTATATTAACACTTCCCCTCATTAGTTTGTTTCTTTATATATATATCCTTGTAAAGAATCAAATCCACAGACCAATGTAGATTTGAATTAAGGACACATGTTATGAAAGTACCTGAAAGAATGGAAGGAAGAGGAATTTCTCCTGACTATTCAAAATTCTTCTAGGATTTAAAACGGTGGATTATTTTAGTGCAATGTATCATAAAGCTGGTGGTAAGGCTTTTTCCTTGCATGCTGTGGGAGAAATGAAAATTAGTATGGAAGCACAAGAGAGCTATCATGCCTCGTGTGCTCACAGCTGGAGATCATTGTTTTCCCCATGAGGCCTAAGTAGTGCAGCAGAATTGTTTGTCGTAGAGTATCTGGGGATAATGGAAAATTTCCACATAGTGAGACATGGCACTGGAACTTTCAATCACATTCTAAGCATATCTCCTTTTTTTCTAGCTTTCGGAGTCACAGATAGCATCCTACCCACCTTATCTTGTTTTAGGTTGAAAGCACATGTAAGTGAACAAAATTTTTTAAAAAGGTGCTAAGGTACTCAGGAAAGATATCCTATCAAATACTGTGAATAAATCTTAAAGGACAGAGAGGGAATAAGGTAAAATAAATAACCCTAGAAACTGTGGTTAACTAAAGATTGCCTGAAACTAACATTAGGTTGTGCTGGAGGCTTTTCAGTCAATCATTGGAGTCAGTGCAGGAACTGATATTGATCAAAAAGCCATACTGATGCAGCATCTTTCAGTCAGATATGCCACAGTGTTATTCAGTAGTTTATACACAGTGTAGAGGATTTTTTATTTATTTATTTATTTATTTATTTTCCTCTAGCCATTTCCAGTCATTCAAAATCCACAGTTTAGCCAGACTGGACCCATTAGGCACTCAGCATTTTCCAAAGCAAGGGCATTAAAACTTGATGACACACCTGATGGAACCAATTAATGAAAAACAGAGACATTTTTAGCCTTTCCCCCTTTTATCCCAATGTTGGTACCATCAAAAGTTGCAGACTCTGTTCTCTTTTCACAAACACATAATACAAAGCAAGATCCTACCACTGTATGTTCAATCATATAGGAAGGGTTTTTGGAATTTTAAATATAATGAAAGAATCACTTGCCTACTAAAAGTTCCTCTTCCACCTTATAGACTATGGGTGAAACACTGATTCAGCTGAAACCCAATTGCAAATTTGTTATTGACTGTAACTAAATCAGATTCCAGCTTTAATTTGTGAGAAAAGTTGAGGGGCCAGCTTTTAGATGTGATTATCTGTAATTAATTTTTCTCCATGATCCCTAAAAATATTTTATAGAGGAAAAACAGAATGTATGATTGTTCATGGACATTTCTGAAATAGCACCTGGATTCTTTAGTGAGATATTTTTTAAATTTGGTTATACATTTCAGATACATGCAAGTAATCTCTAAATATTGCCTAGTAGCTTTCTACTCTTTAAGAGAGAAGGTTCTTCAGATGTATCATAATTATTTAATTTCTTCAGAATTGCTTTGCTCCTTGCAACATCTTGGCACCAGTCTCTAGAATTTCCTGGTAATGCGTTAAATCTTCAGCATGCTGTCACCAGAAACTAGATCCCAAAGACTTCCAGAAGCTTGACTGTTTTTTCCACTAATGTCTGAAGAGAAGAGGAGGGTGAAAAAATATTTTACAGTAGCAGATATATTGATATAGAAGCACAGACGCTATTATGGTATGATGCTATTATAGATGGCATTGTGGTGAAGACTTGGGCTCCGCTTGTACCACTGCAGTCAGAGTATGTAGCCCTAGTGTGCTGTCTGGCCTTGATACAGTCTTGCATGGGAAAGGCAAAACAGCTCTGCCTAAATTTCATTCTCTGCCTTATCTCCATCTCTGGACTGATTTAGAGAAAAATCCATACACTGTAGAAACAATGGGCTTGTATTTCTGCCCCCATAAGAAAAGAAATCAGTTACTTTTAAAGGTCACAGTGAGTACTTTCTTTTAAATTATGTAAATTATATTGCTCCATACAAGGAAGAAGGTGAAATGTTAACTTCACCAGTCTCTTAATTCATTGCCTTTCAGAATCTTACTTTTCAACACCCTATTAAACATTGTTTGTTTGTTTTAAAAAAGAGATAACTTCTGAATTTTGTAGTAAAGTCTTCTAAAAAGGTGATTTGTAGTGATCATTACATGACTTGTTATGACTTCCAGTGAAATTTATGTTCTTTTGAACAAAGCTCCTTCAAAGCAAATACATTCTGAAGCATATAATCTGTTTATGCAAGTGTACTGCATGTATCTACAATTTGTTCATCCTAGCAAAACATTATCCTTAATAATCCTGAATACCCCTAAATACTATAATCTGTCCTAAAACAACCAAACCAAACTAAACCAAAAATGGAGAAACAAAGAAAAAATATATATATATCAAAACCCAAACCAACAACAAAACAGAAATTTTTACTTCTTTCCACGTTACTTAAGGTACATTCATTTTCCATTTACTTTAATGAGATGTTTTTTTTCTGCTCTTCCAGGTAAAACACAGGTTATGGGTGAAATCAAGATTGCATTAAAAAAGGAAATGAAGACAGATGGAGAACAGCTGATAGTAGAAATCCTTCAGTGCAGAAATATCACATACAAATTTAAATCTCCAGATCATCTACCAGGTATTAGAAAGAAACCAACTTCACAATACTATTAAAACACTAAGTAGGATGTATCTGAAGTCTTTTAACACCATTAAAATGGGAAAGAAAATTACTTCCTAATCAGTATGATATATTCTATAGGATATCTTTTGAAGTGTTCTTCATTCCTATGAATAACTTTAATGAAAGTAAAGTCATTTCATAGAAGCAAATTAACTCTCAGAAGTTAGTCTTCATTTTAATGTACTTCTGATTGTTAAAAATTAATCCTTTTTTAACTTCAATAAAAATGGTAACTCAGGTTATAAAAGAACAATGATATTTAGTGAAATTTTGTATTTTGGTGAAAAGGCTTACTAAAAGTTAAAAACTTATGTTAGTAATAATATTTTCATACACACATGAAGACATCAAGTTATTTGATCTTTTCATGACAATGCTGTAAGCACAAAGTAATTTCCTTGGATTTAGTAGGGTAGTTCTATTTTTGCACAATGTGAATGAGACCAGAACATGGCTCAGTAGAGTACCTTGTTCTGTTTCATCTCAATATTCCCCCTGCACTGAAATCATTAACAAAAAAGTTTATTTAAAAGGTTTTGTATTTAACTTGTTGAATTGCTGTTGAATTCCACAGACCTGTATGTGAAGCTGTATGTTGTCAACATCTCTACACAAAAGAGAGTAATTAAGAAGAAAACCAGAGTCTGCAGGCATGACCGAGAGCCTTCGTTCAATGAAACATTTAGATTTAGTTTGAGTCCTGCTGGGCATTCTCTTCAGGTAATTCTGCATCTTATTAAGACCTAATTTTGTATGTTGTCCATGCTGTGTTATGGGCATTTGAGATCAATTTTCTATCCCAGTTGTCTGCTGAAAAGAGAAAATTACATAGGAAATAACACAATTATGTAATAATGAGAATATGGAGATGGAGGAGACTTAATATTATTATTTAATTCATCATCCCCTGCACTAAGGAAGAATATTTATAGACCAAATCTGAAAGTTTAAGGTTTTACTTGTTCTTAAAATCCCCTAGAGAAGGAAATTAAACATCTTCCAAAAATAGTTTTCTATATATTTGGAAAGTTTAGTGTATTATCTAACTTAAATATGCCCTATTTTTAATCAAGCTTACTTATCTTTAAGTATCCTCACAGAGAACACAATACAATGGATAACCTTTTAATTAAAAAACAAAACAAACAAACAAACAAAAAAAACTCTACATACAAAAAGGTTGTTATGTTTCTTCTCTCTCTTTTTCTAGACTAAATAATCCAGATTTCTTAGATATGCCTGTTGCTTAAATAAATTTTATCATTCTTTCATCATCTTCTTTAAAGGTTGTGGTGCCTAAAATCAGAAACAATAATAATGAATTCAGACATTGTAGAATCACAGATTATGCCAAGCAAATATTCCCTGTGTATGTTTGTAAAGGGGATTTTGGTCTGTGTATTTGTATTTTTCATCTGTGTCACATCAAATTATTTTATTCTATTGTATTTCATTGTATTGTATTTATTTTATTTTATTTATTTTAATTATTTATTTAGGTGGGAATTCAGGAATAGTGTTAACGCAGATTTGATCACTTGGTTATATATGGTTATTTGGAGGGGTAGGATTCACTTTATATACTTTCATGAACTTTCATATGAGTAGATAGCTAAATTACTCAGGCTTCATCTAGTCAGTGGAGATGATGGACAATTCTAGTGGTATCTGCTTGCTAATCTTAAAAGCAAATGGAGGGAATAGTTGGGTGTACCAGCATCTGCCAGATATACCTTTAAATCTGGATGACTGATTTAAACAAGACAAGTAGGTTTTGATTACTAACCTTAGATTGGAAATCTATATGCCTACATTATGCTTATTGGTTGTATTGTTAAAATTAAAACTAAAATGGAATTTATTTAGAAAAGGACACCAACAAAAATAGATGCTATTTTCCCTGTGTTAAGGCATTCTAGCATGCTTATTGATTAAATAGATTAAGTATATGTATTAAAGATGTTATATGTTAAATGGGAAAATCTGGAATGATCAATAATCTTGTCAAAATTGAAGAGGTGACATTCCTGTAAAAACTATGCTTCCAGTGGTAGTTCAAAGGATTGAACCCAATAAAGAAGAACCCACAGAGTCCTGTGGGAAAATGAGCCATCAAATTGTTAAGGAGTAAGGGATACTAGGAAGGTAGCCATAGGAACAGTCAGCCTGAGATTTAGCAACATCTCACGCTGCAACATCTCGGGGGGGGAGAAAAAAAAAAAAAAGAAAAAAAAAGTTGACTGTTTTTCATTGTCTTTTACATAACTGTCATGGAAATTCACTTTCCCTGTCCCTGAGTACAGAGCTGGATGGTCTCAAGAAAAACTGGCAAACAGCAAGTTTAAAACAAGAAGATGTTACTTCTTCATGCAGCTTGGAGTCTGAGCTGTAAAATCTATCACAATAGGTTATTGTGGATGCTAAATGTTTTCATGAAAAATGTACCTGGAGAAAATGATTGGACAAATTCATGGGAAAAATCTGTTGTAGACTATTAATACAAATATGCTACTTTTGAGTCAGGAAGTCAATGATCCATAGAATGTAGTAGGTATCTTGGGAATGTTCCACTACATGATTGTTCTTCTACTGTGCATACGCAGTGTACTACCTTATACACTTTTTGGAAGCAGAACACTTGCCTGGAGAGATCTTTGGTCTGACTCAGTACATCTGTTTTTATATATTCATCATGCTTATCAGTCAATCTGTTCATACTGGAAAGCATGAAACTGGCTGATTTGAATGCTGAATACATAGGGTCAAAGAGATGGACATTGTCAAGAGATTTGGACAAGAAGGAAAGGAAACCAAAACAGAATATACAGAACAAAAATGGAGCTAGGAGATAGGGGAAGAAAATAAGACAAGGGAGAGGGAATAAGAGAAAACTGAACATGGTAATCATATAAAGAACATCGTGAAGAGAGATGAGAATCAGCTACAGACAGAAGTTAGGAAAAGTTCTGCACTCCAAAAACCAGTAGAGAGATAAGGAAAAAAAAAAAAAAAAAAAAAAAAGCTTATTGGGAATAAGAAAACAAAAAATCATCTGAGCATTAGAAATTGAGACAAGCTCAATCGGGATAAGAAGGCTGGAATTTAAAGCCGGGAGCAGGAAAGAAACAATACTGAGAGAAGAAACAAGATAGATTTTTAGGGATCCAGCTGGGAGGAACGGAGAAAAGAATCAAGGACAGAAGTGTCAGAAAATTTCTGTTAGATTTTTTTTCTGTCCCAAAAGTGTTGATGTGACAGAATCAAAACATTCTGCAGAAAACATTTTGACAGGTTTCAGACAGGCATTTGCCTCAGCCCCTGGCAGCTCACTTTCTTGATTTCCCTGTTCCTTGGCAACCCACCTGGGACCCTTCTGGAAAGCACTGGGCTCTTGGCTGCTTTGCCTTATTCCTAGCTGGCTCCTGGCTGACTAGCTGGCTGCAATTAGAAATACAGAATGTTCTATGCAAAGGTAATCAAAAAAGCCCAGAAGAATGTTTTTCACAGATGTTTTGCCAGCTTCTGGGCCATCCACACTTTCAGGAGACACTGAACCAAGTGACATAGAAAGCCGCTAGTAAAAGACATAGCTACCTGGTTTCCCCAGATACAGGCTTTCTGATGAATGCAGCGGGGTTCTCGAATAGTTCTGTGCCTATTGATCCTTTATTTGGTCCTCCCTCATCAAACCTGTTGAATGAGACACATGGATGTGTCCAAGCTGTCCAGATAAGTATCTTATGTACTAACTGATATTAAAACTGGCCAGTGAACTGGGAAACTCATCCAGAAAAATGACTGTAAATTTCTTTCTCCCTCTTTCATTTCATTTATTTATTTATTTATTTGTTTGTTTTTCTGTTGTAAAGTTTGCATTTTTTTACTTTATTTCCCAAATCAGAATGAAAAATGTTCAGAAATGTTAATATTCTTGATTACTGGAAACTATGGCTCTACTGTTCTGTTAAATGTCGATGTACTGTATGGTCTTCAAAATCTCTGTGGAGTACAAATTTCTTCAGTTCTGCCATTCTTCTGCTGTTAGCCTAGATCTGTGAAACCAAGCAACAAAATACCCCATTTTCTCTCCTGCTGGTTCACATGGAGGGTGATAGCCTCCTACTGTTATCAGTTACTTCAGTTGCTCACTGCCTGAGCTCTGCTCAGTGACTGTGAATATTACTAACCTGCTGATAACCCTGTCATGCATTTTTTAATAAGTTTCTTCTCCTTTTGGAAAACAGTTAATAGAATATAAAAGCACTGAGATGGCTAATTTGGTTAAACAAAAATTAAGAAATGCTAGAAATTATCTGATTGATAACCCTGAAGCATATCTATTATTAAATGCATTCCTTCCAGAAACATCTAAAAGGAACCTATAAATCCAAAGGATTAATCAGGTCATAGAATCACAGAATCACTTAGGTTGGAAAAGACCTCTAAGATCTAGTCCAACTGCTAACCTAGAACTGCCAGCTCTACCACTACACCCCATCCCTAAGCACCACATCTGCACATCTACTGCCAACTCTATTTCCATTCACTACAACACTTTTGACCCAGCCACACAGCCAGTTTTTATCCAGTGAAACGAATGCCTATCTGAGCCATGAGCAGCCAGTTTCTTCAGGAGAATACTGTGGGAAATAGCGTCAAATACTTTAGTAAAGTCTAGGTAGACAACATCCACAGACTTTCCCCTCATCCACTAAGTGGGTCACCTTGTCACAGAAATAGATCAGGTTAGTCAGGCAGGACCTCCCTTCCATAAACCCATGCTGACTAGGCCTGATCACCTGTTTTTCACAGAATCACAGAATCATTTAGGTTGGAAGAGACCTCCAGGATCACCTAGTCCAACCTCTGACCTAACACTAACAAGTCCTCCAATAAACCATATCACTAAGCTCTACATCTAAACGTCTTTTAAAGACCTCCAGGGGTGGTGACTCAACCACTTCCCTGGCCAGCCCATTCCAATGCCTAACAACCCTTTCAGTAAAGAATTTTTTCCTAGTACCCAACCTAAACCTCCCCTGGCACAACTTTAGCTCATTCCCCCTCATCCTATCACTGGGCACATGAGAGAATAGGCCAATCCCCACCTCACTACAGCCTCCTTTAAGGTACCTGTATAGAGTGATAAGGTCTCCCCTGAGCCTCCCCTCCCTCCTCTTCTCCAGGCTAAACAACCCCAGCTCCCTCAGCTGCTCCTCATAAGACTTGTTCTCCAGACCCCTCACCAGCTTCATTGCCCTTCTCTGGACAAACTCGAGCACCTCAATGTCCTTCCCAAACTGGACTGGGACAAAGGGGCCCAAAACTGAACACAATACTCAAGGTGCGGCCTCACCAGAGCCAAGTACAGGGGGACAATCACTTCCCTAGTCTTGCTGGCCGCACTGTTTCTGTTTTCCCATATGTACAATGTAATGGCACTCAAAATTATCTGCTTCATGACCTTCCCTGATACTGAGGTCAGACTGACAAGCTTGTAGTTTCCCTGTAGAGAAGATGGCTGTTGATTGTGTGACATTAAACTGCTTAGTTTGAAAAGATGGTGCCTGAATGATAATCTTGGAGAGTCTTGAACACCCAGTCTGCATAGCTCACAGAGGTCTAATATTGGTCTAATACTTCCCCTTCCCACTCTGTGTGGCTGAGGCATCATGTAATCAATACTGTGGCTCTCAGCAGAGACACAGAATCATAGAACACAGAATCACAGAATCATACAGTCATAGAAAGGCTTGGGTTGGAAGGGACCTTAAAAATCATTTAGTTCCACACACCCCACCTCTGCCATGGGCAGGGATGCCATCCACTAGATCAGGTTGCCCAGGGCCTCATCCAATCTGGTCTTGAACACCTCCAGGCATGGGGCATCAACAACTTCACTGGGCATCCCTGCACGTAGCAGGGATGAGATTCCAGAGCAACTCCAGTTTTTAGTTTAGACATCTTACTCACATCAGAAGCCAAAACTCGACTTTATCACACGCTATTCTGCTTTAAGTTATAGTTTTTATATAACGCACCCTCTAACATCCATGAACTTAAAAGGGATGGTACAATGGCTGCAAAAAGCTTTAACCTGTAACTTAATACTTGACCCTATGTTTGTCTTTGGCAACCAGCAGATTAACAAATTGCTCGCTAAAGTTAAAGACTGTCATCTTCTAGTTGCTACATACCATGACAATATAACAGAAGAAGGGGAAAGTTCAATTTTCATTGGGTTTCCTTTCTGTTGGGAAGATGACCATACATGAAAAGTTGTGGTCAGTGTTTGTATCCTCTTCTGTGGTACTAAGACAGAGCTTAATATTTCTCAATCTTTTGTGTTTGCCAACAAATACAGAATGTTACTATGCACACTAATAACTATATATTTATTATTATTTTCCCAGATTCTGCTTGTCTCCAATGGAGGGAAGTTTATGAAAAAGACACTGATTGGGGAAGCTTATATCTGGCTGGACAAAGTGGATCTAAGGAAAAGAATAGTAAACTGGCACAAACTATTGGTCAGCTCCGCACAAGCACACTGAGCAGAGCTGTCTGCTTGGCGCACAAAACCTTCAGTGTCTGCTATAAACAGCATCACTCCAAGACTATAGTTTGATATCATTGTATTTAGCTAGTCTTTCAGAATACAAAGTAGAAAAGAGCAGTCTCTGGGCTACATAGCACACTTAAATGAGGGCTAGTACACTTGTTTTGCTGTAAGAGACAGCAAAGTAAAAAACAAAAACAACAAAAACTGAGCCCAGAAGTTAAAATGAGGCTGTTTGAAATGAAGACTGCTATGAGGGCTCTCTGTTGTTGGACTCTTTATGAAGAGAGTAGCTGTGAAGGAAATAATGAAGGCTGGAAGGCAGGTAGGTGTTAATGCAGAGTTCAGCTGCAACTGGAGGTAGTGTGACGGAAAGAGCAGTCCGGTTTTCTGTGCAACCAGAAGGAAATCATTTTATGCAAAAGCACCTGGGGTGACTGACTTTCCAAATCTCACTTATCAGAAGTGCAAATTTGTTCTCTGCACCTTAGGATCTCTGATAATTTGCTGTAGTGAGATTATGCCACTTGACACAAACTGCTAGGTGTTTGTAAGAGTGGTAATGTTATTTTATGTTACTTCTTTCCTTCTTTATTTTTCCTTTAAGTACTATGTTGTGGAGAATTAGACCCGATTGTTTCATATGTTTCTGTGTGTTAATGGATATAAACCACTGTCCTAGAATGTAATGGAAAAAAAAAAAAAAAAAAAACTTTCTAATGGTCTATAATTTGGGATGTGGTTTTAAAGAGAAATGTCAAGATGTAAAATGCAATACATCAGGAAGAAAAAAAAAATCTTGTTTTGATGTCAGTGTCACTGTACTTCACCTTACCTTTTGAATCAGCAGTTTTAACAAAGTTTGGAATTGAGGAGATTTAAGCACTGGGGACTAGCACAACTATTTCAAGCAGCTCTATTTTTCAGCAATCAGCCTTATTCCAAACCTGTAAAGAGATAATGAACTCTAGATTATCCTGTAGGCACTTTGGAGCAGTAGACCCACTGTGCTCTGTATCAACATCGCCTCAAATCTAAGGAAAGGGATACAAGGACAGTTACTGCCTGGAGGCTCTTGCATTAAGGAGAGTTGAGAATATCCTCTTACTATCTCAGGTGAATGTCTGAGTACTGAGTTATGAAATAAGTAAATAGGAAGGTAACTTGCAACACTTAAGACTATCAATAATTCCACTGTCAAAGTCTGCAAACTTTCCAAAGTTTGCAACTGAGCAGTTAGCTCTCTTTGGACAAAAACTATTGCATGGGATGGTTTAGTCAATGTGATACTTTTTCCTTCTTACCATGTTTGGACAATAAAGGAGAGCTTTTTTCTTCCATTCCTGAAAGTGTAGCATTAAAAAAAAAAAAAAAAAAAAATGATTCACTATATTATTATCTCTCTTGCTACTCAGAAGTCAGTTAATATTTCACTGTTCATTAGAAAGCGATTTCCCTTGAAATATTACCTCATGACCTTTGCATATTTAAAAAGAAAATTACCTAAATTCTGCACTTCAGACTTTTGTTTTTCTTCACTAACAAGGACATTTCACAAATCGTTTAATGTATGTCTTCATACGTCTTCTGAATATCATTGTATGTAACACACTTCCACAGGTTGCACGAGACCAATTGAAAATATTATTTTGGAAAATAATATGTGCTTTAAAAAGGGAAAAATAAGGCTCAACTCATTCTATAGCTGCACTGGCCATGAAAAAGCCACACTAATTAATCTGGAGACACTTCCCACATACAGTTTTTGATTTATATTTACCAACTTCAACAGCATCGAAAAAGATGAGAAGAAACAGAAAAATTTAACATTAATTTAACATTAATTTAACAAATTAAATACATACCAAGAAAACTGCCATTAACTAGTTCATAACCCTCCGTTAGCCTGCTGACTTGCAAGCAGAACAGTCTTATCTAAATCTTTTGTGATACCTTAAAAACACAACATCACTGACAGTGGAAGTGGGATGTGTGCTTTGATGTTGAATTTTATGTTTTCACCAATATATGTATACCCTACCTCTCATATATTTTAAAACAGTCATCTGGAGTTATTGTAAACATCCTACATGTTTTGGTGTTGTGTATGTTTTTATAAGATGATAAATACTTAAAAGAAAAACAATCCCCAATCAAACCAAAAAATCATATGTGGATATATTTGATGTGTTGCTCTTTTGGTGGGTTATTTTGCATTCCTGAGGGCTATAATGTGGGAAATTTTTTTTGTTTGCTTTGTTTTGCTTAAAAAAAAAAAAAAAAAAAAAAAAAAAAAGTCCAGTTTCAATTACTGTGTGAAGTACAAGCCATGAGGTGTGCAATTTTGTGCAAACTGCTGGTAATTTTGTTCTTGCTAAGATTTATTATAAAGATATAAAGACAGCAAGTCATGCCAGTAGTTGCTATGGAGATTTCCAGCAGGAACGAGCACTATCTCGCTGCCTTACTGGGAAGCCTGTAATCATCACTCTTAATTGAGAAAGCAGACAGGCATGCTTTGCTCTCACACACATACAAATGTGGCCAATATTTTTATAATGTAGTTGTGCTGGTTGGTATAGCTGTGGCTGTATGGAACAACTACCTTTGCCTGCTAAGCAGCTGTCAGCAACTGGTTTAATTCAAGCATTATTAATTCTATGAAAAATACACAAAATGTTGCTGGATTTTGAAAAGGTAGTTTTGGATTCCCATCATGAAAAGCAAAGAGTAGAGTTTGTCAGGAATGAGGCACTGCCTCAGCTAGATGCAGCAAGGATAGGTCTCTTTTGATGTCACACAGGACAAGCTAGTGACAGACCATGCCCTCTCTCTTTTCTGAGGCAGCATCATTCAGAGGTCAGAGGATGCTTCCAAAGTGTGCCAAGTTCCTTTTTTTGACCAAATTTCTAGGTTGTACTGGAATCACACTATGCAACACAGATTCATGTTTGAATGCTTTTTTTCTTTTTTTTCTTGTTTTATGAATGAAGTCAGGAAAAACTCTCTTGTGACAATGTTTTTAAAAAATTATCAAACAAGGACTATTAGTATTTTTTTTACTTTTTTGTATATATCTTAGTATATTTTTTTCACTTTTTTCTCATTATTTTTTGTTTCTGTTATCTGGCCAAAAATGCTTAGATGTGGCAAGAGCTTTTATCATTTCTGAGTGATTGATTATTAACGAGTTCACACATTTCTACAGTTGCTTCAAAGACGCATATTGCAGGGAGGCAATAGCAGAGGTATTTAAACTTTTTTTATTCATAAATCTGCTGAGTCAACAGAGATCGAAGCTGCTTCTTTGTTCAAGCCCTTGTGTAGTGGAAACAAATGAAAAATGAACAGAAGCACAGTGTGTGTGTTTACAAATGACAGGGATTTCTAATGTTATCGTTATTATTATGCATACAATAAGCAGCAAACACTTTTTTTTTTCCAGATTAAAACTAGACATGAGAGTTTCTATGATGAATGTTGAGCTAGTTCTTTATCATTACACTCTAAAGGGATAGTATCCAGGGGCAATGAGTGCTGCTTCTTTATTATTACCCACATTTTTACATTGCATGGATCTAGTGTGGAAGAAACAAAAACCCAATCCAAACCAGCTAAAGTCAATAACAATTGCTCTGTTGACTTAAACTGGCTTTAAATCAAAACCTATGAAATATTTGAGTTATTTTTCTGGATGCTGGGTGTTTGCATGGTTAGGCTGTGGGATATGGTAGCTGGTAACCAGCTGATATTGATTCTTACTTTGAGGATGATGAAGAAAAAGAAGACATCTATTATATTGTATGCTAGTGTGTGCCCTACAGAGGTTATTTAATTAGGATTTAGTTTCATGAAGATATCATAAAGATGTTAATAGTATTTTTTTAAATTATTATTTGAATCATAACTGACACTATTTTTAAGTACTTTATTTTCATTGCTACAATACTGAATGTCCCAGATTCCATTATTTGAGTATATATCTATATATGTACATACCTATGTGAATAACAGAGAAAATTTGCATTTGTGTGAGTGTAACTTATAAAGGAAATGAAACAGAGAGGAAATTTAGTGTAAGTATCCACCTACATTATATTTAAACCCTATTCCTCCATGCCTTGTGAATTTTTGATACACCTGGCATGTAGGATCTGTTGCTCTTTAAGAATACATGCTGCCTTTAGAAGGAAAACAGATGGAATAGGCAAATCCGGATACTCTCTCTTTAAGTCATAAAAAGCATTTTGATGTTTTCTACGTGTTTTGGTTTATTATTTTAAAAATATTAATAAGCAGATATGCTGGTGAGCTCAAAAAGTTATATAATATATATATCCATAACTCAAAATAGAAGATTTGAGAGAAAGCTGTTTTCTTAATTTGTTACCCTGTAAATAGGTACACATTTTTGTAAAACATTCTGAGTTTAAATTATTAGCTCCATCTGACATCCAAGCATGTGAATGTGTCCTTATTTGATTGTATCTTATAGATGTTCAGTGATGTGCTCAGGTGCTCAACAATGGCTGACTAGCGTGTGTGCTGTCATGCTACGGACAATGTGTACAGCATACCCAATGTTTAAAAAATACAAAAACACACCAAAAAAAATCACAAAAACACACAAAAAAATAGTCCTTGAAAATATGTAATGTTTCCACAGTGAATGTTGCATGCATAGATGGCAGTTCATTAATACTCATTTTGTTTTGAATTTTCTTTATTTTTTATTTTGCTTCCAGATTCATCAGACAAAAACAACGAATTAAAAAAAAAAAAAAGAAAAAAAAAAAGAAAAAAAAAAAAACAGGCTTGTTCTAAAGGTTGTAAAAACTGACACAAAAGCAGTATGAGAATTGTACAAAAATGCTTGTAAATCTGTCTCAGTTTTCACTTTATGTATAAATCCATGTCATGTTTTTGTGATTGTATACAAGATGTATCTTGAGAAATTATGCAAATTGTGCTGTATAAAGGCTGTTACTTCAGTCTGACAAATAAATATTTAAAATATCTGTTTTGGTTTATTTTCTCTAATTAACATGAAAACCTATCTTGCTGATTCAAATTTCCCATTTGCTGACTACAATATTTTTATCATAATGCTGCATACGCTACCTGTATTCATCTGCTGTTCCTATTTTAGCACCAGCTCACCTCCCAGGGTAACTGCACCTCCACTAGTGTCCCACATTTAATTTTTAAATAAGGAATGGTTAGTTCTTCAAATCCTTTCTGCAAACACGTCAGAACCAGAATGACATATCAGAACCACATGCAGCTTTTTGATCTTCACACAGATTCACCTGTGGCTTCCTGTACAGAGAATAAATAAATGTACTGATATCAGTACAGTTACAGGAATATACAGAGTTTCGCCTCCTCACTGAGAAGAAAAGGTGAGTTAAAAATGCGGCCTAACTCTGCACATTTTAAGTACCCAGGTAGTATTAAAGGTAGTATTGGGTACCTCTTTCTGAGGAAACATTCATGGCTATGACCAACACTTAACCCCACACTGTGGAAATGTTTAGAAAAAAATTCTGACATGCTTAGAACTTCACAGGACAGAAAGATGGTTGAAATTAGCTGCCATGGAAGCTGTAGGTTTAGTTGAATGTAGCTCCAGGAAACTGTAGCTTACAGAAAGAAAATTCAAATATCCTTTCATACACACATGAAGAAGGATTAAATAATATGCTTCTTTTTAAATAATTAATAATATTTAAAAAATAATGTATGCTTGTTCAGTTAAAGTATTCAGC
Organism: Nettapus auritus; assembly: GCA_011076525.1. NCBI lineage: Eukaryota > Metazoa > Chordata > Aves > Anseriformes > Anatidae > Nettapus > Nettapus auritus. Next base: position 9,789,293 of record CM021765.1, read on the forward strand.
TAAGTGCAGAGAACTCATGAAATAATATTTTCTTACAGTTCTATTGCAGGGTTTAAGCTAGCAGCTATGCTAGCTTATGATGGAAAATGGGGAATCAGGCAATCCATGGAATATTTATTAAAATATAGGTTGAAATCAAAGCTTGTGTTGAGAGAAGTCACTGAAAAATATAGAGATTTATATTGGCATTCTGGTCCTTAAAACAGTTCCTCTGTTCTCAAATACTGTAATCAAATATCACATTGATACTGAGTTCATAGCATGATAAATACAGCCTCATGCTACAAATTGTGGTAACTGAGAGGCCGGGCTGCCCTCTTGCAGCATTGCCCAGCATTGCAACTACATTTCACTGATTTCACATTGCTAGAACTGCTTGAAGAGCTACTTGCAGCTTTTTATTTTTTATTTTTCAAATCAAAGTAAGTCTTACTTGTTTCCATCCCTTAGAATGCAGTCACATATCAAAGACATCTGCTTCTCTATTCAGTCTACCTTTATTTTCATTGTTCTTTCCCTTTAGGGCTTTGTTCTTAAGCTCTCTGTTTTAATAGGTTTTACAGATTTGCCCACTCAACACAATTTTGATTCACATATATTAGTAACTCATGCATGTCTAAGCATAAGAACTTGTTCACTTATACTTACAAATTATTAAAACAGTCACCAGAAACAAAGACCTCCAGGCACACTGTCCTGACCAAGAATCCCTGTGTACTCTGGGAGGTCTCTGCAAGGCTTTTCTTTCCAGGGACCTAAGAACTTGAGGCCTAACAGTTCTTACTGCCCCCCAGCAATGCCAACTTGTGAGTGTCCAACCCAACAGAATTCTGCAAATTCTTTAATTTTCTGCTTCCTTAGGGAGGCCAAACTCTCAGTGTCTCTAACAAGAACATGACAACTAATATATTTTCATGTCCATCTGTAGATGTGAATTAGTAAATTCCTTCCTTCATTCCCTTTCCTGGGAGACTTTCCTGACAACCTTATGCAGAAAGTGCACCATATATTTCTTGTAACCCTGCTTTATAAGGACTCAGAGTTCCACAAAATTTAAGTCTATCCTACTGCCAATTAAAGATATTTATGAATTCAGGTCATAAAATAACCACAATACTGTAATAAAAAGTATTATCAGAGATTTCTCCAGATCTGTGACACCAGCATTTACCACTTCTCAGCAGAAAAATAAATCTAAACAACTAAATATATACAGGTGGTTGGCTGATTTATCTATATCAGTGTAGCTAAAATGGTATGATAGTTTGCAGACTAGAACTAAGACACTGGAGGACCAACAGAAGAAGGCTAATTTCTAGTTTGGACAGGCTTGCTTTTGGACAGGCTGTTTGGATATTTTACTGTAGTTACCATTTTAGAGTGGCTACTTCTCTGGCTCTTCTGAAGGATCTAGTATTGCTTGGTCCCACAGTAATCCACTTACTGTGTCAAGATTTTTAAGTTATATGTCAGATGAACTTTTTAGCACACATGAAAAATACAAAATGAAACCTTTTTCAGCATACACTGTCAAATCTCAGAAAGTCCATGGTATCAGAATTTCAGTGTCCACAGGTGTTATAAAGATGAAATGCACAGCCAGCAAAGTTGGGGCTGCAGAAAATATACTGGTTGGTAGGGCTTTTACTGTACAGAGAGGTCTTGACAGTTAGGAGAAATGGACGGTGAGAATAGCATGCCCTTCTAATAAAGAAAGTTAACAGTATAATAGGATGTATTATCATGAATGCAAACAGCAGGTCCCAAAGGTGTTATTTAGCACCTGTGATAATTGACTGTATTGTGTGTAGATTTAGGCTTTCCAGCAGAAGACATTGGTGTCCCTGAGTAAGACCAATGGACTCTTCTTGAAAGTACACAGCAATAGGACAAGAGTCGCCAAAAACAAGTTGCCATGAGAAATTCTGTTCAGGTATTTGGAAAAATAAATAAATAAATAGTAATCACAGTGAGGGTAATAAAATGCTAGAAGAAGCTGCCCACAGAGGTAGCCTCTCTTTATTCAAAACAAGTAAACAAGTCCCTTAATACATGTGGACTTGCTTTGAGCAAGGGGTAGGGAGTTTGACTAGATGACCTGTCACTGTCCCTTTCAAACCATACTACTCTCTATGGCTCCACAGTTAACAAAAAAGAAATTACACCATTCTATTATCACTTAATTTTTCAATTATTCTAAGAGAAGGATAGTGTCTCTGGCTTCATGGATGTCAGACTCAACAATATACTTAATATTTTAGTTAGATTAATCACCAGGGTTTATTTGTTCTTGTGAAATGAAGTGCTTCTGTACAAAGAACGTAAACAGTTTTTAGCAGCAGGGCAATCCCATTTCTCTTGAGTGATACTCACTGTTGACCTATATAAATCTTTCATATCAAAGAACTACCTATCATATTCAGTCAGATATTATCATATCCATAATACTGTGCATCAAGCACAGCATTACTAGCTGGTTTAGGGAAGTGATTGTCCCACTCTGTTCTGCAATTCTGCAGCCTCACCTCAAATATTGTGTGCAGTCTGGGGCACCACAGTATACGAAATACAAAACTATTAGAGAACATCCAAAAGAAATCTGCAAAGATGGTGAAGGGTCCAGGGAGTGATATTTATGAGCAGTAGCTGCAGTCACTTGGATTGTTCAGCCTAAAGAGGAGACTGAGGGGGGGAATCATGGAGTCCTACAGCTTCCTCATAAGGGCAGCAGAGGGCCAGGAACTGAGCTCCGCTCTCTGGGGACAGTGACAGGACCCAAGAGAATGGCATAGAGCTGGGACAGCGGAGGGTCAGGCTGGGTGTTAGGAAAAGGTTCTTCACTGAATGGGTGGTCAGGCACTGGGACAGGCTCCCCAGGAAAGTGGTCACAGCGCTAAGCCTACCAGAATTCAAGAAGCATTTGGACAACACTCTCCAACATATTGTCTGATTTTTGGGTGGTCCTTTGTGGAGCCAGGAGTTGGACTTAATGATCCTTGTGGATCTCTTCCAACCCAGGATATTCCATGATTCTGTGATTCTACAAAGCCTGTTTGCTAAATTGCTTTTGCCAGCTGCAATACAAAAATGTACTCCAGTTTCAAAGTTATCTACTCTACTCTACTCATTGGCTTTTCATTTTTCTGGTCAATTGGGAAAAGAAAAGAAAGGAATGAGGTGAGACACAATCAGGAGAAGAAATATGTTTTACCTGATTCATGAAGGCCAAAACTATATATGCTTTCCCATTGGCTGTAATGGTGGCCCAAATGCTCCATCTGTACTTGTAAACAAAGCAGTGACAGGAGTCACCCTTCTCCTTGTAAGCTATCTGTGATGAATTGAAAAACAAGTAACTCACAAAATCAGCTGTTGAGAGCAGTCTTTGACATCAGGTGTGTGTGTGCCAATTGATAGGTCAGACCTATGTCAAGGAATGTGCTAGTAAAAAAACGATATGGACAGTTGCCAGCCCACACTCCAGCCTCTATCCTGTGGTTTTTATCTGATTTTAAAGACATAGCCAGGTTCTATAGGTGGCACGGATCCACTAACAAGCAAAAGGAGGGAAAACAGAAAACTCGAAGGAGTTGAATACTGATGGGCTGGGTGGTGGAATCATTAGCCTGCAGAGTTCTGGGAAATTTACCTCTTGGATGTCTGGCTGCTCGGTATCTCAGCTTCAAAGGGATTATTTGCACAAAAATATTTGAACAAGAAGCATGGTTTGCTTGCTTTGCTCTGAACTACGGCACTATGAAATTTAGTCTTAAACACAGCTGCCCTATTTTTCTATGCATTTAGTCCATTGGTTTGCCAAGATCTGAAGTCAAAACAAAAAACTCTCCTTAGACTAATCTTTTCATCAAAGTCTGAGTGCCAGGAATTAGGACTTTAGCAGGGAAAAGATGCAGAGATCCTTGTTGCTGCATGTCACTACATCTCTACTCTTTTACACCTCTTTCTAGCACAAGAAGCTCTACAACAAACAAACAAACAAAAAAGACAGAGGAACAAGACAATCACCTGTAAGTGGGATGCAAAAGTCAAGTAGACAAAGAAGGGCTGAAATACTTTGTTGAAAGTGGAAGAGGACTAGTCCAGGACCTAAAATGCCTGTTGTCCTCTTTCTATGAGAGGAGGTACAATACTTTATCAGTGATAATAACACAGCTACTGGCATGATGTTCAGACTTTTCTAAAAGTGGTCTGTCCACTGGATCAGGATTCTACCTGCTCTTATTCACAGAAAGTCCTTGATTAATTTTTCTAATTAACTGCTGGAAATACTATAATTAATTCTTAAATTAATTTCTGAGTTTACTACATCAAAATTTTCTTGATAATAATAATTTAAAAAGTGGTGGTTTGATTTAATAATTTGGGTCACCAATTCATCATATGAACTTGAAAAATTCTATTAAATTGAGGACTTAAGGGATTCACAGAGGATTTGGAACAAACATTCACTGCTAATCCTACAAGTAGGAGCAACAATGACTACCACATCTCCCACTCAGCATCAGAAAATGACAGAGTACTGCTAATTCACAAAGATGTAAAGTCCTTCTCCAAATATGAGTTAAACACTAATTATTTTATGAAGTATAGCTAAAACAAATGTTATAAATATAAAGCAGAAAAGAACAAAATACTATCCATGTGATGTTTTAATACTCTCTTCAAAGCAACAACTACTGTGGAGATAAAGGTGGTAGATAACTGTTTCCATATCTAATTCAAAATCAGTTTTCTGGGACTTAATTTTTCATACTGCCATTTCAAAGTATAGAGGAAACCAAATTTGATACTATTAGACTTTTTTTATGCTCCTAAAACATGTCATTTGAAAACAAGGTCCTAGGAAGCTTAGAAATGGCTGCATATTTTTGAACATATAAGAGAATCACTGATTTTTAGCCCGTTGCATTTGAAGACTTACCAAGAAAATTCAGGTGATTATAAAAGTATGCAAACTCTTTTTTTTTTTTTTTTTTTTTTTTTTTCCATGCTTTCTACAGAAACTAGGGAAGTGCTATTCCTTCTCTTTTGCAGATGGAGAAACTGAGGCATAGGAATGCCGTAAGTCTCTTTTCAAGTCTCTTCACTGTTTCATGACTTTCTCATATTTCTTCTGCAAATGATGGGCCTTATTCAGTCCTCTCCTCTAAGAGTAAATGAAATAATCAAAAACCTAATTTCAACACTATATTCTGAAAGTCTAATTAATAAAAACTGGAGTATTTGTTTGTTTCTGATGAGAGGAGGACAGAAAGGAAACCCCAGCTAAGCATTCACTTTGACAGAAAGCGCCTGGAGCTTGCATGCTGTCTTTGAAGCAGAGTCAGGCTGAAAACATCTGGGTAACTGCTCAGACCCCTTTTCAAGTCTCCGCTCTAATTGACAATCATAATAACAGGTTCATTTTGGTCAATGGCTTTGAGAATTCAGATGAGCTTTTTACCTGGAGGCATTTCATTCCTGCTTCATCCTGGGCATTCAGAAGTTGTAA
>CM021765.1:9809804-9897710 GCA_011076525.1 Nettapus auritus
TTACAACTTCTGAATGCCCAGGATGAAGCAGGAATGAAATGCCTCCATCTCTTTGTCTAGATTATAAGAAGTTGTAGAAACTAAGGTTAATGAAAATGGAACAGAAAGAAACAGAATGGAACAGAATGGAATGGAATTCAAAGCAATGCAGTGCAATGCAACACTTCAGTTGGAAGGGACCTGCAGAGATCATCTAGTCCAACTGCTAGACCTCTTCAGGGCTAAAAGTGACCTCTCTGTGGTAATGTGACTGGTACAGCAGCCCAGAGTCAGTAAACATGGATGCAGCAGTTCTTTCTATCCTTAAAGGGGAAAAAAAAAATACATACATGAAAAACGAGAGAGAGAAAAAAAAAGTGTGGAAGCAACAACAGCTTCATGGATAACTAGTTATTCTACTGAATATGGCAGGTGGCTTTTTTTTTTCTCTCTCTCCTTTTGCACCTATATGCATACAGCTATATAGCTGTATGTGGTTTATAGCACTCATGCACATCATGAGCCATTTATCCTTTCAAGTAGTTATTTTTTCTTCTAAAAGAACAGATTTCACATTTTGTGGATCTACATGGAAACCCTACTTTCTATTTTTAACATGATAACACACCAAAGTTTTTTCATCATAAACATGTTATGGAATTTCTAATAACTTTCAATCTCATCCAGAGCATCTAGTGATACAGATGTAAACAGGATTCTGAAGAAAACTGAACTAAATGTTAAATGAAGTTACACTGTGTTTGGAAATGCATCTGTTGTCTCAATCATTGATTATCTCTATATATAAGATTTTTACACCTGTAAGTTTGAATCAGAAATTATATGTATTGAATTAGGTAAACAAAAATAGAAGTAACACATGCAAATGTGAGTACCGTAAACATCCAGCTTTCATTTCATAGGCTGTCTTGGAGAATTTACTTATGATACATTACAAGTGTAAGACCAGTCTGTTAAGTTACAAGGTTACGTTTTACATTTTCAAGACATACTATTTATCACTTTACATATATATTTATAATCTTACAGGTTTGAAAAGAGGATTAAACTTGGACTTTATGCTTGAATTCTTCAGGCTATACTGTCTGAAGTGAAGCAAGGAGTTTCACACTGGTGGCATTTTTTGGCAAGAGCTCTATTTGTCTGGCCATAGTACAATCGTTCTTTCAGCAAATAGTGCCAGATATCAGTGGGAAGAGTCCTACTGATTTCCATGAAAACTGGAGAAGTAGAAGATAGAAATGTGGGACCAACAAAGCTATTGCAACTGATAACTCAGTTTGTAACCTAATGAGATTATAATTGCACATAGATCAAAGAGTTGGAACAATATAATGGCTTTTAACCCTGCCAAATATCTCATTTAAGATTTATTTTTCTCCCAGAAGGAAAGAGAAGAAGTATTTAGCAAATTGCAACTTGTAAATGGCTTAACTGTTCTAAGACATAAAGTGGGATGAGAAGGTGATACACTGGGAAATCATGTGGGGAGTAAAAGGATACAAGGAACTCCTGGTTTGTTTAATGAGCTCAGTCGACTGAAGCAATAATGTATATGACCCTCCAACAATTGTGTGTCCATACATCTCCTTCTCTAGTTTGAAATATGTTCTTAATTATTTTTTAATGAGACAACATAATTTAATCACTTATTTCAGACAAAGAACCCTTTTCTATGCACTTTTTTGCCAAGAACTGTAATCATGAGACACTAGACTTCTAGGCTGTTTTTTGTCCGTGCACTAGATGGCACTCTGTGCTTACTACTCGATTTGTCCTGTCCTGAAGAAAATTACAGGGGCCATTGAAACAATTGCTGAGCTTCCTATTACCTCGAACTTGAATTGTTGAAGCTGATAAAGACAGTAATAGAAATTGTTAACTTTCAAATTTGAAAACTATGCTAAGGAACAGGTGCTCTTAGGTGCCCTTACGTAACAGGTTTGAGGCCCTGGAGCTTGAGAGACCAGTGGGTGAGGAATAGGTAGCAAGAGTACCCAGGAGGATGCCTAGGGCGAGGAGGTCGACTCCACACCTCAGGACTGCCTCCACCAAGAAAGACAGAAGGGTTATTGTTGTGGGAGACTCTCTCCTCAGGGGAACAGAGGGCCCTATTTGTCGGCCTGACCCTACCCGTAGGGAAGTCTGCTGCCTCCCTGGGGCCAGGGTCAGGGACGTTGCCAGGAAGCTTCCCAACGTGGTTCGCCCCTCTGACTATTATCCTCTTTTGATAGTCCAGGCAGGTAGTGATGACACTGAAGAGAGAAGCCTGAGGGCTATCAAACGAGACTTTAGGGGACTGGGACGGTTAGTGGATGGAGCGGGAGTGCAGGTGGTGTTTTCGTCCATCCCTACGGTGACAGGGAGGGGTACAAAGTGGACACGGAAAGCCCACCTGTTAAACACGTGGCTCAGGGGCTGGTGCCAACACAGAAATCTTGGGTTTTTCAACCATGGGGCACTTTACTCGACACCCGGCCTGATGGCCGCAGACGGGTCCCTATCTTTTAGGGGAAAACGGATCCTGGCCCAGGAGCTGGCAGGGCTCATTGAGAGGGCTTTAAACTAGGTAAGAAGGGGGACAGGGCTGAAGCAAGGATTGTTGGAACTGTGCCAGGGGGAACAATAGCAAGGCCAGGGGATAAGGCAATGGCCCAGCTGAAGTGCATCTACACCAATGCACGCAGCATGGGTAACAAACAGGAGGAGCTGGAAGCCATTGTGCAGCAGGCAGGCTACGACTTGGTTGCCATCACGGAGACGTGGTGGGACCACTCTCATGACTGGAGTGCTGCAATGACTGGCTATAAACTCTTCAGAAGGGACAGGCAGCACAGAAGGGGTGGTGGTGTGGCTCTCTATATTAGAGAGTCTTTCGATGTTGTAGAACTCGAGGCTGGGAATGACAAGGTCGAGTCCCTCTGGGTTAGGATCGGCAGGGCCAACAAGGCTGGCGTCCTGGTCGGGGTCTGTTATAGACCGCCGAACCAGGATGAGGAGACGGATGAGGAGTTCTACAGGCAGCTGACAGAAGTTGCGAAATCGTCAGCCCTTGTTCTCGTGGGGGACTTCAACTTCCCTGACATATCCTGGAAGCACAACACAGCCCAGAGAAAGCAGTCTAGGAGGTTTCTGGAGAGCATGGAAGATAGCTTCCTGACGCAGCTGGTTAGTGAGCCCACCAGGGGTGGCGCCCCGCTAGACCTTATCTTCACAAACAGAGAAGGACTGGTGGAGGATGTGATTGTTGGGAGCTGTCTTGGGCAGAGTGACCATGAAATGGTGGAGTTCTCTATTCTTGGCGAGGCCAGGAAGGGGACCAGTAAAACCACTGTATTGGACTTCCGGAGGGCTGACTTTGTGCTGCTGAGGACACTGGTTGGTAGAGTCCCTTGGGAGGCGGTTCTGAAGGGCAGAGGAGTCCAGGAAGGCTGGGCGCTCTTCAAGAGGGAAATCTTAATGGCGCAGGAACGGTCTGTCCCCATGTGCCCAAAGACGAGCTGGCGGGGAAGAAGACCAGCCTGGCTGAACAGAGAATTGTGGCTTGAGCTTAGGAGAAAAAGGAGGGTTTATAATCTTTGGAAAAGTGGGCAGGCCACTAAGGAGGACTATAAGGATGTTGCGAAGCTGTGCAGGGACAAAATTAGAAAAGCCAAAGCTCAGCTGGAGCTCAGTCTGGCTACTGCCGTTAAAGATAACAGAAAATGTTTTTATAAATACATCAATACAAAAAGGAGGACTAAGGAGAATCTCCATCCTTTACTGGATGCGGGGGGAAACTTAGTTACAAGAGATGAGGAAAAGGTGGAGGTGCTTAATGCCTTCTTCACCTCAGTCTTTAGCAGCAATACCGGTTGTTTTCTGGATACCCAATTCTCTGAACTGGTGGAAGGGGATGGGGAGCAGGATGTGGCCCTCACTATCCACGAAGAAATGGTTGGTGACCTGGTACGGCACTTGGATGTGCACAAGTCGATGGGGCCGGATGGGATCCACCCAAGGGTACTGAGAGAACTGGCAGAGGAGCTGGCCAAGCCGCTTAACATCATTAATCAACAGTCCTAGCTATCGGGGGAGATCCCAGTTGACTGGCGGCTAGCAAACGTGACGCCCATCTACAAGAAGGGCCGGAGGACTGACCTGGGAAACTACAGGCCTGTCAGTTTGACCTCAGTGCCAGGGAAGCTCATGGAGCAGATTATCTTGGGCGTCATCATGCAGCACTTGCAGGGCAAGCAGGCAATCAGGCCCAGTCAGCATGGGTTTATGAAGGGCAGGTCCTGCTTGACGAACCTGATCTCCTTCTATGACAAAGTGACGCGCTGGGTGGACGAGGGAAAGGCTGTGGATGTGGTCTACCTTGACTTCAGCAAGGCTTTTGACACCGTTTCCCACAGCATTCTCCTCAGGAAACTGGCTGCTCTTGGCTTGGACTGGCGCACGCTTCATTGAGTTAGAAACTGGCTGGATGGCCGGGCCCAAAGAGTCGTGGTAAATGGAGTCAAATCCAGTTGGAGGCCGGTCACTAGTGGCGTTCCCCAGGGCTCGGTGCTGGGGCCGGTCCTCTTTAATATCTTCATCGATGATCTGGATGAGGGCATTGAGTGCACCCTCAGTAAGTTTGCAGATGACACCAAGTTAGGTGCGTGTGTCGATCTGCTCGAGGGTAGGAAGGCTCTGCAGGAGGATCTGGATAGGCTGCACTGATGGGCTGAGGTCAACTGCATGAAGTTCAACAAGGCCAAGTGCCGGGTCCTCCACCTGGGGCGCAATAACCCCAAGCAGAGCTACAGGCTGGGAGATGAGTGGTTGGAGAGCTGCCAGGCAGAGAAGGACCTGGGAGTGATGGTTGATAGTCGGCTGAATATGAGCCAGCAGTGTGCTCAGGTGGCCAAGAAGGCCAACAGCATCCTGGCCTGTATAAGAAACAGTGACCAGCAGGGCTAGGGAGGTGATCGTCCCCCTGTACTCAGCTCTGGTGAGGCCGCACCTCGAGTACTGTGTTCAGTTTTGGGCCCCTCGCTGCAAGAAGGACATCGAGGTGCTTGAGTGAGTCCAGAGAAGGGCGACGAAGCTGGTGAGGGGCCTGGAGAACAAGTCCTACAAGGAGCGGCTGAGGGAGCTGGGATTGTTCAGCCTGGAGAAAAGGAGGCTCAGGGGTGACCTTATCGCTCTCTACAGGTACCTCAAAGGAGGCTGTAGCGAGGTGGGATTTGGTCTGTTCTCCCATGTGCCTGGTGACAGGATGAGGGGGAATGGGCTTAAGTTGCGCCAGGGGAATTTTAGGTTGTATCTTAGGAAGAACTTCTTTACCGAAAGGGTTGTTAGACATTGGAACGGGCTGCCCAGGGAAGTGGTGGAGTCCCCATCCCTGGAGGTCTTTAAAAGATGTTTAGATGTAGAGCTTAGGGATATGGTTTAGTGGGGACTGTTTGTGTTGGGTCAGAGGTTGGACTCGATGATCTTGAGGTCTCTTCCAACCTAGAAATTCTGTGATTCTCTGATTCTGAATATGGAAAATAAGGAGGTGACTGGTAACAGCCCAAATGTCTTCACTAAGGGAAGATTTTGCCTGACAAATATGGTAGCCTTCTACAACAGGGTTACAGCACTGGTGGATAGGGGAAGAGCAAACAACATCATCTGCTGGGACTTGTGCAAAGCATTTGACACTGTCCCGCACGGTATCTTGGTCTCTAAATTGAAAGGCAATTGAGAGAGACAGATTTGAGGAATGATCCACATTGAGTGGGTAAGAAATTAGCTGGCTGGTTGCACTCAAGAATTGTGGTCAATGGCTCAATGTCCATGTGTGGACAGGAACAAGTGGTGTTCCTCAGGTGTCAGAATTGGGACTGGCACTGTTTAATATCTTTACTGGTGACATGGACAGTGAGATGGAGTGTAGCCTCAACATGTTTCTCAGTGACACCAAGTTGTGTGGTGCAGCTGACATGCTGGAGGGAAGAGATGCCATCCAGAGGGACCTGGACAAGCCTGGGAGATGGGCCTGTGCAAACCTCATGAGGTTCAACAAGGCCAAGTGCAAGGTCCTACATCTGTTCTGGGGCAATCCCAAGCACAAATATAGAGTGGGTGTAATAAGGATTGAGAGCAGCCCTGAGGAGAAGGACCTGGTGGAGTTGGTTGACGAGAAGTTCAACATGAGCTGATAATGTGTACTTGCAGCCCTAAAAGCCAACTGTAACCTGGGTTGCATCAGAAAAAGCATGGCCAGCAGGTCAAGGGAGGTGATTCTCCCCCTCATGAGACCCTGCCTGAAGTACTGTACCCAGCTCTGGGGTCCCCAGCACAAGAAGGACGTAGACGTATTAGAATGAGTCCAACAGAGAGTCACAAAGATGATCAATGGGCTGGAGCACCTCTCCTACAAAGAAAAGCTGAGGGAGCTGGGGTTGTTCAGCCTGAAGGAGAGAAGGCTCTGGGAAGACCTTACAGCAGACTTCCAGTGTTTAAAGGGGGACTACAGGAAAGCTGAGGAGGGACTCTTTGTCAAGGCGTGTAGTGATAGGTCAAGGAGTAATGTTTTTAAACTAAAAGAGGGTAGATTTATGTTATATATTAGGAAGAAAATATTTACCCTGAGTGTAGTGAGGCCCTGGAACAGGTTGCCCAGAGAAGCTTTGAATGTTCCCATCTCTGAAAGCGTTGAAGGCCAGTTTGGATGGGGCTTTGTGCAACCTAATCTATTGGAATGTGTCCCTGCCCATAACAGCAGAACTAGATGATCGTTAACTTTCTTTCTAATCCAAACAATTCCATGATTCTATAGTTATGCCTGTAGCAGAATGAAATGGTGAGAACTTCCAAATATGCAGTTAATATGCAACATACTTAACACAGCAAATCAAAAAAGTCAATATCCTTCTCAGATGTTCCAGAGTCCCCTTGAAATATTTTGTTTAGAATAAAGATGGTAATATTGCTCTTGGAATTACACAAATCTATCTATCATTCCTTTGAGTTTTATTTATTAGTGTTTCAGGAGATCTTAGAAAACATTAGGTTCAGATGACCTTGGTGAATAGAGGAATCAGAAGCCAAATAATAAGAAAAGTTAAAAATCCCCTAAGCTTATCTTGAAATATATGGAGTCCAGAATTGTATGAAAATTCTGGGAACAAAGTTATAATTAAAATTTCTATGGATGGGGAAAAATGGAAAAACAAGAAGTGTGAAGAAAACCCTATTTTAATGCAACGTTTCCTTCTTAGGTTTAACCAGAAAGGGAAGAATTGAGGTCTGAAACAGACTTCAGTGCAGAAATACCCAGAAAGTGATGTTCTAAACAAAAGTAGATAAACTTTGGCATATATGCATTTCATTATAAAATTCTATCCTTGTTTGTAATCAATCTAATCAGGACACTATTCACTATAAGGCAGGAATATGCAGAGTTAGTGGGAGCATCAACTGTGCTTCTTTTTACCAGTTTCTGTTGGATTATGAGTTTTTCCTTTCACACATGTTCTTTTCAATCATGTTCTTTTCCAACCATAGTCTAGCCTGGGGATGAAGCCAAGTCCAGTTCCTATTATTTCCCAGACTGAAATAAAATCACACAACAAGTAAATCTATGATATTTTTCAACAATGATGAAAAGTCACATAAGAGCAGCAAAATTATCCACCTAAAATACCAAGCAGCTGTGGTACTGTCAGGGTTTTAGAAGCTGGTATTATATCAGAGCACTCTTCTTGGCTCCTCTGCCTGTGTTTCAGAGAACCAGAGAGACTTTGGCACCCATCTAAGTCTTAGCTGTGAGTGCTCTCTTCAATCACCATAAGTCATCACAAACCACTACATCCTATGTGTCAGCTAGACTTCAGCCAGTCAAAGTCAGAGATAACTTTTATAACAGGCACAGTGAAGTCTGAATCTTTTCACAGTGAACTCCTGAGCTAGGATCAAAGAGACTATCTACCCAGTGCTGCACAGCTGTGAGAATACTGTGCATCATTTTGAAAGAAAACCAAACAATGACCATTCAAGTTACCAATTCCTTTTTAAAATTGTCTTCTATTGCACTATTTTTTTTTTACTACTGTAGACCTGATATTGCTACTGACTTCAAAAAATCAGGAAGCTTACAACTCCCAAGATCTGTAATAGAGAAAGAATAAGCAGTGATCCTAATGTTAATTATCAATATAATGTACCAAATGTGCTGATGAAGGATATTTTTTCAGTGATATTAATTATCAGTGAGTGCAGAAGGAGTATATTACAATTACTGCAGTTGAAAGTTTAAGCCAGCATTTTAGAGGCAGAAATGAACAAAAGCTTTTTCTCAGGGCTAAGAACTTGAAACATTCCACAATATATATGTATATATATTGTATATGTATATTTTTTTTAAAAAAAGAGGAAAGATTGGCTAACATAGAGACCATGTAAACAAACAACAGGTGTGCAGAGATTTAATACTGGTTTCATCGTGTTACATGGGGAGAATGCCACTCGCTGACCTAGTGATGGAAAGACATTGCAGGGACAGAAAGACTCCTATCCCTTCATACACAGGTAAATACTAACAGGAGAGTTCTGTTGTAGTAAGTGATCTGGATCACTGGTACTCCTTGACTGAAAGAGGAACAAACAATGAGAGAAAAGCTCATTGTCCTCATTTACATGAGTATCCAGACATGACTTGTCACTGGAGCTAGTAACATGAATAGCTGAATGATTCTGCCCACATTCCACATGTTTTTTCATGATGTCAGCAGGACATCATGAAGGACAGATATTTCACTGTCTTTCTGGCTTCCCTGTTCTTATGTATGAGAGAAGAAGTGATTCTTCTTCTTTCACACATGAGAGAAGAAGTGAATATTCTCACTATTCCTCATGAAGAAGAGAATTACAGTGACTGAAGATACTACTCAAACTGTTTTTAAATAGAGGAAACTCCTGACTGCAAAAACTCAAGCAGAAATCTAAGACCAAAAAGTTATGCACATGGGGCATACATTCTCAATGTGGCTACAACACTTCTTTAGAACAGTCACTAACATGTAGACTAAACATATATTCTTTTTTATTATTATTCTTTTCCTGTTCAGAGAGTGAAGAAATAAAGTATTTTTAGAGACAACTTGGATAAAATGTCCAAGTACATAAAGGTTGCTGCTATAGAATTTAAAGCATACATACCCCCACAATAAGCATAATGATAAATTTGACAAACATCACAGTTATCTGTGACCACACTACAGACTGTACTACAGAGAAATGTTCAGCTTGTCCCTTAAATTTGGAGTTCACAGTATACAGTCTTAGAATTTAGTTATGTTAAGTACAGCAAACGTCTGTTCATTTAAAAAATAAATTTAGAATTTAACCCTGTTAAATAAATTCAGTGATAACCAGAAGGTGGTTTTGGTTTGTTTTCTTTTGTGGGGGGAGGGAAGGGGTTATGATTACCTGCTGAAAATATTTCTGAAAGTCTGATTTATTGTCTTTTTGAACCTAAGAATTTCTGAAAAATTTACTGCATCAGCTAGTAGGTATACCACTGGGAATCTTTTCATCAGGTAGCTATAACAGGTTTTGTGTCACATTTTTCACTTTAGTTAACTTTTTTTTTTCAATAAAAGTCTACAAGAGTGATAGAGAAAACTTTTGACTTTTTATTATGAAAAGAAGAAAAAGCTTTTCCTGATAGGATAAGTGTCCTTTATTAAGCTGAACAGCCAACAGCAAATCAAACTGTCTTTTACAAGGAACTCCACAGTTTTTCATTGTTAATGAATAAGTCTAAGTGCAGGGCCCTGTCTGTACATGTGGAATATTCCTTAACAGTTATTACTACAAATTCTGGCTTCAATTCTGGCTTAAATGTATTTTATTACTACTGGATTTTACTGGAGTATTAATGTGATTTGTGATTTGGACTAGAAGCTCTCTGTCTGTCCTGGCTTTTTTGTGATACTCTCTGTAAGCAATAGGAGAGTTTCATTTTCATTTATGCACTTTGTCAACTTGTACTACACATACTTATATAATGTCTCAGTATATCATCCATGTTTCCAATAACATCATATTGGAAACACTGGAAATATAACATTTACATTATTTCTGTGCCTTGTCAGTAATTATGTCCCAGTGAGTGAAATCAGGATTTTGCGATTTTTTTTTCCATGAAGCTTTCATAATATAACAAGAATCACTGTACTAAATACTACACAAACACTAGTTTTCATTACACAAAAAATAGAAATTAATTCAAGAGACTATAAATTGAGTTTAACTTGTTACTTACTACCTGCTACAGAAAGTAGCAGATTCCAAACAACTTTTTTTTTTTTTTTTTTATCATAACCAGAAATCTACTATTTCTGTGCCCTTCCATTTACCTATTTTAGATTATCTTCATGCTTCTAGTGCTAACTTCCAGTTATACTAGGCAAACCTATACTAGGCAAAACTATACCAAAGAAACACCATAAATTTCTTACTTAGAGTATGTAAAGGTATATGCAGTGTTAATTACCAACCATGCAGGTTTGTGTAAACACAAATTGCAAGTCTTTCTGACACAGCCACCTCAAAGTAATCAAACATAGTATTAGAACAATAGAACACTCGACATACTGTAATCAATATAAAAGAACAATTTATTCTCCTTTTTACAGTGAGAGCTTCTCCTTAAGCTAGTGTATGTCAGAAAGACACCTAGCCACAAATGACAATCTTTTCATTATTAAAGTTTCCCTGTGCTTTATTATATTCAATATAACTTTTAATCTGAATTTGTATTATTCCTCCAACTTGCCTTTGAGTCTTCTGCATATCTGAAGTGAAAGCCACCTCTCTCAGTTACCTTCATTATACAATGCTTCATAAAAATTTATCTACCTGGTACCACATACAATCCATAAGCAACCGGTGAAGAGAAATAGATGCTTGTGAATATCTACGGGTGGGATTTTTTTGTCGATAAATTCAGCAAATTTAAAGGGAGAAATTAAGATGCAAAAGAGTAGGTGTTAAATACCAGTAGGGGGGAGCAGCTCCCTGGACCAGCATCCTGGTGCAGGACCTGGGGGGCTCCCTGGGACTGCTTGGCAAGGCCTGGCAGCCAGGGCCCTTCTTCCACAACAAGGAGCAGGGAAGGCTGGGGGCAGCGGGGGCAGCCCCAGCCTAGGGCACCAGGCATCCCTGGGGATGGGGACAGACCATGTCTGTAGAGGTCACGCCTAGGCCCAGGGAGAGAACCAAGCTGCTCAGGGCCATTAGAGACTATCATGGCCCTCACAACCCTGTAAAGGAGGTAGAAGAAGATTTTCTGAGGAAAGGACACACTGCTAAAACAAATTCAAATAAATTAGGGCTTAGGCTTGGATTAAATTTACTAAAGAGTCCTAATAAATGTCAAAGGTAATCATAAACACTAGAAGAGTGAATACATTCACAGAAATCTGTGTAAATATGTAAGAAGTGAAGCTGCAGTCTACCAGAAAAAAAAAAAAAAAAAAAAGCATATAAATTCTCTGAATCATGAGTATAACATAGTTAAGCACCAAAACCTGCCTAAGGACACAGGAAGAATTGCCTGTACTAAGTCTTTGGGCTCTTTGAAAAGCAGAAAATGGTTAAAACCTTTGATTTGACTTATTTCCTTTGAGTCAATGTGAAACAAGTTTGCATTTTTCCAATATTTCAATTTGTACCATAAAGCAATGTTTCACACTGCCACATTTAACATACTTTTCTTCTTTAAACACTTAGCTGCTCCCTGCCCATTTAGCAAAGTGATTTACAACCTCTGATCATTCTGGGTAGACTGGTAAAGGTAATTAAGAAAAAGATTTGTTATCAATAGGCTTAAATTTATTTTAGAAGTGACTACTCATAAATTATAAAAAATTTTGTGAGTTGCAAGCTCTAAAATAAATTTAAATTAGGAAAAAAGTGGAAGATAATGTAATTAAAATACTCAAATAGGAAAAAATTCCTAAAAGCAGTGACTGATGTGTTGGGAGGGGATTACAACACAGTCAAGCCTTTGAAAAAACACTTATATCAAGTTAAACACTTGAGTTCACAATTAAACTACATCAATACATAGGCATAACAACTTTGTAGAAACATGTTTATGTGATTCAGATTATGATTTTCACTTAATGTCTGTCTCTATGCCTCTCACTGCCATATTTATACAAAAACAAAGAAAAACAAAACAACAACAAAAAGTTGTTATAAGCTTATTTGTTCCAGGAAAACAATTCTCAAGGTCTGAAGTACTGTCATTATATCAACATTTTTACTTGATGGATTTTTTGCAAGTGAAGATGTCTTTCCTCATTTGCCTGTCTTTGAAAGCACTGAATGTCTGATAGTTTCTAATGAAATCCATGAAATATTGGTTGTTCACTAAGTTTAGGAAATAAGTTTACTGTTTTAGCTAAATTTGCTAAATCTACATTTTAAAGTCAGGTTACAAATATGTGTAGCAAAAGTTAATACGACTCAGCACAGTTCTAGACTACTTTTTAATTAGTGGCATATTTTACTTTAAGCAATTCTTCATTTTTAAAAATCTAATTTTGCAATATTCATATTCAGCACAAGTTCAATACACTAAAATGTTACATTTTTCAAGACAAAGCAGTTGCTGTAGTTCCCTCAAAGTTATTATTGTATTCAATCATATTTATGAAGATATGGTACACTTATGAAATATAATGAAAACAAAGAAGTTGTTAACAAGAAAGCAAAATAGCTCACTACATCCTTAGCATGACAGTTTCATTACTGCCCTATACAAATTTCACAGTTGTAATAAGATATGTAGTAAATGTAAGTTATTTTGGGACTAAAAGCACAGCAGGCCTAAGTTCCGTGTAGCTCTGCAATTTTTAATTTTTAATTTTTATGAATCATAATATCTTAACTTGAAATTTGCATAAAAATAATGCTAAAATGAAAGGAAGGAATTGTAGGACTAGTTCATCTAAATTAGGCATCCCAAATGCCTGATTCTTAAGGTTATAATTACTATTCCAAAATAAGTTCTGTAGGAAAAGAGGAGATATTTTTGAAGGTTATTGAGAGATCTGGTCTGTTTAAGTTTAGGCATTTAAGTAAGGTAAACTGGCTTCTATCCTAATCAGTTAAGCAATATAATGAGGGATGTTACTGCCACAGAGCTGACAGTGGCCTGTTCTATTTAATCACAGTATTTTTAGAAAAACAGGCAGAGTCAATCAGTCCATTTAAAGCAAGACCATCCTTACCTAAATAATGCAGAACATATATATATATATATAATATATAGATACGTCTCTCTCTCTCTCTATATATACGAACTTACCTCACATACAAATATCATTTATATATATACATTTTAATATATATATTATATATATAAGATCCTAGGAACCTCAGAATATAGAGAATCCATAGTGTTTCATGGAAACCCTTACAGTGCTTATTAATCTGACTATTATGATATGATAAGGCTATAGATATATATGTATACCTATGTTAAATATATACATATATCTATATGTGCTTATATATCTCTAGCAAAAGTAAATCCTTTACATTTTGCTTTATCTATTATGTATATATCCTGTGATACTAAGCAGGATGTGCCTGCTCCTGATTAGAGACCATAGGTATTATTTGGGCATTATCTTCTTACAGAAGTTGTTTGACTAGAGAGCATTCTGTTTCCTTTCAGGCAAGATTCAGCTGATTACTGAGTATCATGCTAATAAGACGTAAGTTCCACATATGAATTTAGGAGGACCTCTAGATTCACCAGTTTAGATGTATCTTCACCTCTACCTCAATTTTCTGTTGTAAGTTATGGTTACTATGTTAAGCTGAGTTGCTATGTGTGGAGATGTGTTTAGATTTCAGTCCCAGAACCTGAGAAAGGTTCTAAAAGAGCCATCTGTTCCTTTCTGCTGGAAACTACAGTGACTGGGTCATTTTCAGAGCAACTTCCAGTGTTTGTAGCCACAAGACCAACAGCTTCAGGACTCCAACACTACATTTATATCAGTAAATTAAATGTCTCCTACTACTCATTGTTACATTTTTAGACTAGTCATTGCCGTGGTTTAGATAAGACTCTTCTGAACTATCCTCTGTCATGCTTCAGGAAATTACAAGCCTAACCCTGATGACAGTGTCCTGGACTTGGACTTCTTAGAGATAAATTAATACACCCCCAGGTTCTTTACTCTCTCTATAAAAGTTATATATATATAAAAATCACATAGTCTTCCTGCATCACAAGTCTTTCAATATAAATGGGGCATCACTCTCTTATCTGACACATTTATAGAATCATAAAATCATAGAATCATAGAATATTCTGAGTTAGAAGGGACCCATAAGGATCATCAAGTCCAACTCCTGGCATGGCACAGGTCTACCCAAAAGTTTAGACCATGTTACTAAGTGCGCTTCTTAAATTCAGACAGGCTTGATGCAGGGTTCCAGTGTGCAGCCACCCTCTCGGTGAAGAACCTCTTCCGGATGTCCAGCCTAAACTTCCCCTGCCTCAGATTAACATCATTCCAGCGGGTCCTATCACTGGTTTTACAGAGAATAGGTCACCCGCTTCTCCACTCCCCCTCACCAGGAAGTTGTAGAAAGACTGATATCCATTCCTGTCTGAAAAAAGGAAGCCCTATGAGTGTCCACCTATATAATAAGATGTTATTTTTCAAGGTACAAACCTATCGAATACCCTTAATGATGGGGATTCAATATTCCTCTGTAGGGATATTTTAATAATTGTAGCTTGTGTTAAAAAATGACATCCAAATAATGTCCAAAGACAGCTAATGCTTCACTATGGATGATTGATTTGTCATAAACACAAAAAAGGAAGGCAAGCTTCTCCATGGTGAAGAATAAATAAATAAATAAATAAATAAATAAAGGAGAACTTTAGAAAGAAACAGCTTGGGGGAAAAAAGTCCCATTACACTACAGTATCCCTTGTGATTTCTGAGCATGAAACCAATGGGACTTTGTTCAGTATTATCCTTTTCTCATTAAATTTGACTTTTCATTATGTTTTTTCCCTGTCTTTCATTGAGGGAATTATTTGGAGTTACACAGCGCTTGCAGCAACAGCAACAAGATATTTGTCTTAAGAATAAAAGCCTCCAAAATATAACAGTATGCAAGTTTTTCACAAGCTCTTGTGAACTGAAACCACTAAATACTTGACTATACTGCACTCACTTTTGTGACACCAGCATCATGTGAGATGATGTCACGTTGCACCAGGGGAGGTTTAGGTTACATATTAGGAAAAATTTCTTCACTGATAGGGTTGTGAAGAATTGGAAAAGGTTGTCAAGGGAAGTGGTTGAGTCACCATCCCTGGAGGTCTTCAAAAAAACAAGTAGATATGGTGCTTAGGGGCATGGTTTAATGGTGTACTTGGCGGTGCTCAGTTAAAATTTAGACTAGATGATCTTAGAGGTCTTTTCCAACCTAAGTAAATCTATGATTCCAAGTTTCAAATTTATCAGACAGGGACCCAACAGCAAGCATTTCTCATATTTAAGGCCAACCTCTAAAAATTCACCCCAAAATCTGCAGCACATCCTGAGTTTGGTGTTGCCATATTAGGCTAGCATTTAGTTTCTAGTACCAACATCACCTACTTTAAAGATAGGCATATCTGTAACTGAAAAGCATCCCTAATGCCATATTTCCATAGCAATACTAATTATTTTCAGGTTCTTTGAGGACAAGGGGCGCAAAAAATATCTGCTTATTAAAAAACAGACCACTTCAGAATGAAAAATGTAACTAATCACTTGCCTGTGGTAATGAATATCCAATCAGGTACATTCATCACTTTCTATTTTACCGTATTTCCCTTTAAACTGAAATATAATACTCTTATTTAGAGAGCTAAAGAACAGGTTTCCATTAGCAGTTCAGTATAAGCTATGTACTTATTATGACCAGATGCAGAATGCTCCTGAAAGTGCTCACAGCTTCAAACACACCTGCAACATAACTCCATTGACTGCAGGGAACTCAGTATACACTGGGGATGAGTATGATCCTAGGACTTTAAAGCTTGAAGAAAAAAATGAAGGGAACCAAGGGAAATCAAGACTATTCAATGAATTCCTGATGCATATGTATGCTTTTATTGGTTATTTTCCTCCAGGTTTAACATGAATGCATAATTTTTGTAAGAAAAATGTGTGTAAGATTTTTTTTTTTTAAAGACAAAGGAGCCATACCACCAAGGATTATAAAATTATCATATATATTAATCTGCTGTAGAGACAGAAATTTCTGCCAAGTTTATTAGATGATTAAGTAGTAGTTCTCTCTACACACAGTGAATTTGAAATATTTTAGTCTTCAGTGATTATGAGCATCCCAGATGTAAGATGTTCTGCCACATTCACATACCTCCCTCATCTCTCCTTTCAGGCCTGTATTCTTGAGGGATGTTATGGAATAACAGCAACCTATCAACAAGTCCTACTGGTGGCAGCCAAAAATCTGTTCCTGACAGTTGCCATGACCAAGTAATCAATCTCAAATTTAGGTCAGCTACTTTCTTACCAGCTACACCAGATACAGTAACATCACATAAAAGACAGCCGAGAAAATCATGATGCTATGGTCCTTTCATAAAAGTCCATTAGAATGAACTGTTTTAAATATTTATTTTTTGTTCCAATTAAACATTCAGTCCACCTGCATATACACTTCTGTGTGTAGGTAAAGAAAGTCAAACAGGAAAAAACACAAGTATCCAACTCATAGATTTAAAACTACTAATATTGTTTAAATTGTTTTTGGCATTGTTTGCAGATATTATAGATTAATCTACCTAATAAAATATAGCAATGAAGCTGCATCTTTATGTGACAACACATTATTAGTTATAAGTACAGTCTTGTAACTCCTATTTGTGTCCAGAGTAGATCTCTTTTCCTTGGAATTTTACTGAAATGCAGTACTCCCTAAATCTTTGTTTTTCGCATCACCCATACAACTTGGCTCATGTAAGTTTTCTCACTTTAGTGTTGTTTCTAATGTTCCCAGCTTATTCTCCCTGTTTACCCCATACAGTATTTGTGCAAGAGGGAACACTGAGATAGAAATCTTTTTCTGTGTTTCTATCTAAATACGTTAATAAAGTGACTATAAACAAATGTGTCTACTCTACATTTGAGTGTCCTGAGCAGCATATATATAGCACAGAATGAAGTAGCTCAGATCCAACTCTGAGGAATATTTTGATACTTCAGCAGAGGGCAAATGTCAGGAATTATATTAATAATAATTCATATTTTTGTAATTAAATTCAATGTAATTTTGATTTTGCATAAGAAATATGAGAATAAAATCTTAAATATGTTAAAAGAAGCATAAAAATATATGAAATATATGATAGGCCTACTAGATACTGTCTGTTGTCTGAAAACATGATGTAGACGTGTGCCAGTCTGTACAAAAGGACAGATCAGGAATGGGAAGTAGAACTATTATGCAGCATATGCCTTAAATATTTTAAGTTATACACCTTACAAAAAGGAAAATAAAATTTTCAAAGCAATCTAAGAATTTGAGATTTACTAGTTTTTTGTTTGTTTTTTGATTTTCTGTAGTTATATGCTTTCAGTAGTAGAGACCAATAAAGCAAAAGTCTCTTATAAAATTAAACTATTGTATTTGAGACCCATAAGCCTTTTTCATCTTTCTGTAGATTAGTATAAGAAAAATATGGGATGCAGACAGGACCGAGGAAGCTAAATCATGTGCTGAAATTTCCTTTTTTTTTTTTTTCACTGACTGCAGAAGGAGCTAAGGCATATATGGGATGCCTACATTTCACAAGAGCTCATCCTGGTGTTAGGTGACAGAACTACAACCTCAACAGTGCATTCCTACTGAGTCCTACAGTGAGCCACAGGAAGATATTACTTGAAAAAAGCCAGGTCAGTAGAATACTAGTATCACTACCTGAGGCATATTTAAGAAACAGAGGGATTCGCAAATCCACTAATGGAAAACTTTAGAAAAGATTTTAAAAACTTAAGAATTATTGTGAATAAAATAGTTCTGATTAACCGATCATCTTTTTTAGTTATATATACAAAAGTCACAGGATTATTTATTATTAGTTAAATACAGTTTCAAAGTTTGTAGCTTTTAAAGTGGAAATTGCAGGATTTCTATTTTTTGGCTGAACTAACATAAAGTCTTTTAAGTTTTAAACAGAAGTGAGATGTGAAAACTGGGGAATTAAAACCTGACATCAGCAGAAAGGAGAGAATCACAATATCAAAAGAGCATGTACCTCAGCAAAACTTCTTTATAAATCTTATCAAGATAACAAATTAATCATATTATGCAGGACATTACCTATAGATAGGATTAGCCAAAGCAAGGGTTAGGTTATAAAAACATAATTTAATCTGCTCTTTTGTCAGACGAGAAATTTATTCCTGTGCTGGAACTCAAACTGCTTCATGAAAATCAACAAAACAAATATGTAATAGTACTCAAAACCAATAGGAATTGTAACCTTGATTACTTTGTAATTGCTATACAACTTCTCTAAACAAAAGCTCTACATTGATGTTATTATTTCATAGTTTGAAGGCTGAAACATTTGTAAGATTCCTTATTTCCTCCCCATTAATATTCCAATTAACAATATCAGTTTGATTAACTAAGAGGAGGCTGGGTTGAATATTGTTAAAATTGATTTTTGCAACTGGTTGCAGATATTATTGATTAATCTACCTAATAAAATGTAGCAATGAAAGCAGCTTCTTCATGTGACAACACTTCATTAGTTATCATAGATAAATAGATGCTACAAATCATATGCAAACTTCTAGGATTGTCATTATCATCAGCCCATCTCATGTCTTTTACAGACAGCATGGCACATTCCTGCATTAACAGTTCATACAATGACCAAGAATCTTTGCTAAAAGTAAGGGATAAAATAAGCATCGGTCCTTTAACATCTATTGTTGTTCATGTTACACAAAAATGTACAACTAAGAACTACTTTTACTGATATATTTAAAAAAAAAATAAAAATAAAAAAAAAATCATTACAAGTGACTGAGGTTAAATTATGATTAGGGTATTTGTTCTATGTCCCAAGAAATATTTAGAAATTTAAAGCATCCTCTACAAAATGAGAAAGGGCTTGAAATAAAGGATTTGTGTCAGATCCAACAGACAAAGCTGAAAAGAGTTGGAAATTAATGGTGTGCTTCTTGTATTTATAGGAATTTTTCTACCACTTAAGTAGATTTTTTTTGTTGTTTGTTTGTTTTAACCAGCAGCCATATTTTACCTTGATACCCACACTCCTCAAATGTTGATACAAGAATTTTAAACCATTCGTGATCCTAATTTAACTTAAAATAACAACAAGGGCTACTATCACATGGACGGACCTGATTAATGTAATTGAATTAAAATGGACTCATGCCGCAGAAGTTTAACTGAGTTTATGTTGCATGCATACATTTCCAACAGACAAGAGGGCAGAAAGATGAGGGAGGAGGTCTGATGGATTCTGTGTGAGAGACATAGATTTCAGTGTCTACCCTGGAGAATCAATATTGGTGCCACTTTGTTGGCAAATGTATTTATGTAACATACAAGTTATAAAAGGAGTAGAAATGGCCTCCAGTTGTATACTGAAAAATGTAGTGTAATAATTGCTAATCTATTATACCATGAATTGGTGTATTCCTCCATTAGATAAGTTTCTGAAACTTAAAGATTTGCTACCTTTACTTACCCTAATAATTTTCAGCTTTCTCTAGGAAGAATATGAATCCTAATGAAACACTTAGAAAAAAAAAAAAAAAAAAAATGAATAAATCATTGAGTTAATCCCCCTTGATAATGAATGTGCCAAAAAAACTTAACTTCCATTCACACACACACACACAAAAAAAGAAATTTTCATTAAAAGTAAAATAGTAGATGTGAGTTATTTTTATTAAAACTGATGGCAAGCAATAAGTTTCTGAAAGCTTTTAATGCTATATGTGCTATCCAATATAGAAGTAAAATACCCACGTGGGACTGAGCTGCGATGCTGGCTTAATAGTGACTGTTAGTGACTAAGATTTTATTTTCTCCATTATATTAAAATGTGAGAAAGAAAATAACAGCACTAAAACAACTGCTCAGGCCTCATTAAAATGTTCTTTGTTCATTAAACCTACTGAATATCGTCAACTGTTATCCATCAGCAAGTATAAAAGCAGAAAAGGAAAAATCTTAATTTTCAAATGATCTAAAGAATACAATAGAATAAACAATTCATTTCACCTTCAGGATTTTTTTATATATTTTTTTGTGCGTTTATGTTCACTATTAAACTTTCTAATTTGACAGATGCCAAATCCCCTCATTAAGAGAAGACCTATATTTACAGTAACATATATGAACATATATGAATAAATCAGTATCAAAGTCAACAGTGTAAACACCCAAAAGAAATGTGATTTTAATGCACTGAAAGTCAGGAACTATAAGTAAGCACTGTTTGGATTACATTAAAAATAGATTTTAAATCTGTCTACATGTGTTTGTTATTCCTGCTTTCTTTCTCACAAATAGCACTGGTATATTGTTCCCAATGTATTTTTCCATAAAGAAATTCTTCACAGTACACACAGAAATATGTTGTAGGCTCCACTGCTTCTGTAAGAAGTAATTATAAAACGACGTGTTTTTAAATATTAGAAATACCACAAGATCTGTGATATAATATCCCACAGAAATATGAAAGCTCAATCTGAAGTTTCAAAACACAGTGAAAGACTTTCAACTTGAAGTTTTGGAAAGAATTTTCTCCCCTTAATTTACATCACTATAAATTATTAATAGAAACCCTTGGTATCATACCAGATTTCTTTTTACATCAAATGTCTGTGAATTGTCACACATGCAAATATGATAGAATGTTACAATTAATATTTGAATCAAAATGTCATCATGGAATGAAACAAAGCAGGGAGACCAAAGCATTTCCCTCACCATTTCTTATGCTCTTTCCCTAAGCACCAGCTGCTGGTAGCATCTTGAGACAAGATAGTGGGTTTGATGGACCTGTTGTCTGACAGAATATGCCAATTCTTATGTTCTTATAGTCCTATAACAGTACTCTGCTTTTTGCCATCAGTTAAACTTTAAATGTAAAAGCAAAGATATAAGGAAGTTAACTAAAACACTGCTTACAATGGGAAGCAAGAAAAAAGAAGAAAGCATATGCCCAAAGCAAATGAATGGATTGTGGCAGCAATAAAAGTGTAGTGTCACTGTAACACACCATGAAGAGATGCACAGGAGGCTTCCTGGCTCCAGAAAATAGTTCTGTCCTTTGGGGCACCCACCTGAAAAAGCAATGAGGGCATAAAATATATTCTTTCTGGAAGTGACAGACTTTCCACTGAGTAGAGTTTGTAAATGGTGGGCTCCATAATGTTTGCATTCCAAAAGTAATGTTTCTTTCCTGCTTCTTCTCTTTTTTACTGGCCCAAATGACCCCTTTCTGTTCATAGTTATATTCATATGCCTCCTTTTCCCTTTGTGCCTGCTGCATTTAACGTTACACCCGATAGAAACGCGTGTGTAGGATCACACTTCTGGGCACGATGCTACTTGGGAAGTGATATTTCAGAACATGCTATTCAATTTATTGAGGCAGTATTTTGGGAGACAGAAGGTAAAATCCAAATATAAAAAATGTATTTACTTGTCAGTTTAACAAACTTCCCACAATAATTCATTTTGAATTTGCAGAGAACTGAGATAGATAAAAATAGATCATGATAACACAAGTGAGGAAAACATACAAAAAATGCTAAATAAAAATCTATGTAAAATACTAAGTTAAAATAAATAATACACACACACACACAAATTACCAATATTATGTAAGAACCTGAAAGTCTCATTTAAATTTCAGCACATTTAGATGCAGGTCATACATATGTAAAATGAAAGATTAATGCCACAGAAAATTTAGGGTAAAATAAAGACGTTTCAAGTGTTGAAACAGCACTCAAACCTTCTCTGACTCTGTAATACCTATGTTTTTACGAACATGTTCATTACTTAATTTCAAATTCCTCCCATCTCAAGATGGAGGAAAACAACTCTGCCCACTTTGAACTTAATTTAACTGCCAGCATACTGTCTGTTCTGGATGTGACCTCCTAAGCAGAAGGGTCTCTATGTACTTAAGCAGTACCACTTCACTTGGAACACTGCTAAGACTGCATGGGGAGTAGCAGACCTCCAATTTCTATCCAAAAATATGGCAGATATGTTAGAAAACCAAGTATGAAATTTAAGCATTTACAAGACTGGGTGGAACAGAAACATCTTAATTATACTTCATACTTATTGGTAAATTTCTCATTGCAGGGTAATATAATCAAGATGACAGAAGTGGCTAATGGTAGTTATTAAAGAACCCCAAACTCCTTACTTCCACTTCATTAACTCTCTGTCAAAGCATATTGCATCTTCTTTGGAAGAATAATCATATCAGGGGGATCAGACCTTCCAGAGGCAGAACCTTCCAGCACTTCGGCAAGGTGCTCCACACTTCACACTTTGATGAGCAGATCAGCATAGAGAATCATAGACTGAACACAAAATACAAGTGTCCTGGTTTCAGTTAGGACAGTTTTCCTCCTAGTAGCTGGTGGAATGCTGTGTTTTGGATTGGGATGGGAGGAATGCTGATAAGATGCTGATGTTTTGGTTGTTGCAGAGCAGTGCTTGTACCAAGCCAAGGACTTTTCAGCTCCTCACTCTGTCCTGCCAGCAGGCAGGCTCGGGGTGCAGCAAGAGCTGGGAGGGGACAGACCCAGGACAGCTGACCCAAACTGGCCAAAGGAGTATTCCATACCATCTGACGTCATGCTAAACAATATATAGGGGTGGCTAGCCGGGGTGGGGGGGGGCGGCTGCTCGGGATAGACTGGGCATCGGTCAGCGGTTGGTGAGCAATTGCATTGTGCATCACTTGTTTCATACACATTATTATTGTTGTTATTATTATTATTATTATTGTTTCCTATCTTAATAAACTGTCTCTATCTCAACTCTCGTTTCACTTTTCCGTTTCTCTCCCCCATCCCAGAGAGGGAGGGGGGAGGGTGAGCGAACGGCTGTGTGGTGTTTAGCTGCCGGCCGGGTTAAACCACAACAACAAGCCAGCTCATTCTTTCCTATCCAGAAAGAAGACATCCTAATAAATCACCCATGTTTGAAATGAGATTTTGATGGAATGAGATACAAAATATAAACAGAGATGTATTCAGAACACCATATCTGTGGCAAATTGAATCGTTACAGCTTTATTCTATAATGGTCATAAATAACAATAATAACAAATAATAATAATATTAAAAAAAAAAACAAAAAAAAAAAACTGAATAATCTGTAAAAAAAAAAAAAAAAAAAAAATATTCCCTTAAGCCTACTCAGATCTGCTGTATGACAAATGTGGGAGGTTGAGTGTTGAGTGAGAGTAGCTTATATGCCAAGGAATAGAGGCAAAGAAAAAAAAAAAAATGACAAAGAATACATTTAAGAATAGTAAAGAGGCTGTTAGTTAATTTAATTTACTCATTCTTATAGTTTCTCTAAGTATATATAGTGGTCCCATTTTTACACCTTCACATCATAGACAAAGAGGCATTATTGGAACTAAAAGAGCCTGCTCATTATTGTTTAGTTCACCTTTTTTCATCTTTTCTGATGACCTTAAATCACACTTGTAGAGTAAACCAAAATATTTTACTGATCATATTTTTAAAGTGCTTATCACCTTGATTTCACAACAGGATAAATTCAAGAACAGTAGTGTAACACATCATTAGCTACGTTAATTTTGCTGCCTACATGATGCAGATCTAGTCCTGTAGTTGTCTAAGTACCTTAAATTTGCAAGGTACAATAAAATATTTCTATGACTAATACATTTTTTTTAAAAATAGTGTTCATCTTCATTGAATATTTGTATTCACAGAATGATTCAAATAAGAATGAAATATATACTTTCATAGACTGTTTCACAAGTCTCAAAAAGTGATTGGGAAAGGACATGCAAGCAATAAGCCAGCAGTAGGAAACAATGTGGTATCTGAGGGATGGTTTATTTGTCAGCCTAGTATCCAACTTCTTTGACTACTGTCCAATGAGGATAACACACAGACCTTTTCATACCACAAAGCACTAATTAGCTGCCATCAGTCTTTGTGCTACTAGTTATGAATATGAATGTAATTGTACATCCTAGTCATTTTTCTAAGTGACAGCTTTAGGATTCTTCCCATTTTGCATGTAGATACATCACATGTGAATGTGCTAAATGAAGTCAAAAAGCCAAGGCAAAATGATTTCTACATTTACAATGAAGGTAAAAGGGAGTCACAGGTCACTGTTACTGAACTAGTAAGTACACTCCATGTTCTGGGAGGTAACATTCCCACTATTTAACTGTTACACTCTCTTTACATCCCTTTGTTCATTACATAAAGAGTAAGCTACCTTTCTGATCCCCTCTTAATGCAATCACCCTCTTGTTTTTTTCTAATATTGTCCCAGATCTACATAGTCCTCTCTACTTCAGGGATACGGATTGTATGTGCCTTTCTCTACTTTGGACAATCACACATAGTCACCTTTCAGTTTAAAGTCAGGAACCAAGCAACTAATTCTTCTCTGCTTTTCTTCAGCAGAGTCTTTCCTAGCCACAAGTATAATATGTCTGTCATTTTCTTTTTACTCGTGGGGTAGAATTCTTCTGATCAACATAAGAAATCAAGAGGTTAGTCATCTCTAAGTCTAATTACCGATGGCTTCCTACACAGACGTGTCTTATCAATGGCAGGTCATTAACCTGCCCTAAAAAGCATTCTTTGGGTGAAAGAAGTCTTCCACTGCAGAGTATAGTCTCTTCAGTGATTGTTAAAAAAGTTTCAGGTAACTAACCGAGCTATAACATATAACTTTCAGATGCCTAAGATGGAAGAAATGGATTCTATTCAGGCTGTCTGAATGTATATTTCTGTGAAAGGCACCAGAAAAATGAAAATTAAGTTTTATTTCAGCCATGCTCATGAGTCACAGGTGCCATTGAACAAATCAGCCCCTCTTACTTTATCTCATATATTCTGTTGAAGATAAATCCGTTTAAAGATCAAGGCTTAAGCTGGCATGAAAATCTGCAGCTCCCTCTATAGGAAAAATTAGCTACAGAAGAATAAGATATGGACAGCATTTCCAAAAATGAGGGACGTGTTTCCATAACTAGGAAGATGAGCACTAATGGATTGGGAAAGCTTACATTTTATTGCAGAGTAGGCCTGTAGTTTTCTGTTCTCTCATCTAATAAAAGGATATTAGATGGTAGGTAGTTATACCCAATGATTCAAGGCTGAGTCAGAAGCACAATTCAGAAGAGGTAAGTTCAGATCAAAAAGGAGAGAATTTTGGTGTTAGAGTACAATATGTATCTGGATAAAATCCAGAAAACACAGTAAGGAATGAAATTTAATGAGTCTTTCCTGCAAAGTATTACCAAAGCAAATATCATCAAGCAAATCCAGGAAAGAGCTAAACTAAGCATAAAAAAAAAATAAATAAATAAATAAATAAAACACAAGAGGAAGCTGCAGCCAGCTATGAAACAAGCAACTATATGTGATCTTGGATGTGTTTCTTGGGAAAGAAACTCTCACTGGGCAATCCAAAGTTATTTTCATCTGGGTTTAGCTGAACAGCTGGCTTGAAAGGAAACTGCTTACCATCAAGATGCCAGATATATTCCTTGTTTGCTCAATGGGATTAACCAACAAAGCCAATGATCCTTTTACAGTAAATACTCCTGAGCTACCTAATAGAGTGCACTCTTGGTCAGCCAAAAACACCATCTGTGATTCCAAGGTGAACTAGACTCCTAAAGGGAAGGGTATTGCAGTATTTTGGGTATGCTTAGATAAGGCAATGAAACAAGATTTGGCAGAATGGTAAGAATCACTTTTCTTGAAGATTCTCCAAGCTAGATGCTTTGTTCTTCTGTGATGAGAGCATAATTCTGGACATGATAACACACTGGAAATTCTCTCTGAAATGCATTTCTAACAAAACATAAAAAATTTCACAAGTAATACTTCTGGAAAATATCACCCAACAATATGGTCAACAGTTTGGTTTAATCTCCTACTCTATGTAGGCACAGGAGTTCTTTAAAATCTTTCCAATACCTATGAAAGCAGCAGCCAAAAGAGCTGCCCCATTACATTGGTGTCAAGAGCTGAATTACATCTAGCAGTAAATGCTGAGGTATAAAATGGACCTGTTTGCCTAATTTTGTGTTTCATTTAAATCTCTAATGAAAATGAGGACTTTCACTTTAAAAACTCATAAACAATAAACAAGACAAAGAGACATGACTCTGGCAAATCAGTTTTTTAAATTCTGTGTACTGAAGTAGAGAAAGAAAGGTAGAGAGAACTATGAGCATCTGCTCATAATATCACATTCAGAATACAGTGTAATGCTCCTACTCATACACTGACTAAATTTACAGAAGTCAACAGCATTACTCACATAATTACTCACCTCTATATGACTAGGACTATGTAAATCTATACCAGACAATGAGACAATGGCGTAACTCTTCTGCTTCACGTTTTCTTTTGGTGAAATATCATCCCTTTTCCTGGGGAAATTTGCCCCCTACTTGCCCCCACCCACCCTCACCCCCCTTAAAATAAAATAAAAGAAGTCTGGTGCCCATCAAAAAATTAAAGCCCATAGACAGATTAAAGAATCAGAAGGCCCCACTCACTCTGTACGTTTCTCATGCCATCCCACCACCCTCTTCCCACTTCTCCCATGCTTTCTGAGCTTTCTTTTGCTACAAAGGGTCACGCTTCTGCTTAGAATGTTGTACTTAGCTGCCAGCACTCATCCCCCTGCTAGGGAGTATTGATAATGTCAAGAAATCAAGGGAATGATGAGATGAGGTCAAGTAGGAAATAGAAATATCAGTTTGTTGAGTACAAAGAATTGCCCTCTGTCCTTTTGGCCAGTTGGGGGGGCGGGGAATGTTTCTGAGTCTGAGGTAGGTGCACATACAAAAACAAACAAACAAAAAACAACAACAAAACCAACAAACAAAAACAAACAAACAAAAAAAGTCATTATTTACAATACTGAAACCATTAAGGTCTGATGCAAAGTGCTCAGAGTCATGTTGAGATTTATAGAAATAAGGTTGTTTTTCTAAATGTCTCTGTTTAGATAATACTTGACAGGATCAACTGGAAACATGGCGAAACTGCTGTGCAGAAATGTGTGTACTTTTGAGATGCACAGTTAACCTCAAAGAGGAGGAAACAGTTTGTGCTGCTTTTGTTTCCTAGGTTCCCTGAGAAGCAAAAATTGGCACAGGAAAGACACATTGCTCTGATCATTTTAATTAAAGCCTGTAATGCATCAGTGAATACCTAAAAGCAAATGTCACTCTCATCAGCTTGTTTCTCACTCCTCTTTCTCCCAAAACATTCACAGTATATGGGATGAAGAGAGCTGAAGGCCTAACCATAAACCTCCAGCAGCTATGGGGCTGTTTTCAGCATTTGTAATGGGTCAAAGCAAATCCAGGAACTCCTCTGTCAGGTATTCTTGGCAACAGAAATTATTAGGTTCAATCTGTCTGGAAGTCCCTTCAAAAATAAATAAAATGGATCTTTCCCAGAGACTGTCTCTTTATCCCTGTCTCCTGGTGATTGAAATAAAACTTCCTCGAATAAATGACTAATCAAATTTGTACACAGACACTCCTGTTAAGCAAAACATTTGATAAAGACAGACATATCTAGATGTAATAGAAAATGTTGTCATGATCACAAGCAGCTGCAGTGAATGCCATGAGCTGTAGCAGAACCTCAAGCTTTATGCCAGATTAGACAGGAGTAATTGTCTTTCAGGAGAAAGAGAAGTAATTCTCTTCTCAGGAGTAATTCTCTTTCCTCTCATTTCCTGTATTTCTCCCCAACTTCACCACTTACTTAGGCCCATTACAGTCCAAGGAATGTTCCCCTTTCCCCAGTGGCAGTCTCTCTGCTTGTCAAACCAAAATGTACATTTTATCCATTATCTGGGCGTTGCAGACACTATTATACTGCAGACTACCTCAGCTTCTGTGTACAAGCATACAGGTCAGCTCTTGAAAGTTGCTGTTTATAGTGCATCTACATGTGCACTAACCTGTCTATCACATCAGGGTTTATTCAGTAGATGGTATTGATGATTTGCTCCAGGCTGGGAATAAGGAACAAATGAACTGGAAACTTATTTACAGGAAAAAAATCTTGTTAGTAGGAAAGAAAACAAGAACAGGAATTCCTCTTCCTTGATCATCTCAATTCTGAAACAACTAAGACCAGCAGAAAATGACAAAAAAATAAATTTAATAAAATTAATAATAGTAATAATAATTAATAATAATAAACTGAGAAAGTTTGTTGACGTGGAACTGGAAAACTGACATTTTTTCCATCTTAAAACAAATTAAAGGTATTATTGACAATAAAATAATCTCAATTCTCTCTGAAATCATGAGTGGCTAAAATAAACAAACAAATAAATAATAATAATAAATGATAATAATCCAGAACTCTTTACACAGGAGCTGAAACTCAATATCAATGTATAAACTTCTGCCTTGACCTACAGCTCTTTTCTTAAAGAATAGCTGGTATTAAGATGAACTGTAGAGTAAAATAAATTTGTTTAATAATGAAGTAAACATATAAAAGAGATGGAAGAAAAATATTTTCTCCCAAAAGCCAAAATGTACAAGTTTAAGGGATTAGAACTGGTATTTATGTATAAACATTGCAACAAAAATTCAGTAAATATTGTGGAGCTAACAGTTTGGGAACACTGAAATGAAAAAAACTGCTTGATTATTGGCGCACAGTTATCCATGTAGCTGAAGTGCAAATATCCAAAGAAAGGGGCGTCTTGCTGCTTTTATTACTATATCTGGGTGACACCTTTCCTCGTGTTACAAATTATTGGTGAACATCAGTACACTTACATTAAATAAAAATAATAATACAGAAAGCATTGAAAAGGGCAGGTTTAGAGGAAGTGAATTTAATTGTAAAAGTGAGAAAGCTAGAAAAGTTAGTATCCCTTCATATTTATTGAGATTCCTAGTACTCACACAATGATTGTATTGTCCCATTTGTCATACTGCTATGAGCTACAGACCTGAAGCAAAGTCAAAATACATTAATGGGATGTTTTCAAGACTGCCAGCTATACCTGGAAGGCTAAAGGAATATGCATCTTATCAGATTCTTTTTCTTTGTTTCTTTTTTTTTGAGGCAAGGTTAAGGTGAGCATCTACCAAGACACCTTGTTGATATTGCCTTGGAACAGAGGCAAGATAAAGTGAACTCCTCAGCCTCTGTCTGTGATCCTGTCAGAAGTGAAGAGGAGAATGATTTCAGTGTCATCTTTCTGAGATCCTGAGATTTCCCAGCACTTTATCTATCATTGTTACTCTGAAAATAGTATTTAGCCATAATATGATAAAGATGTGGATATAGAAAAGTGGTTGTAAGACAAATATAGATGCTGGTTTTAGTTGCTTATGACTTTGTTAGCCATTAAGTATTCATTCTAAAATTTTTCATTCTTTGAGTCTCTGTGGAGCAGATATTTCTACATAAACAGCCCAATCTTTCTGCAGATGGGAATAGATGTTATTCTGTCCAAACAAAAAGCGTGTAAATTTTTGAAAATACAAGTACCTCTGCAATCTGGGAAAACAAACAAACAAACAAACAAAAACCCACTTGACAAATAATTTATCCTTTCCACAGAAATATTTTAGAATCCCATGAGGTTTTCCCCAATGTATTTGAAGATCTTTTTCTGTGGGGAATTTTGCAGAACATCATATCCACACTGAACATCTTTCAGCCCAGGACAGCCAGGAATTTCTCCTCAGGCACTCAAGAATTGCTCCTTTTTTCTTTTTTATTACAAACTCCCACCACCACCCCTCCTCCCCCCTAGGATTATTCCTTTGGAAATAAAGAATTTGCTTGGCACTGAGTGCAGGAAATGAGAGAAATGAGGTTGTGGCGGACTATGACAGTCCTAAGGGGGTTATATATTGTATTTCTTATGCAAAGGGATCTACCAAAGGTTGCATAGATAATGTTAATGTCAACATCTGACTACATAATCATAACATTCTGTTAATTACATGTAATTTCATGTAAATCAGAAATACAAAGAATCTCTATCTAATGTCTCCCTTTTTCAGTTCAGGCTCTTCCTATTGTGTATTTGTGTTTGTTTTAGTCTTATTTTAGAGGAATGAATATTCAACTACTTCTCCTAGGAAACATTGTCATATACTAAAAAAAAAGGGGGTGTTTTTTCCCCACTTATTGTGAATATTCAACTTTTCTTTTTCCTTTTTTCCAGATACAGATCTAGTCAACTTTTCTGTTCCTTTTCCTTGCAGAGCACTCAAGCCAGAAAGGTCATAGAGCTTCTGTTGGGGAAGGTACAATATAAAACCAAAAGCTGTGACCTCTGCATGAGCAACACCCAGGAACAAAATTCCATGACAGTTTCTGTTTATAGGGACAGTTTCTATTTGTGTGGACAAAGCAGGAGAGAACTGCAGAACTGATCATTGTATAAACTCTTTGTTCATGCAGCCTCCCAGTATGGGTGGACCCAGCGATCTATTAGCTGCTAGATGTAGTGAATATTATAGCCTGAATGCCACCAAGCACAACAGCTGTCAAGTCTACTGCAGCCAGCAAACTACTGCTGGAAAGCAGACACCTTGCACAGTGGTTTGCTCAGCTCCCAGGCCAGTTTACTTTGATGCATTTTTGTGTGCATCAAATAGTATTTTATATTCTTTCATGCCTGATCATTTTATTAAATTCCATGTTTCAAGTTTGACCAGAACTTCTTGTGTTTCACTAGGTCTTATTTATGTTTTCTTCCAAGAAATAAATGTATTGTAAAGTTGGTTTATTTGCAAGGCAATGTTTAACAAAACAGTATGAGATGTATCTGATTAAAAACCCAGCCAACAATAAAGTGATTATCTTTCTGCACAGTGTGTGGTGCCATATGGTGACTGAGCAAGTGGGAAGAATTGATGCTTAATATGCAGTTCCAGTGATTTACTGTTACTGACTTCCTGTAGAAAATGACAGTTTCTTTCATAAAAACCTAATTAGTTCAAAAAGTACACGTTTGCAGTAAAATTTATACTGATAAAGTTACCAGTGCAATTTTCAAATATATTAATGATCTATAAAAAGCTCAATTGGCAGGTGTATTTTGAGCTACCTGTCTCAATCTGCCCTATTGAGCTGCTTGAAATAACCATAAACTTTTACTGTTTTACAACAGTTTTACTGTTGTGCTTTTTAAAAATCATTTATTATGTTTATAAACTGTTTATAATTGCATCAAATTAGGCAATAAATATCTGTGCAAACTAAGAAACAGTTGTATTTTCAGCTTTTTTTTTTTTCTGCTGATAAATCTGAAGACTTTGTAAAAAGAAAAACAAAAATATTCCATTCTTTCCTAAAATCAAGAGATGCTCTCTCCCTACAACAGTATAAAAATACAAAAAACCAACCTGAAATACACACAAAGAACTAAGGCAGCAATCGCATCTTTATCAAAAATTGCACACAAAACATTTCATGGACTTCATAGAACTACAGCAGGTTTCTCCTTCATTAAATCTATGCAAAACACCTCTTTTCTTACTGTAGCATAAATTCAAAATAATGCTACTGAATTCTGTGATAATGAGTAGAATTCTGGAAAATGGGTGCTTTAAGAATCAAATCTATATCCTATTAAAACCACTGGGAGCCTATTCACTCACTTGAGTCTCTATTTACATAATTATAAATAGACACATCTTGTACATAAGATTCTGGATAATTTCTAATATATGTAAAATTCTATCCCATGGGATATCACAGTAAGTATTTCCATTATTTTTGTATTTCCTATTCAGTCATTTCATCTTTTGCATACATATACAGTTTAATCCCTCCTTTTTACCTCTTGAATGCAATATTGTATAAATGAATTCCTTTCAGTCATTCAGTCTCATATTAAAGAAATGTGGAAACCCACAAAGGCCTGTAGTGTCTCCAGACATATTCTTCATTTCCCTCTGAAGCTAACAACCATAACTGTCTTATCTCCATCCTCCTCATTACTATGGTTTCATTTCTGCTTTTTCCTTTCTCATAGTTATTATTATTTGGTAATATATATAAAAAAGACATAAAAAGATTCTTCAAATTCTTTTTCCCCTGGTCTTAATTGTTCCAGAGGCTCATCACCTTGATAGAATGAAACTCTTTGTACATTCTTCCCTTCTCCTTGTTCTCCATCCCTACTTTTATTCTTAGGAAAAAAAAAAAAAAAAAAAAAAAAAGGAACCATCATTTTTTCATGAGATCACATAGTCTAATTATTTCCCATGTTTTGATGCTTTGTACATATTTTATTTTGGTGGCTCTATATGGTATCTCTGGTTTCTATATTTACTTGTAAACTCTTTTGTGTGGAGTTAAGGCATAGTGTCATGTACACATTGTCTGCATGACAGTTACTGATAAAGATTCAGTATTGCTTTAGCATTAGTGTTAAACAGTGTTTAAAAGTAGTTTTACTGAAAATAGCAGTTGTATTGAAATTTTAATTTTAATTTAATTAAAATTTAAGCCCAGTGGTCAGTGGAATGAAGACTGTGGATACTGCAATTGCTCATTCAACACCACAGTAAATCATACAGCTTTTCAAATGAAGGATAGTAACGGAGAGACCTTTCTGTTAGCTAAAAAATAAAAGATCTGGTGATTATTCTCTTCCATCAGCACATGTGCATATCTTTAAGACTTACTGGGAAAAGAAATCCATTAACAGGACAACGTATATTTATCTGTGTTTTTTTTTTGTTGTTGTTTTGTTTTGTTTTGTTTTTAGCAGATTACAGCTAAAAATAATAGTAAAATGTGTATATTAATATGCAAAACAAATTATTATCTTCCATCTAGCTTAAGCAGGAAATTATAAGTATTCACACTCGTGTTGGGTAGAATACTGAACTGTATTCAGTCTAGTAATCTGAATTTGGCCTTGTCCCTAGAAAATGATCGTCTGTTAGCTCTACTTCATATGTAGCATAGTAAAATGAGTAATGTTATGAAAGTAACATTATCGTGTAGATGTCCCTGAGAATTCTATAAAATAAAGAGATAAAAGAATATAAAATTGAGGGAAATTTTCAAACGTGTTTTTATTTCCTTCCTTTAATCTCCTTAAAAAATGGAGAAAATCACAAAAGAGGCTATGATCTCAGATCATATGGGTGATAATTGGTTTATCAAGCTACAGGACATTAAAGAACAGTAAACATGAAACAGTTAGTTTAGAAGATTAAAGGATATTCCTTCCTCCTCTAGAATATTCTTTCTTCCCTGGAAAGTTTTGTTAAACAGGTTAAGCAGGGACAGGCAAGGAAGTGGTGAGGTTAGTAGCACTTCAGTTTTATGTACAGTCAGAAAAAGTTAAATAGGTGTGTTATATAGGTTATATAGGTTATAAATATACAGGTTATACATATATATAGGTTATATGGGTTATATATATATGTTATACAAAATGTGCAGTGTTTTATTTTTTATTGGACATTAAGAAACAGAGAGGATAGAGGACAGGACATAAGAGTGAACACTGTAAGCCTTGTAAAGTCACAGAGTAATTTAGGTCAGGAGAAACATCTAAAGAGCATCTATTTCAATTGCTTGAGTAAACACAGCTTACCCCAAAGGTAGATGGGAATGCTTTGTCTTGTTGAGCTTTGAGTATCTCCATGGAGATCTCACACTTTCCTAGAAAAAACAATTTTAATTTCTGTCCACCTTTATGTCCACCTTAGACAATCTAAGCTTATGGCTGTGGAATTTAAAATATCTCTAGTGATTATTAAATTAGGGATTATTAAATTCAGTTATGCTGAACTAGAAGATTCTGTGTGTGTGTGATTAATGAGACTTTTTGATGCATAATTAACAGAAAAACATGGATCAGTCAAACTGAAATAGAGCCTACAAGAACTATTAGGACAGGAAACCTGAGCTTGTTTGGTGACTTCCTGTGAATTCCAAATATTTATCTGGTCATATTTATAAAACCACAGATCTTATTTATGTGGTCTAGAGAAACTGAACATGTTAGCCAGACAGTGCATAGACCTGTCCAAACATTGTACCCCATCTTGCCTCTTGTGTGTGAATACATTATGTCCTCAGAAACCTGTAGATAAAAAAACAAAACAAAACAAAAAAAAAAAACAGGACAGGGAAGAGTTTAGTTAACTTACACACTCCCAAATCCATGTTTAAACTCTCAGTGTAGACTTTTAAGTTAGGTTAACTTCAGTTAGGTTTTAATATTGAGTATATACACTGACCTACTTTGCCAAATTATTATGAGGAAGAGGACCATATTACATCTTCTCATATATTTAATGCTTCCTGAGAATGGATCCGCACCTGCATTGGAAACATAGCTAATGCAAAGGATACTTATACATTTTTTTACTTATGTGACGTTTTTCTTTCTGAAGGTTTTTTACTGATCTGAACATAGAAATAGTAGCATATGTTTTTTTCTGAGGCTCAGAAAAAACCTATCATACATGACTGCATTACATGAATTGTTTACAACTGCCTGTTGCATATAAAGCTGTGTTTCAATGTTTATATAACATAGAGTGTTAAATTAAAATTGCCTGTACACATATAAAACATATAAAAGGCAACTTGGGTTTACGTAGCAATAAGACTACCATGCTTCATTTAAACTTTAAAATCTAACACAATTTAACATAAAAATAAAATAAAATTAAATAAAATAAATCCAAAACAGTACTAAATAAGAAACAAAGATTTATTTATTCAACTCTATTTTCTATGACATTTTTACATAGTTGTCTTTAGATTTCTTAAAATGTATCTTAACCAAGAGACCAGTACTAAAAGCTGATTTTTTCATAATAGGATTTTTAATAATAATAACTATTTTATTCTTTATTTTTACTCCTTATCTCATAGTTCTTGTTATTAAGAAAATTCATTAAGGGTTAGTTACATTTGAGAAGAAGAGGTGACGTGATGTAGAGGTGTGCAAATTGTGGTAGGAACTTTAAAATAATTGTGAACTATAGACTTGCAGAAAATCAGAAACTGTAATATAAAATCAGCACTTGCCTGTCATTCACAGAGATGAAAATGCAAAATAGACAGTCTCATTTCAGCACTGCTCAATAATAAATCAACAGGGCAGACATGACTCAAAGTCTGCTCATAAATTAGTTGTTTGACAAGAAACAAAGAATCACAAGGAAAGGAAAGACAGAAAAGAAAAAAAAATGAGAGAAGCAGAAAAAAAATGGTCCTCGTGGCTTTCTTCTCTATTATTGTTAGACAATTACATGAAATATTAAATAGTGCAATTACTGGCAAAAAAAAAAAAATATTGTTAAACAAACATGCTATAATGGATTATGTTATTGCAATCAATACTAGATCAGCTATAAATTGGTGTAAGTTCATTGCTGTTGTAACTTTATTCCATGAGATACAAAACTGGACCCAGATATGATCCCCCCCATTACACTTAATGCCAATTATACTGAGAACTGAGCTAGGTATTCTTTATTGTTACTGATAGCAATAACAGAAAGGAAAAAAAAAAGGGGGGGGGGGGGGGATTTTAGCATTAGGGATTTACATAGACCAAAGTTACTTGCAATAGAAATCTCACATAACATCTACAGTCAATATGCCCAGGTTTGTCCATTTACTGTTGAGGAAACCGGTGTTTGATTTAGAGATCACAATTAAGAGGTTACACTACACAGTACAAACACAGACCTGTCACATTGGAGTTAGAGTTGACTATGGTGATGGATGAAGGATGGCAGTGTGTTCTCCTCTGCCTGCTTCAGTACCAGTAGGAAATAGCTTTAATCCTTAACTCATTCAGATTTTTTCTGTCCCATTTTATGCAGTTTAAGATAAAGAAGAAAGCAATAAATCCTCTATTATCAATGGAAAAATTGTTTCTGAAGCTAAACTCACTCCTTCCACATTAAGATATTTTTCAACGTTTCCATACAATAATGTCTCTAAATGCAGAAAACAAATAAGCAAAAAATCTGACCTGAATAGTGTTAGATATATGTATATAGAAAGATACACTTTAAGATCTATAATTTTTTTTTTTTTCTAAGAATGAAATGGTGTCATAGATATTATAAATGCCATACTATAACTTTAGGTAAACTGAATCATAGTATCATGCTTAGATATGAAACCATGTAGTTTAATTAAGCACAAAGGTATGAGGTGGCTCCGTTAAAGTCATAGGCTCTAAATGCATAGGCATAAAGTCATGTAGCAGATCTGTTTTGTTTAAAAAAATAATAATCTCTTGAATCTCTTCTATGCATAAGGACAAGATCTAATCTCTTATAAATCCACAATTCTACCTTAGAAATAAATTTTAATTGGTGAAATAAAGATAAAAAATCCGTCATATTTACATGCATAATGCTAGACTGAAAATAAAGCAGGAATTAATATCATGATTTCTGTGATTGCTATTAGCATTGAGCATTTGCTACTTTAGCAGCAAGATAGCACTTTCAACTAGTACCAAAGCCTACCAAGCTGCATTGTACAGGATGGGGCTGAGTTGAAATTTAAATAGCTATTTAAGTTAAAGAATCTTTTTAGAACCTTGCCTGAATCTTAAACACGTTTGCAGTGTCATACAAGGGAAAACTGTGAAGAGGGCTAAACAAGTGTGAGTTCCAGTAGTATAAAATCCAAACTGGTAATCAGTTTTTCAAATGTGTCAAACTGATGTAATGTTAGGAGGCTATATGGGGTGGCACTACTGTTAACAAATAAGCATGTCCTGACTTTATGTTCCCACCTTGTGATCAAAAAATTGTGACAACTGAAGTGTCAAAAATGTAATGAGAGAGAGATAAAAGTGAAAAAGAGATTTTTGAAGTGTAATAGTTAAGTTTCAGTTAAGAACTGAAAAGTATGAGAGTGGCTACAAAAAATAAATATTTTAAGTTTACTTTAGCAATACTGATACTAACTGCTTTGTTAAACCTCTGAGCATGCCCAGGAAAAACAAAACATTTTAAATTTAGACTTAGTTGGGACCTTATTAAATTATTATGCACCAGGATCTGTCATTTGTGATGTGTTTCATTTAACATTATATTTCTTAATCCAGCACAAGCACACGGGACTGATCTAGTCAGCACGCTGAGTGCAGACCTGTCAGGATCAGTGTCTGGCATTGATAGCCAGCCATATTATGCTGATACAATCTGATGGTAACTGGAGACAATTTTTAAAGCATCTGGGTGGGGGAAATAACAGGCCCACACTCCCTCTTAGCACATGCTCAAAGATATTTTATTTTCAGTGTGGGATCTAATAGGTGTGACATATTTCTGCCTTTTCTTTTTGCATATCAACATATTTCTATGAATCAGTGAAACTCATTCTGTTAGGCTGACTCAAAGGTGATGTATTTCAAAAAAGGTCTGCAGCTCTGCAGCTTCCAATATCCAGAATTTATGGGTAAAAGCAAAACCCATTTTAGTTTTCTAAAAGAGCCTTAACGATAAGCACCAGAAGGGTGATCAGGCCTGTAGGCATCAACAGCTGAAGTTGCCCTTATGATGTGTAGTCATTAACCCACAAATAGTCCACAGGTATAAACTATGACATATGGAGAAGAGTCAGAGGACAGACTGTTCTTATGTCCACTCCCTGATCCCAGTGCTCTAAACATGATCAAGAGATAGACAAATTTTCCATTCTCTTTAAGGAATTATTAACCTTTTAGTTGTAAGACATATGCCAGTGCATAATTCCTACTGAAATGAGAATCTGGGGCACAAAAAAAAAGCAGAGCAGGAGGAGCAACCCTTATCCCAGAGTATACCATCTAACTGGAATTTGCATTGGAAGATAACACACAAGGTGAAAAAGCAGTGAAGGGAAGTTTGCAGCATGAATATCTATCTTTAAGGAGCTTCTAAACTGATATTTGTGCTGTTTATTTAAACAAAATTTCTTAAAGGACAAGAGTAGATCAGGAGGCATTTTGGAGAAAATCTTGCTTTTCTCAATTCTCCTATCACAGTCTGCTGTTTCATCCAGAAACCAGACCTCATAATTTTCCCATATCCATGGTTATCACCTGTCTTTCCGCAGATGCCTTTCCACCATCTATCATATGAATTTATGAATTGTTT
The DNA here is from genome assembly GCA_011076525.1 of Nettapus auritus. NCBI lineage: Eukaryota > Metazoa > Chordata > Aves > Anseriformes > Anatidae > Nettapus > Nettapus auritus. The sequence continues at coordinate 9,848,275 of CM021765.1, forward strand.
TCTTTTATAATCTAAATATAACTTGCTAAAAATAACATCCAATAGCCCAACATAGAAGAAGACCAAAAAAAAAAAAAAAAAAAAAACAAAAAAAAAAACAGGAAGATGCAGATGCAATGAAATTATATATTTTGGCAAGATAGTAGGGATAAAAAGCAGCTCAGCTTGTTGCCAGATTAAAATGCTATTTTTGCTAGGTAGACGAGTAATGATTGCATTGGTAATTCAGTTGTGTCTGTGAGGCATTGCAAAAACTTTAATGTTCTGGGTGGTTAGCATGGTAAGTTTACAGGAAAAACAAACAAATGAGCAGCCAGTACTATTATATCTAAATGTCAAGGCCATGAAGTATGTAACTCCTGTACTTACAGTTGTTCAGCTGAACTGCAGGGATATATTGGAACATTGTAGTGTCTGGATTGGGACAGCTAGTCAGTCTGTTGAGTATCCTGGTGCTAACACAGTTCAAACTGGTTAATCTGCCCAAGTGAATTAGCAGAAAATTCTCTGAGTGCTAGGAAACCCAGCACAAATCTGGAAGTGACAGCAAATAGTTGGACATTGTTACAGGAACAGGCTCAGACAGCTGTTGGGAAGAGGAGAGACTTAGATCAAAATTAGATGTATTTTATCTTTTGTCTGTGGTTTGCTGTTGTCCCAGAAGAATTTTCCCAGTCAGGATCAGAGCATGAAAAATGGGATGGCGCTTGTCAATATAGAGCAGTTATGAACAAAACGAAATACTATTTATGCATTTTTTATGTTGCAAAGAAGAAATAGCAGAAGCCATTAGTTTAATTAATTATTAACAGTATTTTTAGTATTAGTTTGTGTATTACAATAAATACAAAGCAATGCATTAAACCCCTTGAAAAGTGAAACTTCTGTTGTTGTTGTTGGTTTTTCACATGGCATATTTACCTTAAGATTTCATGTTGCTGTTTTATATATTATCACATTAGTTCCTTACATCTTAATTGTCTTAGTCCACTTCTAGAAAAAATTAAAAAAAAAAAAAAAGAAGTTTAAATACCTGACAGACTTGTGATTATTCTTATCACTACGATTGATTTCTGTTGTCCAGATGACATCTTCTAATCAAGGGGAACTGACTTAATAACATTGCTGAAGTTTTCATACATTATTTCACTCTTTTTTTTTTTTTTTTTCAGTTTTCAAAATAAAAAGTTATCAAGCTACTGCTTTAAGATATCAAGGCTGTCACACTGAATGCTAGCTTTACTCTTTTGTGTATTTCCCAGGTGGATTTCACATTGGCAGGGATGAAAAGACACTTTTTTTGAAATGGTGAGACCTTTGTCTCACCTCCATAATACAATGAAGGTTTGCCAAACTAGAAAAAAAAAAAAACAACTTTAGAAGGGGTAGAAAGAAAAGAAATAAAAATAATAACTCAACAGCTGACAGCAGGGTGAAGAAATTCTTCATGTCAAATTAAATCTCCTTTTTGATAGGTAATGGCATTAAAGAATTGTTAGTTATATTCTTATACTAGCTTGAAAAATATGATGCTATTTCTTTACAGACAGCAGCTGGGAAAACATGACAGTCCATTTCAAATATTTTTTTTATCAAAAATTATTTTTACTGAAATGCAAGTTTGCTAATTACAGTATCTTAATAGAGAACTGTAGCATTGTTGGAACAATTTATTTCAAGCTAAAATTATTTCCTCCAAAATTAGTGGGACTTGGTTTAATGATCCCTCCATCAAAGGTTTGTTAGTCATTAACCGGATCCACGTGCATGCTGTAATGAGATTTTACAGCTGTGGATGCTTGCATAGATACTACCTAGATTTACTGATTACAGATTCATTTGGTATGAATTCTGTAGAAGTCCTTTTTCCTGTGGTCCAGGTGTCTAAAGACCAGGAGGGAATATTACTCTCAATGACTTACTTGGTCATTAGTATCTGTCTTTGGGACCTACCTACTACTGTGTACAGCATCAAATAAATGCATTCAAAAGGAGGAATGTTAGTATTTCTTATGCTGGACCAAAGTCTGATTTTTTTTTTTTTTCTGTATGTTTTTAATCCATACTGAAACATATTAATAGGGGTTTCCTTTTTGCTGTGCTTTCCCACCTCAGGTGCTCATTAGCAAGTGATTTGTATAGTATAACTCAGACCTCCTGTATCAAGAGTCTTTGTCAAACCTTTTGTACTCATATAATACTCATGTATTATGTACTCTTATGTGTTATGTTAGGACATAGAGCTTATGGTATTTCCTTCCTTTCATCTTTATATGGCTAGATTCAATATCCAAAAGAAGAAAAAATGTTTCTGTTAAAATTCTATTTAAAACCTTAGCAGAGGTGAATTGAACACATAGGTTTTGATCTTTGTTAGTGGTCTTGTTCATTTTTAAGGTTTTGCATAAGGTTTTAACTAAAAATACTTAAGTAAGATAAAGGTTCATTGCATGACATTAGTCTGGTTATGCTGCAGTTCAGGACATTAATCAGCATGTGCTTAACATGCTAAATCAGAATGGGAGAGGGAACAAACATACCTTGGTCTGCATTCTAAAGGCTAGAGTTAGCTGAGGAGTTAAGATTTCTATGCCTCAAAATTGCTATGTGCTTAGACCAGCATCTTGTTTAGGCCGATAGATATATGCATTGATGATATCTAGAAGAGATAATGGACTCCATTAACTTCAAGGGAGATCTTTCTTTCCAGCTTCCATTTGACCTTCTATCTATGTTGTTGATTCTAGAGTATATGTGTAATCTTCCATAGTAAATTAACAATGAGGACTTGACCATTATATCTATTTTGAGATAATTGCTAAAGTCCCATTATAGCACCATTTGACATTTTTCAAGGGTTAATCACTAAATAAGATTACTTTTCTTATTCCTTCTGTTGAACACTGGCAGATTAAAAAAAAAAAAAAAAAAAAAAAAAAAAAAAAACAGGAAAATGCAGTGAAAAAAGAGCTGTGAATTTTCTCCAAACACCATCCCCAACCCACTCCTCTCTCCCACCCTCTTCTGATTTTAGGGGAAATGAATAAAATCTCAAGAGGAGAAGGAAATGTAATTGTTGGCAGTTAATTATTCATCACCCTACAGAATTCACAGAGGAAATGTACTGCATGCATATTTCTTAAAAAGTTATTATTTTGAAAATTAATACTGTTTCCTATTATAATGTAAACAAAAAACAAGATTTTCCTCACTTATATGTCTGATTTGCTGTTCTCTCCGCAGAGAAGATACTGTTCTCACTGGACAAGTTCCCAAATCAATAGCTTAGATGTGACTTACCTGAAACTGGAGAAGTACAGAGCCTGATATTATCTTTCTAAATAACTTTCACCTTTATAAAACTGGGTTAAAACTTGAATTACCTACTAACTATTGAGAAGATTTATATCTAGTTTAACTGTGCTTCCCAGGAACCTCTCCACGTCTCTACTTCATAGAATCAAAGAATCATGGAATCATTCAGGTTGGAAAAGACCTCTAAGATCATCTAGTCTTTAACCCAGTACTGACAAGTCCACAACTAAACCATGCTTCCTATAGGTTTGCACACCTGATTCTGAGGTATTGTGGTTTAACCCAGCAGGCAGCTAAGCATCACAGAGGCATTTGCTCATTCCCCCCACCCCACAGTGGGATAGGGGACACAATAGGAAAAAGGTAACAGTCATGGGTTGAGATAAAGACAGTTTCATATGACAGAAAAGGAAGGGAAATAATAATAATAAATAATAAATGGAATGTACAAAACAAGTAATATACAAAACAAGTAATGTACAATGCAATTGCTCACCACCCACTGACCAATGCCCAGACAGTCACCAGGCAATTCCCCCAGTTCTATTGTTCAGCATGATACTATATGATACGGATATCCCTTTGGTCAGTCTGGGTCATCTGTCCTGGTTGTGTCCCCTCACAGGCTCTTATGCACCCCCAGCCTCCTCGCTGGCAGGGCAGCAGGAGAAGCTGAAAAGTTCTCGACTCTGTCTAGGCACTGCTCTGCAACAATTAAAACCGTGGGGTGACATCAACATTATTTTTCTACTCAGTCCCAAACATGGAACCATACAAACCACCATGAATAAAATTAACCCTATCTCAGCTGAAACCAAGACAGATATGTGGATCAGAAATGCTGCAGTTTATGAGATTTACTTTGTTCCTTTGGTGAAGAATATTGACTGGACTCACTAGATTATGGGCAGTGTTCTGCTTAAACATTTTTATTATAAAAAATATATATTTTTCTATTAGCATAGGTATGGCTAGACTTTCAACACTTATTTTCATTTTTCTGGACACTATTTGTAAGACCTGCTTCTACTACAGGAAAGAGATGTTAGGAAAAGATTTAATCCTAGCACAGCACAATGTTAGACTCATACTTCTCAGTCACAGGTGCAGCATAGAGGTAATACATACAGAGGCTAGGAAGGGGAATAGCATTACATAAAATACTAATTAATGACAAGGTAAAATGAGAACTTTGTGAAATGAAAATAAGCTATCCTCAATCCAGTCCCATCATACTAGCCTGGAAGTGTGATTTACACTTTTCCCAGAGAAAAAAAAAATATATAATAATAATTCTTCTTAATTGTTGGGAAGCTTGGGAGGAGGTGGTGCAATGCTAGAACCTCAACAAGATTCTTTGCTAGCTTGCTCTCTAATGCTCTTCTTTCATCACTACAGAAAGGATGCAAGTACTAGATTCCTTTTGAAGCAATGAAATACTTTTAGATGAGGTATTTGAAGTTATATTTCAAGACTAAAATAGTATACAAAGCATTAGCAAAGGCAGAGACTTATTGTGTGAAAAAGTACATTCATAGAATTCCCACTCTTTTGCTTAGTTTCATGAAAAATGGTTGTACTGCGTGTAAAAAGCCTCATTTTCTCTACCTACTGCAGGCAGAGGAAGAAGTATGTGAAGTTCTCTCTCACATCTCTGAATCTGATCAGTTAACTGAGATACAGCTAGTACCAGCAGTTCCATTACTTCTTTTTATTTATATTTTATTTTGTGAGCCATGACTGACCTAATATCATCACCTCTGTCTAGAAAGGGTTCATAACTAGAAATCTTAAATGGAAGGAAGAATTTGCTCCAGTTCAGAATTAGGTATTTTGAGGGACAGATCTTCAGTATTACCCTTTTCCTCAGCTTTCTTTGTGGCTGTCTCCTCACTCATGGGACAATTTCTGTGAAACTCTAAGTACCAAATTCATGTGGAATGTACATAACCCTTGAATGCTAAATTTTCTTGAAGGAAAGTACACTAAAGAAACAGTATTGGAATAATAAGTCTAAATCTCTTCTGAGGATTTAGTTAATTTCTTGTCCCCTGCAGTCAAGTTTTAAGTGTGCCAAGAGGAACACAAACCAACCTATACATCTTAACCAGGGTAGGAAACAGATGAGGGGACAGCCTAAGAAAGGGATAAGTAGACTTTAAGGAAGAATTAAATGAATCAGAAATACTTTGGAAGGCAGACTTTTTTTCTTCATCACTAAATCCGTTTTCTGTGATAATTATACAATCTGATGCAAAATCAAGACTTGGACACAATAAAGAGAGAGCAAAAAATCCAAAACCAATTAACACTGGACTTTGAGTTGGAAATGAGTAAAACCTTCAGAAGTCCATGGCCTGATCAAAAGTCCAAGTAATTTTGGACAGAGCCATTTCCAGAAGGAAATGTTTCTAATCTCTAATTTATCATGTGATGTTTTATTGTCAATATGAAAGATAAGTAGTAACACTTAAGAGCACACCTTGACCTTATTGAACTGTACCAAAATTTTTCTCTCATTTCTTTTTTTTTTTGTCTATTTACCATTATTTTATTAGTAGCTTAGACATTTGCTATGTTGAGACCTCCAGTGCACTGCAGCAAACAGTATTTGCTGCATAAGCAGAACAGTTGCTCATATTTAAAGAAAAAAATATGATTATTGATAATTTCTGCTGTTTCTATCAAATAAAGGTGTCTTATAGATCTGCTACTTTGACTTAAATATTCAACCATGAGTTGCGCTCTTTCCTTACTACAATAATATTTCATGTATCAACATAAAATAGCCAGACAACAAGTTGCAGTGATTTAAAGAGCTTTTTGCACTAGCTATTCTATAAAATTTTAATGGGTACACACACAGTGATAGACGTTAATGTATTCCATAGAAGGCAGACAAATCTGCAGATAATTTTTACAGGACTCCTAGCAGTAAATACAGAGTTTATTAAAAAGCAATATTTTACTAAGGCCTGTGAAACTAAACAGCTCCTACACACTGCAAATATTTTATTGGCTAACAGTTTTAGAAGTTAATTTTAAAAAGGAATATAGGGAAGATCACTACTTAAATTTAATTAAAAGTCTTTCATTTATTAGCATTTACAAATGAAGAAAAAGCATAGCTGAAAGAGTTGTGTACAATGTTGATGTACACTATGACTGCTCAGCCTTGCTGACCTTAGGACATATGTATAAAAAGCTTCATCTGATTGTGAGCCACATGGCTAGACAAGAGAAGAAGTTTGAAGAATGGAGATGAAAGCCATTCACCCTTGCATGATGGGAATGGCATTAGCATATATACAAGACTGGCTTTTGCTGTGAGCCTAAAAGACTCCCCTGTGAACTTACACAGCAGACCTGCACCAATTTAGTCCCACCACTGAATCTGCATGTAAGCTACTTCAATACCTACAGATTTGTCAATACAGTTACATTATATCCATGCTTCCTGGCACACAAAAGACTATGAATACTGCACAAGATTAGTATCACAATACCATGCTAAATTTCTTACTGTTCAGATTTCGTGATCATGGGATAAAAACAGTGATTAAAAATAGAAAAGTAAATAACATTCCAGAAAAAAAGAAAAAAAAAAAAGAGAGAGAATGATAAGAAATACATTCAGTTGAAACTACTTAAAAGTATTTCTGAAATCTATGGGAACACTTAGATTTCTAAATTGTTTTAATTATATTACCCTTTATCAGCCTTTAACACTTTCCTTTTTGTGATCCTGGACAGCACAAGCCCAAATAATCGTTTAAGTTCTATTCTGGTGACTGAGGTGTTCTACATCAACAGCTTTGTAACTTGTATATTGCAAAGGTTAATCTAGCCTCAGACCTAGGAAAAGTTATAGAGAAGATTATCCTGGGTGCTACTGAAAGGCATTTCAAGAATAAAACTATTATCAAGCATAGTCAACAAGTATTTATCAAGGGAAAGTCCTAACTTAGGAATTTGATCTCCTTCTAGAATAAAATCACCCACTTCATGGATGAAGGAAAAGCAGTAGATATAACCTCTTTGGTTTTCACTAAGGCCTTTGATATTGTATCCTTCTAGACAAACTGTCAAACTATGAGATGACAGGTTCACACTGTGCTGGGTGATGAACTGGCTGAATGGCAGAGGGATCTAGATAGACTGGTCTCTTCTGGTAACCAGAAAGCTGTGTCAGGAGAGGTTCAGACTGCATATTAGGAAAAATTTCTTTATTGTGAGGGTGGTCACACACTGGAGCAGGCTTCCTAGCAAGGTGGTCGCTGTCCCATGCCTGTCAGAGTTCAAGAGGCATTTGGATAATGCCCTTACTAAAAGACTTTCACTTTTGGGTAGCCCTGAAGTGGTTGGACAGTTGGACTAAATGATCTTCGTAGATCCCTTCCAACAGTGGTATTCTATTTTTAAAAAATACAGAAGTTAGAATTGCACTCCTTCCGTGCCTAAACAGATTCCACCTCAATTTTAATATCTGCACTGTTTACAGGATGATATACTGAGTGTCCCATGAGGCTAATGCACTTGCACGTAAAGTTACCCAGTGGGAAATTCTCCAGCAGATGTACATCCTCTTCTTCAACATCCCAAATGCCTCCTGATTTCTTTGCATTAGTAATATGCATAGTTCCCATTTTGGCTAAAGTGGATTTTAATGAAAAATATGATATAATAAACTTATTAAACTCATGAGCCAGGTTTTTATTATTGCCTCCAATATTTCCTTAATGAATGAGAATTAGTGAAGAATGCTATTTATATAGTTCAGTGCCAACAGCTTGGGAAAAGTATCACTTGCATACACATCCATTAGTTTCATACATAGTCAACATACAAATACAGTATGGATCTAAAATTCTGTACAATCAGGAATATTTGTCTTCTGACTTGATTGGATGCTCTGATTTATGCAGAAAAGAAGTTGGCTAAAGGAATCATTTCACTTTGTCAATGATTTTCCTGGCTTAGAACGTGGTGCAACACACACTAACTAGAATGAATGGCTTTACCTTCTCAACACTGTATGTTGTAAAATTACTTTTGACTGAACAAAATGGGCTGTTCAAACTTAGCCAGTATGATTATCTTGAAGTTAAAAGGTAAAATTTATGGGCTGGTAGCAAGTACACTGTATGATGAGTTTCATGTATTTGTCTTGCTCCAACAACTTAAATAGAGAATCAGACAAACACTGAAGGCTGTGTAATAACCTACAGTAAAACATATATATATATATAAATAGTAATAAGAAAAGTCGAATTTGAGAAAATAATTGTCTCTAAATCTTTAAAATTTATTAATCAGTAGATAATTATGCATCTTTAAAACAAACCTGTTGCACAGAAAAAGTGGAATACAACTTGTTCTTTGCTCAGAATTTTTCATTTCTTAATTCATATCATGAACAACATTGCCAAAGGACGAGAAGGTATTAATTCTAATTTTGAAAGAAAAAGACATGAAATTGTTTGATCCTTAATGTACACATCTGGGTAGCGTATTCTTGGGTAAAGCAAAATTGAAAACTCATGGTGGAGGTATAATTTGAATTAGACAAAAATACCAAGAAAAATGAATGAATTAGATTATTCAGGGCAAAGAACTCAGGTCCCAATTCTCTAGTCATCAGCTGTGCTCTGATCTGGACCAAAAAACAGACAAACAAACAAACAAAAAACCTGCCTTATTTCATCTTTGCTACTTCATATTGTAATATTTAGCAGGAAACCAGTGCAGTCACTACAAGGTAGGACAATCATGTGACAAATTGCATTCAAATAAGATCAAAGAGTATTCTAGTGACCAGCAATCACTAGAAAGTCAACAGCCTGCGTCACACCTCCTTTTCCCCAGATATGACTAAGATGCTAGATTTAATCTGAATTTGTTATTGTTATTGTATTGTTTCATCTCCATACAGGACATTTCAATTTGACCATAAAGTCTGGATTTTGGGACACATTGTTCACTGTCCTTCATTAGTACTTCTCTGAAATAGAATCATTTGAATTTTTCCACTTCAGCCTCTTTCTAAAACCTCTTCTTGAGGATGCTTTTTTTTTGCCTTTTATTAATACCAAAATCATAGAATGAATTGTTTTATAAGGGCCCTTAAAGATCACAAAGTTCCTTAAAGTTCCAACCCCCCTGCCATGGGCAGGGACACCTCAACTAGACCTGATTGCTCAAGGCTCCATCCAACACTTCCAGGGATAGGGCATCCACAGCTTCTCTGGGCAACCTGGGCCAGTGCCTCGCCACCCTCAGAACAAAGAATGTCTTTCTTATATCTAATCCAAATTTACTCTTTTTTAGTTTAAAGCCATTCCACCATTTCCTATCACTACATACCCTAACAAAGAATCCCTCACCAGTTTTTCTGTAGACCCCCTTTTGATACTGTAAAGTCACTGTAAGGGCTCCTCAGCCTTCTAATCAAGTCAAAGCCATCAAATCAAGTCAGACCAATTCCAGCTTTACAAAGATATTCATGTAGGTAAACAGTGTGCATGCACACTGAAAATATGAAGATGAGTATAATTCTGTGTGAGGAGTTTTCCTTTTTATTGTATGTATCATATAAAGACAGAGACAGACAATAACTGGTCTCATTCATGTTAGTTCAAACAGACATGAAGAAAGAAAAATATTATTCATTGTCCTACACAAAATTTTCTCTTCTGACCCCAAACCCTCACAATCAGAAAGAATATTTTCAATGATTTTGAGGGAATATAAAGATACTTATCAGATTTTTTTTTAGACTTCTTACATCTCTTTTCTAGTAGAAAGAGATGAGCTATGATGCTTACTGTCTCAGCTGTAATGGAATATCTAGAAGAAGGGGATATTTGTCATGCTCCCAAAATGGCTTCTTACAATACTGTAAATGAGTTTCTTTGGTTATTGATCTGCTTTAAATTAACATTTTTTAAAATGTTCTCATGGTGGGAACTGTAAAATCTAATTACCCTGGCTTTGGCAAAGTATTTCCGGTGCAGAGACAGCTTCAGTCCTAAATTCTGTAATATACTAGGCCAGGTCACATGACCAAGTGGCTTTCCCATATTTTTGACATTGTTTGTTTCTTCTTAAAGTGTCTCAGTTTCAGTAAACTGGACTATCTTGAAAATGATGTCAGAAAATATGATGTCATTCCACTGGGGATCGTTGATTAACCCACAGCTATGCCTCAGATCTGATCACACCTATATCACATGATTTTAATTTTGTATGATAACTACCGATAAGTATGCACATCACATATGCATATATATAAATATGTAGAGAAAGATATCATAACTGCACCCAAAGAATTTTGGAGCATTTTTCTTTTTGCAAATTTCTGAATAGGTATCAGGTAATAACCACACCCAATCTCTGTGCTGGGATGACTTCAAATCATCTTCCATTTCCTGAATTATCCAATGTACTGACTGCACTCCTTCTGCTATAAAGAGGAAAAAACAAAACAACAACAAAAAAAACACAGCTAGTTGTATTCACTAAACAACAAATCACTTCTTTGTGAAAATATATGGACAAAACAAATAATGACTTCTACACTTCTGGGGATTTTCTATATGCAGACAGTGCATCTGAAGTGGCTACAGTCTGATCAACGTTTATAGACACTACTTTGATAGATTAGTTCTTTTTTTTTTATCCTCTTAAATATACATTCCAAGAACTACGTGTAATTCTTCGACACTAGCAGCTCATTAATGTGAAGCAACAACACGTTTTTTAATTCACACTGCCTAAAACACCAAAACACTTCACGAATGGACAGCATAGTACTCCTTGCAGGGCAAAGTCCTTTAGTTCCACTGAGCTCCTGATATATTGGTAATGTCAGGCTGTCATGTCATAGAACCTTTTCTTGTGTGGAATGGCTTCCAGCAAGCATTTCTATTGCTCTTGGTCAAAGCCTGTGCAGCAATCTGCCATGAATAGCTTCATGCATCCTGCACAGTTGTTTACTGAATTATAGGCTATGTACTGGCCAGCTTCAGATTTCATTTTGATAAATTTTGTTGATCAAGGTGGAATTGCCACGCCTGTGGGCATTGTTATATAGCCCCTATAAATATGTTGAAGACTTATGATTCAAAATTATTATATTTATTGACATATTTTAATTCAAGACATCTACAATACAGTGCTTACAACCCTCTGATCTTCCATAACAATTTCAATATGCAAAACATTGTAATATCAATTTATTTCTGAGCACATTGCCTTGGGTGCCTCATTTGAAAATCAGCATCTGAAATATTGAGAGTGTGCAGAGAGACACTCTGGAAGAGTGCTCATTAGAGCACATCTGCCTTCCTTCTGAGGAGGGCAGTGGTCTCCTGCCAGTTGCTTCGTATTTGTTGACAGCAGAGTGTTCTGTTTCTCAGCACAAAATACACAGTTCAACACGTTGAGGTCAGTAAGATTCTTTCAACTCTGTAAGCATGAGGAAAATATTTTTTTGTGTGTATGGGAGGAATAAAGAGCCAGTAGAAAAATTGGTCTCTCCAGTTTACAGCTTTTTGCAAGAAAAAGCAATTGTGTTATGAAAGTGAGGTTAGTTCTGCATGCTTTTTGTGACACTGTTCGATTACTCTTCATAACCTAGGTCCCTCTTTCTATAAAAATATTTAATGAGGGTTGCTGTATGAAGTGCTTGAACACAGTATGAGAGGAACACGGTGGAAAACTGCACAAATACTACTTTTTACAAGACTTTTCAAAGAGGTCCTTGTCAGTTCTCATCAACACCCACTTAAAGATTAAATAACATCAACAAAGTCTTGTTTTCATTAATCAACATGTATGATTCATCCTGAAAGAATAACATGAAACAATATGTTCCAGTAATAATAGTGTAATGCAAACCAAAACTTTATAATCCACAAACACTTTTTTCCTTAAGGATTGTAAAACAAAACACATACTTGCAAGCAACCAAGGAAACCATGAAAATACATAAGACTGGCAATAAATGCAATTTCCAGTACATACTGTTCCAATGTATTGAAATTGCTATGACATTGTATGCAGGCTTCTTGCATGGAAAAAAATCATACTAGAAAGACAAATCTCAATGAAATCTACAAAGAACTCAACCTATTTTTAGGAATCTAAACTTAGACAAACGGACCTCTTACTTTCACAGGCACCTACTTGTTTTTATTGATGATAAAAGAAAATTTAGGATGTTATTTGAATCTAAAATAAAATATGCATGCTAATCAAATGTGTAGGATAATGTCACTGTATTATGTAGTTTCATGCTTCATGAAGTACTAACTTCTAGACTTTGGCTGGCTTATGCCTCAGTTTTCCTATGTTCTAATATTGATGTTTAGGAAACTGTTTACATAAAGGATCACAGAGAAAGAGAGTGTGGATTTTACAGAGAAAAAAAAAAAAAATGTTGCTAAGACGATTCTGGTGTCATTAGCACTGCAGATAGATTTTCCTTTGTTCAAGTAAATGCTAGGAAAAATCTAGTCTCAATTAGATAATGAGACCAAGCTTGAAGGAAATGGGAAAATCAATTCCTCTAGATTAAATCACATTACCCTATATACTTCCATTACTGTATACATGTATAGTGTAAAATTAGAAAGAAAAAATCAGAACAAATAGGAAGCAACATGTCTGCATATTCCTGTAATAGGTGCTATAAAACACATTTACAGTAACCTGTCAATTCTAAGCCATACTGTTGTAAAAAGAAAAGCTCTGCTCAACTCACTGTCATAAATGCTCATTTACCTTCACCAGAGGTCTTGTATGTGGTGCTTACATTGTAAATATTTTGCCTATTTTCACTCTAGCTGCAGGGAAGACTGCATACTCTGATGCTTCTTTGAGTATTACTACTTTCTTTACAACCCAGAAATTTCAGATGAGAGGAATCCTAGATTCCCTGAAATGCTATGTATTTTGAAAAGGTATAGGGGCGTACTTTATATGCCTGACCTTATATTTGAAATTTCAGAATGAAAATCATCATTTTTTTTTCAGTTTCCATAGGTGCCACCTTCTCACAGTACAGACGATAACCATGTCTGATGTACTGCTGCTAGCTGAAACAGTTGGGCTCCGGGAACAGGGCTCAGCATCATTATCCCACATATTTACAATACTGTCCTTCATCTTGTCTTCATTTTTCACATAAAAGATCCATGTAGTGCAAATGTAAGGATTAACTTGGAAACAGTCAGTGAAATAGATTTGTTTTATTTTTCTAGAGTCTTGAAGGACTGCTCAGGTTAATTCTAAAGCACTGCTCATGAGTGCTCCAGAGCTCAGGTACACCTGTGTCTGAAGATATACTAGAGGGTGAACTATGGTATGAATAAGTAAGTCTGGATTTGAACTCAGTCACATACACCGGAATAGCTGAGGCTCAACTCCCTTTAGCTTTCTAAAACTGGAAAATGTGCACCAAATAGCCAGGAGCCAAAACAGCATTACTATCTCCATCCCTTAACTGATAATCTAAAGCATCTCAGTGCCATTGATCCTTCCCTCTGGTATCTGGAAGTCGTGCTGGCTGCTTTTGCAGTGTATGACTCTGGCCATAGAAAAGAAAGCTAAAAGCTGTCTTACTTACAGAGGCCAGCTCTCTGGGTACAGACTCTTCAGATTATATCATATGAATAAACACAATCAAAACAGTGGGACTTCTGGCATATATTTCAGGAAAGGCCTTGTTTGCTCTGCACATAGTGAGAAATGATGTCATTCTGCAGGGCGCCCATCATACTTTGTATATTGGCAGAGATGAAAAATGTAAAGTTTGTCCAACTTCTCTGCTTATTCATGTGCAAATTCAGTGTGCTGCTAGAGATGAATAACCTCTAAAGTATTAATCAGCAGGTCTAGAATCCTGGGCACTGGAATATTTTTTAGCATTTTAACCTTCATCTGACATATCATATGTCAGCTACTGTCAAAAACCAACATTATTTCCGTAGCTCCATGGCACTTCACAGACAAACAAAAAAAGACAGGTTCCTACCCTAAGGATCTTCCTTCTAAATTTAGTGAAATAAGCAACAGATGTCAATAAGGAAAAGACAGAGTGACACATGATTAGTTAGAGGTTGGAATACTGGAATGAGTACAACAATGACTGTAATAGTCTGGATATTTACTGACCATTAAATTCTCATGATTAGACATTAAAATATAATTTTTGGTGACTTTTTGCAGATGTATAATGATTATGATAATATGGATACAGAATTGCCACGAGCCAAGTTGTGTTTGGATTTACATGACACTACATTTTCCATAGAAAATTGTTCAGAGTAAATCTTTTTTTGCAGAGTAAACCTCTGCAATAGAGATTTAGTATTCATTGTAAATAACCCACCAAATTTTCTACAGGTTAAAAACGTGCGCATGGACAACTACTGCAGAGTAGTTAAAAACCTTAACATTCACACAATATCTTCTTCATTGCAATTTGAATATCTGTGCTCTAAATAAGCAATTCCAGGCATTTTAATTTGTGAAGTTTAATAAATCTAATGTTTCTGTCCTAATAGCTTTCATTCTAATTCTAGAGCAAATTAATTTTGGCCTTATTCACACTTCTTTTCATGCTTGCCCTCTACATGTATTTTTGTTATTTTTTTATTGGCAGAGGTCCTCAGAAAGAGTCAAATCAAAAACTTTGTTCTGAAAAAAAAAAAAAAAAAAAAAAAAAGGATTTTGGTTGGTTGGTTATTCTTAAATTTATGCTTGCAGCTCTTTTCAGGCAATTTGGTGAAAGGAAAACATTATGTTTTTCATTACAGTAAATATTAATGAGAAAACTTGTCATAAACAGCAGTCAAAAACAACAAGCAGGAGCAGGAGATTTTCTTTGGTGGTGGTGGTGGTGATTGTTTTGTTTGTTTGTTTTTATGAAAGTGATGGGACCAGAATTTCTATTGAGGAATTTCATCCTCTTTGCTGAAGAATAATTCAACAGATTGGGTGATGTTTTTGCTGTTACAGTCATTCATGGCTGTAGTGCCATTTTTTCTTCTCTGTTTTTTGAAATTAGAGTTTTGAAACACTGATTTTGTGTTATTAGAATTATTTAGTGCTGTGACCTGTTTGCACAAACTCTGTGGAAGCTCTCCCTCAGTCAAAATAGAAGACCAGAGAACACTGCACAATGGGACTAATTTCATTTCATGTTGAGTTCATGTTGATGTTTTGTCTACTCTAGAAAAAAAAAAAAAAAAAAGTCTAGAAAAGTTGCAGATGAGTTTTAATGATGATTGCTATAGCTGCAACACAAATTTTTAAAGTCCGAGGCTATTAGAAGCCAGAGAAAACTTTACTTCAAGATTCTCTCAAAAGACTGATGACTCAATTCAGGGAGTTTCAAAACCATCTAAGTACAGTCTTTATGCTTGTAAATACTCACAAAACAAACAAACAAACAAACAAACAGCAGTTCCTAACTTCTATCAATAACTTAGCCTCTAAAACCAGAATAATACTAATATGAAGGCACAGCAAATTCTGTGTCAAACTTCAAATTTAACATTTGCTTCTCAAATCTACATATTCTCTTAAGAAAACAAGGAGCAAACATTACAGTGAACATCTTCTTTCAAAGTACTGTAACATGCAAGTTCTCCCATTAACAAGAGACCAGTTTAAATCTAACCCTCATTGATAAATGACTAAAAGCCTGATTCAAAGCCCATTAAAATAAACAGCAGTCTTTCTGTTGACTTCAAAGGATTTTAACTTAGGACTAAAAATCAAAAGCTTCAGACATCTGTTGGTGTCTGTTCAGAGACCAAGATGATATTAATTATTTTTGTTGGCCTGTGTCATGATTCTGCATTTGGTGCAGGCAGAAATATGAAGCAAAGACCTCCCAGTGCCAGTACAGAGGAGAATATACAGGGAGAAGAACCACAGTTTACACAACTCAAGAAGGGAAAGCTCCATCTTTCCCTCTTCCCCTTACAACCTAGTGTCCTAAAATGTGAGGGTGGTGATTTAACTCAAATACCATAATACACTATTATAGAACCGTAGAATCATAGAACGGTTTGTGTTGGAAGGGACCTTTAAAAATTTACCCTGCACAAGCTAGGAGGTTCCCCCAGGCTACTGACATACATCAGAGAGGAACCACCAATTTACCATTCTTTGGATTTTAAATACACACATTAATTATTACATGCCTAAGCTAGTGTGTAATTCATATCAGATAGTTATTTCTTGGTGAGTCTAACTATGTTCAGGTAATGTTTTCACAATTCCCCTCTTGCAGATAATTTTTTGAGACATTGATTCATTTATTGAAAGCATCTCTAATTTTGAAAGACTTTTTTTTTTTTTTTTTTCTCAGCAACTTCTCCATTTTGTACCTTAGTTACTCTTCTAGTTAGAATAAACTAATTGTATGAGAATAACTGAGAATTTAAGATATAGAAGTGCTAGGACCCTGCCAAGTATGTAGATATATCTACAGTGACCCACAGTATAAATCCTTAGAGGAAGATATGGAGGAAGGATCCACTTCAGAATGCAAAGTAGCAGTGTAGAGGTGCAAATAGTAAAGCTGTACCAATGCAGAAATTGATACAAAACCAACCATTAACATCTCATCATCCATATATTATCTAGACAGTAAAATTTATTTCATAATAGTAGATTCTGTAATATAAAATATATTATTCAAGTATTTTATATGCATGAACCTAGCTACTAGGTATTTAGAATTGGGAGAATATTTAATAGTTCCTAAAATATTCGCAGCAGTAAAGATTTCAATTTCTACAAGGGTGTGGGATTGCAAAAGTGGGAAAGTTAGTGAATACCAAGCAACATGAGAAGCATTTCCAATAATAAACACAATTAGCAATGTAGATGAGAAATCTATCTGATTTATGGGCTGCATATGCAATTATAACACATTCATAAAATGTTACCCACAGAGCAATCCAATACATTTGTTTATCCGTGTTCCCAGATTAAGAAAGTAATGTTGTCAACCAACCAATTGTGGGCATTACAGATTCAAGATTAATTACCATCTGCATGGGACAGATGTTAAATCTTCAATTTCACAGCAAGGCATCTATAGTTTATTTCCCATGGAGTACTTCTTTCTCTGATCAATAAATGTATCAGCCGAGCTGTTCATCTTGCCACAGAGGTCAGAGGAATGACAGAGGTACATCTGTTTTTGTGTCAAATAAGAGCTGAGGAAATTAATCCTATCCAAGCAGATAAACAATCCTGCTACAATTGTCCTTCAGTCTTCTACACAGCATCTGATGATGATTAAGTTTTAAGCATTTGAGAATCTGATAGAGTTAGCACATTGAGGAAAAAAAAAAAAAAAAAAAAAAAAAAGTGAGAAAAAAAAAAGAAAAAGCAATCACCTTTTTGCAGATTCTCAAACTAGAATTTGTGTCCAATTTTTACATGGGCTGAGACTGATTCCCCACTGCACCTTCAGCTGATTCAATGGTGCTTGTACATATCACAGTAAACTTTGGTTAACCACATGCCCTCAAAAGCTGTATTCTTCTTTCTTATTGTTATTTCACTTTAAGTAGGAAAGTCAACGGTCTGATTAGTTGTCATGTTAGTAACCAGAGAGTGCTGTATTTGACAAAACCAAGCAAACAAACAAATAATACGTTAAAAGCACCTTTATTTCACAAAAGAAAGTAGAGTAAAATGTTCGGTTTAGGACTAGACACAGAATATTGCAAGACAACAATTTTGTTTTGCCTAAACATATAGTTCTCTGATTTTTGGTACTTCCCTACTTTGCTTGAAGGTCTCTGCAACCTCAGCAACCTCTGTTCATGTAATCTCAGTCACCTGTGACTGTTCGGAATTGCTTGCTCTGTGAAGATGCAGAGCATCTAATGCAATCCTGCTTAGATAGACAGCCGTTTCTGTTTTGCTTAGGTTCTCTGGAGATGTCCAAAGAAACAGAAAGAGTCAAGGCTACAAATATCTTCATGTGATTAAGTGGCAGCTTTGCTCACCTCACACATATGTGCCGAGTTTGATTCTTATCTGACTGAGGAAGTGACCTTTTATATCCCCATCCTACAGGAGTGCACTAAGCACCATGGAGAAACCTGAGTAAAAATACTTTCCTGACTCAAGCTGAAGGTCAGCCACTGTGCAGTCAAGAATCAGGGAGAGAGGAAGAGGCGTGACACAACCATGAAGGAGAGACGTCTGGTTCCTGCCCTGGGGGGTAATTTTAACAAATCTAGCAATAATGTAATACAATACACACATTGCAAGAAGTTGGGCTTGAAACTTTACACTCCCCACAACACACGCTGAGGGAGTGCTTTCACCAGGATAATCCATGGGTAGATTCTCCTTTTATACTCTGAGCTCAGTCCCCGTGGATGTGTAGAACAGTCTCACTTCCCGGGTGAATGATTTGGCTTCTGGACAGTTATGTAAAGACAAAACAAGACTGGCATGCACCATACCGTTAAACATGCTCTTGGTAAGTGTTATCTATGTTTTCTCCCAACGGGATGGAGATGACAGACATTTCTGCATGGTTTCCTAAACTGCCAGAAACCAATTAAATTGGATCTCCTTGTGAAAAGGGAGAGAGGTAGTAAATTAATATGAAATTAATATGACTGGATCTCATGCAGAGACAGCCGAGTAAGGCATCCAGATGTTTGTATTTCATTAGGCTGAGTGGGTTTTCCTCCCTGAATCTGTATCTTACATTTCTATGAGGCATTACCTATGTTAGGCCTTAGAAAACTGAAAAATAATAATAACAAAAATTCAACTTCTACATGAAAATCTAGATTCAATTAAAAATAATATGTATGACATAACATTTGATTAAACAAAGATTGCAAACAAGTGCTAAAATGCCACACTGCATAAATGCAGAATTAATGTTGCACAACTAAATTTTATTTTGAATGTTTATCTTTCATCATTTTATCTACATAGAATACTGGCATACCTTCTAGACTAGAAAATATTATCCCTTTTTTATAAGCGGAGAACTAAAGATGACTGTGGATTCAGTAATTTGCCTAAGATTTAATTTCCTTACATATGAGCTAACTCTCCTAAGTCAACCACAAGTGAATTAACTTCCAGATTCCTTTTTATTTTTAAAAGATGTTTCAGATATACTACAATGATGATTGTCATCAAAGGTTTATTCTGTACTGAAAGCAGATGTGCTGCTCTCTCTTGAGATGTTGTATCTCATGGACATTTTGTCCAGGACTTTATGAGAATCTGGTTTATGATGGGCATCTTTATCTAATTTCATTGACACTGCTCTCTATAAAGCTAGGTACACGTCTGTGATGCTAGAGACTCATGCAAGAGGAACTTGTTGACTTTGAACCCTTGTTCTTTCAGTTATATCTGTTTCAGTACAAAAAGGATAAACAACTCTATGAATCACTTTCTACAATATGTAGAAAACTTGAAAATTTGATTTATGTTCTCAGCCATGAACTATGGGAAAGGCAGCATTGTCCACGCAAATACAGTTTCCATTAAAAACATGTTATTTTAGTTGTTTTTGTCACAGTGACATTTAAAATGGGAACCAAGACAAAAGTTAATGCTGCCATAAAAGACCTGGGGAGAGCTGGTAAGAATTTCTGTTGTTGCTTGAAAAAGTTAAGTGTAAGTAAGGAAGCAGGCAGTGGAACTCATCTAAGACAGGGGCCTGAGCAAGGCCAAGGACTGACCGAGACAAGAAGACCAGCTGACAGAGGTACAGCACTCCTGCATGAATCCAGGAGCTGTGATAACAGGAATTCATATACAGAATGAACAGCAGTTTGGATCTGGGCATGGAAGAACAGAGTTTTGCTTGAGAGGTTTTCTTCTTTCCAGAGAACACCATAAAAGAGTTGTGATATAATTTCCTTGGCACCAGTCTCTGGATGGTGTTTGCACTCATCATTGGTTATTGCAAGCAGAAAATGGTTTTAGCAGCCTGATATGCAAGGTACCTTTCTACTTCATGGAATTGGCAATGTTGATTATTTTTTTTCTAAGCTTTTAAGTCTAGAATTTGTATTGTGGGTATCTGCACTTCTCCAGTTTAAGATGTGCCATTTGGCAGAAAAGAATTAAGAATGCAGTGAGAAAAGAGAGGCATAGAGGAGGAACAGAATTCTGCAGATAAATTATAGTGACTTATGAGAAAAGTGGTTTGGTGTTTTAAAAACACTGAGTAAAAGAGAAAGGAAGAAAGAGCATGGAATATACTGTGGCAACATCCATCTGACCTTTGAAAGAGAATGAGAGAAAAAGTAATCAGGGAGAGGAAAAACTAGTAGATAGGTAATTACAAGTAACAAGGATAATTGACAGTAATATATTTCAGTATGCACTTTAGCTCTAAACTGCTGGAGGAAAGGGATGCCATCCAGAGGGAACAGGACAGGCCTGAGAAGTGGGCCTGTGCAAATCTCATGAGGTTCAATAAGGCCAAATGCAAGGTCCTGAACCTGGGACAGGGCAAGCCCAAGCACAGATCCTGTCTAGGTGGAGAATGAAGAGCAGCCCTGAGGAGAAGGACCTGGGGGTGTTGGTTGATGAGAAGCTCAACATAAGCCAGCAATGTGTGTTTGCAGCCCAGAAAGCCAACTGCATGCTGGGCTCCATCAAAAGCAGTGCGGCCAGCAGGGCGAGGGAGGGGATTGTCCCCCTCTGCTTTGCTCTCATGAGACCTCAGCTGGAGCCCTGTGTTCAGCTCTGGGGCCCCAGCACAAGAAGGACATGGACATATTGGAATGAGTTCAGAGAGTTCAGAGGAGGGCCACAAAGATGATGTCAAAGAGCTGGAGCACCTCGCCTATGAGGAAAGGCCAGGAGAGCTGGGGTTGTTCGGCTGGAGAAGAGAAGGCTCCAGGGAGATCTTCATGCAGTCTTCCAATACCTACAGGGGGACTACAGAAAAGCTGGGGAGGGAGTGTAGTGATAGGACAGTGTCAGGGTGTGTAGTGATAGGACAACTGTTGGTTTAAAACTAAAAAAGGGTAGATTTAGTTTAGACATTAGGAAGAAGTTATTTACTCTGAGGCTGGTGAGGCACTAGCACAGGTTGCTCAGAGAAGCTGTGGATGACCCATTCCTGGCAGTGCCCAAAGCCAGGCTGGATGGTGCTTTGGGCAATGTGACCTGGTGGGAGGTGTCCCTGCCCATGGCAGGGGGCTTGTAACTAGATGGTCTTTAAGGTCCCTTCCCACCCAAACCATTCTATGATTCTCTGATATGATTCTATGTATTCAGAGCATGGTCTTGTTGATTTTGATTTTCTAAATTTCTCTTTGGTGTTGTGATAAAACTTATCAGGCATGAAGCACTTATATTGACTTATTAAAACTAAGCTCTTAATAGAAACTTCACACAGTGAAGTCAGCCAAATCTAAAAGACCTGTCTCACTGGAAATTCAGTTGTTGTGATGTCTGCATTCCTTCCAGACTTGTGTGAAATATACTGAAATAACCATGGTGCACAGTATTGGCACAGCCAGAACTATGGACCAGAGAAATGTGGTCGAGCCCATGGCATATACTGGAAAACAAGAGGGACTAAGAACCACCACTGCTGTTTTCTGTTTAATACTTTCAAACATTTTCTTAAAGAGTAATAATAATAAACAGTGTGGTTTACTCTAAATCTTGGTTCTATAGAAGCACAAGTGAGATGATTCTTTCTTTGTATGATTCTTCTTTTGTGATATCTGTTCTTCAAGTCTATTTTTTTCTCTGTTTCTGAAAGATCGCAATGAATCATCAGTCTTAATTGGGGAATAAATAGGCTTACCCTCTGTAGAGGATGGTCAAGCTACAGAACATTTAAACAAAGTGGACAGACGGGAAGTACCTAAAAAATGCTAAGAGAGCTGGCTGATGACATTGAGAGGCTACACTTTACAATCACTGACAGGCTATGGCAATCAGGGAAGGTTTCTGAGGACTGTAAAAGAGCAAATGTCACTGCTATCTTCAACATTGGCAAGGAGGACCCAGGGAACAACAGGTCAGTCAACCACATCTTGCTTCCAGAAAGATGATGCTACAAATTCTCCTGGAAACCATTTCCACACATATGATGGACAAGAGGGAGTTGTCAGTGTGAATTCAGAAAGAGAAAATTATGCCTGGCCAACCTAATAGCATTCTTCAAGGAAATAACTAGGGCAGTGAAAGAGGGGAGAATAGGAGATGATTCTGTCTTGATTTTAGTAAGGCTTTGAACTCTCCTGTAACATCCTCAGACAAAATGATTAAGTATGGACAGTAAGATAGATTGAAAGCTGGATGAACTGCTGGTCACAGAGGACAGTAATCAGCAACCTGAAGTCCGGGCAGAGGCTAGTCACTGGAGAAGCACCGCAGAAAACTGACCTCAGGACCAAAACTATTCAATACATTCATTAGTGGCCCGGATGACTGAACAGAGTGCAGCCTCAGCAAGTTTGAAGACAGTACAAAATTAGGAAGAATGATTGATACACTATACCATTGTGCTGCCATCCAGAGCAACCTCTAAACAATGAAAAGGTGAGCCAACAGGAACTTTGTGAAGCTCAACAAAGTGAAATGCCAATGCCTATGCTTGGGGAAGAATAACCCCTTGTACTAGCACAGGCTGGGGTTCTGCCATCAAGAAAGCAGCTGTACAGAAAATGCTCTGGTGGGGTCCTAGTGGACACCAAGTTGAACACAAGCAAGCAATTGGCCTTCACAGCAAAGACGGCCAACAACCCCTTGGACTGCATTATCAGGTTGAGGGAGATGATCATTTGCCTATGCTCAGCACTGGTGAAATACACTTGTAGTTCTGGGTCCACTTCAGGGCTGAGAGACATGAACATACAGGGCTGAGAGACCTGTACATGCCGAAGCAAGTCTACCCAAAGGATGATTAAGGGCTTGGAGCACCTGACATATGAGGAGAGTGTAAGAGATACAGAGTTTCTCAGCCTGGGTAAGGGAAAGCTCAGAAGGTACTTTATCAGCGTGTATAAATACCTGATAGACTGGTGTTAGAAGATGGAAGCAGGCTTTTTTTTTTTCTGTGATGCTGGGTGTCAGGACAAGAGGTCAAGAGCTGAAAGATATGAGGTCTCTCTGAACATCCAGACACTTTTTTTTTTTTTTTTTTTTACTGTGAGGGTGACCAAACAGTGGAACAGGTTGCTTGGAGAGGCTGAGGAATCTCCATTCTTGGAGATATTCAAAAGCTGTGACTCTAGGTGGCCCTGCTTGAATGGAACAGTGGGTTGGACAAGATGACATCCAAAGGTCCCTTTCTACCTCAGCCACTCTGTGGTTCTATGATAAACTCAAATGTAAAAGCTATTATTATTCAGAAATATTTAGAAGTATAGATTCATCAGCTAGACCTTTTTCTAATACATTATATCTCTAGGGCTGTATGAGTAGCACCAAGATTCTGTTATTCTTCTCTGGATGGAAGATTATTTCTCTTATATCTGCTAATAACTGTTCCTGTTTCTGTGGTCTCTGCTTACATTTCCCCGTAGTCAGTAATATTTCTCTTTTTGCTGCTGTGCTTTGCCTCTAATGTGTTTAATAAATGACTCATAACATTAATCCACCTTGTATTTTAATAAAGTACTATGCTGCAATAGAATATCGGGTGGATAGTTTATATCACATAATGAGACAGAAAAGATACTGAAGCAGCAAAAGTGTAATTTCAAAATGACATGTTTTTGCAAAGTGTATAAACATCAGACAGATACCAATAATCTTGGGTAATGAAATCCTACAGATACCCTGTCAGTTCTCACCAGTGCAATAACATCACAGCCCACAAAGGGGCACCCAGATGCTATGTTTAAAACCGTATTTCTCCAGCGCTTTCTCGTGTATTTCTAGAGGTTTAAACTTCAGAAGTTTTCAGACAAAAGTTTTCCCTCACCATGACACCACTTCCAAGCCACAGTGAAATTTCAGCCTAAAAAACGCCTTTAAAGTCAATAGAGTTCATTTGAATATATATCTAATTAATCGCTCTTCATTTATCACCATGACAACTATGATACAAGAGTAATTTAGGGGTATTGCTTCTTTACAAAACCACCGACATGCCTTAGGCTAATGAAACTGGGGCCAACAACAACATTAAAAAACAGGCTCAGAGAAAAACTGCCAAGTGCTTATTTGGCCAGAATGTTGATTATAAAAATAACATTACACATGCTCAAATTCTTATCAGTCAGATGCTTCTTGAATGTGCTCCAGTTGTGTTTGGCTATGCCCATCCCTTTTCTATTAAAGTATGTTCATGCAGACATTGTAATATTGCCCCTTTCCATTGCTGGCTCAGATATGACTCAGCTTTTCCAACAATCCCCCTGCATTCCCACTTTGCCTGATATAGTGCACTTAACATTTGTATGACAGTCCTTTTTCCAGTAAAATCTATTTAATGTGACCCAGGGGAAAAACAGGGAAGGGACTGGACCAATGTTGACGCAACCATAATGTCAATATTATATCCAGCTGATAAGAAACCTGAAATGAAATGTTTTTATAACAGCTGTACAACATTAAAAACAAAATAAAAAATCTGCGTAATTAATATATGGCTGTGATTTCTGCACAGTATGTTTGCCAGACCACTGCTTCAATCGGATAATGTTCTCTGAGAAAGCAGAGATTTGATTACTGTATTGCTGAGAAGGGAAAACAAGAAATCAGACTAACTCTGCTAATGCATGTAACTGCTTTACTGAGAAACAACTGACTGGTAACCATGTGTGAGCATACAAATAATCCTATATTCTAACTGAGAGAGGACATTCTACTTCAAGGAAAAAATGCCTGCTTATCTAGAATTAACCTTTTGCTGTTACATTATGATTGGAAAGTGGACTTTAAGCTATGGCATTACCTTCTGTGGCTACAAATTCAGCCTGTTAATTTTAAATCTACTACTTTCTTCAGAACAAAGCTTAATACTGTACAATGACAGTATCTGATAATGTGCACTCACACACACAGGTTTTACATCACTTTAGAAAGTAGAAATCATCACATTTCCAATACAAATCATCCATTACAGCAAATAAATGGCAATAGCTTGGGCTCAAGCTGTTTTTCTGGAGAATGGTAGTCATATGTAAGTAGTGAGATTTACGGGATTTATTTGGATTTATGTGTTACTGTCTGCTGCTGGAAGGCCAAACAAACAATATGCAGCTATTATCTGTGAAATATGAAATAAAACTGATCAATTTTACACCTTTGTTTTCAAAATAAAATTGCACAGTAAAGTGAGCAATCCATGATACGGATTCCAGCTATAGACGATGAGACCTCTCATTCTCCTGTGCTTTTGCAGACTGAAGTAACAAAGATTGTAACATCATATGTGACCAGCAGCATGCTGGAAATGTCTTTGGCAAAAAGAGGCTATTTGTCACCAACTGAACTTGTATTAAACCATTTAGCATATGCTTGCTTAAAATCTTGCTGCAGAGTAAGATATGAAGTGTCATGAGACTCAGCTGTAAGATAATACTACGCAGTCAAGCACATTTCTATCTTGATGTGTCTGGTACAAGAGAACGATTTATTATGCCTTATCCATTTACTGCACATCTCAGCCGGAGTTGTAATTGGCTAGGATGGTTAAGATTTGATTTAAGGCAATTATTCTATCAGCTTGGTTTTTGCTAATAGGGCATAAGTGTTCCATACAGCATTATATCTTCCTGCGTTATAGCCTGCCCTAGGTTAATTGTATGCTGTAGTCTAATCTATTCCTGCCTTTACATCATTTGCTATAAGAGAATATAGATTCATGTATTTGATCACTCCTCAATGCTACACAAGAGAAGAACGATATTTCTCAGGGGGTTACCCAAAATATCAACATTTTCAAATCAATAGCAATTGTTAAGAGGATTGCAGATTCCATTTTGGCTCACTAGGACATTTGATGGATTACAATGATCAAAGATAAATATCCTTTGGCATCAGCTAAGGTCTCTTATTCTATTCTTGTTATAGTCTAATGCAGAAAAATCAAAGAATTAGATGACAAATGAACATTTGTGAAGTGAGTAATCAGAATTATGGTTTATGGCCAAACTAGTTAAATGACTTCATTTTTAAACATATAAGATGAATCATATTAGCAGAATGGAGTGTAATGAAAGTAATGAATGCCTAATTCTCTTATGGAAATGAACAATGTCAGTTTCAAACAGAATTCTAATTACATAATTGTGCATGAGGTCTTTTGCTTGCTTGTTTTTCTCAGCTCAGACCTGTGAACAGTTTTAGATTATGTTCTTAACAGCTTTTGCTTTTTTCCTAAGAGACTAAATGACACAGGAAGAGCTGTGTGGGGTGTTTCACCTCTGACATATTATGGAAGGGATTTGGATTGTCCCCAGGTTGGTAGCAGTCATATATTAATAATATTGTCAAGTCATTTTTTCACCTGGTTTCCTAGTTTATTTTTTTCTAGTGGACTGTTGTGTGTAGGACAGAACCACCAACAGGACTGGCACCTTTGCTGGAAGCATGGAAATTCCTCTAAGCTGATAGCCGAGTCATAGTGGGATGGACAAAATAGTATTAAGCTCAATGACCACAGCAACTTGTAACATCCTTTAACTCTCTGGTAAATAGGGAAGTAGGAATCTCCAGTTCTATCTACTGCTGTATTTTTCAAAAGCATAAATAAATAAATAAATAAATAACTGAACTAGACACATTAGAGATTAGAATTTACAGATCACTCCTACATCCTCTGTTGCAAGAATCCCCAAGTGATTTCAAGTTAGAACTATAGCCTAGCCTGCTTTTGCAGGAGCTTTGGTTTGTCCACAGTTTCACTGACATTAGTGGCTAAAAATGCTACCAGGAACTAAGTCCAAAATCATTTTTGTGATGAAAAATTCTCGTTTGATTTGTGACAAACCAATCACTTGCTCAGAATATTGTGTGTACCATGGTGTGTTCTGGCTTCCCATCTCCTAAGTAAAAAGTTGTCTGTAATTTTCCTGAGCTTCCTGGCCCAAATATCCAGATTTCCAAGGCAATGGGAGAAAAGCCCCATGGCAATAAAACTGAGGGCAGCACAGAAGTTCTCCCAGGTCCCTCAGTTTAGAGCTAGCCACAGAGCTTCAGTTTCTCATGACTGCAATGGAGAAAAGCGCTCTTTACTATTATTCTGTTGTAGAGAAACATGGATATTTTGGAAGTGGATTTAGTCTATCTGATACATTAAAAAAGAATTCAGTGTGTTCTATAACATTTTAGGAGGTGGTGTTACCAATGCCAAAGACAATACAAATGTTTTGGTTTTGACATGGACTGTGCTACATACACAACACATTATCGTGTTTGCAAAAGCAATGCCCACATGTTAGGTTCCTCTACAATATTTTGGAGTCACTGACTTCCAGGTTTCACTAATCACAAGTTTTCATTTCAGTAGAAATGTAATCTATACAAGGTGCTTACCTAACACGTTCACCTGAGCTCCTTCCCATAGCCCTTCTTTCTGCACACTCCCTTTAACAGTAAAAAGTTGATGTAACAATCTGAAGCTGTGTATAGAACATCTTATTAAAGGAAGAGCTAGATTACTAGCATCCCAAGAGAAAAGTGAGTGAACAGAAAATCAATATTTTAATGGACTAAGAATTGTAAATTTTTGAGGAAGCCTTGAAGTTCTGGTTGTTTATAAAAGCTTGTAACAGCTTAGTGCTTTCCTTGACCACCCTTCATCAGGATTGTGGCTGCTGTGGTGTTTCAGACTTTAAAAGAATGTGGGAGTGCTTATTTTTTCCACTTTTTGCTCTTCCAACAAAACCTATAATATAAAAGAAGTCCACATGGCTGTGAGTGAATGGAGACATTAGGCCTTATATGGTCCTAAAAAGAAGCAACATTTAAAGCTGCTTATCTTCAGACACTGATAATTTCAGAAAGAATGTCCCTGGCTAGGAGGTCTCTTGCAACTCTCATTTTAATTCTTCTCATAGAAGGCAAACTTTCAAAGTCTCTGCTGTTAAGGAAAAGATGCAGACAGCAGTAGCAAGGCTACTGTGAGCTGGAGGACAAAAGGGGTCCAAAGGGAGAGCTAGGAAAAAAAAAAAAAAAAAAAAAAAAAAAAAAAAATACCAGTCAAAGTTAACGTGGAACAGTACATTTCTAATAATGTGTTTACCAAGCACCACTGTTCAACCATTTTTTCAGCCTCTGTGAAATACTCTTCACAAGGGACTGTTGGATTGTACACAACAAAACAGACAAACAATTTTAAGGCAGATTGTTTAAAAAAAAATGAATAACAGTTTAAAGGACCACACTATGACACTCTGGGGAATGTTCCAAGGGAACAATGGGCTTATGACATTCAGGGAACACAACTTTGGCCCTCACAGAGTGTCAAGTGGAAGCAAGGATAACCCATATGATTTTAATTGCAATATTTTGTTTTTAAGCCTGACCAAGTTTCCATTGTTAGGCTATGAAACAAGCCATTCTATTAAGATGGGACTTTTCTAGTTACTGGGCTGACATTTAAGCCAGGCCTGCAATTCTGACAATTTTTTTTTATTAATTCCTTTAATTTTCATGGTTAGAAATGCCTATTAATATTAAGATATTATAATATTCTGTAGGTATTCTTTCAAGTTAGAAGTATAATTGGAAGAAATTATAATTCTCTTTTTAGAGAATTTTAAGTGGCCAAAGAGAATTCAGTTACCAGCTGTTCTTAGCTTACTGCTTAATGTGTCCTTGAAAGTCATATGTTGCTGAGCAGTCATTGAATAAACAGTTGAGATTTTCAGAACAAGAGTTTTTGATTCTTTAGAATTGGAAGCCTGTGCTGCTTTTTTTATAAAGTTTTCTGGGTCTCAAAATCTTTTGTACAATTTCTCAAGTTTTAATACATACGTTCTATATACTATATTCTGAAACTCAGTCTCTAAGCAGAAAAGAATTTAAGTGGTGATTATTTTTGCAGACCAAATTTAGAAGGATAGCTCCTGAGCAGATGCACACAATGTTTATAAATGACTGACATTAAGTTATTCAAATTACTGTACTTCTGATAGAATTTAAAATAAAACAAAGCAAAATTCCAAATATTCAGATTTCTCATGCATTACATTAGAAAATAAAGCAAGAGGAGATATGGAACAACAGGAACAGTCTTTTTTATGTCAAAATTTCAAATTTCAAATCAAACTGTGTAGTTACTGTCTATGTCTGCCCCAGTGCTGGGGCAGAAAGTATGGATAGACCCCTTTTCCCATAACTTAACATTGGCTCATTTTGATTCATTCATTGCACCCCATAATGCGATTTATTGTCTCTTAGTGTGTGTATGATGTATTGCTATTTCATCAAGCTTTTGATGCAGCCCATCATTCAACATGTTTCAGGCAGCAGAAGCTTCACTATATACACAAGCATTGTTTATAGTGGTTCTGCATCATATTTAATGTAGCAGTTACATTGGTTATTCAGGTAAATCTGTTATCTAAGTTACATTCATCTTTCTCCTTTCCTTTTCTCTCTTCATCAGAAAGTTGGCTTTGATGCAGAGCATTAATTCACGGGAACTGATTTGAGGACCACAAATGAAACCTGTCATCCCCCACCTGCAGCTTCATCAAATGTGAGGTAGTCTAATTTGCCAAGTTTCCTAGATATGTCAGGAACAGCTGTTACTCATTTACAGCATGTAAAGGGGCTTCAATCAATTCAGCATACATTCGGTGCTAACACCAAAGGCGAGAAAAGACTGAACTCACAAGGTCCTTATTTATTAGTTTTAGGTTAATAGGTTTTTGAAAAATAATATCTGGCTGCTGTAGTTGGAAAGGTCGGCAGGATTAGATATAAGTATGGTAAGGACTGTACAATAAATATTTGGTCTAGAAGGAAAGTCAACAAAGATATGCCTACTGAAATTTAAATGCTACAATGGCAAATGTCAAATATTGGGACAATACTAAGAAACAGATTTAATATCAGATTTGTAGGAGGAAAACCAGATAATGAAAGCATTGAGATTATGCAGAGGATTCTTCTTCACATTATAATTTTAGAGGGATAGAAAGAATCACGGATGTTAATACAAACAAAATTTAGAATCAGAAGGAACTGCAACTTTGTTCAGCAATATAAAAGTTTTTTTCCATAATATAAAAGTTTTTTCATCAGTCCTGACAGCCAAAAGGAAGACGATTGACAGGGCCAGCTGAATCTGGCAAATCAATTGATGGTTACAGGACTGGTGCCACAGGCAGGTGTTTGGCTACTTAGACCATTGGACTGGCTTTGAGAAACCTGGTCTGTTGGGGGCTGATGAGCTCTACCTTTTAGAGAAAGGGAAGAACATCTTGGAATAACCTAGGCTTGCCAAGCTGGTGAAGAGGGCTTTAAACTAGGGCTGCTGGGGGAGGGGACCCTCAATCCATCCCGCTCCTCCCAGTCTGATACCAGTGTCAGTGATAGATGTCCAGAGCCTGGAGAAAGGTGCTGGCACATGAAGAGCAGCACAAAGGAATTCCAGCCAGTTAGCCAGACCCATTGGGGACCAAACTTAAATGTCTCTATGCTAATACATGTAGCATGGGGAATAAACAAAAGTAGTTAAGAGATGTGTGCATGTCTGCAGGGTTATGACCTCACTAGCATTAAGGAGACATTGTGGGATGGCTCCCATGACTGGAGCATTGGAATAGAAGGATATGGGCTCTTTAGTAAGGAAAGGCAGGGGAGACAAGGAGGGGGCATTGCCCTCTGTGTCAATGAGCAGCTGGAGGGCATGGAGCTTTGCCTGAGGATGGATGAGGAGCTGGTAAAGATCTGATGGTCAGGATTAGAGGTAGGGCAGGGACAGGTCACATTGTAGTGGTGGTCTGCTACAGGCTACCTGATCAGGAAGACCAAGCAGATGAGGCCTTCAGGAGACAGACAGAAGCAGCTTCATGTTCACAAGCTCTGGTCCTCATCAGAGACTTCAACCACCCTGATATCTGTTGGAGTGACAGCACAGCAGGACATAGGCAATCCATGAGGATGTTCCTGGAATGCATTGATGATAACTTCCTTCTCCAAGTGATAGAGGAACCAACAAAGAGAGGGGTTGTGTTGGATCTCATTCTCACCAACAGGTGGGGAATGTGAAGCTCAAGGGCAGCCTTGGCTGAAGTCATCATGAAATGGTGCAATTTTGGATTCAGGGGGTGGTAAGGAGGAAGCACAGCAAGCTTGCTACCCTGGCCTTTGGGAGAACAAAGGGATCTTCAGAGATATGCTTGGTAGAGTACCATGGGACAAAGCCCTGGAGTGAAAATTTTCTTTTTTTTTTTTTTTTTTTTTTTTTGGAAAGTTTCAATACAAATCTCTTTTTCTCTTTATTTTTATGAATACTTCCATTTTCAATAGAAAACATCAACTTGGAAGCTGTATGATTGGACAAACCAGAAAGATTAGCCTTTGTGTGTGTGTGTGTGTGTGTGTCTGAGATCTTACTTAGCTGCAGGTTTAAAACAGAAGCTTGTCTAAGTCAGCCATGATCTAATTATGATCTGATAGTTGGATGCAGGGCACTTTCAATATCCAAAAAAAGAGCCATATGTATCTGCCTGGCTGCTTGTAAGTAGGTAATGGATTATTTACACAGGTGATTGCAGTGGTCTGGGGATCAAAGGCTAATCATAACAGGATGACTATGTGCCAACAAAACACTAACGAGAAGCTATTCTCATAAGCAGTAATCTGATTTGCAGCAGTCATGGAGAGGGCAACACATAACAGCACACGCAGGTGGGACACATCCAAGTCTGAACTAGTAGGTTATTTGGCTGAATGCATGAATTTAGGATATGATTTGGTAAAGCTGGGCCATCAGTGTGTGTTAGATATCTGGATAAAATAATTGACCAATTTAGAAATATCTAATATTGTTTGTTTTTTTTATGTATTCTGCCAATGACGGAAGGTAATAACTAAGTAGGGATCTCATTAAATGTATGTAGAGAAGCAGACATGACTTTTCAACCATATGCTGCTGCAGAAAGATTTAAACTAAAATGTTGAAAGGAGTGAAAATGTGGAAACATTATTTGTTTGGAATGCTAGGAGAGACAGATCATAGAAAGCTAGAAAAAGACTAGTGGATGGATAATGAACTTTTCCATAGTCCCATGGTATTTACAAACTAAGCACTTTTTCTAGGTCACCCTCAGAAAGTAGATAGTTATGTTTCTGACTATCTTCTACTTCTAACAAAAGAAGTATGAATAAAATATATAAACATATTTTCAGCCATTCTGGGGTGGTTAAGTCTTTTTCATTCTAGTCTGAGAGATTCTTTACCCATTAATGTAGGGAAAAAGTGTCCTTCCTGTGCTGTATTTCAGTCATCTTATCACAACTGTTGACATTACTCTGGATTAACTCCAAGACTGCCCAGTTCACGTGCTACAATATCTGCTGATAGTCTGGCTTTCTGCAGTAGCTTTTGAGTGTGTGTTTTTGTTGTTGTATTTTTTTTTTCTTTAGTCTATCTTTAAAAACCATTTCCGGCTTTTTTTTTTTTTTTTTTTTTTTTCCCTATGGATTTCTTCCCAAGCACCTTCAAACATCTGCTTTACTCAGAACCTTGTCCACAGACTCTTATCCAAAGACTCCATTCCTTGAGAAGAGTTCAAAACAACAGTACACTCTTATAAATAAACCTTCAGTTACTCATCTGTTTTCAGTCATATGAGCAGGAGTGCACTTAAGACTTGTGCACTTTAGACCTGTAATTTTCACATCTCAAAGGCCCAGTTCATCCTGCAATGTTTTTTACCTAAAATGAAAGGGGTTCTTAAACTTAAGTTTTAACCTTTGGATGAGAATTGGAGAGTTATATTATATCCTCAGAATTCTGGAGACAGGAAGCTTATTATTTCCTTTGACAATAAAACATTTTAGAAACTTTGTTGTTTGAAAACTTATATCAAGGAAAGTTAGCAGTAACAAAGTTGTCCTAGAGAGGAGTTTCGCAACACTGCACAACCTCTAAACAGATTTTAACTTCCCAAATCCAATACATCAAAAATAATTCATAAGAAAAATAGTCTTAGTGCTTTCAACATGACTTAGAGCAGGGCTCCTTTCTGGGAAGACAAGTTTTGGAAGTGTAAAGTACAGCGGTTCACTTTAAATTGTGGTTTAGGGTCAGTCTTATTTCCATAGCTCCCAAAACCGTGGAAAGATGAACCCTTCTTGTTATTCTGTTTTATTTTCATGCATAATAGAGAATCACACCTGTTCCTCTCAACTCTAGATATTTTTATTTGAAGGGTGTCTGCAACTGTGGACTTTTCTGAGTATGTCTGAGCTGATTATAGGGGCCTCAGATTAATGCTTTTTTCACCACTGACATCCTCTCTCTCAAAGTCAGATAATATCTTTTTTTTATCTTTTTTTTTTTTTTTTTTACTTTTCAGAGTTCAGGGTATGCCCTGGTAAACTGCTAAATGAAAGGCAAGTTGTGTTTTTTTGTTTGTTTGTTTTTCCTAAACTTGCTTTCACAAGAAATAGGAAAATAGAACAGGTCAAGTACAGTGTGTTCTCATTCTGCATACACTAGTTAGTTTTTTTTTCCTTATTTCATTTGTGGTCAATGAAATGATTGTATGAGTCAATTAGACCTGTTTTGGGAAGGTATAGTAGACAAGAATAATTTTTCTGTATTATTCATTGCTTCCAGTCTCAATTATCACCTTTTGAACTTTTGTTATATTGTATTAACAGCAAAACTATTAGAAAGTTCTTTCTAATAAGAATCTTTCTAAAATTCTTCTTATTGTGTGTTTTTTTTTTCATGGTGCAATGACACATTCTGTAAATATTTCAAATGCTGGCAGTATCAATAAGGTGCCAATAGAGAAAGAATAATATTTTACTGTACATTCGGATGTGACTAGGAAGTTGAGGGCCCATTGAGGGGCTACGTCCTGTGCTTAGCCCGACATTTCCATATCATTTTCATGAATGTGTCACATGCTTTTGCTGTATCTGTATTCTCCCATTCCCAAAGCAGATATGGCAATACTTATCTCCTTTGCAGGAACATTGTGAGATATGACCAATTAATATTGAGAAAGTACCTTAAATTTACAGAACAAATCTTTTCTTTCAAAATGTTACTATTCTCTAAAAGCCTTGTATTCCTTAGAAAGCAAGTTGTCTTCTTAACTTTGCCAGTTGTGTCCTTCTATTCTTTACTCTTACCCCTATGAATACACATCACACAGACATTAGTGTTAGGCTAACGGGTTGACTTGATGATATGATCTTTAGAGTTTTTTCCAAATTAAATGATTTTATTATTCTAAAAAGCTCACTGGTAGGCAGAAATTATTATTATTTTTAAGTGCTAAAATCTGTCAGTGGGCATATGGTGGGATCAGCAGATAACTCAGGTTGGAAGGGATCTCTAGTGGTAACCATGTCCAGCCCCTGGGTGGGGATGCTGAATGCAACCTTGGCCCTCAGGAGGTCCAGCCTTTTTGTGGAGCTCAGGGCAGTGCAGAGCCACACCACTGAGTGCACCCTGTTGCTTTAACTATGGGGAAAGGCCCTGAGAGACTGCAGGGAAGCTGCCATCAGGGTCCACCCTAGACTAGGGAGCTGCCCTGAGCTGAAGCCCTCAGCTCACAGCTAAGTCACAGTCCTGCTGCATGGCCCCTGTTTCTGTGATCATACATAGGACATATATTCATGCCCAGTCTGTGAACTAATGTCCCACCTTGACCTTGTGGAGGTGCCCAATACCCCAAGCTGTGTCTGCTGTGGCTGTCCCAGCCTGCCCTGCTTCTTGGGTGGAAGAAACAGTCCATGGCTGACAAGCCCTGGCTGTGGAGACCCTCCTGCCCCCAGCCCTTCAAAGCAGGGTCAGCTGTGAAAAAAAACACCTGATTGCTCTACACTTAACCTACAGAGGTCTTGAAAACCTCCAAAGACGGAGACTGCACATCTCTGGGCAGCCTGTGCAACTGCTCTAATGTCTTCACCTGGAAAATGTTTCTGAACCACTGTTATCACAACTTATGCCTTTTGTGAAGATAGTGGCTATGTCTTAATGCTAAGCTACCCGTAGGTACAGGAGGGCTGAAGCCATTTCTTGTCCAAACTAAACAAAGCCCGTCCCTCACAGTAAAGATGCTCCAGCCATCTCAGTGTCCCTGTGCTATACTTGATACAGTTTGTCAGTGTCTTTCTTGACTGGGGAGGTCCCAAACTGGATGCAGTATCTAGGTGTGGTCCAGCAAGAGGAGAATAATCACTTTCTGTGATCTATGGTCATGCTGCTTTTCAAACAGCACAATGTGCTGTTGGCCTTCCCTGCTGCCAGGGCTCTCTAATGGTTCCTGTGCAGTTCTCTGTGTGCCAAGACTCCCAGGGTCTTCTCCACGGAGCTCCTCCCAGACAAGCAGTTCCCAGCCTGAGTCACTCCAAAAAGTTCTTCTTTCTCTTGTGCCTCTTCAGATCCCTCTGGATGGCACCACCATGCTCAAGTGTACCTACTGGTGTATCTTCTCCTCTCCCTCCCAATTTAGCATCACCTGAAAACTTGTTGAGAGTGTACTGTATTGCCTCCTCCAGGTTGTTGATAATGTCAAACACAACTCTTTCCAGGCTAGCCCCTTCTGGTACCCCGCTTTTTACCAGCGTCCAGGTAAAGAACGACCCATTAGTAACTATCCTCTAAGACCAATAATCTAAACAAGTTTTACTTACTCATCCAGATGTTAATATCTTAGTCTGACACTAAGTATACTGGTGTCAAAAGCCTTGCTAAAGTCTAGGTTAATGACATGCACTGCTATCCCATCATCCACAGATCCAGTCACTTCATTGTAGAAGGCAATCAGGTTTGTCACAATTAACTTTTTGTAAATTCGTGCTGACTTTTCTTAATCATTTTTAATCTTCAAAAAAACATGGGCCAAGAGAACTCACTCCATGAACTCCATAAGTACTCTCAGCTACTCTCAGCCCTCAAGCCTTGTAGTCACTGTAACCGACTGAGTTAAAGTCTGCAGCTTGCCACCTCTGTTCAAATCCATCTAAGAAGAAACAAGCAACCCTTCTTATTCCATACTTCTAAGTTTGCAAAAATTATTCTTTAGCCAATTAAAAACAGCAGATCCCAGAATCATAATCCTGGTCTTCTTCTACTTGACAGTCAAACATCTTACCTACAAATGTGAAAGTAGAAAATCCTCCAACTCAGAGGTCTTTAGAGTCAAGTGTTTTGAGATCTGCCCCAGTTCAGAATGTCAAAAATAACTTGAATTTTGTACTTGTACAAAATTTGTACTTCGTAATTTGTACTTTGTGCACAGGCATGCAGAAATAGATATCGGAAGACCTGAAGAAGGATTTTAGTTATAAAGGATCATGCAGAGGTCTTGTGAAATCTGTCAGCATTTCACATAGTAGGAAGCTAGAAACAGTCATTTGAAAATCTGGCAAAAAAAAAAAAAAAAAAAAAAAAAAGTAAAAAAAAAAAAAAGCCCTCCCACAATATCATTATCTTTTGATATTCACTGGGAAAGTAAAAGCTTTATCAAACTTAAAGTGTTGGCTCTGTATTACATGTAGAAAAATACAATCCACTACAACAAGAAGTGCATGCTGCTGTTTAACAGAAGAATCTCTAAGAGTTCATCGCCTAGTCCAGCTTTCACTGAAGTCCCTGAGGAAATTCCTATTAGTGAGCTGGATCATTCATTCTTTTTTTTTTTCTTTTTTTTTTTTTCCCTTTTTTTTTTTTTTAACAGATTAGTGGGTGTTTACAGGAAGACCTTTTAGGCACCAATTAATCTGTATTCATATGGAAAATGCAGAGCTTAAAAATCTCTGACAATTTCTTCTATTGGTAATTCAGAATTTTGCCTTGGCAAGCAACTGGACTGACAGCATCCATCCTTTTCGGATATTAAACTTACAGTGTTTATTTGTTTAAAATATGTTTTTTACTCATAGAATTCTTAACGTGAACCAAGTATAAACCCTATAAAATGTATTTTTAATATTGTACACAGACAATTTCAGAGCTTTTAGTCCTGCTCACAGCTTTGCTGAGAACCCTCAGAAAGAAATTAAGCAAGACTGTACAATTTCACAGTTACAGTTCCAGATCATGTGGGCAGAAGAGAAACAGTCAAGAATCATATGAGTTATATACTGCAGCCACTTCTCAGGAAATGTTGAGTAGCAGCGGAGACAGACAAAGAAGAAGTTCACAAAATAAAAGTAGCCAAAACTCAATTGCTGTAGCTACATGACCTACAAAAAGAAGGACACAATTTTATTTCCTAGCCCATTCATACAATTGCATGCCTACAGACTGCCTACTCTATGCAGAAGAGTATGCCAGCATTCTTAGGAAAAATGTGTTCTGTACACTCCAGTGGATGTGTCCCAGTTTCTTGTAAGGCTGGATTTGCAAGGTACATGATACATGGGTTTGGTGTTGAGATCAGCCCAGAGGCCATCTTTAGGACAGTACAGAAAAACACCATGTACCTTTCTGCAGCCTGGAGGCTCAAGGGAAAATAAACTGTTGAGCAGCATTCCTCTTACAGTAGTAAAGAAACTCAAGAATATGAAAGAGGCAAAAATCTTCCTTTCATACAATTCCTACAACCAATGGGCAATGTTCAGTATGTAAAACAAAAACACAAACAAAAAAAAAATCCACCTATGTCAAAGAACTTTCTTCCCAGAAGGTGAGAAATAATTATTTAGACTGGGGGGAGCAGAAAAATTTTATGAGTGCCTTCCTGTCTTTTATCTGTGCTTAGTAAACCTAATCCTACTCACTGATCCTCACATGCAGGTTACTGAACTGAGAACCTTCTCATATATAATGTATTGGTATGCTGTTCTTTCTGTTTGATATAGATTTTTAAAGCAAATATAAAAGTAACAGTTGCAAGGAGTATTGTTAACCACTGCTAAACTTAGCCTGCCTTTGAAAGAGGCAGAACTCCAATGCAGAATGTGGTGGCTCATCACTTGAACTTTAATAATCTAGGTAAGAGGTAAAAGAAAAATGATACTGGGATAAAGAAAACCTCATTAAATGGGGGTAGAAAGGACTTACAACTAGTAGCTTTATGATGGAAGGACTGCTATATGAGAGAACAGTATAAGAGCATGGCTTATTTAGCATAATAAAGAAAAAACTGAGAAGAGTTTTGATTGTTTTCTAAAAAAATACATAGGCCCAGTGAGGGAAGTGAGAAAAGGAGAGCAAATATCAAAGGAGAAGCTGTTCACATTCTAACTAATTCCAATACAGGAATAAACATATACCAAGAATACTTTAAGAAAAAAATTTCTTATAATGGCAAAGTCCTGAAAACATCAAAGAGACTAAAAAAATCTAGTCTTAATAAGATAGAGTTTGTGGATGGTTTGATTACAGGAAACTTGGGAGGACTATACAATCCAAAATATTCCTTTAGTCCCTCTTGGTATGACCCACAGAGTTCTAGGGGCAGAAAAAGTTTGACATACAAATTACTAAATGAACCTGACACTGTAGGTCCCAACTCCAAAGAATGAAACTTGAATGAAACCTTATCAACCATTTAATCTAAATTTTCATCAGTACAGTTCCTCAGGAAATAAAATATCTGTTTCTGGGAACACCTGGAACACACTGCTTAGGCAAATAAAGTAGAGCAAGGGGTAAGATTAAAAAATCCATTGAAGAGTTTTGATGTTTCCTTCCTCAGTACTCTGGAGTTGGGTCATCGTTATAGATGCAGGAGCCACAGAGTTCCTAAGCAGCAATTTTGAGTATATAAGGGAAGATGTTTTTAAACAAAAGTCAGTATTGTAGGCTACCTAAAGAATCCAGAATATCAAAAACATATTGGAGTGTCCAATGTAAGTCACTTTTGACCTCCAAGTGCCTCAGAAACATCTGATATCTTTATGATTCTTAAACTTCAAGAAGTTGTGAATTAAAAATCATGCTAGATCACCTGCAGATCATCTGCATTTTTCATTGATATCTGCTCTCTCTATCATGCATTAAAAATGTCACATTCAGCAGGCAGAAAAGGAGGTAGTGTTTCCTCTTCAGCCAGGATATTCACAGAATCACAGAATCACAGAATTTCTAGGTTGGAAGAGACCTCAAGATCATCGAGTCCAACCTCTGACCTAACACTAATAGTCCCCACTAAACCATATCCCTAAGCTCTACATCTAAACGTCTTTTAAAGACCTCCAGGGATGGTGACTCCACCACTTCCCTGGGCAGCCCGTTCCAGTGTCTAACAACCCTTTCGGTAAAGAAGTTCTTCCTAAGATACAACCTAAAATTCCCCTGGCGCAACTTAAGCCCATTCCCCCTCGTCCTGTCACCAGGCACGTGGGAGAACAGACCAACCCCCACCTCGCTACAGCCTCCTTTGAGGTACCTGTAGAGAGCGATAAGGTCACCCCTGAGCCTCCTTTTCTCCAGGCTGAACAATCCCAGCTCCCTCAGCCGCTCCTCGTAGGTTTTTTTAGTGCGTGGTTTTTGGCACTCTGGTTTAATTTCCCAATTCTACAGGAATCTTACATTTGAATGTCCAATGCCCTTAGCAGGGAGTCAACATCTTCAGGATGAATAACCAAATATTCATTAGGTCAGAGAAAGTGTGTATAGCTATAACGTAGCGCTTGGAACACCACTGCAGCAAGGGACACGCCTATTTTCTAACCAGTACTACAGCCTAAGACTGTGACTGACAGCAATAAGTGGAAATTCCTGACTATTCTTTTTCTTTCACCCAAGATATAGGTGGCTCACGCCACATCATTACATCTTTAGCAACCATCCCTGTACATTTTCTTAGCCTAAAGAAACTGTGAGGTAATTGGAATTATTCAGAGGCCTTACACTTTCAGTTAGCTCATGACTGGAAATACCTCACCTCTACAGCAGAGTGTAGAACCATAGGACAAGGAGGAACATAGCATCAGGAGAGTGCATAACATGGGTCAGAAGATAGTGTACTGTTTGTTCAAGTGCTTACACCATGTCACTTGTATTATTACTACAGTCATGTATCCTGATTAAAAGAAAAATGCAGAGAAAATTCCCCAGAGCTCATAGAACTCTTATGACAACTGCAGAACTACTTTAGATTTCCAACATTAAGAACTGTGTATGTCTCTGTAGAAATAAAATGATCCCCCAAAACTTAAAGTAGCTATTGATATACTTTATCCATATTAAAATTTATGTAATCTAAAACACTTAATCATTGGTATAAAAGGTGGTAGGTGATTCTGACTTCACGCTACAGCCTTTGGTTGAAGCTTCAGGCATTCTCATGGGTTTTCTTGCCCAGCACAAATCTTTTCAACCTGTATGTGTTAATTATTAGTATTTCTCACAAAAGTGGAATAAAAACTGGGCTTAGTTCAAGCTTCAGAAGCCTCAGGCACTGTCTTTCATTTGCCAGCTTCTAGCTATTACATATTAGAAATATATGAAGGGCTCTGGGAAACAGGTGCACTTGGACTTATTTCACTCACGTCTAATGCATCTTTACAGAGGGCACTGAAGTTGGAACAGGTCAAACAATATGTAATGATAATGCTTTTTGTACTACACCACTGATACCAACAGTTCTCTTTCCTGTTGTGCTCTTATTTATATGTTAGGATAAGAGTGGCTCTCGTCAAACAGACACTACCAACTATGTGCTAATAGCCTACTTGATACACATGAACCAACCCTATTGCTTAGTGTTGTTTCCATGTGAAATCAGGTGAATCCCTAGGAATGTGGATATTCACCATTTATCTTTTTTTTTTTTTTTTTTTTCACTAAGGAGTTTCTAGTTGCATTTGATTATGTAGGGGAAGAACTTACTTTCCATACCAGGTAGCCTCCGTCTACTGCTTTCACAGCCTTAAGTAGAAAGTTTTCCAGGCAAAGGGGTTGCAACAAAGGAGAGATTTTTTGACTGTGCCCTTCCACTACAGTTTAAATAACATGAACAGAGATATGTTTGAACGGACATCAGTGTCACAGGTGGCAGTTGTCTGATTTATTCCCTCTCAGAGGAATGTACTGGCATCTGTGTGGATAGCAACACCTTGCCAGCTGGCCAGAAGGTGACATCAGCTGTCCTTTCAGACAGATGAATCGCACAGTGTGCACAGCTGCTGGCCAAAGCACAGACTTTTCAGGAGAAGGAGAGGGAAAAAGCACTTCAAACATTTCCAGCAGTAGTTTTTACT
The DNA here is from genome assembly GCA_011076525.1 of Nettapus auritus. Taxonomy (NCBI): domain Eukaryota; kingdom Metazoa; phylum Chordata; class Aves; order Anseriformes; family Anatidae; genus Nettapus; species Nettapus auritus. The sequence continues at coordinate 9,889,936 of CM021765.1, forward strand.
TAATATTTGTTCACAGAATTAATTTTATTGGACCAGGTTTTCATCAAAACCAAATTTCTGACACTACACTAAGTTTCTTGGATTGTATACCATAAAGCACAGCAATTCACACAGGAACTTGCATTCTCTCTGATGTTGAGTGGAGGGTGTTTTTCTCAGAGTGGCCATAACACTGTATGGGCAGTACAATTTTAATTAATCGTTTTTTTATAACTGTAGATCACTCAGCCAAAATAAATATCCTTACCTTTAGGCAGCTAAACTAGCCAGGTTTTAAAGCCTATTTAAATGGGCTGAGAACTCATAACTCTAATTGATAGTCATCTGCTCATGAAAGTATGTGACAAGGCATCAGGTGGCTTTCGGAGACAGAGCTATGTTAGCACGATCAGAGCTCACACATGAGAACCAGCCGAGGAGTTGGCAATGTTGATGCACTGGTTCTTAATGTATTCCAAAAAAGAGCCCCAAACAGGGTTTGCAACTCCACTTTCTGACACTTTGAGGATCTTTGCAATTTAGTCATGAAGTGAGAATGAGTATTCCTAATTTACTTGCAGAATGAAAATGCACATCCCAATGTATAGGTAAATATATATATATAGGAATGATATTTACCTGAGGTTGAATCAAGCTGAATCACTCAGAAAGGATAGATACTGAGTGAAACCATCATACCAGCTTTGTAAAGCAGCCAAGTTAGATCTATAACAATGGCCTTCTGAAAATGTGGCAGTGGTATCATTTTAAAAGAGCCTGGGAAATGTTAATATAACTGCATCTATTCACTGGTAGAATATATATATATATATTTTCTTTTCAGAAATGAATTCTCAGTAATTTTTTTCATGTTTATAGTCTTACTAATTATCTCCTCAGATTTTCAGTTCATTCTGCCCACAGAAAATATGTAATTTGGTGTAGTCTTTTACAATGCTGATCACTTTGTTTGAATATAAGAAAAAACTATCCCTGCTTTTATTTGAAAGAAAGACATGTCTGCAGATGTGAGTGCTCATTGCTCATTCTCTTCACACCTCATGCCCTTTAGATCATGTATTTAATATATTCCACCTGAGTGAATTAAAAGCAGAATCAAAGACAGTGAATGGTTATTTCTGGCTCATCTGGATATATCTGGTACTTCCTAAGTAAGGTACCTGGACTCCTGGACTCTCCAGGGACAGGGTATATTATTTTCCAACCTTTCTAACAATGGCTTCATACATGCTCATAGGCATAAAAATAGTGTAACGGTTACACAGCGTTCCAAGTTGTATAGTTTAAGTGTTGTCTTTTTTTTAGAAAATTTCGATCATCTCTTTTTATGGTACACCAGCAAAGGAGCTGCTGGATTTTGTCTCTGATGTCTTAGGTAAAAGAGGAAATGAAGGAATAAATTATTGTTATATCTGTATCAATGAAGAAGAAATAGCCCTGACATACACATGGACTTAGAATGTATAAACTAGGTCTTCTGCAGTTATAGTGATTTAAGGTTTTTTTTCCCCGATACTCACTCTTATTGTCCTTTTCTTGAGAAGGCCAGTTCCCTGGGCAACACAAATGGCCTGAGTTGGTATATCTTTGGCTTATTCTGACTCATCACCAAAGATCTTCATAAAGTACGAGAGTGCACTTTTCCTTGAAGATGATCAGCATTCATGGAAATAACAAATGTGATTTTGCACCGAAAATTCAACTGAACAGCTGGGGCAGTACTGTCTTAAATCAGCACAGTTAGATCTACAAGGTTATACTATTTATGCGCAGAGCTGAAATTCCCATAATACAACCACCTATTGCTCACCCCTATTAGAACTGGGTTATGTTCAGTCTAATTGGAATTGTAGGGGCTACCTCCAAAAAACAAAACAAAACTTCTATCTAACAAAACAAAACAAAATCTTCTATACATGTTAGTGTTCACTACTTTAAAACTGTGTTTTCTTGATTTAATTAAACACATAAATCTGTGTTATGCTTCACAGATGGACACTAACATGAATCTCTGTCATTTTCCTCTTCATGTAAAATACAGATGTCAGGTTCCGTGATGCAAAGTAGCAAAACACTAAGTGCAGAAGCTATACAAATCTCATTGGGATTCCCGAAGGAATTTTACTCATTCTAGCAAGTACACTTTAAACTGATTATGTAGCTGTCAATTACTTTGCTGTTCTGTGTACTGAGTTTAGTTGAACTGTACTCTTTATTACAACTAAAATAAACCACTGCAGTGGATTGTTTTTTTCTCTGCTAAATAAATGAATATAGAATATGCATAAGTAGTCTTAAGTACTGAATCTTTTTGCTCAGTTTTGTCATTGACATGTCTGATAAATGTCCAAAGTTCAAAGCTGACAACAAAGGTACAGCTATAATTCCACTTTGAGGGGTGAGGATTGTGACTTTGTAAAAACCTGGCTTTATGAATGATGAGATGCAATACTCATTGTGTATACATTACAGAATTGCATGATATTAACAGCCTTGGTCTCCATGACAATACCAGTAGAAGATGCTGGTTGAAGAAAAAAAGTCTATGAAGATGTTTTAAATAGATATCACAATAGTCCCAAGTCTTGTTTATTTAGCAAAAGTTTTGAATACATTGGAAATATCAAAACTACTCTTTTCCTTCCTTATCTAATTAGACAGCAAGTATTCTCAGACAGAGATTGACTTTTTGCAACATGGAAGCTAGGTACTTAGTTTGTTTGGTGTTCTTGGTGTTTGTAACACCACTAATAAGGTAATGCAGTTTCCAGACCAGATTGATTTAAATCAGTTCAAAAGTGGATCTTCAATGAGCTCATGTTTACAGCGTCTGGTAGACGTGTATATAAGCACATGTCTCTGTGTGTACTTGGTTAGCACTATTTCTATACAAACAAGAAACAGGTATCATTTCACAGTAGGAACATTTGTCAGTCTCACCCATTTCTTTGTCTTTGAACTTCAGTTCTTCCTTCTACATCAACCCTGTTTTCCCTTTCACTACCACGTTCTCTGAAAAAGAACATGTAACCTTAGTAAAAAAAAAAAAAATATATCAAACTAAGACCAAATATACACAAGCATTATGGTCAGTAAAGGAAGGACCAGATGAGGAATTTTAGAAGAGAGCCACTCGGGTGATTTTTAAGCTAACCACAGATGTTTACACTTCAATAAATAAAATGGTTATTTCTACTCATAGCATTATATTTACCTATATGTACTGGTCACTCTGAGTATGATCAGCTAGTGACACTCCCTCAGGCATCTCAACAGTACATACCTGCCAAATGAAACAACTGTAATTGTAGGCAGTTTTAAATTAATGTTTTTAACTCAGTATTCTTTTTAATCTTTTTATATGCTCTTTTAAAACTTTGTATATGCTCTCGCAGTTCCCCTGTGAGATAAGAATTGCTATTTTTCTGCCCACTTCTGGCATGCCAGCATGAGCAGAGATTACACAGTTTGCACTATGTAACAGCTGCTTTGGAGGAGATGCTCCTTCTTCTGTTACTTCTCAGCCCTCTTGCCTCACCATAAAGTTTAACAAAGGACTGTAATGCTCAGATTTTAAACCTAAGACTACCTTCTTTCTCTAAGCACACTACTAATCAGAAAATTTCCTATTCTGTTTCACTCCCATCCCTTTTGGACATCCATCCACTGTCTGACTGCAGATAAAGATATCTTAAATGAAGTGTCTATATAGCTGACCCCTGACATGGGAGGCACCTGAATGCTCTAGCTTCATATATTTGTATCAGCCAACATACCTTTTCAGTAGTGTCTGTATTACAGAGTATGCTGAGAAGCTGAACACTAACACTTAGACCCAGTACACAGAACAGTCTTTTTCAGTGTTTCTCTTAGCTGGCACTTCTAGATCACGCTCACCTTTCCAGTCTACTATAGGCTGGTAGTCAGTAGGCATTCCATGTTATCCTTTATTTAGTAGTCCAGTAGTTCAAATATTAGTTTTGGCAAACACCACACTGAAGTTTCTGACGAACTTTTTGTCTTCCCTTTTGAAGAAACAAACTTTTTTTTCTTTCTATTTTTTAACGGAATTTTAGATCTGCTAATGGCAAAGCATTATCAAAAAGCATGAAATTTCCTATTAGAAAATGTGTACTTTACTTTTTTTTTTTTTTCAAGCACTCCACTGTTTATTAGAATTCAGGTTTTTAATTAAACTTTATATTAGCAAAATAGCAGCTGCAGTTTATTCAGCTGGTACTTCATTTACACTAAATATAAAACAAAAAACATCAAGAAAATTTTTCTTTAAGAATAATGTATTTAAGGCACAACTATCCTTTCAAACTGGCCCTATATCATTGTTAAGAACCTCTATTCCTGGATTTCATTAACCAAATAAAACCATTTCAGAAAGAGTAATTGCAATCATTCTGTATTACTAACTGTATTAATAAAGATGAAGGCTCAACTTATCTTCAAATGATCATCCCCAGTAGGCACCCTTGTTACATTGTCTATAACAACCTTTTAAGACATAGAAAGACATGATGCAAAGCGAGCATTTTTTTGAAAGCATAAGCAGCAAGGCCCTTTCCAGTCTCTCAGTTGTTCATCAACACTCTAACGTATCTTGGAGGTCTCTCCTATATCAAATCAATGCTAATGGTTCGCCTATTGCAACCACCACAGAAGTATGTGGTAAAATGCAGTAAACTAAAGAGACAAGGAAATATTTTCTTGATGTGTGGTGCGTGTAAAGCTTCCAGTGAGCAGTGAACTCAATATTATTTTCAAGTCAAACTAACTATTTTTGTGTTTCATCAGTTGTGTCTTCTAGGCAGCCAAACAAAACAGAGTGAAACTGAAACCAGAATGCCAGGCAGAGAAAGATAAAAATCCATTACTAATAGAAATACAATTAGTTTTAGTTGTTTTTTCTTATTAAACAAGGGCATAGAATATGTAAAACATTTCAATCAGACCACTTTTAAATAAAGGTCTGTGAGATTTCCATTTTATTGTCATAGCTGTGAGAAACAGCTTTCACATATTATTGTGATTTTTCTTTAGAAAAATGCATACCTGACATATATTGTCTCAAACTTAAAATATATTGGATTGCATCCATATATTTCCCAGGAACTGTTTCCCAGGGAAAAAAAAAAAAAAAAAAAAAAAAAAAAAAAAAAGTTTTCAGGGGTTTGTTGGTTTGTTGGTTGTTTTTTTGTTTTTTCTAGTATTTTCCTGAGATTTTTTTTTTTTCATTTTTCATAGTTTGCTTCTAAATTACTTTGACATTTACAGCTACATTTCTCAAACTTTTGCTTGTAGGCTCAAAGATGTTCTTGGTGTCTTTTCATTTTCACCCAGAATACAGCATTTTCTACATAACACCTAGTAAAAATTAAGGCTATGCCACTGAAGTCCAAACTACATATTTAGCCTTCAGTAGATTACATGGGGAATTTAGGTATTCTTAAATCTTTAGGAAATGATTCCCTTTCCTAGTTTCTACAATATCAAAGTTTTCTTGGACTCAATTCATGTGGAAATGTCACGATATGGAAATAGCTCTGCAGCTGCCTTGCATGTACATTATTCCAATCTTCCACTGCCTCTCAGATACAAACACACCAAAGACCATCTCACAGCTCTCTCCTGTCTGAGTAGGTAGTATCATAGACTGTTCAACGAAATAAGGAGCCATGTATTAAAACCATGTCTCCATGTAGATTTAAAATTGTCACCTACATCAGTAACTGTTTAAAACTTGCTGTAGAACATAGATAATTCACACAGCTCCCAGAATTACAATCTTTACTAGCCTGTCTCCCCTACAGCAAAGATAATCTATCCTACTTAGCAGCTATCCATAACCTGGACTTAGAAACCAGAGTTTTTACTTTACTTAAGGTTCATCAATAGACAAGTAGCTGTCACTCATCTAATATAACCAGAAGCTGAAAACTTGGACCTTGTTAATTGTATTCTAAACTGAAAATGGAAAAATGAAATCTAAATAGATAGATAGATAGATAGATAGATTTGAATCAAAAATTACTCTCATAATCATATACACACAACAAAACACATACAAGCAAGCCACTGGAGACGGGGGAAGGTCTGAGCTCATGCCCTCATCCTAGTGACTTGGTATTTGCTCTCTCTCTTTTTTCCTTCTCTCTTTATTCCCAAATCTTTTTCTCAGTGTGTGATCCAGCACTTCCTTGTGATAAGTGGAAGTCTTTTCACTAGTTTTAGGGGCAAGTATCAAAATGAGTGATTCGGGTTTTCTTGATTTCATCCCTCCTTCTCACTGTTGCAGTGCTTTTGCACTGTTGCACAGCAGTTTTTACTAAGTTTCAATTCCTACAATTACTGATGTCAGCAGTCTGATTTTCAGTAGAAAATATGAAGGCATCATGCAGTGTTTATATATCTATTCCCTGAAGCTACATCAAAGTAAAATCTCTGTGCTACCTACAAATGTGTCAAGTTACGTATATCTATTTTTCTAGCACTAGCAGAATTAAATTAGCAGACAGCTTCATGCTTCTTTCTGTTAGCAGTTCAGACTTGTAATAAAATAGGAATTTGATGTAATGGCATTATTATTTACATCTAACTTTTCTGGGGACTCCTACCTATTTTCTCCCAAACATCAAACTTCAATCCAAATCGAACCAGCAGAGTACCGCAGTGGTCATTACCACCCAGCAATTCAAACAGCAGTGATCACTAACACCAAGCAGGAAGCATAATCTGCTCTTATGCTTCTCCACTGCCCGAAAATTTTGTCAAAATGGTGAGTGAATGGGTCTAGATAATGGCATAGATAACAAAATGATAATGAAATTCACTGTCAAAGAATATGAAAAAAAAAAAAAAAAGATTGATTGAATAGTGGTATTTTCAATGTTTTCAGAAAATAACTGCTCTATTTTCAAATTGTCACAGGCCAAAATACGAATAGACTAATTGCTTGACCCTGCAAATAATTCTGTAAATAAGTTTACTTATAACACTTTAATGAATACATTCAAACAGCTCTGAGCATGAACTTAAGTTCAAAACTGATTAAAGTAGGTATTTGATTAATACTTGAGCTTACACATGTAGGGAGTATCTTCAAGGAAATCTCAAGTTTTGTGTCCGGTAAAAATCTGAAGGCTTTGATGCCCGTTAGGTATATCCTCTAAGTAAACTCAAACCAATATATATTTTTTTAATGATAAGGTATGCTTGATTTCTTCTGTATATAAGAATGTCTGCTATATATATATATATATATATGCAATGTTAGTAATATTTTCTTTCAATAAAATAACTTAGTTGATCTAGAAAAAATATTTTCTACAAGTTGCTGTGATTTAATTATTCTACTAGAGAAGACAAATGTGTTTGACACGTGCTAGGCAAAGCTTTGGATAGTTAATTCACGCATAGAAAATGGACATACCCCTTGAGAACAAATGCATCATTCTGTTCCATTCTTGTTAAGAAAAAAGGAATGCATTTTGCTGTGGCCTAATTAACAGAAACAACAGCAGCAGTTACAGGAGTAGAACATTTCAGCACCTGCTCAGCTTGGGGAGACTGGTGAGAAAGAGTTCATGCTTGTTAAATTTTTAGGAGTAAACAGACAGCAAAAGAAAAAAGAACCTGACCAAAGTCAGAATCATTGGTAAGACTAACACTGACTTCATCAGGCTTTAGAACAGGCTCAAGCGAAATGAAGCACAAATCTGAACAGGGCATGCGATGCTTCACACCAGCATTCAAGTCTGTAAGTA
>CM021765.1:9897720-9911329 GCA_011076525.1 Nettapus auritus
TAGAATGGAAAAGTGTCCATGCAATGGTAGACACAGTAGCAGACAAATACTGTTGTATTGTAAAATTGTTGTTTTACGGATAAGTATAATAGGCAGAAAGGAAATTTTCTACTACAACTTAGATATATTTAATGCATTTTTTTTCTTACAGGATACATTTATCCTGTATCAGAACACTTCCCAACTGGAGTTTTCAGTTTTAAGCGCGTATTTTCAAGCAACACTTTAATTCTGAGCATACAAGAAAATCCAGAATAAGAAAACCTAGCAGGTTCACAGACTATAAAATTAAGTAGCTAAGAAACAGGACCAAATTTTAGAATTTCACATTTGGACTAATCTAATCTGTCATTACAATCTAGAGTTTATGGTTAATAGCAGATTCCTATTCCATCACTCTTGAATATTAGAAAAACAACTTTATTCTAAAATACATCTTACAAGGTCTGTTTTACTCCTCTAAGGCAAACAGACTCTTGCTACCCAAGTTCTTATTCTTTAATCAGATGCAGTTTTGAATACTATTTTACACTCCAACAATATCTATAAATATTGTTTATGTACATTTTGCTAACAAAATATTTTTGCAACAGAAAATAATGCAGAAAGTCAGGCTACAGGTGTTACATCTGTGCATATGATGTACTTCTGAATAGTTAACTTGAGACTCATCTTTGGGTGACATAAATCATTTACTCTTTTCAATGGTTTTAATTTGCTTGAGTAGTTCATTTAACTGTAAGAAAGTAAACAAAAAAAATGCATGTTTTATTCTCCAAGCACCATGGCAATAAAAATAATTGTAGGTATATTTTATAGTGCAGAAAAAGTCACAGAAATGTTCACGATTATCAAACACCACAAGAATATATTATGACTGCCTTAGCTACAGCTATGTTTGGAATCCCATCACTGTACTCTTAGATGCAGCATAAGCAAATTCTCTGTGATAGTTCAGTTTCTGTGCAATCTTTCCATTAACACAAATTCCATGAATATGAGATGTACTGCAATATCCAGATGCTCAATTGAACCTAGAATTCCCCAGTGCTTCACAAATCCACCAGGATGGAAGTAACTGCCATTTAAACTAGCTTTACTAAAGAACTGTGGAAACTTCAGAACCATAATGTGCTCACTGCAGCATGTAAATTTTTCCAATGTAAGCATCTGAAAAGGTATTTCAGAATTCCTGCTCACAAAAACAACAAAAATATCTAGCTGAAAGGTAGGTAGCAAACTGTGGGTGTGTGCCTATTAAAGTCTGCCCCTTTCTGTACCTCAGGGGTGGGAAACAAGGTTGCAGTGGCAGCTTTCTTCCACCCACTCTCAAAGCTTCCTCCAGAACAGAGAGAAAAACCCCTTGGAGGAAATGGTCTTCTAAATTAAAGCCACTGGATCCTGCAGTAGTCCCAACATCCTGTAAACAACAGAAGAGCTAGAACACATTTAAGTGAGGAAAACTGAGCTTCTTTCTTCGGGGATAATGTACGTATTTTTATATGAAGAACTAGTTATTTAAATAATAATAATAAGTAATTCTAGGAGTAAACTATCACCTTTACTTATGGGACCAAATCTCTCAAGAAACATTACCAGCACTTCCCTAATGTTTGAATTCTAGTTCTGGAGCTAATCTGTTCAGGCTACAGAAGTTCTGGTGATAAGAGAGCTCACACCAGAAAATGAGTCAACTCCTCATCACAGGCAGGAGCTGAGCAGCTTTGAAGATCTCACTTCAGTGCAGTTATGGTGTATTACATATCTGTGGTGTCTTTTAGGAAAGCTTTTTCTAGAAGCTCCTGGTAGATGTTCACTTTTGGTTGCATTTATTGGGGAAGAGAAGTTACTAAGGACAGAAGTCATCTGGCACTTTGTGTTAGGCTTCATAAGTGGAATTTTAATCTGCACATTTTTATACAGCAGAACCAAATGGGATTTGCACCTTATGCCCATGCAAAGGACTTCCATACATCCAAGAGCAGTGATACCCGTGGCTAAATCTACCTGTGGCTATTTGTTTTTCCTTATCTCCATAGGTCTGTGTGGCATCCTGGAAACATCATCTGTTTTTTTCAATGGCCTCTTGTGAAGTATGGGGAGGCTGGGAGTGCCACAGGAGCACAGGCACTTGAGTCACATTGCCAGGCAGCTCCAGATAAATAAATCCCCAAGGAGGTCAGCTACACATGCACATCTGCCTGAAGCCCTTGGCCTGGCAGCTTAATTGACAACCAGCTCCTGCAAAACAAAGCTCAGCCACGTGTCACTCCAACCAACTGATTATGCCAGCATTAAACAGTCCACCCACCAGTTGTCCTCATTTAATATTTCAATGAGATGGAAATACATCTCTTGAGTAATGTTTGTTCTAGTTGACTTACTGGAAGAGTGGAAGGTATCTCAGAACAAAATATGGACTGTTTGCTATCAGATGCTGCAGGACTTGAAAGCGAGCTGTCAGACCCGTCTCTCCCCATCACAAATATCACAAATATACCTTAGGCAGAGCATCCTGCATCTACACAGCTAATATAAATAATGACATAATTTCCTCTGAAAATAAACTTCAGGATCATTTCATATTGATGGAGTTCAATTGGAGTATTTTTCTTTGCTGGAGAGATCGATGCAAAGATACATACAGGTGAAAAACAAAGCAAATTCCTAAGGAAACTGTAAGTTTTTCCTTCCTAAAACTGCTTGTTTGTTCTTTTTACACTGCCTGCTAATGAAGGCTGTCTGTTCATTTTAGGTATCATTGCAATGATATATTCTTTTCATATTTCCAAATTCCCTGAATTCATTGTAAGCAAAAGGCAGTGGAACTAGGTTTGTCAAAGCAAAACTCCCCTTAGAGCCAGTGAAGCTTTGACATTATTCTAGGATATGCCAAGTGCTCTCATTTACTCAGAGATCATTCTTGGATATTCCTCTCTCTAGGGAGCAACTATACATCAAACAAATGCTTTGCAAAAAGCTCTACTCATGGTTCTATGACAGATTCATTTTTAATATCTGTAAGGCACAACTTCTAAAGTAGGATTTCATGTACCAATAGATTTCACTAATTTCCAGGAGCGTTGCTATGGTCGTGGATGATTTCTTAACCGAGATTGAGTGCACAAAATCAACAGCATAAAACCATGCTATTACACATACGTTAGACCTTTTTTCCACTTGTCCTCTGAGATGGTTTTATTGGTGTAGTCTAACCTGCCAGACTAATTTGAAGAAGCTCAGTGAAGGCTGCCAGATGGAATAGAAATGGAGTAAGAACAACTCAAGAACTGTTTTTAAGCTAGTCTGACTCTCTTTACTCATATCAGAATACAATCCTTGCAAAACTACTCAAGTTAATGAACTTTTTCAGTGTGATACCAGAAAAAGATCAGTATTCACAAAAATATGTTGAAATTCTTACTTCTTATTGTAAAAAAAAATAAAAATACTACTAATAATCATTTTTCCAGGAAGTTCTTTTATTAATTTTACTAAAGAAATGTTCAGTGTATATATAGAGTTCCACTCCTGTGACCTTTTCTAAGTAAAATTTCTGAAGTAGTCTAGATGTGGAGGTCTCCTATAAAAGTAAGCACTTGGTACATATTAAACCTGAACCGAGCATTGCACTTGCCTGTTAATGAAGGTAGTATAAAACAGGTATGCAGTAGTGGCAAAAATGAGAAACAATACAAAGCCAAAATTTCATCAATAACCTCTCCCATCTGTTTGGATGTATATGTAATCTATATTAGAAGAAAGCAAGTAGCAGCCAGAGGCCCAATTAGTTCAGAGCCCTCACTGTGCTGGTTATTGTAGGAACATAAACAGGAAACATTCCTTGCCTCAAAACCATTGCAATCTAGACAACAGCAACACAAATCGGAGCTTGCAGAAAGCAGTGTGGAAGAAAGATGCTGAACCTGAGGGCAACTAATTGGAACACATGACTGAAAAAACTATTGGCTGAGCATTCAACTGGAAGCTTTAAAGATTTTTTTTCTTCTATAAAACAAGTGGACAAGAGATGAAAATGAATCACTTGCAGCCTGTCTACTTAAGCACTCTCATTAAGCATGGGTATCGTGGTGAAGCTGGATCTTAAAACAGAAACAAAAGGAGACTAGGATAATGGTTGTGTCTAATGAGTTGGTTGTAAAGGCACAGAATCTAGCAAACCACAAGTTAATAAGCTCCCACTATTACAGAGAGCTTAACATGACAGAAAGGCATGGTGCTGACAGAATTTCTATAACCAGGTTAAATAAATAACAAGGGTTGGTAGGGAGAACTGTGCATTAAATATTAAGCACTGGCATTACCTGAGCTAAAAGAACCATCATATTAATCAGAAAATTATGGCATTCCCTTAATTTCTGTGGCTAAGCTACTATAAAAGGAAAGAAAAAACAATGAATTGGAGTTCAGTTCAAAAATGTTTACATTGTTTGTGATCTGTGACCATTCCCGTACTGCTCCCACTCTGGTTATTTTTCTCAGTACATTAGGGGTTCAGAGCAAAGACGACAACTCCTGAATCATCCTTTCTGACAGTCAGGAGTTGTGCAGGAGGAGACAGACTTATTACAAAGTCAATGACCCAAGTTTTCCAAGGGCTTTTTTGTAAAAACAGAATATGTTTTTTATGAAAATCTTTGGCTAGCTAGGCTAGCTAGGCACAGTTCTTTCCTACAACTCCACCAGTGAGAAACCAACAATGGAAAATTGATCTGGAAAAATATTGTATCATTGCTTCAATGTAAATTTTGTCTAGGAGGAGGAGTCTGTTTTACAGCTTGAAAGAAAAAAAAAAAAAAAAAAAAAAAGAAAGAAAGAAACTGAATAGGTGCTGGCAAAAGCAGAGCTTTACAGTGCATACATAAGAAAGACACTGGTCTGACATCAAGTATATCTTCTTAGCACAGAAATTAATAAAAGTGCTTGTGTTATTATTTCATCCTCTACATCCTATGATACACTTGCTGTTTCTGAGATTAATGATATTGTATGAGTCATTCATAAATATACAGTATAATGTCTAATGACTTTTATCACATTTTAAAGAACATAATTTCTTCTCTCCAAAGGCAAGCATTAATAAGTCACAGGAGGTTATGAGTCACTCAAGTTCAAGTTAGGACACTGATTTAAGCCTAGCTCAGAAAACACGTTGAGTGCAAATCCTGGCCCCAGTGAGGTTATTAAAAAAAAAAAAAAAATCAATTTTTTGTAAAAAAATATATATATATAAATAAAAATAAATATAAAAATAATAATAATATTTTTTGTAAAAAAAAATAAATTATTTTTTCTTGGAAAAGAAATGGACAAAAAGTGTGTAGCCACTGCTGCTAGAGAATTAGAAAAATAGAAAAGAACATTTTGTCAAAAGCAAGCTGCTTTCCTGGTCGGGACAAAATGTGCCCTGTCCCTCTTGCCACAGCTGGGAGCTATTCCCCACCACCCACCACCGCGACCTTCTGTCCCCACTCAGCTCCTCTTCCTCTCTCCTCACCTGCCAGGGGTGGGAGATGTCTATGAGGAGCTGGGACAATCTGGGAGAAGTAAGTATGTTGGAGAGGAAAGGTATTCCAGGATGAGCTGCTGGAGGCAGGGAGATCATCCAAGATCTTCGTTATTGCTGGGCAACAGCACTGCTACTTCAGCTACCCTCGCTCCTCCTGGGGTCCTTGACAGGAAGTGCTCTGGAAAGCTTCTTGCTGTGAACAGGCCGGCTGAAGACAGAAAACATAGTAAACACTGCATCGAGAAGTGATCACTCCATCTTTCCTCATTGTGCGTTTGACAGATTCACATATACCTGACATGACACTTGTCTGCAACTTGCAGAGCCATACAGCCAAGGGGAAGGGGGAGGGAGGACAAAGTGAGATAAATAATGATACATCTACAATAACAAGGCAGCAGTGTGGAAATCTGTCAAGAAATACATACTCCTGATAACAGGGAAAAAGCAAGGCCTAATCTTATTTAGCACAAGACTGGAGTTAACACGTAGTGCTGCATGAGAAATAAACCAGCTTCCTTCTGAGTGAGCAGAGGTGCCCCTCTATCTGCATAATAGCTGTGCACAGCTTGGGATCACTTGATCTTCCAGACCCCCCTCTTCTCCTCAGCTGGGTTGTTATCATCCTCTGTTATTATCTTCATATTTCCCCTGGTTATTATCAGCATGTTAACTTTGCCTTTATGTTGACAATCTACCTGGCAATTTTCTCCTCTCCAGCTGGCTTCCCTGTGTCCTGAGTAAGAAAACTAATGTTCTTTGCTCCTAAGTGAATGTCCTGTTCATTATTCTCAACGTGCTGTGACACAGCAACACCGAATATCAAAAGACTCCAGTAAATTTTCATCTATTTCCCAGTCATATAGAACAATTAACTAAACTGTACACGCAGCAACCTGTCTTACGGTCCCTAATGAATTTAGTTTGACTACACTTATATTTCAGAATTGCCCAGACCGGTGATATCACAGAATCACAGAATTTCTAGGTTGGAAGAGACCTCAAGATCATCGAGTCCAACCTCTGACCTAACACTAACAGTCCCCACTAAACCATATCCCTAAGCTCTACATCTAAACGTCTTTTAAAGACCTCCAGGGATGGTGACTCCACCACTTCCCTGGGCAGCTCGTTCCAATGTCTAACAACCCTTTCGGTAAAGAAGTTCTTCCTAACATCCAACCTAAAATTCCCCTGGCGCAACTTAAGCCCATTCCCCCTCGTCCTGTCACCAGGCACGTGGGAGAACAGACCAACCCCCACCTCGCTACAGCCTCCTTTCAGGTACCTGTAGAGAGCGATAAGGTCTCCCCTGAGCCTCCTTTTCTCCAGGCTGAACAATCCCAGCTCCCTCAGCCGCTCCTCGTAGGACTTGTTCTCCAGGCCCCTCACCAGCTTCGTCGCCCTCCTCTGGACTTGCTCAAGCACCTCGATGTCCTTCTTGTAGCGAGGGGCCCAAAACTGAACACAGTATTCGAGGTGCGGCCTCACCAGAGCCGAGTACAGGGGGACGATCACCTCCCTAGCCCTGATGGTCACACTGTTTCTTATACAGGCCAGGATGCTGTTGGCCTTCTTGGCCACCTGAGCACACTGCTGGCTCATATTCAGCCGACTATCAACCATCACTCCCAGGTCCTTCTCTGACAGGCAGCTCTCCACTCATCTCCCAGCCTGTAGCTCTGCTTGGGGTTATTGCGCCCCAGGTGGAGGACCCGGCACTTGGCCTTGTTGAACTTCATGCAGTTGACCTCAGCCCATCGGTGCAGCCTATCCAGATCCTCCTGCAGAGTCTTCCTACCCTCGAGCAGATCGACACACGCACCTAACTTGGTGTCATCTGCAAACTTACTGAGGGTGCACTCAATGCCCTCGTCCAGATCATTGATGAAGATATTAAAGAGGACCGGCCCCAGCACCGAGCCCTGGGGAACGCCACTAGTGACCGGCCTGAACAAACGTGAGTAAACTCTGTTTAATACTGCCATAGAGCACTTCCATCATACCGTGTTCTTGATGGTAACCAGGGTGAATCATTTTGCACAACCACAGAGGCAGAAGCAGAATATGGCTAGTGAAAAGAATTACTGAAAAGAAATCCCTTGCTGTCTATCAGCTGTCTATGTCCATATGGCTCATAGACTGGCAGGGAAGTGAGCTTTTGCCATAGGTTTGTCACCAACACATCCTGTATTCTAGGACGAGTCTCTGTGAGCTAGGGCTGTCTCCCTTGATACTAGAGTCAGAATACCCCATTTTCCCCAGAGTGGTACTGAAAACTGCAGTTAACAGCACCTTAAAAATCTAAACAACAAAAATATAAAAATAAATAAATAAAAATAAAAAATTGGTTTGGTCTAGAGGAATTTACTGAGTATTTGATTGTGATTGAACATCATGCTGAGGTCCACAGTAATAAGGTAGTATTCTGGTCTTTCAGTCAAGTAAAGATTACATCTCCTCTTGTCCTTTAAAATTTAACATCACCACAGTCTTTCAACTTTTTTATAAATGCATCAAAATCTGTAGACCTCAGCAAAGGTACAGTAACTAGTAGCTAGTTCTTGTGATTAGAAACTCTAAATTCTGCAAACTTTAGCAAAGTGAAGGTCAAGCTATCCATAAAGACAAAGCATGCAAAACTCCAATGGTGAAAACAAAACAAAAAATTAGATGAAAATACAAATATGAAATATCTGCCTAAAACTAGTAAATAAAATTAATAACTAAAACAGTAATTAAACTAGCATTATTTACCTTGCTTCCTCATTTAAAAACTACAAAATTCTAAGGATTTAAATGAAAATGTTGTCAATTTCCATTTGAAAAGAATATATAAAGAGGGTTTAATGGTTTCAGTTTGTTAAAGTCATTTTGTACTCATGGTTAATTAAATGCACAAGAACTTCCACTGAGAATCAGGACGTTCTAAATAATATAATAATAACTTGTGTAACCAATTACTGTAAAATAAAACTGGATTATCCAATACGACCTGTCTGGCTTTGGTATTCATAATTTTAAATCCCATTTAATTAAATCCTCAGGGTACCATATTCAACATAAAAACAACCATGACCTTCTTTATAATATAAATGTAGTAGCCATAGTGGGTCAGGAATTAATTCTGGTTCCACAACTAGGTGACTCATTCATCAAAAAAATTTCTGGGCTGTCATCATATTTAAGTAACATCATGAGCCAGTTCCTCAGCTGGTATAAATAGCCTATTGTAAATTGACTGTAATGGCACTAGAGCTTTGTACCACTGTTCTTTATTTCAAAGCAACAGTGATCAGCAATGATCAGAAGAAAGTATATGTGAATTTCTTGGCTCAGTAATGATGAGGAGGTTTATTCTAGGAATGACATACCATTTCAGTTCTCCCCTCCACACCTTTTTTTTTTTTTCCTTAGTATTTTAAGGATGCCGGGGAGAGTAGGCAATCAGGAAGGGGTTTTTTTTTTTTTTTTTTCCTTTTTTTTTTTTTTTTTTTTAATTAGTGCTGTGTTTTCGAGAACAGCAATAAGACCATGTGAGAACTTGTCATCTGAAGAGCAAAACAATAAACATACCAAACTGGGGAGTGATTTCTCTATGATGTTAGCAATCTACCCACACATGCTATAATAGCCTTTCCCTTTTCCTGTTTTTTGTTTGTTTGTTTATTTTGTTTTGTTTTGTTTCATGCCTATTTTTAAACCAGCTGAACTATCTTTTCTTCACAGTGAAAACCTGCAAGAATGTAGTCTTGCTGTTGTTTGACTCTATGTTATAGATGTAATTGTTGCATCTATAAAACAGAGATTATTTTCTCAACATATAAATAGCCAGAATTAAAGTCCATGACTTTGAGTAATTATTGCTTGGCAACAACTTAAACATCAGTGTGTTATCAATATTATTATCCTAAATCCAAAATACAGCACCGTACTAGTTACAGGAAAGAAAAATAACTCAATCCCAGATAGATCCAGGACACAGAAACACACACACTTATTATCTAATCATGGAATGTCTCCATCTCAAGCAACCTAGACTCAATATTGTAGTATATGTCACACCATTTGTAAATAAGTGTATTATATTGGATCAATCTGATGGTGTGCAATCTCAGTAAATAGTCTACAATATAATCTCTAGGCCAGATCCAGCATGGTGAATTGATTACGCTTAAAGTGGCAGTGATGAGTTTCTGAAGATGTACAAAATATACTGCAGTCAGTATAGGAGAACAAGAATACAGATTCATGGGATCATAGAAAATCGCTAATTGGAAGGGAACCACAAGGATCCCTTCCAACAGCCTGCTCCACTGGGGCCTCTCCACAGGCTGCAGGGGAACTTCTGCTCCATGCCTGGGGCACCTCCTGCCCTCCTTCTGCACTCACCGTGGTGTCTGCAGAGCTGGTTCTCACTCCTGTCTCCCTGCTGCTGTGGCACAGCAGTTTTCCCCTTTTCTTAAATCTTCTCTCACAGAGCCACAACCAGGGTCACTCATTGGCTCGTCTCTGGCCAGCGGTGGGTCCATTTTGGAGCCAGCTAAAACTGTCTTTTCTCTAACATATGATAGCTTCTAGGCTCTTCTCAGAGGCCACACTTGCAGCGCCCCCCTGCTACCAAACCCTTGCCACATAAACCCAATAGAATCTTTGGGTTGGAAAAAAAAAACAAACAAACAAACAAACAAAAAAAACTCTAAGACCAAGTCCAACCATTAACTTAGCACTGCCAAGTCTACCACTAAACATTGAATCTAAACACCACACCTACACATCCACTGAAGACCTTCAGGGATAGTGAGTGATTCAACCACATCCCTGGGCAGCCTGTTCCAATACTTCACAACCCTTTCAGTGAAGAAATTTTTCCAGTATCCAACCTAAATCTCCCCTGGTGTAACTCAAGGCCATTTCTTCTCGTCCTATTGCTTGTTGCTTGTGAGAAGACCCCACGTCACTACAACTTCTTTTGGGGTAGTTGTAGACAGTGAGAAGGTGTCTTCTGAGACTCCTTTTCTCTAGGCTAAACAACCCCAGTTCCCTCAGACACTCTTATAAGACTTGTTGTCTAGATCCTTCACCAACTTTATTGCTTTTCTTTGGACACACTCCAGCACTTTGATGTCCTTCTGGTAGCGAGGGGATCATCAAGACCAGCTCCTGGCTCCACACAGGACCACGCCACAATCAGACATCTATCTGAGAGCACTATCCAAACACTTCTTGAACTGCACTGAGTCTTGAACTCGGTGCTGGGAGCATTTCCCTGGGGAGCCTGTTCCATTGCTCAGCCACCTTCTTGGTGAAGAACCTTTTTGTAACATCCAGCCTGAACCTCTCCTGATGCAGCCTCATGCTGTTCCCTCAGGTCCTACAAGAGATCAGTGCCTGGCCCTCCACTCCCCTCCTGAGAAAAAGATATCGCATGCCAGATGAATAGATTGAACTTCATCTACTGTACTGTAGCCTGAAGCAGAAAAAAAAGAAAGAAGACAGGACCAAGTAGTGATGACAGCATGTCAGAAAATTGATTATAGATATCTCCTTACTCATTTTTCTTTGTCATTGCCCTTCAGAGGATGCCAATGTAAATTTAAGCAATAACTTAATACCTTGATTGTTTTAAAATATAGCAGAGTTATGTAAAATATATTATTTATTTATTTTTCTGACTTTTTTAATGTGAAGAGGAAGTATGTAAGGGAATGACTGATAAGGACAAATCAGAAAGCCCTGACTTCAGTACTGGGCAGATAAACAAGACACATGCAGCCATGTGTCCGACATTTCACTCAGAATTTTCATCAACTCTCTCTCCAAAAATAACTGTTTCTTATAAAAAAAATAAATAATGTAAACTATTTAACAAGATTTAAGAGATTTTCATTCACAAGGCCACTTGACTCTTTCTTTCTGGACAATTCAAGCAATTTATCTGGCCAAATGGCCCTAATCTTTATTATCTTATTAACAAATTTTACTGTCTAAGGAATCCAGTCTCAAAATACATTTCACCATATAATGCTTCTGTCGTATCAGAAAAAATATATATATATATATATATATATATATATTTCCTACTTCTTTTAAAAACTAACCCCCCAAAAATCTCATTCTTTATTGGAGCTAACTCTTTTGGGATTGGAATGATGGAACTAGGGAAAATTGCAGTGAACTATTATCTACTGCTGTGGACTGAGTGTGCCATGACCATGAAATTTCAAATACAAGGCATAAGTCCATAGGGAGGAAAAAATCATAGTGAAAAAAGCCAAGGTTCAGTAGCAGATGTGTTTTTATTGTTTTCATATTCAGTCTTTTATGTTAATATAAGAATAAGTACTCTGCGTGCACATCATGTAATCAGCTCATAGGGTGAGCAGTTTGTTTCATTAAATTAGATCCTTTTTTCATGCTCAGCACATTGATGAGGAGATGAACAAAGCACATATCACTGATTTCTAATTCTTGGTTTCCAGTGGGGAATTGTCCAGAAGTATTAAATCAAGAGCCACTGAACCATCTTATTCCTAGCTGTTATTGTTGAATATATTTTATCCTTTCCTTCCTCCCTTTCCCAAGCTTTCTTAGTTTTCCTTCTCCACGAACACCATTTGTTTTTTAATCAGTAAACATATATATATGTGAATACAAACATATAAATATATACATGGACTTTTTCCAAGTGACATCAGGGAGCTTTGGAATGTGTCCTAAATACAAAAATGTAATATATATGTGTGTGTGTGTATGTATATATCTGTTTGTAGATATGTATGTGCATATATATACGTGTGTGTTTTCCTTTATAAATTTTCTTTCTTGTATTTACAGTAAATACATGGACATTACTAAGGATCTGTGTTACCACCAAGTACAGAATACCATAGACCTTAAAGAAGAGGATATTTTTCCTTATCTTTTTAAAGTGTCTCCGTCACTAGTCCATAGTTAAAACACGGGACTTTTTTTTGACACTTTACTGTTCAAAGGTCAAAAAATATTACAGATACTTAGACATCTCAGCATGCAGGTTCTTGCTGTACAGTTAACTGAAGTGGACTCTTCTTCCTCTACATTAGTGTTTGATTCATTGTCTATTTTTGAAAATAAATTTGAACAGAAAACACTTCAATCATCCTGGTGTGTTATGGCTATTGTAAGTATCAGCTGCATAACTCTTTTCAAACACAGATGGTCTTTGAGTCTTTTTCTTGGGTAGTCTCTAGGTAAGTACTCAGTGCTCTTTATTGATAAGTCAGTAGCACTTTCTGCTTTACTTGTTTTCTTTTTAGTTGTTTTTAAGAGCTTCCTTGCATCGCAAGATGGATGAAAGTATTTGCTCCATCTGAGTACTTACTCTTAAAATAACCCCAAAGTATAGATAGTGCACTTTGCCCACAGTTAATCTACTAGCAGGAACTAGCTCCATACACAAAATTATTAGAGTGATGATCTTTGAAAATTTTAGCTGCAAACTGTAACCTCTCCTGTCCTCCCGAGTTTTAGACATTTAGCTGAAAATATGCAGATGAATTATAATGGAAAAATATACACCATTCATCAATAAATTTGTTGAAGATATGTCCATCCATTGAAGAATTTCCAGGCACTTTACAAAAATGTATTATCTATATTTTCTTGTGTTGCTTTGGTTTAGAAAATTTATTTGTTGTTATTGTACATAAAAGAAAAATGGAATAAACTTCATAATTACAATGTCAGTGGCAGAGCCAGCAATAAATTCCCTAACTACTAGTGTCTTATGTCCCATTCTTTAATTTCAAGACTATTCTCATAGTCTCTAATAATTAATGTTGCAATAGTTCTCTAAATTAATGTCACTGTGCAGCTTGTATTACAAGCTACCACATATATGGTGGGTACGTAGGCACATGAGCATGTTCCAGAAAAGACAGTAGGACAATATCAGAGATCGGTAATAATCTCTGATAAAAAAAAAAAAAAATAAAAAATCAGAGCTAATAATAGTATGGATCAGGCAAGTTTTCTAGAATATCACCCTGTTTAGATAATACAACTTAGTTTAAACTTCTCATGGACAGAAAAAAAAAA
>CM021765.1:9911429-10023048 GCA_011076525.1 Nettapus auritus
AAGAAAAGAAAAGAAAAGAAAAGAAAAGAAAAGAAAAGAAAAGAAAAGAAAAGAAAAGAAAAGAAAAGAAAAGAAAAGAAAAGAAAAGAAAAGAAAAGAAAAGAAAAGAAAAGAAAAGAAAAGGACATGCCGATCTCTGAAACATACCAGCTATTGTGAATCTGAAAAAGGCAAAACTAGGAACAAAATGAGAACACAACATTCATTTTATGTTTTAAGATTAAAGCCATGTATATTCAGAGGCTTTTATTTTTATTTGGTGGACTGTAATGATGAGAAAAAGAGTCTAAAATGCAAAAGCCCATGGAAAATATAGTTGCAATGAAGTTTTACATTCATGATTTCCAAAGTACATATGTGGTTGTCATCATCACGGCTCATAATAACTGCGTAGTCACAAGAGCTCGGGGTTTACCAAGAGCCAAAAAGACAGATGGATAATTCTTTGTATATGTGTCTACATACTTTTGCTGCATACCACTAATCATCCTGACTCTGTCTGCAGTCTGTCTCTTCAACTGCATGTTTGTCCTTTTCTAAGCCCATACCAAGCTTTTATAAATAGGTGAACAGAAGTGTGGGATGAAATACAAAGATATTCTAAATTTCTGTATGCACTTGACCCAGCTTCAATGGGCATGACACTGGATGTGCATATTAGAATGCTAGTTTATTCTTTATGCTTCAAAATGCTAGTCCTAGCTCCTACATCCACCCCACTGCCTACATTTCGTTATGCTCTGAAATTTAGCTTTGGAATGCACTAATTGGTGTCCTGAGAAGGAAACTTGGATGAAAGAGAATATAGAAATATAAGAATGCGCATATTAGGTAAAAACACTGGGGTTTACTCCTGTCACTCGGCTCTAAAAATGGGCACAATTATGGAGGATAAAATGCAAACTAGAAAGGTAACTATATGATATTTCTCTTAACACTCTCCTATCCTTCATCTATTTCCATTTCAGACATTGGCTGAGCCAGATGAGGGTTTTATGTGTTTAGTAAACATCAATAGATTTCTTATGCATAAATTTGTCTGGTCTCCCCTTGAGTCCATGGACATTTTTAGCACGCAAAATAGGCTTCAGTAAGAACTTGTTCATGTCTTCTGTCTTCTATGATCTTAAACTTGTCTTCTATGATCACCTTACACTTGTCTTGAAAACAAGCAAAGAGATGACTTGTGTGAGTTTTATTTGACTCTCTTGTTCTTCAACTAGAAGACACAGTGAACAATTTAATCTCCACCTACTCTCTTCATGTAGATAACAACTCTGTACATTTCTAGCATGTCCTTCCCCCATGTCATCTCTTTTCCATACAGAAGACTCCTAGCTTACTCACAGGTTCCCTGTATGAAAGTTGTTACAGACCTTTGATCACTTGCCAGCTTCCTCTGCACTTTTTCTAGCTCTGCTTCATGCATTTGAGAAGTGAGAATCAGGACTATGTATAATAGTTTAGGATATGGGTGAACCAATGAATTTATATAGTGGAACAGTGATCTCTATTTTACTCCCTATTACTTTTTTAATAATTCCTAACATTTGTTCTATGATAGCTACCGAACACTAACTGAATTTTCAATGGAAATGTCTCTCTCGGCCAAAAAAACTTGCTCCTGAATGGCACACAGTGGTCAGTTCAGTGCACATCATTTCTATATGAAAGTAGGATTGTTTTTTTCTTCTCCTTAATATTTTACATTCAGCTCTGCTGTATTCCTTCTGCCATTTTTTGTGCTCTTTCACTTACCTCACAGAACTCTTCTGTGATTTTTTGCAGTCAGATTTCATACTACCCTGAATAATTTAGTATCATCATCCAACTTTCTTACATCAACTACTCACCCCATTATGCAGCTTACTGATGACTGTACTAAGGAGAAAAATCACATATCCCTGTGGAATTCTATTGCTGACCTCCCTTCACTTGGAGAAATGACTATTTACTCCCACTCTCTGCTGCCTGTCTTGTAACCAATTATTTATCCAAGTTATGTCCTTTCTATCTCTTATGCATGGTTGCTTAATATCTAAATCCAAATAGACCATATCACTCAAATCAGCTTTACCCACATGCCTGCTGACCTCCAATAAACTTTCAAGACTGTATTTCCCTTTGCAAAACCATGCTGATGTTTCCAAGGTATAGTACATCTACCCACATGTATTCTGTTCTTAATAGTTTCTCCTTATTTGCGCATTATAGACACCAGGTTTACCAGCCAGCAACACTCATGTCCTCCAGATTATTTCTTTAAATTGTTATCATGCTTGAACACCACCCCCCCACCCCCCCCCAGTCTTCAGTTAGTAAAGCAGTTTTAAATTAAATGTTAAATATCAGTGTTAGTAATTCTGATGCCTCATCTCTGGGTTCCTTTGGAACCTCTAAATAAACATTGCATTCTCCAAGCGGATTGTTGCTCTTCATTTTGACCGTTAATTCCATAACCTCTACCACAGACTTAAATATATCCTCTGGAAAATCCTCCACAAAGAAGAAAGAGAATGAAGAATTTTACATGCAGATGTAAGAGTCAGGAAATTTTATTACATCTGAGAGGGAAGTATTACAATGCAGCAAAGTACCCTAAAAGGTAGAAAGTTTAAGAGTGCTTAATTTCACTTTATAAGAAGCCTTTCTATTCAGCTCAGATATTTACAGGTGATATAAATTAATCTTTGTGTCTAAGAAAGATACCTACAGCTGTTGTAGCTGATGTAGCTGATGTAGCAAGATGTTTTTCATTAATGATTTTTGGGCATTTCAAGCTTAAGATATAATATTTTAGATTGTCTTCTTCTGTAGTGATATCTAGATGAGAAACACTTTTTGTGCCATGTGATAACTAGAGCTTAATTTTAACATTCTCCCATCCTTTAAAATAGGTTATCTTAAAATACCGCTGCTAAATTCTGCTTGTTCCCCTTACGCAGCAGAACATAATACATCCTTATGCAAGCAACAAGTAAGTCTAGAAAATGAAAACTTATGGAAAAAAAAAAAAAAAAAAAAAAAAAAATAAAAAAATAAAAATGTGATAACATTATGATATATGGCAACAACGATGATTAGGAAAGGTAATCACATGCACATACAGCCTACAGAAGTACTTATAACCTTGCTGCGTTAACTACTTGTAAACTTTCTGCCACGGAAGTAATTTAACATAGCATTTGACATTTCATTTGTAGTGGGCTAGGTGCTCAATCACTCAATTACTACAACTCAACCTGATTCACTCTGTTGCAGTAACTCCATTATATTTCTAGGTTTTCAAAAATAAAAACTGTCTCAAGGAAAAGAAAAAAAAAGTTCATAACTGAATTGTCTCTACTCCAAGCACTAATATATTATAATATGAGCAAAAGCTTCTTTTAAGGTCAGACTGCTTTGTCAGCAGATTATCTGCAAAGTGGAAATGGACAATCTATGTTGCAAACCCATATGTTCTTATAGCAGCCATTATCTTTCTTGTTACTGCATAGCTTCATGTACTTAAAGTTTTCCTCTCATCTTATTTCCTCTTTATCTTATTCAACGATAAACACATTAGGCTCCATCAATATGACAAGCTGTCCATTTTATGTCTCTCAGCTATTTGAATGTTTGCTAATAATCATATTTTCTTATTTCACATCCATAAGTCAGAATAAGTAATATATCACTGGAATAGGCTGACCAGGGAAGTGGTTGAGTCACCATCCCTGGAGGTCTTTAAAAGATGTTTAGATGTAGAGCTTAGGGATATGGTTTAGTGGAAGACTTGTTAGCGTTAGGTCAGAGGTTGAACTCGGTGATCTTGTAGGTCTCTTCCAACCTAGACTATTCTGTGATTCTGTGATATGACTTCAGCCATTTTGCATGTCATAGCAATTTGGCCATTGGCAAAGTCTACATTTTGATCATTTGGATGAACCAACCCATCTTTTTAAATATTTTGTCTATATATTAGTATTATACACTTCCTGTTAAATCACATGCAATTAAAATTCTGTCTCACTTTGAATATCTTAAACACACATTAACTCTTGTTCTTCATAGTTTCACAAAGTTCAACAAGCTTGAATTAAAATTGCAGATTTGTTCTCACAAGCTATTATAATCTTATGTACTTTACCATAATATTTTTTTTTTTAAAGAAGTGTTGTAAACTCTTTTCTTAATAGAGAATTTCACAGAATTTATTTGATTTGTCATTGTGTGTACATAGATTATGAGCATGTTTATGGATTTCTGTAGGTAATGTCATTCGTAAACAGAAAAAAATAAGGTTATGATTCCAAATGGGGAACATGTTCACTGTATAGTGACCACCTGATTCTTTACTGACGAGGCAAGAATAAGAAAAAAATCTCTTTTCTATTGATATCAACAAGGAAAACAATGGAACTGTTCTGTTGCTTATTTCAAAAGACTTCAGAAAACAAGCGGTGTACAGATTCCATCTCAAACTGTTTTCTTTTTTTCGATAAAAAGATTAAAAAAAAAAAAAAAGGAAAAATCTGTCAATAACTTAAACCTATTTTATTTTTTCTAATGAGTAAATGCAGAAGTCAGTTGTCATTAAATTCCCTTCCCCATCAACTATATTTTATTCTAACTTCATAGACCAGTGACAGTTCAACCTTAACATCTTGAACATGCATTAGACCATTTTGACTATCCCCAAAATTCACCTCATGCAACCTGATATTATAAAATATTTTTGTGACTTTAATGATTCATATAAAACCATTTAAAATTGTTGCTCAGTAACATTGACTCAATCAATACACACAGCACTAACTAATGTCATTTGGAGAACCTCACGTCTTGCAGAAAGATGTCATAAAATTATTAAATTGCTATTTGTGATCTGTAAAAATAAAGCAGACCAAGAAGGTGCCTCTTTTTAGGTAAACCAACAGTCTTTATCCCAGAATCTCCAGTCTCCAAAAAGGAAAATTAATAGAATTAATCAGACTCAATACTTCCATTTTGGAATGTCACCAATCTTTTCCAGCCCTGAAAGGGACCCATAAGGAAGAAAATTCTGTTTGCACTGAAGCTTCTGTTCAAAATCAGAGAAACCATAACAGCTGCAAACGTCTTGAAAACATCACAAATACCTAATATTTTATTTCTCAGGATTTTCTCTTATGTTGCTAATTGAAAGATGTGTCAGATTTTTTGAGGTGTGAAAATATGTCTGTGTACCTGGCTCTGTAACTGCATCTTTAAGAGCCTCTGCCGGAAAGGGATATGAAAGAAATGTTACCTGATTTCAGCAGTTTCAATAAAATAAACACAAAAATGCATTTCATAAAAGATACTTGAGATTAACATCTGTAATTTTTGACAGATAACAACAAGTAAACTTGGCTGTTTATTGAGAATATTCCTCTATAAATTCTTAATCTCATTTCATGGATGTAGAGGAAGAGCTGCTAGGTAAAAACAAAAGTCTAAGATAGAAGTATCATAATTGGTTCTAAGTTGCAGTTTAGTTATTAAGAAAATTGCTTCAGTATGGCTTCAGTAATAGAATTTAAATCATTTAGGTAAAATGCCTGATTAACTTGAGAAAAGTCATTTAATTTAGTTTATAATCAAGTCAGGATCATTCTTTTCAGCACTCACACAGATTATGTTTGGTATAAATTATTATTGCTTAAGCACCATTCCAATTATTGGGGCTAAATTGTTAATTAGATAATTTGATCTCAATTACATTGTTGTATTTTTAATTTTTACTTAAATATTAGCAATCTCTTCTCCTTGGTGATTGTTATAATTATTATTGCTTTTATGTGTATGTCTTAATACAAATATATAAAAGTGAGATAATTTAATATATGTCAGTAATCTTCCAGTAAGGTACGTAGACCAAGAAGGTTTAACAACCTGTACAGGTGGGTTGGATATTGTGTCTCTTATACAAAATGCAAGATTTTAAAGTTTAGAGTTTTAAGCAATTATTTTTTTCTTTTTGTTACAGTGTCTTGAAAAGATATTGTATGGGAATTTTTATTAAAGCAGCCACAGTGTTTAAATAGTAGTAATAGAACTAGGAAATAGACAATATTTTGTCAGAAATTAAAGATGTACAAATTAACCCTACCCAGAACATTGTATTTCTTATTATTGATCTATGACAGCTTAACTTCCTAAAACAACTCATTATTGGCCATACAAAATGTCTGCAAAGTCCGAAAATTACTTAAGAGCCTGACATTTAAGTTGGTTCCTCCTTGAGGTGTGAACATGTTACCAAGTGTCCCAGCATGCAGTAATCCAATTTGTGCTTCCAAAATAGTACAGAAGATCTCTGTGAACACTTGGGCTACAGCTATAACAGCTGTCTTCTGTATTCTGCTGAACTGGGAAAGGTTCAGAGTGGTTACACTGGACACTATTTAAAAACAGCAATACCTGAAAAAGCTGACATGTTATCCTGACAGACTCTTTGAGACCCCAAGCTGAGCTCCTGTGTTTTGTATATAACCAATGGACAGACGTCTTCATCTTCAAAAAGCAATTCAGGACATCTGAATCTTGAATATCCTTCTTCCCAGAAAGGTACATGGAAATTGGTCATATCCAGAAGATTATTTGGTGCTTTTTCTCCCTTCCAAGGAAACATTCTGGCGCTACATAGCAAAAAGCACTGACTATCCTTTCTGTGGATATTAGGAATGTGAATTTCAGTAAAAATTTGACATTTATGCCACACTTGTGGCAGCAGATTAATCACTTCTGCCCATCTGACATTCCAGACAGCAAGTCTTTACAAAAAAACTGATGCTCTGTGATGCTAATGAGGTCTCTGTGGTTATTTCAGCCACAGTGGTGTTGCTGCCCATCATCCACCTAGCAGTATCATAACAGTGACAAGGCAACAAGACAGCTAATTCAGTAACCTCCTTAATCTTATAAGAATCAAATTCCTATTATTCACATTCAGAAAATGCGTAATTTAGCATGTTAGAGACCTTTAGAATTATTATTTTTATTTATTTATTTTTAAACAAAATGCTGTTTCACCTAGAAACACACACAATATTTCATATAACATATTTCAGTGCAGGAATCATACAAGAGTGTGCCCAGCACAACTGACTGTCAGACAAATCCCTGCTCTTTGAGAGGGAAACATAAGTGGCCCTTAAAATGTGTATGTCATACAACACCTAACCAATGTAAAGTGCGTAAACAGCCTGAAACAAGGTTCTGGATAGTAGGATAGGTGTTTCTATATCTCCCTGTCTTTTCAAGCAGTATACCTTGATGACTGGGACTGGAAGCTGAACTGCCTGTAGAGATAATTGAAAGCAGGGCTCCAGCTCTGTGCGGGGAGCTCTAATCACTTGTCAGAAATAGAACTGGCTTCAGTCCCCAAGAGAATTTTGTTATTTTAAGAATGTGTTCATTGATTCTGCATTTTGTGCTAAGTGTGATAGTGTCAGCACTGAAAGAGCATTCCGCACACCTAAAACTTAGGTCTCCTGCAGGAATTTCTGGTATGGTTCACAACAAAGCTGGGAAAGAGAATTGCTCAAAAACAAACAACCAAAAAAAGGCAAAACAAAAGAAAGCAAAAAGAAAGATTTCATTTGTTCAAATATATGAGAACCTGAGATGAGACGCTCAAAAAAGGGTAAAAAAGAATTCAGAATATGTTATCTAAGTCTCTGTTATGACATACTACATGGATCTGATTATTGCCCCATGCGATCTTCACTTATGTTCACCTGGTTTACAACACTGCTAAGGCTACAGTATTGCTCTCCAGAATTTTATACAACCAATTTTGGGATTATTGCTGATAAATTTACTGTTAGTTTTACTGTTACTTTTTCTCTGAAAGACTGAAATTTTCTTTTCTTTTTTTTCTTGCTTTTTTTTTTTTCAATAATAAAGTTTTTCATTCTGGATACAATTACTGAACAACAACAACAACAAAAATAATATTCTGAATACCATCCTTTCATGGGCTATTCCATTGAATTCACCTGAACTGTCAGAAGTCTAAATCAATGCAGAATTTAGTTATTTCATTTGTATATGTCCAACTTATCTCCTCTAACAAACATTCCTGTACCTGGAAGTATTTTTGTCCTATGACTACAGAACTAGTCAGATAAGAAGAAACTGAAATCTAGTCTGCACACAAAATCAGAAAAATTAAAATTAAAAATAAATTTCTGGAGCGTCTGCTATGATTCTGCATTGTGATTAGTAGAATACTTATTTTGTCTTTCTGGACAGGTACAGGCATCCAGGAAACCACATAGATCTGGTGTTCAGGATCCACAGTCAGATTAGTATCCAAGCTGTGTACTCATCCTTAGTACACGCAATCATATCAACAAAAGACAGCTATATGGCTGTTGCTGCAAGGAAAACTGGATATTTTTTTTTCATGGTAAAAAAAAAAAAGAAAATGTCAAACCACAGTACTTTAATAAGATGATGTCTGTGTATGGCAGCCAAGCTAAAGACACAGAACACTATTTTATATTTTGAAAATTAAACAAACAAACAAACAACAATACCAAAAACCCACCAGGTAGTTAAAGGCACTAGAGTGCAAGATGAAACCTTTTAGCAGCTTTTGAGTCAGTCAATATTCCTGTGCTACATGTTTTCTTTTACATCCCATGTGTACTAATGACAGATTAACAAGCCACATAGGTAGAAGTGGGAGTTTGAAAGCCAATTAGGCACTGTGAATTTTCCCAAATGTGTCAAAATAAGAGAAGTGACTGTGCTAAATAACTCAATGCTGATACACTGTAGAAAATGAGTGAGTAATAAACTTCAGTGCTTTTATTTGCCTCCCCGAGGCATGATGATGTGGCTGCTCCATACTGAGAAGCAGAGAAGCATGTGTACAACACAGGCAACAGCACTACATAAATCTTTCAAATCAGTGTTTTGTCTTAGGGTAAACTTCTGCTTAACAATGAATATTGGTTCATACATCATACTAATAGGAATGCTAGAGTCTTTTTCTCATAATTTTCTATTAGAGTGGTATTTTGAAGAAATGGATGGCACCTGGTTGGATGGCATTTTTATTTTTCTCCTGCCTTTTTTTTTTTTTTTTTTTTTTTTTTTTTCTAATTTTCTACAGACAAAAAGTGAAACTATGAACAGGTGTCCAAGTAGGATACTTCTAGCTAAGCATCACAAGTCCCTGCTTCTCCAGTACCCAGTCCTGGAGAGAAAGTGTGTGACTTGAATGCTTTGGCTTGATGTTTGACCTACAGCCTTCCTGGCTCAGTCACCCTAGGGAGGCAGAAAAGGAAAGATGGGAAGGCAAATAATGTTTGGCAGCCTATTTCTAAACTGATGTCAATTTTGGTTTTGGCATAACATGTGAAAGCAAAACTGCCAAGAGCTTTTATGGGAAGACACAGGATGAAAAGATTACTTTTAGTTTTACCAAAACGGTGGATTTATAGGACTGTCTTTTTTACTTAAATAAATAAATAAAACAGAAAAAGGAGAGGATTTTTCATCTTGTTTCAAGCCACAAAGATAATTTCAGAGAATCATTTCGCTTTTTATTCTGATTTCTATTCCTATATCTGTGCAATACATGTAGGTCTCTTTGCCAGTAGAAAAGTTCCTGTGACTTAGATTTCTGCTCAGTGACAATAATGCTGCAAAAGACCTATTAGAGTTCACTTCTCCAAAACTAACACATAAGTGAGAATTTGCTGTTGATCTTTGTAGTGCTAGAAGTTCCCATGGCAATGTCCTTTTGAAAGACGAAAAAAAGGGTCTAGAAAGACAGCAAAATCAGATCCCTTACTTTCCATATAAAGGTGATAGACTAACCCAGCACCCAGACAGTACAAATATGTATTCTATTTAGCCATAGTTCATGCTTTAAAGTATCTCACCTACTACTAGATACATAAAGCATTTCATAAATCTGGGATAACTGTGTAAATAGGAATAAGGACTTCTTTTCAGTCTTAACATGTCAGAAGGTGGAAATGTTCCAAAGGTAGCCCTGAACCTCAGCAGGGTGGAGTGGAGGAGGAGTGATGAGCTCCCACACTGCAATTTTAATTAGCAGGAAATCAAGGATTTACATCAGACATGATGATTTTTCTCTCTAAATCAAAAGGACAGCAACAAAGTGATCAGCTTTGTGCTAGTTGACGAAAGGACTTTCCCTGAGGAATGAATGATCTAAGGATGTATTTGAAAATAACCATGACAGCAGGAAAAAAATAAATAAATATATAAATAAATAAATAAATAAATAAATCTGTGAGCTCGCATCTTTTTCTTGCACTGACTTGGTTAAAAAATGAAAAAGAGTCATACAGGATATAGCCAGCACTATGTCCATATATTGGTAATGTTTGATACCATCTTCAGTGTTGAATGCCCAGTTGGAAGTTCCTGATCTTCCATAGAGAAAAAGAGGACTTTTTTTTTTTTTTTTTTTTTTAATGGCTATTGTCTATTTTAAGTGACTCACTTAAGATGCTGTATTAAAAGAAAGTTCTTAGATCAAAAGCTTGATTTTGTCCCCATTTAGAAACATCAAAAATATAAATCTGCCTTTACGGCAGATGTTTTCTGAATCTTACCTCACAATTAAAAAGTTTTATTGATTGACATTGGTATCTATGACAAAGAAATTTCACATATTTTTAACAGAGAAACATAATTTCATTCATAGGAAACAATTCCCATCTCTGAAAAAAAATATATTTTTCAATGGAAATTTTCTTGTTTTCAACTTTTTTTTTTTTTTTTTTTTTTTTTTTTCAGATTTTACCAAGTGCATCAACATTTTTGAGGACAATTCAATGATCTCTACTGTTAGTTTTGCCATCAGGGAAAAATATATATATATATACATATATATATATATATACAGTCTCTCATGAGAATCCTTAAAATACTCAAGGACTGAAAAAAAATGTGATGTTTTCAATCTGAAAGTCATCAACTAGGCATTTTATGTAGACTAGGAAGCTCTTTATCCGAAGTGTCAAGACAAGAAAGATATTGCATACTCCTGAGCTCAAATTCCTTTACCCCAAAGAATTAAAGATGCAGTTCCAGTATTAACAGAAGCGTTATACTGGTAGAACAGGTATGCCGTAAGCATGCCTTTATGGACACCTATCCTAACACAGAAGTCTAACAAGATGATTAAAATATTGTGGCCCAGAAGGAAGCATAACAAATCCTACTCTTTCAGGACTGTACAAATAAATTTTCATCCAGCAATGACTATAAAATTAAGAAAATACATTTATTTTTTGAGCCTAAGGCTAAGTTTACTTATTCATTGTCTGAGTCTGAATCTGAAGAAGTCTCTGACATTGCTACAGACATTTAAAATATTTTGCTAGAGGCTAATTTTTAAATAAGTAACTGACTAATTAGTAGCATCAAAGTGTGGAACTGTGTATCACCTTTGGTATTTACCTCCTGCCACAAATAACTCTCATCATTTGCTGTCACAGTATCTTCAGTGCCGAGTTGCTGTTGACTACTTTTTGAGTGAAGGCAAAGGACAGTTTTCAAAACAGATTGAAATTCTGTGCAGCAGTACCATAGCACATGTAGTCTGCAGACTGCCCAAGTCCCAGTGGTTGAATGGTTGTCTCCTCTCACTCTGCTGAGCACAATAAAAGGTTATCCCACTCTAGCCTGAGCCCTTGGCAACACATGGAATTTCTCCTACAAAAAAGGGAAATGTATATACAATTTCTGGCACCATCCTCTCTACTCCAGACACCTCTTCCTTTCTGTCTGCCTCATCTCACTTCCACTCTATTTTTTTTTTTTTTTAATTATTACTATTCTTCTTGCCTCTGTTTATCTTTACATTTGTTGTAAGCTATTTTATCTTGGAATGCTGTGTTTGACTTCTCTACTGTGCCAACTATTTCCGGTAAGGCAAAAATAAATCAATAAGAATTTAGGGTCAAACAAAACAAAACAAAACAAATAATCAATAGTGAGTGCTTCAGCATGTCTGAAAAATGGGAACGACTCCATGGTTATAATTCTTAGCAGGCTGTGAGATTTGTACTGTTCTTGTGTTAAGCTAACAATGTATCCTCCCTTCCTCTTCTTGGCCTCTCAAGCCCTGCTGAACTTTATACCTAGGAGAGACAAAAGCACAGCCTGGAGGAGGCAGATCAATTTTTTATTATTATTTTATTATTATTATTATTATTATTATTATTATTTTGTATTTTGGCCTGGTTAAAAAATGTCTGCCAATTTGTCTCTAGTCCTTCAGTCCACTAAATTCTGCCAGCTATCACTGGGATGCAGAAAGAAGACTCAGTTCACTGCTACCCCATGCCGTGACAACATATTCTAGTTGCAAGAAAGTAGCATTATTTCAGTAAAATTAAATAATAATAATAATAAAGTCAGTAGCCATTGGGATAGAGCCCAAGTTTGGATTGTAAAAGCTAGGACAGCCTGGCAAAACAATAAATTGTTGGCAGATGCATGCAGTTCAGGCCTTGAAAACAATAGCAGTAAGACATTTATTCATCAGCAAAACACAAGAGAAGAGCAATTAAATGTCTTCATCATGGAACCAGATTAAACCTGTAGAAAACTATTGAGGATGTTCTCTATTTTATAGTGAATCATAGTGATATATCAAATTAATACAACGTATTATTGTAAATAAGTATTCCAAGGATTTTCAACACATTTATTAGCTTGGCATTTTACAGTCTTAAATGTATTTTTCCTCCCAGTACCACTGTCAGATAGGAAATATTATTAAGTCCATTCCACAAAGGAGAAAGTGACGCTCAGACAGCAGAGATGGTGTTTGACTGTGCGGTGACATTCAAGTATGGCAAGATCCATGGGTAATTATTACATACAGACTAAAAAGAAGTCACGCAAATTCCAGGGTTCAAATTCACACCTCTGCAGGCTTCAAAAAAAAAAAAAAAAAATCAGCTTAGATTGAGCTGGCATAGCGCTTCTATAGAAAATTGCTTTGTATGGAGTTAGTGGCATTGACAAATTACACAAAAATAGGAAACTGAACTTGGCTATGCAAATGAGAGAGCCAATCCCCTCAGTGTTGGGCCATGCTTTCTCCTTAGGTGTGGAATAATGTCAAGATCATGTAATTAAAGCAGATAATTTGGAGCTGATCTTTGGTCTCATAACTGCTAACAGGAATGATACAGCAGGAGTATATTACAGAAATGCTATCTACTATAAAACAAGCTTAGAAATAGCATAAAACTTTAAAAATACTTTCACAATGTGTAACACACACGGTGAATCCAATTTATACCAGTGATAATGAAGAAAAAAAAAAAACAGAGTAGTAGTTTTTCATACCCACTTTACACCAGCATAACTGGTGACACAAGGCAGGAGAGAGTGAACTAGACCCCCTGTGTGTGTTGCATTATTTTCCATACTCAAGTGCTAATGGATTTCACATTTAGTCATTTCAGAATGAACAGGCATGTAAAATAACCCAACGCAGAGAACACCATGGAGTCTGCCCTACAGAGCCAGTTATATTCCAAATAAAATGTGCTGTCGATTTTTTTTCAGTGAATGTTAGGCCACATTATTTTATTGATTTCCAGCAGACAGTCGAGTGAAATCAATGAGCAATTCTTCTTAGTAATCAATGGTACTATCTGGCCATTAGCTTGTATTAGAAGAGAGATCTGAACATCTGATAGACATATCTAATAGTACACACATCCATTACAACTGTGCAGATCAAACCACAAAAATGATGGCAACTTTACCTCCACATGGAAATGTTAGTAATGGGAAAGAAAATAACATTCAAAAAAATGTTGTTAACACATAATCTCTAAAGTAGCCAAATCATTAGAAAGCAAGTCTCCAGTGCATTCTGTAAAGAATAAGCATCATTAAACAGTCTCAAAAATTAGGCAATCAACATTTGCAACATTTGAAGTTAGCAGTTACTGTTGAAAATGTTAACCCATTTCTGTGAGAAACAGGAATCCATGGGTGAAAGGTTGAACCCATCAAAACCCCATTCCTATCAACCTAATTTTTAGCACTTTTTACTTTGAGTTGATACTGAGGAATAGAGCTAACAGAGTTCAGTAACCTTAAGAACTCAGTTGATACACCTGATACTTTGAAGTCACACCTTTCAAAATCAAATATGTGTGCTTTCAGGAAGAGTAGTATTTTTAGCTTCCCTTTATCTGTACAGAGTTATGAATTGTTCAGTCCTCATTTGGACAACCAAAAAAAAAAAAAAAAAGTGCATGTGTGTGTTACAGTGACTTCAAGTGGAAACACAGATAACTCAGGTTGTATGGAAGATAAAACCTTTTGCACAACATTCATATTTTATGCTCCATAAGTCAAGACTTTATGGGAAGAAGTCTAAGATATCTAGAGAGCTGCTGGAACCAAAGTGAGATTTTAAAGATAACTCAACTGTTTATATTCTATATTGCATTAATTTTTGGATTAATATTTGCTAGGTGTCACTATGGCACTGATATAAAAATAGCTGTTTTTTTCACAGAGTTTTGCCTAAGTAATACTTTCAATTTTTGGTTATTCATGAACACTATTTACTAGAGTTCTAACAACTTTCAGTGTCCATAGTCCCACCAGAACATTAAAATAGTAGGTCATTCTCAGTGGAGAGACATGATGAGCTGATTCTAGGATTGTATGGGCTGGGAGAACTTTAAGACGTACCCTTTGTCTACCCCCAAACATTCAGGTACTACTTTAAGAAAGTTAAAGTGCTTGCTGGTATTTTCATTTCTTCCCTTGGCCATCCAGTGATCCACAAAATATTGACAGTCCTGACAGTCTTTAGAGCTACTGTGAAATTTCCAGTAGAATTTACAAGCTAGAAGTATCTCCTCCAAGCATACACCAGAGAGGAAGCATCAACGATTCACATTCACCTTGTACAACAGAGAGCAAGATGATAGCAGTGCACCATTTATACTTAGAGGTGCAGCAGTTTGACCAAACGAGGCCTACCAAAGAATATAGGAACAAATTATTGGTTTATTTGATTTCTACCATCTTGAAGAGTGACATGAGCACTGGTCCTGAAGTTGCTACTTGCTTTTTACATATAACTATGTACTCAGTGAAAGAGAGATTACAGTCTGGGCCTCCAAGGTAAATGCCCTAATATTCTTATTCTCTGTTCCAATGAATAATTTTCTTCATAATAATAATTATACTACACAGAGTGGAGTAGCTTCTCTGAAGTTAAATTTCTCTTTGGTCTGAAGTACAAAGCATAAAAAAAGAAAGAAAAATCATATAGGTAAGCCACTCTCCATCCCTACAGTTAAATTTTCCTTGCACATAGATACAGTCCTTCAGGCAGTCTCCAGTGTTCACATTTGTATGGGTGCTGTTTCTATGTGCGCTTGTGCTGGCACTGTGTGCTGTGAATGAGTGTGTCCCTCAGGAATACAAGTTCAGCCTCTCTACTAACTGGACCAAGAGCCACAGAGCCACAGCAACCTCCCATCCATCAGTATACCAGTTTCACAGAAGTCTAACAATTTGATTTCTTATTTGCTCTTCATCTTGTCTTGAAAGTCTGAACACTCTTCTTTAACCCCTCTTCATCCTTTTTCCAGCAACCAGCTCTAAAAAGCTTTACATTCCCTTTAATCTCTTCTCATTTACTTTGTAAAACATCTATACCTCTAGAAGTAAAGATCAAAAGAATGTTCTTCATGAACACACCACAGACTAGTGCTGTAGTAATGTGATACACTTTATTGGGACCATCTTTTTGGAACCCTTTTTGTAACAAACACAATGGCAAATAGCATACTGTCACAGAGCCCAATACCATATATTAAAACAATATATACTTATAGGTTTGTTACAGTGAACACAAAATACAATGCATAGGTTGACTACTAATCATAAATCTAAACAGTATATATCTGATTTATTTGCACCTATGGTGAAAATTTATCACAGCATATCTACAAATAAGCTTAAAAAAAAAAAAAAAAAAAAAAAAAAAAAAGTAGAGGCAATATCCTGGCTGATGAAATTTAGTTTAATATTTACAGCTGTTATCATTTACAGCATCTAAGGTTTGACTCACCATGGCAACTTTTGACATAAAATTGCATATTACACATATGTCACCATATACTCAAGATTTGTTAGTTGTATAGTATTATTCACCTAGCTATTTGGAGTTTACTTGAAAATGTAAAGGGCTGAAGGCACAGTTATGATCATGCAATTTGACATTCTGCGTAGTCAACAGGAAACAGTATGATTTTTCTCACATATCTGGTATATCAAACTTGAATTTAAGCACAATAAAGATTTATTTAGTCTTTATTTTGAAAAAAAAAAAAAAGACAAGTGATAAAGAATTTATGAACTGATGGTGAATTTATGAAACAAACTGACAATATCTTCCAAATTTAACTTCCAACTCTACTAAAAATAGAACTTACTCTGTTCATACAATAACTATATTTAACATGAATCCTTTTGCCCAAATGAGTAAATATCGCTTGATATAGCTGAATAAATGGTATGTATGTTCTGATCATTAACTGTATTGTGCATGTAAGAGACCAGCTAATGAATCTGTCTGAGAACTGTGTCTACTTAGGAAAAAATCTCATCAATTGTCTGCATTAAAAAAAAAAAAAAAAAAAAAAAAAAAAAAAAAAGCAGGCGTTTCATTAATGTCTCTTTAACAGCTTTCTAATTAGCAATTATGGCGTTTTCCTATGATTTTTCAAAAGCTAATGCACAAATGTAACAAAATGTTTTGAAAAAAAAAAAAAAAAGTAACAGTGCTTTAGAAAGAAAATCCCTTTGTACTATAAATAAGATTCTGAGAAATAATTGCCAGATGGCTTTTTTAATGCTTATTTTCTACAGGAGAGATGATGATAGCCATATTCACTCCAAGGAGACCAAATCAGTACAGAACACTGTTGGGTCTTTTTTTCTTGGACTCCTTTTCATGCTGGTCCATTTTTGCTATATCCCTTTTGAGTGTGTCAGACATTTATTAATATATATCATGTGCTTTGCTCTCTGAGGAGACTTAAAATGCCTGTTAGAGAATTGCAAAGCCAATCTGCTGTACATGAAGGACAAGAGATATAACTTTAAAAGTGACTCAGCCCTTCTTTGAATTAATGTGCTCATGAACACTGAAAATTAACACAAACACATGTGCAGAGCCTCCTTTGAACATTTAAGCAAGTTTGGCAACTGATAATTTTGTAGCCTCTGAAACATAGAGTTGATGCCCTTTACATAATTGGCCCCTAGAGAGAAATTCCAAAATGTGGCTTGAGCATTTTCCTCTGGGAATAACAAAAACATCCACCCAGAGAGGTTCACTTTATATATTTCAAGTCCAGCCTAAATCCTTCCCAATTCAGTTTTATGAAAAGGGATAGACGTTTGGAAATAAATAATATAAAGAAAAACTAGCCACACTACTGAATGACAGGGATATTTTGACTTATTTCAGTTAGAGTTTCGGGCAATCTGTTCCTTTCTTTTCCCTCTACCCAACAACTACTTGTGGCTTCATAGAAAACAATATATTAATAATTTTCTAACAAGAGCATGAAATCGTCTAAGACAGCTAAGACAGAGTTGCCATGAGAATACAGTTTTAGGACTGTATATGCCCACAGGCCAGATATGAAAAAGGCCTCAGATAGGGAAATACAACTTGCACCAGTTTAAACATCTAAACCCCAAATTCCTATCTACAAAAGAAAAGAAAACCACCCTAGTACTCATTGACTTCCTGATATACAAGGAGTCAAAACTGACTACTCTAATTTGACTGAATGATTTCACAGTATCACAGGATCACGGTTGAGGTTGGAAGGGCCCTCTGGAGGTCATCTGGTCCAAAGCCTCTGCTCAAGCACGGACACCTAGAGGAGGTTTCCCAGAAAAATTAGTATCTGCATTTTTATCTTCAGTAGGTATCCAGATCTGTGCAACAAACAGCCAGAGAAATAGATCCCATCTAAAACATACCTGAAGCTAAAATCTAGTTGAAACAACCTTTCAGATCTCTAAAGGGTCAGACCTAATAGGCACATTTGAGTGATGACAATGCACACTACCTGAGACATCTTTACTATTAAAACAATAGAGGCAGGCATTGGGTATGCATTTAGCCATTGTGTTTAGTTTTTAAAAATGCCCTCTGTTTAGGCACAGTGCAGTCAATGGCATAACCCTTGTAGTGTTTCTTGCAAGTAGTGTGGATGAAATTACCGTGGTCTAGGAGGGGAAGGGAAGTTAGCTGTGTGGACATAAGTCTGTTTGATTTGTAACATAGAATCATAGAACATCCTGAGTTGGAAGGCACCCATAAGAATCAAGTCCAACTCCTGGCTCCATACAGGACCACCCAAAAATCAGATCATCTATTTGAGAGCATTGTCCTAACACTTATTGAACTCCATCAGGCTCAGTGCTGTGATCACTCTCCTGGGCAGCCTGTTCCAGTGCTTGACCACCCTCTTGGTGCAGAACCTTTTCCTAACACCCAGCCTGAATCTCCCTGATGCAGCTTCATGCTGTTCCCTTGAGTCCTATAATGTCTGGTGACCTCCTTGGTCACCTAAAACTGCACATATTATTCAAAGTGAGGCTGCACCAGCTTGACCAGCTATCAGTGCTGTGCCTGATGCACCCCAGGGTATGGTTTGCCCTCCTGGCTGCCACAGCACACTGCTGACTCATACTCAACCTACCATCAACCAGAACCTACAAATCCCTTTCTGTGGGGCTGTTCTCCAGCCTCTCATCTCCCAGCCTGTGCATATAGCCAGGGTTGTCCTGTCCCATGTGCAGAAACCAGCACCTGCTCTTGTTAAATTTCATGAGGCTGGGAATTGCTCAACACACCAGTTTGTCAAGATCTCTCTGCAAGGCCTCTCTACCCTTGATGAAGTCAACAGCTTCTCCTAAATAGTGTCTACTGCAAACTCACTTAGTATGCATTTGAGCCCTGTGTCTAGATAATTTATAAAAACATTGAAGAGAACCAGCCCTAAAATGGAGCATTGGGGAACCCCACTAGTGACTGGTTGCCAGTGACTGGATGCCAGCCTTACTGTAGCCCTTTGAGCCAGATTTGTCAGCTAATTGTTAACTCATCATGTTGAGAAATTAATTTAGTTAAACAGGGCATATTATGATAATATTAAATAAAATACAAGTTATAGTAGCCAGAAGCCCCTTAATTCAAATCAGGGCAAAGTGAATCAGTGGTGCCAGCTATCTGTATTAGGTATCTGACATCAGTGCCTTAGACTCCTATCTATCTTCAGTTTAAGAGATTCATATGCATATAATTTACATCCCCCAAAAGGCCTTATCAACCATATGGCTTCAGTGTGTCACCTTCCACCCCTCTTGCTGAAATTGGACCTACTAACAAAGTAAGATGCATAGGAACAAAATGAAAAAAAAAAAAAAAAAAAAAAGAGTACATATATCAAAAAATCCTACATCCTCTACAGATAGCCTAATGTTGTCTTGAGGTCATTGACCTCAGCAGGGAAAACCTGAACTCTGGTAACTGTTCCCAACACTGTTTATACATTTCATATTAGGAAATCATTGGGTAAAAGTAAAAATAATTCTGAGAAAAGGAATCTGGAATTCAGACTTCCTGTCACCTCCTTGATGAATATCTTAGCAACTAGGCTGTTTTATTTTTAAAACAACTCCACTCCCTAACTTAGCTAAGCAGAATACTTTGTGTACAATGTACTCCTGCAATGTTCTCTTGCGCAAACAACTAAAATTAGTCTTTAGTCATTAATCAAATTACTCATTTAATACCATGAGGTATTAATTATGTTGATTCTATTCTCACTTTCCTTTCTTTCCCAGCCAAATAACTGAGTTTAAGACTGTGTGGTCCTAGACATACCTTAGAACATCACAGGCGCTATAATAAGTAGCGCTACCAAACTGTTTTAATGATGGGGACTGTTACAGCATGTCACTGAAGTGAAAGGATGCTAAGATGTTTAGTTTAGGAAGAAGGAGAAAAATACCATTAGGTAAAATTAGTCAAAAAGATTCAAACATTGGCAATTTTATGCTGAAGAAAACCCTGCCAGTTCATTGTGTGTCCATTAAGATGATGACATCAGCTATGTGCATTGTTTTGTATGCTTTTCATCCTATTTAAATATGCTTCTCAATGACTCCTTGCATTCAAGCTAAATAAATAAATAAATAAAAATTACAGACAACCTCATTCTGCCTGCCAAATGATGGATTGTTACAAGGATGTTCTGATACAGAGTAGCCTCCTTCACCTATTTCTTCTCTGTAGTCCACTTAAGAAATTATTTTCGTTGTCCTCCTCCCCACAATGCTCTTCTTTTAATATCTTTCCTCTTATATTCTGTAATGTTCCTCCTTTGTTCGTCTGTGGTGGCTCTGAATGCTAATGAGTTCACTTCTGATTTAGCATTTTGTGAGGTCAGTTTGTGAGGAGACTAGAACAGACGTTGTATTTTGAATCCCAGATTAATTAAAGAAATCTTGAACGAGGACTCAAGATCAGTTATTGGGGTAGAGAAAAAAAAATAATAAAATGTAGGTTCAGAAACTTTTAAACAGAAAATTATGTTAGGATGAAGGTAGTGACAAAAATGCTGCAGACAGTTCAAAGACCCTGTAAATTAGAGAGAATAAATTCAGTGCTCATTAATGTTTGCAAGGTACACACAGACTGTGGTGATAGGGGAGACATGTAAGTACCCATGAACAGATGCTTCCAGAACTACGGACTAAATGCAAGCTTTGTAGGAATCACAAAGAATTATTTTTATTTAGTGAGACTTTTTTTTTTCTTTATTTTAAAATAATGAAAGCACAGTAGACATTTTCAAATGCTGGTTATATCCATAGTAATAAAGCATCTCTCCCCTCCCCCCCACCTTTTTTTTTTTTTCTTTTTTTTACTTTTTATTTTAATAGGTAGATTTACTCTTTACTTTACCAATAGTCTATTTCTTTGAATTTTGTCCCAGACTCTTTCAGTCTCAGTACTGAGAATTTACCTTCAACAGCAAGTAATTAACATGAGAAAATGAAGTAAAATTGTTTTGAGGAATACTTTCAAGGTATGTATAAGTTCTACATATGCTGATAATAAAAAATACACTCTAGCTATCAAATCTACCAAATCTAGCTATCTTACCCTACCAAAAACCACTACTTCTAGCCCAAAATAGGCTTATTGTGTAATATTGGTTGTATCACCATTTCAGAACAAGTTACTTTTAATTACTTTCAATTAATAACTGCCTGTGAGCATTCTATCAAGGATATGTGTTATATCAGTAAGGCAGTGCCTAAGGAAT
This sequence comes from Nettapus auritus, assembly GCA_011076525.1. NCBI lineage: Eukaryota > Metazoa > Chordata > Aves > Anseriformes > Anatidae > Nettapus > Nettapus auritus. The sequence continues at coordinate 9,932,834 of CM021765.1, forward strand.
CCTGCACATTAGCACAGAAATCACATTACCACAAAAGCCATGTGTGTGTAAAAGCAGACCTTTCTGTGTGCACAGGGAAATCTCTGTATCCTGCTCAAACTCTTCTGGCAGATAGGAAAGCACCCACCTTCCTTCACCTTTTAGTTCCAGGGCTATAGATGGGTTGCCTGCAGAATATCAGGCAGAGGAAGTTGGAGAATAATTGCTAAGTCTAGTGTGATTTGGTAATTAGAAAAGCACGCACAACCCATATGTTTTTACTTGACACACAAATATTCCAGATTCAATATATTCCTTTATGTAGAAGCCACTGAAACATCTCCCCTGAAAATACTTTACCATTACCTCATTGAGCATATTCTTTTGTGTCCAGTTTCTCCTCAAGGCCAATCTGTTTGCATGAAATACCTATTTATTGTTGACATTATTGTACAGAGTTCTGTTATCACATCTTAGAAATCAAGACAAGTTCTTGACTCCCTACCTTCATTTCTAAGCAGTAATGAGCATCCTTATTCCAGAGACAACCTGAGCTAGCCTGAAATTTAGAGTCAGATCAGACTTGTACAAATTACTGTATGTCTTTTATGATGTGAGGCAATGTGAGAGAAGAGATCAAAACCCTAATCCCTAGGCGTATCCCCTGGGAATTTAACAGTCTCCAGAAAGATGTGATTTAGTCATATCTTCTCAAGTAAGCAAAAGCAAGCTGTCTTGAATATCCCTATTTATTCTTTCCTCTACTTTATAATTGGATAAGAAATGTTTCATTACCACAAAATAACAGCTTTACACGAAGCTTAATTTTTTAGCAGTTTAGGACAATGAATAAATCTTCTTTTCAAGAATTCTGTTTGCAAAAAACTTTTAAGTGTCTTTCTCAGGTGTATTGTCAAGGCATGGTGTGTTACAGAGGGTAGTAGAGAACAAAAGCCACATACAGACACATACATTGATGTCAATATCCTCTAACTCTGTTAATTCACAGAATCACAGGTATATGTCACTGGGAGAAAAAGAGAGGTAAAACAGAAATTAAATGGTATTCAACAAGCAGAAGACTCAACTGAATGATCCAATTATAGAATAGAATAGTTCAATTGGAAGGGACCCACAAGATCATAAAGTCCAGCTGCCTCATCATTTCAGGGCTAAACAAAAATTAAAGCGTATTATTAAGGGTTTATTGTATTATTGGATTATTATACAAATGCATCTTGAACACTGACAGGTATTGAGCATCAACCACCTCTCTAGGAAGAGGTGTGTGACCACCCTCACAGTAAAGAATTTTTTCTTAATGTCCAGTATGAACCTCCCCAGAACAGCCTTGTGCTATTCCCATGTGTCCTGTCACTGGTTCCCAGGGAGCAGACACCGGCACCTCTCTCACAATTTCCCCTCCTCAGGATGCTGTGTAGAGCAATGAGGTCACCTCTCAGCCTCATTTTCTTCAAACTAGACAAAGAGCACTCAGCCTCTCCTCATAGGACATACCTCCCAGCCATTTCTGGCCTTAAACTCTGTGAAATCTATTAACATCAAAAAATGACAGTTTCCTTATTACTTCCTCCCATCACATTGCCGCAAGATGGAATGGCACCCAAATTGTATTTTTGTCACTATTCAAAATAGTGGCATTTACTAATTTTTGTCACAGGACAAATATTGACATCTGTTTTTATTAAAGAAGGAAATAACTTCCAAAGTATATGAGAGACCACCAAGGTAGCTCTTAACCAATACTGACTTTCTAGTTGTCTAGTTAGTCCTAAACTCCTAACTTAAGTGTCTATCTTCTCTGTAGAGGTGAAGGAGAGAAACAGGTGTCTTTGGAGGCTTCCAGGGGAAGACTCTATTCACATAAGTCAGGCACTTTAGATATACTAAATCTTTCTTGTGTAGCATTTGTAGAATCCTAACTTTTAGATATCTTTTTTTTTTTTTTTTAATTTATATTTTTGTATTAAATATTTCTTTGAAAGAGTGCTCTGTTAGATACATAAAAATTAGTCAAAAATTTAACATCCAGCATTGTTGGATTTTTATCTGGCCCTGCATCTACATAAATGAATTTAGACATCAAAGACAAAGGACTCACAAATACTCTATTAGTATAAATTAGGAGGAAAAATGATTTCAGAATTTTTAGACTAATCGAATATTGATGCGTAATTAACAATCACAATGATTTTTGCATTAATTTCAGAAATAGCGCCAATCACAGAATCCAGCCATCTAATCAAGTCAACATATGTTTTTTGGAATCACTGTTCATTTATGCTTTATTCACAAAATCTAATGAAATTATAACAAATCTTTTGCAGGTATGAAGCCTATAAATATAGTGGGTTTTGTTCGCTTGTCTGTTTTTGCTTTTTGTTGTTGTTGTTGTTTTTGTTTTGTTTTGTTTTGTTTGTCTGAAGTTTATACCAAGATGCATCAGGTCTCTATTGTCTTTCAGTGTGCAAGGATTTCTCTCTCCAGAATGTCAGCTTACACTTCAATTGGTTAGAAATGTCTCAGCGTTATTTCAGGTAATACAACTATTACATTAACAATGACTAAGTCTCTCTTCCTTTTCAGTGTAATTTTTCTTTTGTTAATTATATTGAGTATTATCAATGTTATATAGCATGCAATATTTTATCACATTTACAACATTAAATAATAAAGGAATTTATTATTAAGGAATAAAAGGAATGGGAAGAAATATTAACATGGAATACACCGTATGAACCATGTAACAAAACAGCTCACAGTGTGCATGTATTCAAGAAGCTGTTTTAAGAGGCCTTGATTGCTAAACAAGACAGTGTTCAAGTTATACCATTGCCACTTTTCGGTGTTATTCACATCTATTTTATGTGTTTAATTTGGGTGTGAAATGTGTGGGAAATTTTAGGCATGTAATAAAGCAGAATGTGCCTACCTTCTTCTGCAGCCACTGGAGAAAGATTTAGATACAGCTTACAGTTAGATCAACTAAATCTCTCCCTGGGATCCCTCAAAAATGAGGAAGCTCATGTTTCTATTTTGCCTTTACAGACATTGTTCTCTTCAGAGAAAGAATAATGCTGGTTGATGTTGGTATTTATGTTGAGAAATCCTCCTTTGGAATTAATCCTATGACAATTTTAGGACTCCCTAATCTTTTTTATGTATCTGGGAAAGAATGAAGAGAACATAAAGAACCTCCCTAAACCATATCGGATAGTACAGAGTCCATGGAGGATAAGAGGAGCTCTAAATGCTGCTGTTTTTCTTTCCATAAAAGGGAAGATAGAGTTAGTAATTCATGCCAGGAAGAGAGATATAGATTCCTCAAAACAAAGCATTGTCACAAATCATGAAATTTGATTCATTAACAAACCCAGAGCAGAGAGCTTACTGAGCAAATGCAGTTGTTTCACAATCTATATGTGTCCATGCAACCTGCTTGCCTACAATCAAGGAAACCAAAGAAGCAAACATGAGACATGTAAATCACCATTACACAGAAGCAAAGCAGGTAACTTCAGATAAACACAGATGCAAAGAATGGTTCCACCTGGGCCAGCAGATCTCTTGAACATGGATTTGTGATTTCTGTATGCAGTAGCCAATGGCTTCAGCACTGTCATTTCTGATGCACAACACAAGCACTTCAAATCTGCTCCTTTCTGAATCAGGTTGCTCAAATTGCTGGGGATTGCTAAAAACATGTACTTGATTTTAATGATTATTATTGACATTGCCAAATTTAATGCAGTCTCTCATTTTATCAGATTATGAGGTCCAAGATCAGTCATAGGGAACAGAAATGAACACCTCACTTTGGTCAAAACCTCAGTTTCATTAAGAGAAATTGGAACAATTTAAGTTCAGTCTGACGTGAGATGTGGGAGATAGAGAGAGGAATAAAGAGCAATCTTCTCAAAAGAAACGAAAAAAAAAAAATGAAACAGTTTTGTCAAATTAAATATTTCCTTTGACTGAATTAAAATAATAAATAAATAAATAAATAAAATGTTGACTACTTTTAAAAGAAATTAAAAAGTCCAAGAGGAAGCGTCCTACTTTATTGAAAAGGCCAGTAGTTAATGGCGTTCACTGCAGATATTCAGATTCCTCTGTCTGAACACTAAGATTTAAATCCACAGCCTCTGTGTAATTGTGCTAGCATTCAGAGCAGGGTGGGGAGCTCCAGCTGTAGTAATATAAATTGGCAAATGGAATGGAACTCCAGAAAACGTTTTTTTCTCATGTTCATAGTCAAAGACTATGAAGTCATTTTCCCTCACTCTTTGTCAGTAAATATTTTTGTACTTTATACTAAGGGGTACTTAAAAGAGACCTGTTTTGCTCTACTGCACAGCCTGATGAAGGGAAGAGAGAACCTGTCTCAGAAATTCATAATGAATGCCTACCTTCCTTGCTCAAACTAAGCTTTCCCAGAGCAAGAACAGTGCTCTAACTACCAGGCAAGGGGGAGAGCTGTCATATCGTCTCTTTAATGAGTATTTATAATACTGTATTCAGCGCTTCCAGACAAACAAACTGTCACAGAATGTCATTATAATAATGTCATGAATGTATTTACATGCCAATAAATATACTCGGATGGTGCCTCTCATAAGGAAAGAAAAAGGCACTAACCCACAGTTGTTGCCACTTGAGCTGTAAGGACATTTGCATTTACTGTTATCTTTTATTCTCACTGATGTGCTAATCACTCAATTTATAGTGCTGAGCATTGTGCTGAGCAGCGAAAGTAATATGGTACTGCCAGGTGGTATGTTTTTACCCTCATCTATTAGCATAATACAAAACCCCTCTTTATGTACAGCCATCATAGATGAAAAATATTGAGTCTTTGTCTGGATCCCAGAATTTTATTCTTCTTATTACTTTGGGGGGCTGAGATAGGCAGTTACACAAATGATAGAGAAATACGATAAATACAATGGCTTCTAAAACATGCATCACAGACTTCTTCACAACTACAGAACGTACCCAAGCAAAACCTTGCTGTTCTGTCAGAAGCTGTTCACCCACTGCGTTAGCTGGACATACCGCAGGGTAACAAGTTGCATCTCAGCTCAGTCTCCCTGCATCAGTTTTCCAGTGCAGAATACATGTCAACTATCCAGAAGAACAAGAGCCTTTTCTGGCATGTTTGCATGTCATGCTTCGGGGAGTCCCCAGCAACCCGCAGACCACAGCTCACAGCTGCTGCTTTTGTCTTTTTCAGTTTTCAGTTTTGTTCGTTTCCAGGGTATTACAAGACATGCATTTTCTTTCAGCAGCCGAACTACTGTAAGTGTTATAGAGAGTTTAATAACAGAGGATGCTAGGAAAGTATAAAGCATTCTCTCAAAAAATACCAACCAAGTAACGTATATTGCAGACTGACAGTGTTTTCACGTACAACAGAGATTAGAATGACAAAAGTTGGACTCATTGGATCTTCCTGTGGTCTCCACTATGACAGAATGACAACTCATCCCATAAAATTAAAGAGCAAGAAAGAAATAAATAAAAAAAATAATAATAATATAGGGTCATGTGAGTGATTTTGTTTTGTTTTGTTTTGTTTTTCTTTTTGTGACTTTGCTGCAGTAAATTCACATCAGCTGTAGTTCGAAATAATGAGGGGAAGAAATAAAAATCAGGAAAGCAAATCTGAACAGTGAACTCCAAAGTTTTTATTTATTTTTATGCAATCCATTTGTGACATAAATCAAAATGAGAATCTTCAGTTACTTTCTAGACTTAATACTGTAAACAGACTTCTGATGCAGAGACCACACCAATAGGTTTTGGTAAATAGGTAAATAGCATGAAGTATTAAGAATTTGGGCTCAAACCTTTGATTTCTGGATCACTTGCACTTGTTTGCATTTTCCTTTCTTTTATAGTTCACTCTTGTAAACACTTTTTCCCCTCTGTTTTAAATAGTTTGTTTTGGTGCTATTTACTGGATTTTTGGAGACCCAGTTATCTTGAGATGCGTGCAAATTGTACTAAAATCAATGGACCTCTCCACTATCTTTGAATCAGAATCTTCCACACTTAACTTGTGGATGGTGAAACATAATTATCAACTAATAGCCCATAGCTATGTTATGGATTTATCAGTCTCTTGAGCTTGTCATTAAGGAAGCTTTTCTTCTCTAGGAGCTAGTCCCAGCAAATAACCTTTTAATCCTCTTACCCTACCCAGACACTATCAGTCTCATTGCAATCCTATGCCATTTACATACCCATGTTCATACCAAATAACTGGACAGAGTTCATTGAATACTGACCATAAAAGCATTATCTAAGAAATCATATAATTCAAAAGAGAGCTATCTACCATCAATGCTAGGCTATGCTTTGGCTGCACTATGGTTGGACTGAAGAATAAGTGATGGTTTTGATCAGAACATCCCAAGAACTCGTGATTTTTGGTGCAATAAACTATGTATTAATCTTTTAAAACTCCGCTGTTTTACACAATGTTGTATCTACTTCACATTAAATATAGTTGTCTGAAGTGAAGAAGAGGGTTCTAAATTACAGCTGAGGGGCTGAAAGAAGAGGCACTCAATATTTTTAAACAAATGCATTTATCATAAAAAAAAAAAGAGTTGAGAATGGGTGTCTGCTCAGGGAAGAAGATGATACAGAGAGTGAAGTACCTATTTTCCAAATATCTGCTTCACTGGAGCTCAGAAAAATTATTCCAAGTGCAAATGTAAAGCTGGGATGTGGAGAAAAGAAGAGAAATGATTATTTTTTTTACCCTAAGACTCCAAATAAGCCCACTCATTCTTCTGACACAGTGGGAAAGTGGGAGATATACAGAAGCAGGGTGGATGTGTAAATGTGAACCTGTATTAAAATAGCAGTCATTATTAAGTTTTCATTTCCCAATTAATACAATTTTAAAATAATCAAATGGACCTGACAATGCTTTAAATTATCTTATTATTTACAGTAATTTGTTTACGGTGATTTATTTCTCTTTTGCTAATTTAAACTACAGATGAAGTGTTGAGGCTGCTTCATTCTTTCATTTTCAATATATCAGTGTTGAACTTGCCATCCCACAGCTGGCTGTGATTCAGAGCAGTTCAGTCACATGAACAGAGTTGGGTGCACTGAAATTCAAAAACATTCCTTGTCTCTGCTTTAATGAGCATAGCTCATAAGTCAAAGAGGGTACATTCAGAATCAATTCATCAATGGAATTTACCTTTTATACACTGCTTATGCCAATTTGTAACAATACATAGACTATATAATTCAGAGCACAAAGGAATGTTTCAAGGTCAAGGAATGTACATAGTGTATAGGAGAGAAAGTGAAAACATGGCAAGGGATTTAGTAGAGGAGGAAAAAAAAATCAGTAAAGGAGGAGGTGATTTTAGTTGCCTTGATGTAAGTATGATTTTTGAGAAGAATAAATTAAGAGATAGAGATATGGATCTGAAGTATCGACAAGAATTGAGGAGCTTGCATGAAACTAAGAGAGAAAAAAAAAAAAAAAAAAAAAGAAGGCTGGAAAATACCAAAAGCAAAAAGGTTCTTTCTGCTGGTTCTTCTACAGATTTCAATTATATTTTTGTTAGGATTGTCAGGGCTTTAATTTTTTCAACTTATCCTTGAAAAATATTTTTCTAGGCAGTCAACCTGAGGCAAGTGAACTAAAAGGTGGTTGCTTACACTTGGCTTTGCGGACTGCCCCAGAGCACATCATTTCACCCTTCTAGTCTGCTTCCCACACAACACGTTTCTTGCCAAGTCGGTAGGCTGTCCTACAGAACAAGGAACTTGCAGCATCCACATGTTGAGGCATGCGGGCACCACTACAATACAAATAATAATGTCCTTTTCTCCCCAGCCAGTAGGGTCCAACCATAAACCATGATGTAAAAACCTACTTAAAGCCTTCACTAGGAATCTCCTTCTTATTCATTTTTTCTTATTCCTAAGCTAAACTGGCTTTAATAATTGATCTCATTTTAATGATCTAAAGAGCACTGCTATTTGTGTAATGTTCCTTGGGCATGTTACGAACAAATGAAAGTGCAGCAAAATAGTTTTGTTTGAGTTTTGTTTGAAAACGAAATGCAAACATCCTGGTTGTCCAGCTGTGGTAGTAAATGAAACTGCATCTATCATCTGCACAAAAGGAGGCAAAACCTATTGACGACTGTATTCCCCTGAAAGCATGAGTCATGGACCTATTGAGAACAAAATATAGATGTCAGATGGTTAGCACCTCAGGCTGTCTGGCAACCTGCTTCCTACTCAGAAAGAGGTAACAGCTGCTTCATATAAGACTAATAAGGATGATAGAAAAGCCAACGCTGGCATGCACAGCTCCTCACCTGAAGAAAATGGGCAAGGCAGGCTTTATTTGAACCGCAGAAAACAACAAAAGCCTGGTAGTGGGACTGGAAGCAAATCCTGATTAAAGCTCATTTATGGAGAATCAGGGAAGATTCAGTTCCTTAGACTATTCTAATATATATTTTTTAAGCTTTAAAGCCTTCAAAAAAAAAAAAATCTTTAATGCTGTCTTACAGTGTCTGAGTTACATTTGTGTTCTTATACTGGGAATTTAAAAATTAATTAAAGAAATTCAGTTACCCACTTTGATAATCCCACCCTTTCTTTAGGCAGCCGGTTTTAGGACTTGAAAGATGAGAAAGTCACAGGGCAGAAGACCACTAAGGCATTGCAGAAATTTCAGGACCAAAAACCTCCAGTTAGGGAAGGGAAAAGGTCAAGAGCTAGACCAAAAGTTGCCTCTTACTGACTGAATACAGAGGATGAATGGTTTCATTCCGAGATCCTGAAAGCTGAAAGATTTTGATTATTTTTTTTTTAATTTATTTATTTTTTCCTATTCAAAAATAAGGGGGTGGCGGGATTGTTTTTGGCAAAAAAAATCAGTTACTGGGTTACTCAGAAACACAGCACAGATAAGTGAACCAGGATTAAATTCAACATGTGGCTGGTATGTTGGATTATTTTCAAAGAAAAACATAAATGTGGGAACACCTGCAAGATTTCGCAAACATGCAGTGATTTATTCACAACTGCATTAAAGCACAGCTGAAAAACTTCTTATAGGTCTGAGACTGGAAATATACTGAGGAGAAAAAAGATAAAATAGAAATCTTCATTTTTTTTTTCACTATTCAAAAATGTTTTTCATAACAAAGCTTCTATAGAGGAGAAAGCTTGAAAACCAAATGTTTTACTCCCAGTAAAAAGTAATGTTCTGCTTAAGTTTTGTTGTTGTTGTTGTTTAAAAAAATAAACAACAACAAAATCACTTCATTAACCATCAAGCTAAAATTAATCGTAGCTTGACTTCAAAAGGTGCTTTGTTTTTTGCTTTTTCAGAACTTTTCATGATAGAAAAAGAAAAAAAAAAATCCTTTATTCATGCAGCTGTAGCAAGGCAGAGAGGGACAGCTGGGTAGCTGATGGGATGAAACATGCTGAAGTCTTTCTCAAGAGATGCTGCAGCTGATGTACTTCAATGTCTATTATGCCATAGATGTTTTCTTTGTCCTTCCCTGTAAAACAAAGGAATATGCTCCTTTTGTTTCTTTTTGTTCCTCCTGCAAACTACCCATATGAAGCTAAATGCAGGAATGTGGTAGCAGACCTTGGGCTCTACCCTTGCAAACCAAGTACTAGATGCCATGGACCAACTGTGACAAAATCCTTCACATGTATTTAGATACAGCTTTAAGTAGATACTGATGTTTATACAAAGTAGTTCAACAGACTGAAATAACATGAAGAAATCCCAGATGATCTTTAAAACAGCTGGACATTTCACACTCCTTCAGAAATCCAGATATTAACAGGGCAACTGGTAGAACAGTACCTCTGTTCAGCTTCTAGTAGGATAACCAGAAAAGTTTTTTTGATTTATATAATAAATGGCCTTGAAATAGAAATCAGGTCCAAAATATGCAATTGAATTCCAGATTTCTATTATGAGTTTCAGCTCTCCCAGTAAAATTCAAATCAGCATAAAGAGTGCTTTCACACCTGGGATGAGACATCTAGAAATAGAAGTTTTAACATTCAAGTAGACTACTGCAGGCTTCCTCCCTGATCTCAGGGGAATCAAAACTTTCCTTCTTCAGTTTCTAGCCTTTAAGGCAGACACAGTATTGTATTTTTTCCATCCTTTTTCTGCTTGCCTACTTGGGTTTGGAAGTTGTTTGCAGCAGCCATTATTGCTGAAGTTTTCACACCATCCACTCCAGAGTGTTCCTTATCTGCCTCTAAAAAAATGTAACAGCTAATGTCTTGTTCAGGTACAAACCAGGGCATATGATCCTTATAAGTGTGTACATTTGAGTTCTTAAATAAAAACAAGCCTCTAAATTTTTGACAGTTCGCCCACAGCTGACAGAATATGCAGAAATGGTTAAAACAAATTTCTAGATTCAGGTTATAAAAAGATATTCAATGAAACTGTGTCAAAACCTCCTGGAAATAGGGGAGTGTCTTAAATGTCAGAAAGTATTTAAATGTTAATGAATGTCTGATTCACATATAAATTAACAAGATAATTTAGGAAATAAAAATGACCTCCCTCCTCCATGCCCTATTGATTAAGTGTGTGTAACACCTCACTGAATAGGGTACCACCCACTTTTTTGATCAGGCTTTTTGTTCATTATGGGTATTCTAAGATATCTTAGAATAGTCAATATGTATGTTTCATATATGCAGTGGCTGAAGGGCATGCTTGTTACCTATTCAGGTAATGAACAGAGCTATAACTGCAGTTGTTTGATTAGATTCTGAAAGAAAATCAGGATCATCGTCCAAGTGATACGACACACACTTCTTTTACAAAAAGCCTTCAACAGCTCTCTGCATTGGTTAAATGAAGAGGGAAAAAAAATCTGACAAATTATACCAATAGCACAAAAGTAAAACTGTCACCCCTGATTTAAAATATCTGTAAAATATTGTGCACATTAAAACTTGTTTTAGGAACATTCATGCTTATGTGTGTCCTGGTTAACATACATGAGGGTCTTTTTTCCATACTTCCTGTCCCTAGGATAGAGAGAGGAACTCTCCTGCAGGTTTTGCAGAATGAAAGAGTCATCCAGAAATCAGTTCCAAAATTGTTATTGCAAATGGCTCTTCAAATACTAGACCCTCCAGCCTCCAAATCTCCAGGTATATTTGAAAATAACTTTCATTTGAATCTAGCAAAAGGCTTGAATTCATGTATTTTTCAATGATGAAGTCATTTCCTCAAGGCCATTTTGGTGTGGGCATGTCTTTCCTATTCAAGCCTACCTAGCTTGTAGGCTATACTGCATGCAAGCTGCTTTGGAGGGAGAAAACACAGCTCCACAGGGCCCTCCAGCTCTGCAGCAATTTGATTTTATTGATGAAGACAGAAGACCTGAGGTACAGCTCCACATCTGAACATTACCATCCTGCAGGCTGCCAGACCCATGTTTCTGTGCAATAAAATATGCAGCACATACATTTTCTCAGATTGTGAAGAAACACTTCTTCTTTGGACAGATCTGGGGGGGGGATTCCTGATAGTGATCCCAACAACAGACGTTGATGGTTTCCCCCTTCTCTTTCAGAGACACACATTGTATGGGCTTTTTAGCAGTTCTGAAGTTGAACTCTCATCTCACACTGAAGTGTTTTTACCCTGCTGGGGAGCTGAACTGCACCACAAACACTCTTACTGCCCTTCCTCAAATAAAAAAGTGGAGAAAATAGGATGCAAGGAGCTCAAGGGTTGACATAAAGGTAAGATCACTCACCAGTTACCCTCATGTGTAAAATAGACTCAGCATATCTATTTGTCTAGCAAATCATTGTGGTGGTTTCACCCTGATGGACAGTTAAACTCTAGCACACCACTCTCTCACTCCCCCTCCTCCTCCTCCTCCTCAAACAAAAAAAAAAAAAAAAAAAAAAAAAAAAAAAGAGAGAGAGAGAAAGAAACGATGCAAAGAGCTCAAGGGTTGAGATAAGGATAGGGACATCACTCAGCAGTTACACTCATGGGCAAAACAGACTCATCATAGGGAGATCAATATAATTTATTGCCTATCACTAGCAGACTGGCACAGTGAGAAACTAAAAGCAAACTAAGAACACCTTCCCCCAGTCCTGCTTCTCCCTCCTCTGCCCGAGGAGCACAGGGGAATGGGGGCTGCGGTCAGTCCCAAACACTCCTCCATAACACAGTCCCAAACACTTCATCTCCGCCACTCCTTCACGGTCCCTCTCTGCCCCTGCTCCACGTGGGGTCCCTCCCACGGGATGCCGTCCTTCCCGAACTGAGCCTGCGGGGGCAGCAGCTCTTCAAGAACTGCTCCCATATGGCTCTGTACCACGGGAGCAAATTGCTCTAGCACAGGTCTCCCACCGGCAGAATCTCCCCCACGATCCTGCGTGGGCTCCTCTCCACGGGCTGCAGCTCTGGCCCGGGGCCTGCTCCTGCGGGGCCTCTCCATGGCCACATCCACCTCAGGACTCCTCCACGGGCTGCAGCTTGGAGATCCATAGGTTGCAGGGGGACAGCCTGCTCCACCAAGGGCCCCTCCACAGGCCTCAGGGGAACTTCTGCTGTGTGCCTGGAGCACCTCCTGCCCTTCTGCAAAGATCTTATTGTCTGCAACACACTTTCTCTCTCCTCACTCTCCCAGCTGCTGTTGTTCAGCAGTTTTGTTGTTGTTGTTGTTTGTTTGTTTGTTTGTTTCTCCTAAAGACACAACCAGTGTTGCTTACTGGCTCGGCACTGGCCAGCAGCAGGGCCCTTTTGGAGCCATCTGGAGCTGGCTCTGATCTGACATGGGACAGCTGCTGGGCTCTGCTCACAGAGGCCACCTCTGCAGCCCGACTGCTACCAAACCCTTATCATGTGCACTCAACACACACACAGAATACAGCATTTCCCATTCTTGCCAGCAGACAAGTTAAAAATGTTAAAATCAGAAAGATTAAACACACTGATTCTAAGCACTTAAACATTCGGTATAAGATAGGTGCAGGTATATTACTCTAGAAGTTTAGAGGATCAGGCTCACTGTTAGTTACAATGGTAATTTAAGTGCACAAAACACAAGATCACAGGCCATGACTGAAAGAATGGATGCACATAGTATCCTTAGAAGATGATTTCTTTCTCATTTGATGGTTAAAAAGAGATTCTATTTTTTATCCCTCTAAAAAAAAAAAAAAAAAAAAAAAAAAAGTAGAGGTTATTGCCACATTCGTAGTTGTACTGAAGTTTCCAGTCCTTATAAAATTAATCCTTTGGGTAGCTCTGAATATAAATAAATAAATAAATAAATAAATAAATATTTCTCAAAAATTGCAGCTTCAGACAGGCCAAATAGCCGTAGATATTTCAGCAAATTTGTGAATACCTTCAGCCCTGATATGCAAATTTAAATTTATAATTTTTCAAACACTTCCTTTTTAAGATTTGCAAAATTAAATGCTTTAAAATCCTATTCCCTTTCCATGGTTAATTTTATACCTTGAACTCAAACTAAAGAAAAATGTTAGCATTTTCTTGTTGGGGTTTGAAATACCCTATTTTTGTAAAGAAAAATATTTTTATTTCAGTTAGGTGAAATCAAAATATTTCCTCATGTTTTTAAGCTCACCTAGTGGGTCAAAACTAGATTATCTAAACTGTTTCACAATTAAATTTGGGATTTGACTGACAGATTCTTTCCTCTCTAAACTTCCTCTATAGACAAAAATGAGGCAGGTGTTTCAGTTGCTCAATTAATCCTTGCAGCTTTGATTCCTCTCTATTCTGAGGGTACAGTTTCCAGCATCGAGATGCTAATATATATATTCTGATGCAGCCTGCAGTCTTCTATACAAAAGACAGCTTGTTTAATGCTAGCTCAGTGAAGGGAAAGAGACTCATCAAGGATACTGCAGGACAAGCAGTTCTGATGACTGCTTCAGAGTAATTCTAATTCAGAGCAATACCAGATAATGTCATAAGGAGCCAAACTTATCAATACAAATCAAATTCTTCAGAAATGTGTGACCAGCCAAAACTAAGAGTTCTTGCTCGTTCCAAGGGAAAGTCAGAAAATAAGTGGTTTTCTACAGCTTTCATTTCAGATGTGTTCTGCTAAAGAACAGGATTGATGGGATTATTAAAACAAACATTGGTCAAAAGCTTTTCTGTGTCCCCCCGAAAGTGAATTAATGCTAAGAGCATCCTCATCTCTAGAGCCAAAATCTTCATTTCTGGCATTCCATCTTGCAAAAGGCAATGAACACAGAATACAGAAAACCCTTGAATATCATCAGTTATGAATTTCCATCCAACAAAAGAACACTTTGACCACTGTATCAGACAGCTGGCGTAAGATTCCTAAAATATTAGTATAGAGAAATACACCATATACAAGAGTTATAGCAGTAAGTATCAGCGAAGAAAGAAGTTGCTTTTCAGTTTTAAGTATATACAGATCTGTCTGGATATTTTCTTCCCATCATAGGTTCTGTAATCTATCTATTCAAATATCCTCTGAAATTATATGACAGTGACAGTTAGCAGTCAGAAATACAAAAGCAAATTTTTAGAAATCGGGAATGCTTAACAGATTTTTTTTTCTTTACCCTCCTAACTTCTTCTGTAGTTTTATGCTCATTTAAAGATTAATTCTCAGAAACAAAACTTTTTTTTTTTTTTCTCCTCCTTTTGCAAAAGGAGTCAGTGCTTCTGAATGATAAAAAAGTACAAAGAACTTGCTTTTTTATTTCTGAAAGCCAAACATCTGAATCTTGGCAATAATTAATGCATGAAAGTGCATATACCACAAAAGATCATTATCATCAAATCTAACGTGAGTGAACATATGGTGGTAGGATAAATCAACACAGAAGTAGTATAAATAACAATGCCAAGTCATTAGGTAAATAGGGAGGAAAGAAAGATAACATTGCATGAAATAACTGATGACAGGATAGCATTTGTGAAGAGAGTTTATGTTTAATGATGTTTCCCTTTTCTATGGGGCAACTGGGGTAACATATGATGTCAGTGATCTGGATATAATTTGGGTGCATTTTTCTAATTAAGTAAAATGGCCTTCAAAGCAATGGTGAGGAGATCACAAAAGTTGCTCTTTCTTTAGATTCAGATCAGAGTCATGGCTCTGTGCTCAGAGTCCAGGACTAACCAAGGCATGGAGAAGGTTAATGTGTTGTTCGTCTCATTCCCCTAACATCCCCATTCCACTCTCTACATTCAAGCAAATGGCCCACAGGACTGCAGAAAAAGAGGCAGCTTGTTAAACCATGGCTGTACTCTCTCAGGCCATGTAAGATCGTAAAGTCATAATAGAATGCTACAGACTGATATTATAATTGACAGAACTGCCCTAACACAAATGCATTGCTTCAGGATTATGGACATGTTGAATTTGGGGGAATTCAGGAGCAGGGTGATACATTGCTGAAGTCTAAGATGACATTACAGTGAAAGGATCCTGAAACATTAGCATATATCAAACACTTTGGATAGTAACCCTCTTGAATTTTAATTTGGCACATGGTCAACTATGACTGCCAGCTCTGAGAGGGAGGAGGGGGAAGGATTGTTATCAGTGGAAAGGGTGCTGCTTAGAATTGTTTCTTTGGAGACAGAAATAGCATGAAGCTGATGGAGGCAGCTCCAGGGAGAAATAACATTCCCTAGTGAAATCTAACAGAAATAGCCTGTACAGTACTTTTACCACGTCACAGAGTGAATGGTGACAGTGCACAGAGGGTATTTCTGTGCAGAAAATTACTGAGAAGAAGTAGGTACAGGAGACATGTTACAAGATCAGCATGACAAAGTGAACAATTAGGCTTTCATGAAACAGAGGACAGAATTTTTCTGCACCCTGTCATCAGCTCTCAGGGCTAAGGGCGATGCATATGACCTTACACAGGCTGATCACAACAGGCCATCCTGGGTCAGGACCTATGGAGTTGCTTCCTTCAGTGCAGGTGATGGAGTTCATTCCAAGTGTAGCTACTTTGAGGCATTAAACAAATAAAATACAGTATGCATTCAAATGACATTATTAAGGTTACAAAGGTTACAGAGTCAAGCATTCAAAAGCTACCACTGCAACCTTAACTCAGTTCTCATTGTGTGTTTTCTCCATCTTCACATGACTCTCCCTCATCCTTCTACCCCATACATGCCTTATAGCAAATTGTGCTCACATCATCAAAAGAGTGAAACAAGGGCTTTTGGACAGTTAGGTACACTGTATGGAAGATCTCATGCAGGAACTATTTGTTCACCATTTATTTTATGTTAATGATTTAATATGGGGTCCCTGGGTATATTTACTGCCAACTGCTCAGAATGAATCCCTCTCTTTTTGACTGAATCTAATGCAACATTATTGTAGATGTCTCGATGAGGTAGCCATGTTACAAGTGTATTCTGTCTCTGGCAATGAAGAGAGTAACTCTTGCTACATGGAGACAGAAGTGATAACCTGCCGTTGGCCTTTGAACCTAGAGAATCTCTTATTTAAAGACACAAATGGGAAAATTGCCTGACCTCCAACTAAAATAATCCAAAATCCATTGAGAACATAAGCCTCTCTACTGACCAGGTCCTACTAAAATGAGCACAGGTATCCTGCAGTCAAACTGAATTTTTGCCATGACTAGCATCATTATAAAAGTTGTTTTATATTTGCTGCTATCAGGAAGCTCTACTAAAAGCCAGTAAACAAGCTAGAAATTATCTGGTGATGATTTCACTTCATCCTCTGGGAAGGGCCTGGTCATCAGATCAGGTTCTCTCTAGTATCTGTGTTAACAAACTTATGTTGTCAAACCTTTGCTATCACAATCAGTGTTTGAACAGGAATCCTCTTAGCAGGAGGATTCATCAAGTGCTGATGAAAGTAGCAATAAAAAGTCACAAAATCAGCATTGTACCAATATTTGCATGGGTTCCTCACTGGGGGCTGCATTTCTTTGGGCTTTATGTCTGGGGTTTTATACCAGTTGCATTTCTCTGATGTTCTTGGGCCAAATCTCATATCTGACAAACTTTGCTGGGGTAGAACTGTGGCTGAATGGACACTGCTAAGCTATTACGCCATGCCATGTTCTGTGTTTAGAAATAAGTTCAGTCACTGTGGTAACCAAACAGCCTTAAGTTATGCTTAGCCCATTAATCCTCATAAGTGTTGGCTGAGAATAACTTACAGGGAGAAATATTTTGTCACAATAATTTTGTAACCAAACAAAAACACCCCCCCCCCCCAAACAACTGCAAAACCCAAAAGGCAAAAGAGGGGACATGTTAATGGTTATATATCAAAACTTTTTTTTCAAGAGACTTTGCTAACAGGATACCTGTCTAAACCACCTTTTTTTCTGGTTTATACCAGCATAGCATCATCATTCTGGAAGAACAGGGTTTTGAAATTTAGATCTTAGGACCTTAGTTTTTATTGAGAAGAATTTTGACTTCCCCCAGTGTACAACTAAGGGATTTAGGAATTATGCACTCTTTTTTTTTTAGGATTGTGAAAGCAGATAATTGACACTGTTATGTGTCAATAATATATATTTAAACACGTGAATATGTAAATACAGCTCTCCGTAGTGATCATAATGAGTTTTTAATTGCATCTATCAACTTTCTTTTCCACTATTTTAAAGACATATTACAGCTTTTATTAGAATACATTATTTATGGGCTAGCACCTATCAGCTTTACATAGTGACCATTAGGATAGATGTTTTACAAATACAGAAATATGCAAAGCAGCCCTGTTTACAAAATAATAATAAAGTATCTAAATGAAAGAGAGTGACAACTATTCCAACCCTTTTTTTCATGAAACAAATAGCATTTTATGACTATAGTCTTTCCTACTGTATCCCTGTTAAATAATATGATAGGATGCTTGCTATCAATATCATTATATTATCCTATGATTGCTAAGCAACACAATAAAATGTCACAATAAAATTTCAAAAATGATAGAGTTTTTTACCATTGTTAACATATAACAGCTTATAAAATAAGCTCCAAAACTGATGAATCTTGTATGGGATTCCCACAAAATAAAATGTGTTTTCGTTATGAGAAAACATATATCTATGATTATTTCTTTCCAAATTTTACCCAGTTTTATTCTATAGTTTTCCCTTGAGCAAGTGACTCAAGCTGTCAAAAAAATGAATATAGAAGCAAATAAGGAAAATAAAATAGGAAAAAAAAAAAAAAAGAGAGAGAGAGAGAGAGAGAAAGCAATGAAGAGAAAGCAATGAAGAAAAGCAAAGTATTAGCCACCCACCAGTCTCTGCAGCACTGCAGGCGTGTAAATCACAGACTATTTCATTCCTTCTTGGTCAACTTTCCTATTCTGGCCCTGAGCTTGGCAAGAAACACAGTTACATTTCTGAACTTTCTCCTTGATTCCTGCAAAGTGAGCCAAATATTACCAACTCCAGGAGCTGGATGCAGAGCAGGGGCAGACATGAGCTCTGCATGGCTTGTTTCCTGCCCACAGGCAGCCCCACCCAGGCCAATGCATGGACATCACATGCACTGTTCTTACATGTGCCCTGCCCAGAAGACTTTCTGTGATATAAATAAATAAATAAATAGATAAATAAAGTTCTTGCAGTTCTTTCACTGTAGGATCTTGAGATTATTGAGGTTGTTCTCCTGCCTACAGAAGGCTAGAGGTATCTCCTTTTCTAATTCTGCCATACATCACTTTGAAAGATCACTCAAGGGGAAGAGGTAAGTGAATATTTTGAAGATTCACTGGCTGAGATAGAAACAGTTAGATGAGGTTGAACTGAAAAATGCTAAAGCTATGTGTTCAAATTAAGATGTTTTTTAACTGTTCCACATAAATAATATATATATAATTAATTCGGTTGTTGCATAAGTCTGCAATTAAATCATTTTAATTTTATTTCAGCTGCTATAAAAATAGCATATGTGACTTTGCACTGGAGTATTGAAATTAAAAGTTACACATTCAGAAATCTACTGATCCTTTTTTTTTTTTTTTTTTTCCCGCAAAAATTTCAAAACACTTAGTGAATGCAATGCAGTTGTGATAACTGCTTCAGTATTGCATTTACATTTTTCAGCAGTGTTAACATTTTAAATGTAAAATCAAATGCATGTTTAACTTACGGTTTTATTTATGTGGAACATTTTGAAGAATCAGGATTCATACTTACCTGGAACAAGAGCAGATATGAAAACTCTTTCTGAAGGGAAATGTCCAAGTCCTCAGTGCTCTCCTCAGAGAAGACCTTGCACTAGCAGTGGCCAGTTATGAACAGTATGTATCTCGTGATGTATTTATCTAACTTTGGTAAGCAGTGTAAGCATGTAATTCCTCTCTGACCATCTAATCCCTCTGAAGAACAGATAATCTGTTATCTTTATCTGGGTTTGAATAACTTAATGTATTCGTTTTAAAATGAAACAGAGATCATGTCTAATATTAGTGATTTTAACTTTCTGACTTCAGTCTCAAAGAAAAACAAAATTTGTAACTGAATCTTAGTGACCTGTGCTCATGCAGTCCAGAAGCTGAGTTCAGTGGAGCAGGCTGTCCCCCTGCAGCCTATGGGTCCCACATGGAGCAGATCTCCACGCTGCAGCCCGTGGAGGAGTCCCCTGAGGTGGATGTGGCCTGGAGGAGACTGCGGCCCATGGAGAGGCCCCGCAGGAGCAGGCCCCGGGCCAGAGCTGCAGCCCGTGGAGAGGAGCCCACGCAGGAGCAGGAGATCGTGGGGGAGATGCTGCCGGTGGGAGACCTGTGCTAGAGCAATTTGCTCCCGTGGTACAGAGCCATATGGGAGCAGTTCTTGAAGAGCTGCTGCCCCCGCAGGCTCAGTTCGGGAAGGACGGCATCCCGTGGGAGGGACCCCACGTGGAGCAGGGGCAGAGAGGGACCGTGAAGGAGTGGCGGAGATGAAGTGTTTGGGACTGTGTTATGGAGGAGTGTTTGGGACTGACCGCAGCCCCCATTCCCCTGTGCTCCTCGGGCAGAGGAGGGAGAAGCAGGACTGGGGGAAGGTGTTCTTAGTTTGCTTTTAGTTTCTCACTGTGCCAGTTTTTGTTGTTGTTGTTGTTGTTTGTTTGTTGGTTGGTTTTTTTGTTTGTTTGTTTTTGTTTGTTTGTTTGTTTTTGAGGTGGGGGAGTGAGGTGAGAGAGTGGTGTGCTAGAGTTTTAACTGTCCATCAGGGTGAAACCACCACAATGATCTGCTAGACAAAATCAGGGTAGAAGTGTTAACTAACTAATGTTGTAGAGGATTTTGTCCTCTCTAGGCTCAGTAGAAAACAAAGAAATAAACAAATAAAATAATAATAATAATAATAATAAGCACCCATATTTAGGTTGCACTTTTCTGCACTCCTGGAAAATATACCAGTTTGAGAAGGTGGTGGACAAAGGCTTTATCTATTTCTAAGCAAGTATCAGAAAATACTGTGAGCAAATGAAGTGTTAGTTGTTCCATATTTGCTCTAAGGGGGCCAAGAGGACTTCCGGGTTTTGGTGGCTGCATATGGGCTGACACTTAACCAAGCAGAGTGAAACATCTCAGAGCATTTCTGGCAGGTAATAAAACTGAATAGTAAATCAGTGATACAATTAGTTATTAGGGGTAGCAGAGAATAAGAATTTAAAACAATTTATGCTTGTATCAATCCAAGAAGTTATACATTCTTGTCCTATGTAAATTTTATGATCATGACAGAGCCTTCAAGAGACTTTATTTTGCTAGCATTGAGCAAGAAATGATATATGATCTGCTTTGGTGCAAAGCAGTGCTTCAAAAAAAAAAAAAAAAAAGTAAATGAATGAGATCAAGAAAGCTAACAATATGATACAGAACATGGAGAAAGGTATATAAAGAAGATGAAGAAAACACAGAGGGTGAACTAATGTAATGAAAAAGGCCATCAACACTGGAAGGTAGACTGGTAACAGCAAATGTGAAGTCTCTATAAAAAGAGAAATTATATTTAATTTCCACTGTCTGGAAAGGCCTAGCAAAGTAACATGTTAGTGAGGAATAGTGTTATTCATGTTAAGGGAAATATGTACTCACTGTGGAAATAAAAATGAAGTGAAAAAATTATTTGGGCAAAGGGGCAATTGCACTGCTGGTTTTATTTCATTAGCTGGAAAGACACTTTCTCTTTTTTACCATCATAGACTCTCACTGCTCCAATGGTCTTGATTTTCCTCTTCAAATCCTGACTAATCTGTTAGTGACAACATTATTCATTAGTTAAAATGGTTCTTCTCTCTTTTCTGCCTGCACTTACATTTTCAGAGGGTACCCATGCATTATTGGCCCTCCGCTTGTAAGAGCAATTTAGATTTAATCAGAGGAAACCTTGTGGACCCTTGCTCCAGTATGAATTTTTCTTTACTCTCTCTCATATTATCCTTTTGGACAGATTGCCCAATTGCAAGATGACCAGGTTCACACTATGTCGGGGGATGAACTGACTGAACAGCAGAGCTCAAAGGGTGAGAGTGAATGTGGCTACAACTGGCTGGCAGCTGGTCACTGGCAGTGTTCCACAGGGCTCAGTTCTAGGGCCAGTCCTGTTCAACATTTTTATCAATGGTCTGGATGCAGGATTGGAGTGCATCCTTAAAATGTTCACTGATGATACTAAAGTGGTACTAGGAGGTGCTGCTGACCCTCTGGAAGGATGAGAGGCCTTGCAGAGGGATCCGAATAGATTGGAGCATTGGGCAATCATCTATGGTGTGAAGTTCAACAAAGGTAAACACTGGGTTCTGCACCTGGGATGGAGTAATGCCGAATGAACAGAGGGACAGACTGGGAGATGAGTGGCTGGAGAAAAAGACCTGGGGGCGCTGGTTACAGCAGGCTCAGCACGAGCCAGCAGCATGCCCTGGCAGCCAAGAGGCCAAATGGCATTTTGGGGTGTGTTAAACACAGCATAGGCAGCTGGGCAAAAGAGGAGATTATCCTAGTGTATTTAGTGTTGGTGTGGCCTCACCTTGAATATTGTGGGCAGTTCTGGGCTCCATAATATAAAAGGATAATAAGGTAATTGAGTCCAGAGGAGGGCAACAAAGCTCGTAAAAGGGATGGAAGGCATGTCCTATTAAGAGAGGTTGTCTAGTTTGGAGGGAAAAGAAGGCTGAGAGGTGACCTCATTGCTCTCCACAACTTCCTGAGGAGGCAAAATGGAGAGGGAGGTGCTGGTCTCTTCTGATGATAGGATGGCAGGATATGTGGAAATGATACCATGCTGTGAAGATGAGATTCAGATTGGATTATTAGGAAAAAATTATTTGCTGTGAGGGTTGTCAGTCACTGAAACAGGCTTAATATACAAGGTGGTTGATATTCCATGTCTGTCAGCATTCAAAAAGCATTTCAGTAATACTCTTAATAATATAATTTAACTTCTGTTTAGCTCTGAAGTGGTCAGGTAGTTGGATCTGGGTGATCTTTGTAGGCCCCTTCCAACTGAGATTTCTATTCTTCTATTCTGTTCTATTCTATTCTATTCTGTTCTATTCTATTCTATTCTATTCTATTCTATTCTATTCTATTCTATTCTATTCTATTCTATTCTATTCTATTCTATTCTATTCTATTCCATTCAACATGGTTGGCCAGAAATACATTCCATAGTCAGGATGGAGTTTCATGTCTTCATGGTAACATAAGAAACAGGGCTCAAGCTCCTGATTTTTCACACTGTGAACTCTGTATGAATTCAAGTGCTTTTTAGAAATAATATAGAGAAGCACAACCAGATTACAAGGTTATATTTGATTATTTGGCATCTACTTAACGTTAATGACTCATAGTCATCCTGTAATCAGATAATATGTCCAGTATAGATATATATATATATTTTCATAGTATTCCTTAACTTCATTCCTGCTGTCATACTCTATTGCTGCCATCATCAGAGTCATCTTTTTCATCCTCTATGATGGTTGACCTTCTCCTACACTGGCAATTCCTGTATGTCATCAACCAATTTTAACAGGACAATCATGAGCCAAGATTAATTAAAACAGTATATGGAGCAAGTCTCTAATCTAATAATTAAGGTAATTATCTAACCAACATTTTACCTCAACATTTCACTTTTTCCCTTTGAAGTCTATTCTTTATCCACTTTAAAGTGCTTGTAGTAATCCCTGACTTCTCCATTTTAGCTAATAATTTTCCTTGAGGAGTTGTATTAGGTGCTTTGTTAAAGTCCAGATAGATTAGATGCATTTCATTTCCTTTGTCCAAAAAATCAAAGAAAAATATCAGCTTAATCCAGTACGATCAAGTCATTGGCAAATCCATGTTGTATTTTATCACATTTTTTCAATACCTTTAATTACTTTCACACTTTCTTCTGAAGCATTTTGTAAAACTGAGGTCAGAAACATGAAATAATTTGTTTAGATTTAAAGGCTATATCATAGCTATAATGACATATGCAAAAAAAAGGTATGTCATCTTTTTCCTTAACATAATTGTATAAAGACTCTGCTTCTCTTGAGGTCAAACTTCTACTTCTTAATTTCATAGAGTCTTAGAATGGTTTGGGTTGGAAAGGACCTTAAAGATCATCCAGTTTCAACCCCCCTCTCATAGTCAGGGATACCACCCAGTAGACCAGATTGCCCAAAGCCCCATCCAGCCTGGCCTTGAACACGTCTAGGGATGAGGCATCTACAGCTTCCCTGGACAGTCTGTGCCAGGGCCTCACCACCCTCTGAGTGAAGAATTTTCCTCCTAACTTATAATCTAAGTCTCCACTCCTTTAGTTTAAAAAAAAAAAAAAAAAAAAAATCCCTTTTCCTATCATTGTCTGCCATATTAAAAATTGTTCTCCATCTTTTTTATGTCTCCTTTAAGTACTGAAAGACTGCAATAATTTCTCCCCAGCACCTTCTCTTCTGCAGGCTGAGCAGCCCTATCTCTCTCAAACTTTCGTCATAGGAGAGGTGCTCCAGCCCGCTGAACATCTTTGTGGCCCTCCTCTGGACCCACTCTGACAGGTCCTTATCTTTCTCGCAGTGGGGGCCCCAAACCTAGATGCAGGACTCCAAGCGGTGCCTCACAAGGGCAGAACAGAGGAGGACAGTCACTTCCCTCAACCTGCTGGTCATGCCTCTTTTGATGCAGCTCAGGATGCAGTTGACTTTCTGGTCTGTGAGCACACACTGCTAGTTCATGTCAAACTTTTCATCCATCCAGCACCCCAAGTCCTCTCTGCAGAGCTGCTCTCAATGAATTCTTCTCCCAGTCTGTACTCCTGTCTGGGATCATCCTGAGCCAGATGCAGCACCTTTTCTTGGCCTTCTTGAACCACGTGGTTCACATGGGCACATTTCTCCAGCCTGTCCAGGTCTGTTTGGATGGCATCCCTTCCTTCTGTTGTATTGACTGCACCACTCAGCTTGGTGTTGTCTGCAAACTTGCTGAGGGTGCACTCAATCCCACTGACTATGTCATCGATAAAGATATTAAACAGTACTGGTCCCAAGACAGACCCCTGAGGGACACCACTCATCACCAGCCTCCACCTGGACATGGAGCCATTGACCAAAACTCTCTGGGTGTGGCCTTCAAGCCAGTTCCTTATCCACTAAATGGTCCACTCTTCAAATCCATATAATCCATATCTCTCCAGGCAAGGACGTTGTGTGGGGCCATGTCAAAGGCCTTACAGAAGTCCAAGTAGAGGATATTGATCAGTCTTCTCTTGTCAACTGATGCAGTCACCCCATCATAGAAGGTCACCAGATTGGTTAGGCACAGTTTAACTTTGGTGAAGCTGTACTGGCTGTCTCAGATCACCTCCTTGTCCTGCACGTGCTTTAACATTGCCTCCAGGAGGATCTGTTCCATGATATTTCCAGGCACAGAGGTGAGGCTCACCAGTCTGTAGTTCCCCAGGTCTTCCTTTCTACACTTTTTTTTTTTTTTTTTTTTTTAAATGGGGGTGATGTTTCCCTTTTTTCCAGTCACCAAGGACTTCACATGACTGCCAGGACTTTTCAAGTATAATGTAGAGTATCTTGACAATGATGGAGAATGGCTTGGCACTATATATGAATTTGTACAAAACACAATAGACTCAGCTCCTGTACATATGGAATTGCACATACTGCAAAAGGCATTAGTAAAGCAATGTCACCATAACCAGTAACTGCAACAAGTCCTGAAATGATGCTAAACAAAGGATTGCAATGGCACAGGATCTCAGTGAAATGTCAACATGTCCCATTGATAAAAAGAGGGCAATGGTGTTCCCCTCAATTTGGATAAACCAAAATGTGAAACATTATAGCCACAGTTTTCAGAGAGCAGTCTGAATGTACTGTCTTTGTATGAAATAATGAACTAGAGTTGGTGTTTTATATATATGACATATTTTGCTATCAAAAATTTACTGCTGCCAGTTGCTTTGTT
Organism: Nettapus auritus; assembly: GCA_011076525.1. Taxonomy (NCBI): domain Eukaryota; kingdom Metazoa; phylum Chordata; class Aves; order Anseriformes; family Anatidae; genus Nettapus; species Nettapus auritus. Next base: position 9,958,339 of record CM021765.1, read on the forward strand.
TAAAATGAAGCTCCACTGCTCCACAGTGTTGTGGCCAACACATGCCCATTTTCACTCTGCAACATTAGAGTAATCTGGTACTTCTAGTACTCTGCTCTCCAGTACTAATACCATCTCCTGTTTAATTTTTATGTGTGAGTTAAAATGATATATAATGAAGGGAATTTAACCTGTAAAGCCGTTGTACTGGAGGTAGTCTTCAATTGAACAAACTTACCAACATATTGCTTTTTCTTTGATATATAAACTCTCTACAATTCCTTTAACAATGCAGAGTTATTAAAAAGATAAAAACAATAAAAAGGGCTTCTAAAAATTGTCCTGTTAAGCATCTTTCAGCAAAAGAAATAATACTAGAAAACAAGATGAAACATGAAATAGATAGATGGTATTATTGTAACACAGGGTAGTGCAATATTGCAATAATAGGTTAGATTTTTTTATTATTATTTTTATTTTTTTTTTTACCAGCTTTAGTACTTAAGGGTCATAGTTGAGCCACTGTAGATCGCATAGGAATGAAACTATAACTCAAAAATTTCTTCATTAACAAGAGTTGTGCAAAGCAATTTTTGAAGTGCTGGGGAAGAAGAAAATTGATTGTTTTTCTGGTTTTACTGATTCTTCTTCCATTCTTTTTAGCTGCTTTCAGAAAACAGATTTATTTATTTATTTATTTATTTTTGTGAATAATTCTACATTTTGGGGTATTTTGTGGGTATTGAAACATTGGAGATTTTTCCAGCTTGAGAAAAAAATAGCTAGCAAGCAGATGCACTAGCTGTTTAAAAATACTCCCTCCCGCTGCACCAACAGAAAACTGTGCTGCTGATTGCCACTGCTTAATATTGTCTCCCGCACATTTAGAAAGACATGATTTCTTGAGTGAAATACCCAGGACAGTTCACTGAAATGAGGCTTGGCATACAGATTGCTAGCCTGGCTGTAATCACCCCTTGAGTTATAGAGCTTGTAAATCACATATCAAAACATGGTAACACATCAATTAATGTTCTACTGGAAACAAATCAAGGACAAGCCTACAGTGTGACATTCTGCCAGTTTTATTTTGAATAGACGTGGGGGAAAAGCTGAAATGTTTGGTCACAGCCTTTATTTACCCAATCTGTCTTATATAATATTGCATAATGCTATCACAATATTAATATGCAAATTGACACTCAAATAAAAGCCATGCTTTCCCCATTGATTTTGAGCAGAGTTTCTGTTACAAAGAAAAATACTTAGCACTTATATGCCTTTTTCATCTTCAAAACCCTTATAGTGCATTTTAATTAATCCTTTTACTTTCATTTTTCTGACCCTGCATTAAGGTTTTCTGCCTCCTCTACCCGGGTACTCTCAAGGTTATGTTCTCCTATCAATGTTTTCCTCAGACTTTTCATGTTTTCAGAAATGATCTCCTTCTCATATCTTTTTATGCCTAGAAAGCAGACCTCGGGAGACTGGCCAGAAGAAAAAGGCTAGACAAGGGCAGAAATTGTTTCCAAGGTCAAAATGAAACAAAGGAACTCTATTTCCAGGGAGGAATGAACAGTGATCCAATCTACCAAAGGTGCTCTTTTTTCTCAGCAGGTACCTCTGTGCTCTCAGGGAGGCTGCAAGGTGATTTTTCGGTGGGACCTAATGCAAGATTTGGTTCAGCTGGCCTAAAGGTAGTGTGTATGTACAACCAGTAAAAGGTGCCAGATGAAAAAATAGCAGCAGCTTCTTGTGGAGAGGAACTTTATCTCCTCAAAGAGGATTTCTACTGCAAGGTGCAGCGTGGGAGGCAGAACATGCTTTGGTCCAAAAGGAATTTCCCAGCTCACTGCAAAAATGTTGATCTGTGTTATAAAAGGAAAACTCTCTGTCCAGATTTATCCTCTTAAGTGCTGAACCCTTTTTTACAGCTTCTATTTTTATATTTTTAATTGTTATATTATGACCTGGATTATTAATACTTACCATGTGCTTTAGGTATCTACCATCAATCTAGATATTGTGATGACAATTTTAAATACTGGACTATTAATACATACAAAGAGTTGAGGTGCTATGTACCCTTCTGGAGAAGATCAGTCACAAACTGGGCACCTTTTCTGACCTACTCAAACTCTGAAAACAGATTTCAACAGCACTTATGCAGTGCACAGGACAACTGCTTATCTCCTTTGAAAGGTTTTAATTTATTCACTGAACACAGATGGGTGCATGTGGAACACTGGGATTCTCTTCATAGTAAAAAGTAACCTGCATTTAAAAGGGAAAGAATTTCTCTACTCTAGGGAGGTAGAATTGGACATTTGTCTGTCACAGACATTGATGGAATGCATACAGCCCACTTTTCAGAAGAAAATTTGAGATTTGGTTTGATAAATTTACATCATTTACAGGCAAAGTGCTAGCAGTTTCCAAAAGTAAAGGGAGTTCTTTTTTTATGAAAATATGGATTCTGTCAATAAACATAGTTTCTCTGTTTCCTTTTAGTTTTAATTATTTTAAGAACCAACAGTAGAAATGCTAAGATATGCCTAAAAAGCCTTTTGAAAAGGGAATATTTCAAATTGTTATTTCATCATATTGTTTTAAAATATCAAAATATTTCTTTTTTTTTTTTCACACAATATCTTTGAGATGCAATACTTTGCAATTTATCAATAATTGCTTTTATTCTCACTTTTATATGAGAAGATATAAGCTATCACTATCTCTATTTACCAGCAGGTTCTATTTAGACATTTTCAAAATACTTTTTAACCAACAGCAATTGTCTAAAGACAGAATTTCAAGATGATTTGAAGATAACAATAGATGCTCAGTAGCTTAGCTGATGCACTTTGCTAGTTTTCTTGTAGATATACTGAATAGTCAATGTAAAAATCTGCATTTCAATTTTAGGAGACACAGTCACCTGGTTAATTTAGAATTCACAGAAGTTAGTAACATTTATGATTAATAGTCTTAATTCTTTGGAGCATGCAGACCTATGTCTCTAAAACTTTTAGTTCTAAACCAGGATCAGTGGCAGTGTGCTTGTATCTAGTAAATCAGTGATGCTGGAGACAGACATAGGTACTTGTACTGCATGCACTCTAACTTCACAGGACTTTCTAGAATGTACCAAAAAGTCTAGGATTAAACTTCAAAGGATCAAGTCGGAACAGATTGCTAACTTAACTGATTATTTAAATTCATTGGCATCATCTGAAAACCTTCACATTCCTCTTTGTTATTACTTTTCGTTGATCTTGCACTGCTTTGGATTTGGAGATTTATTTAAATTTTTGGTCACATTGCCTTTGTCCTCCTCCTTTTAAAATAAAGCTACTCAACTCCCTTCCCCTCTCACCTTCTTTAAATTCTCATAGTTACTATGGAAACAGCTATTAAACTGGGAGTGGCAGTAATTAATAACATCTGCAAGTGCAATATGAACTCTACAATATAATTAATCCCAGCATTCAGAGTGGATTGTACAAAGCTGCCCTTTTTGCTTCGCATGGAGCCACAGACTCTACAGAGCCAATTATAACACAGGAGCTTAACATTGCCATACTGATATATTATGGCTTGTAAAATAGTGTGGGCAATAGAAGGGGTATCAACCCATATAAATAACTGACATCATTATTTGTTAGTTTAATGGGGTATGATTCTGGAAAGAATTAGACTTGCAGTGATATTAAGGGCACATACAAAAATTTTACTTCGCATTTTCAGACAACATAAAAAAACTCACTGCTAAAATGACAGCAGAAGCTTGAAATGTAATTTTGAATCAATCCCTTAATTTTAGTTGTACACTGGGGTTGATTAGATGTGCAAGTTTACCTAGAATTTATTTTGTCTTTTGCCTTTTCACTTTAAAACTGAATTGGATTTTTTAAGAACTGCCAATTAAAAATTGTTAATAAATCATTAAAAAGGATGAGAGAACCTCTCTGCTCTCAGGCTTAGGAATATTATAAATATTTATTATTTTATTATTTCTTAAGGGCCCTTGGCATAACATCTCCAATCTATCCCACCAGCTTCTCTCACTAGAAACTATGTGTACTTAGGTAGTACAAGTAGTGCAAGTTTACCTTAAATTGGTCTTGCAGTTAGTGTAAAATGTGTGGCAGACACTGTATTATCAGACTGAGGTACATTGCATTGGAAATAGCAGTAAATGAGTCCTGCCCTCACCCTCAGCACAAGTGAGTCTTGTGCTCCTAAACCCAAAGCAACATGGACTCCGTTATCTGAGCTCCTAATCTCTATTTAGTGACAAAGCATATTAGATTGTGCCCAATCCCAGATAACAGGGCCACCTGGCCTCTCATCAATCACAGCACAGTCATGGCAAAGTCATGGCAGTCTCTCCTGACGTACTCAGACTTGCTGAATATGTGTTTTTGTTTTGTTTTGTTTTTGTTTTTATTTTTATTTTATTTTGGTTGTTTTTTTGTTTGTTTGTTTGTTTGTTTAACCCTTTTAATAATTCTAATTTGTAATTTTTTTAATTAAAATAATGGGACATTTGCACAACAATATGGATAGTCCAAACCTCTGTCACCGTTCCCCTTCCACTTCTTTATTATCCTTCTCACTTACCTGTATCTCTTCCACTTAATCACTATTTTCCTTCCTTTTACTATCTCATCTTCCTATTGTTTTTTCCCTTCTAATTGTCTTGTTTCCTTGTTTCACTTTACTTTTCCCCACTTCACTCTTTCCCCTTTTTTGCTTTTATAAGTCTTCTTTTTAAAATACATGAATTTACTGTTTTGTCTTTATTTCCACATACATACTCTTCCTTCACAATTTATACTTTCCTGTTGTTAACTCTTACTTTTCCACTGTTATCTTCCATTCCCACTTTTTTTTTTAAAAATTTTTTTCCATTTCTTCCCTGCCCCATATGGCTTCTGAATTATTTTCATATCGTTAATATTTTATAAACTGGATCAAGCAGGAGACTGATACCTGTTTTAAGATGGGATGTATCATTCTCTGGAGATGCTTGTCAATGTGCTTGTCGACTACAAATGGAGCTGAGACCCCTAGTTTTGACTAGCTGTTAAACTCAAAAACATCAAAAGGTTGGTCCACACTGAATGTGAGCACCACTCTGTAAAAGGTTCTTGGAGGCAATTGTCTGAGAAATGCTGTTCTTTGTTCGTACACAATTCCTTGTCCAAAGATACCCATGCTCATGTGCTCTCAGGCTATCATTCTCAGCTTTGAGCACAAATCACTTAAGAGTCATTTAACTAAAAGCACAATACTTACTGTTGTTAATTATTGGATAAGACAAAAGAAACTTTTCTTCCTTGTAGGAGGTCCATTCTGTAACCAAGTGCAGACTAAGAACAGTGAAAACTATGATGCCAAAAGCAGGGAATCAGATACAACTTTCCTACTAAGACTTGGCTCTCATTTTTTACTTCCAAAAGCAGCATCTGTGCCTGGACCGCATGAGAGCACATCACTGAGGGCAAGTTTGGTCCCACTGGTTGTCAGAGCTGTGGAAAAATTACTAGAAAAGAAAAGAATAAACATAAATAAATAAATAAAATAAATGGTTTCCAGGTGTTCTCCCAGATTTCTGGAGATTGATTTCAATTGTTTTCTCTGTCACAGACTCCTTGTGAGACTTTTTGCCCAGGACTTAAATCTTCCATAACATTGTGTTACATCTGCTTGAATTACATCAATTTTCTCCTTAACTCAGCATCTCGTAGAAGTGCACAATTGTAACAACTAATAGTAGTGTTAAGTATTTGAAATAGGTAGAAAAGAGCCATGTACAATGTAGAGCAAGGCTGTGTTTAATACAATTACTTGCAATTTAAAAAATCCTTTAAAATGAAAGCTCATGATTTAACATTTATGAAATATGTATCCCTATTTCTGCTATTACATTAAACAGATTAGTAACAAATGAAAGATGAGTATACAGTACAAGAACATTTGCTAGGAAAGCCAGTCTAAGTGTTCTGCAGGACATGATGAACAGTTTTCTTTTGCAGGAATATTGCAAGTTATAATCTCAGCAATAACTTCAGAATGGAGCTTTCATAACCACCTGGTTAATTAGGTTACAGAGGTTAACCAGGTATGAGATACTGAGGTGGATTCACAGCATTTGGCTGAAAGTGGCTTGGTATGATTATTCTGATTGCCACCTCGGGGGACAGCTGTCCTCCCCTCACCCCAAAGGGACAATGTACCCTTTTTTAGTCCTATGAAGTTGCAAGATCCCAGATTTCAGGACAGTACAATTCTTACATTTAGAAAAGCTGCTGGAATAAAAATGACACTCACAGGGCAAAAATTTGGTTGTGAGTAAATTTGGGAGAGAATGGTCTGCTTTTGGAGGTGAAAGAAGAAATGCATATATATATATAAAATAAACAAATGAACAAACAAACAAAAACAAACAAACAACAACAACAAAAAACGTATCAGCCTAAAGACAATGGAAAGAACAGAATAAACTAAGTTAAAATAAATGAGGGGCAGGGAGGAAGATAGACAAGGTTGTACTTGTCTATAGTGTCACTCAATCACTTCCTTCTACAAGGCATATATGTTACTTGTATAAGACTGTTTTTAGAAGTTATATTTCTCTACAAGCTCAGAACATACCATGCTTTAACATTTATAATTGCTGGTTTCCTCCAGCAAGATTGGTTTTCTGTGAATAATGTCACAATATCAGTATGAGATTTACAACAAGCATTTCTACATTACACAGTGAAATACCGTACAGTGATGCTTGAACAAAAAATTCATTTTCCTTCCAGACTCAAAGGCATTATAACATCAGGATGAACAGGTCAAAACGAAACTGCTATCTCCACATAGTACTGCAGTTCCCTGTGTAGATGTACTAGGATCAATGACAATTGAATAAACTTTATGTTATGCTTCCTCCTTAAATGGATGAAGTTTTACATGCCTGGCACATTGATTTAAGACAGTTTTCTTCAGTATTCAGGAAGAGAATATTTCTGATGTTGGGCTACAGGTTTCAATACTAAGCTATCCCAAACTATCCCCTCGTTGCTATTTTAACAGCAATGTCAAGTAAATAAAACAAACAAACAAGATACCACAACAAATAAAAAAACCCACAACAAACAAAAAAACACCAAAAACAAAACAAAACAAAACAAACAAACAAAAAAAACACTTTCACAATGTGAAAATGCATGTGACCCTGCTCTTGTGACTAGAATGAGGATGAACATATTCTGCAAATCTGAAAATAATCTCACAACAATAATAAGACAGGGAAAGTTTTACTACTAAATTCAACAAACTTACTCAAACATGATTAAAATCAAGGGTGAGAATAAAATAACATTGAGAACAAAATAGTATTGACTACCTTGAAACTTTTTTTTCTAATACAAAAAGTTATCCAATTCAAATACAGAAAACAATTCTGCTCACTTGCAATGATCCTGCCTTTCCATCTGGTGCAGATTTACATAGGAGGTTTCTTTCCTGAAATTACAATTTGTGATCAGCCAGCCTGCACTCTCTTGTCAGCCCTGCACAACCAAACAATAAGAATTATTCAGCAAGATTGCCCCTTCCTGCCCTGTATAACATGCACACATAAAGTCTTGCCAGGAATAAAATGGTATTCTGGCATTTCTGTGGCATTGATTAAGACCCTGTCATCATTTTTAAAGTATTTTAGGAAGCACATCGTGGATGAACTGAGTGAGACCTAGGGTCCCATCTAGCAAAGTACCTGTCCCAACCACAATGGTGAAGTGCATTTACAACACCGCTCATGGAGCAAAACAACCACTACTGATCGGTTGATCTAAATAAGAAATAAAAAATAATAAATAAATAAATAAATAAATAAGTAAAGGACACTTGGTCATTGTGTGCTATCTATTCACAAAAGTGCTGTAACCACTATATATATTAAGTTAAACACCAACTTTTTCCCAAAGTTTCATTACAATACTGATTAGTAAAACGCTGAATCTGGTTCTAACATAAAATCTGTTTCTTAAAAAAATGCTTAGCAGACAGAAGGCCTGCTTCTTTTGTTTTATGCTGGATTTGTGACAGTAAATCATTTATGAAAATGTAAACAATACACCCAGAAACTGAAATTAAAGACAAAATCTTAATCATAACTTAATTTTTGTTACTAATATACTGAAATGAAAAGAAGACTTTGACAAAAAATAAGTTTTGTATTTTTGCAATAGGAATTTTTATTTCTGTCATATGGACAACCAAGGTCAATTGAAAGATTCCCACTAATTTCAGTAGGTGCAAAGCAAACTTTTTCTAAAATCCCTGTCATTATATTAATCCCGGTCATACCTATGTGTCTTCAAAGAAAGGTCTTGGTCAGATATGACAGGTAATAAATTTAAAAAGAGGTGAAATAAGAATGAAGAAACATTTACTTTTGTGGTTTTTCATTCAAGTCCATATTTAAGTTCTTATAAAAAAAAAAAAAAAAGATGACAGCCATAATAGATGAATTCCAAGAATAACTGCAGTGCAACATTATTGTGAAGGAGAAACCACATGTTTAAATATTGTTTGAAACATGTCAGCATATGGAAATTGTCTAATAATCAAATGTTAAGAAATTGATCGCTTAAGATATTTTAAAGGCTTTTAGAAGTTTCATTATTAAAATATTTTTTTCCCCCGGATTATGGGAGTATGAAGAAATACTAAGAACCTTAATTCTGCTAGTATTATGTATTAAGTCAATCACACCTTCCTGTCAAAGCTCAAGGGAACTGATGTGAGCACAATCCAAGCACACACGTGCTTTTAGGATGAAGTCAACATTTCTAAACATTCTGCATCTTTATTAAATACCTGGCAGATGAATGCATTTTAAACATTTTAATTATTATGTGGAACAAAGGGGTGAGAAAATAGTAAATAATACATTACTCTTGGAGCACTCTTTTTTCCCCTGTACTTAAGCATTGGCTGCCTGACTTTCAGACTCAAATAAAGACAAAATTCAAAAGCCAGCTTCAAGCCTCACTTAATTTTGAAGGAAAACTGTCGTTTGACCCCAGCTTTTCTCAAAACTGGGCTCCAGTCCAAGCTTGCTTGTAAATCCTGTAAAGCTTACAGGCTGAACTTGAGTTGTGTATCACAGATCTGAGTCTCCCCATGAATGCCACAGAGGTAGCCCTTGCTGAGTTCCATGTTCCAGCTCTGGCTGCTCCTCATACCTCAGCTAACTCTTTTGGAGTTGGTCTGGGTATTTCTTCTCCATGTTGCAACTGCACATAGACACCCTTTCTCTTCTTTTTCATCCCTGAGTTTCAGTGAGCTCCCCTGAGGCATTCACTTGCACCTAAGTGGAGTTCATTGCAGGGTTAGCACCTTGCAGGGAGTCTTGTTATACAGTCACAAATAGCACAGTAGATTTGATGCCTCAAATACTGCTGTATTAAAAAAAGCCCTGTTTTCCCTAGCATTGCATCTTTTCCACATTTGAGCTAACATTACAATGTATTAGTACTGCTGAAGCAGACACAATCTGGACTTTACCGTGCTAGTTGGGGTGCCAACCCACCCATGCATCGCACTGTTGCATTGCTAGCCATGTGTTTTGTTAGAATTGTGAGTGAGTTAGCAATAATTATTGCTTTAAGCAGCTCTGTAAGTGATAGATGCAGCATCACAAATGGGCTTATACAAAATTATACCAGTGATAAAAAAAAATATTCCTGTGTAACCCCATGCATTTATGTTTATTATGTTATCAGTCTTTGATATTTGTCTCCTGTACTTTATATTGAAACAGTATGTCTGGGTGAGAGTGGCCTTCCCATGTGGGCTTGCACAGCTATTTGCACCCTCTCAGCCCTGACCAAGTGTGCACCATTTTCTGCACACCCACTTAAGCACAGAGACTACAGAGCACCTCTTTCCCAGCTCAGTGACCATGGCTTGGTGAGCAGTGTATGGGTTGATGGGGGAAGCTCAGCTGGGAATTGAACATGAGCACTTTCCGGTCGAGCACAGATGATACAGGTGAATGCTGTATCCTTCAATTAGGGAAGGGACCATTTGGGGCATTTCCACCCCTTCTTCTGATTAGGTGAAGCTGGAATATTAATCCATCACTGAGTAGACTGTAGATGTTTTGAGGCCTAAGTAAGAGAAGAACGTCTAAGTTGGGGTCCCAGGAGAGTTCAGGCATTAACTCATACTGACCTTGAGGATCCTAACAGGGAGCAGAAACAATGGTTTTTGGGCAATATTCATATCCAGAACTGAACTGATACCTTTTATATACTGGCTAATGCTAGCCTTAAGCAGTGTGGGGCCCCAAGAGTGAGGAGATACCTCAAATTACACTCAAAGAACTAAATTTGCCATTGTCTTGTATAACCTGAACTACTCCACACTTCAAGCCTCTTTCCCCTGTGCATTTCTCCAGTCATTTACTCCACCCCCCAAAGACTTTCCCCCACCCTGGATCTCCTCTCAATACATCATATGTGAAGTGATACCTACCTTTGTGCCATGTAAACCACTACGTGCCTGTGGCTCTGCAGGGGCATGTTGCACTTGGGAACAGAGGTTATCAGTGACTCTACGCCCAGCTGGAAAGCAGAGGTGCTCAGCTGGGCAGCTGTAGCTGTGTCTGAAGTGTTGCCACATACAGTGCAAAGCTGTAAGGCATGTACAGACATACAAAGCTGGACTATAGATATTCTTCAGGCTGTTTTGAGTTTGCAGGCAGCAGTACTGTTTTAAAAATTGCTATTTCGGACTTACATCCAAACCCTAAATCCTACATACCTACAGGTAGGTGGATAGGTGAAGACAACTGGGAGCTCTTCCCACCAGCTCTAAAGTGCCAGCTCCAATCCAGAAACAAACTAGTTGAGTGACTGCATGGTTTACACATTGCAACAGAAATATCATGCTGGCCTGGAGCCTGAGCACTGTGAACACTCAATTCTCCATTTGTAGATGGCAGCTTTAGTACTTCTGCCACTTTTAAACTAGAGATGAGCACTTTCCTGTTTTACAGAGATTGTTGTGAATTAAAACATTCGAGATTTTGCTACCCTGAGATACAATGGATGTGAAAACAACACTAATACCATGTCTGCTCTTTCATTTCCACCTGTTGGACTAATTACCAAAAGTGCAAAAAGAAAGAAGACTCTAACGAAAATTAAAATGGTCACTGAACTTTTAATTGCTTTACTGAAAGAAATATTTCCCCGGCTTTCTCCATTTACACGGAGCATGTAGAGTTGCCACAGAGACTGGTGTACCCGAGCACGGGTGAAATAAAGGAGGGCAGAGGAAACCGGTGCTCTGGAAACTGTCGGAGGGCTCTGGAGATAAAGCAGCTCGGTGAGTGGTGCGCCGGGGGAGGACCCGCTCCCGGGGCTGCTGCGGGGACGGGCCGGGGCCGGGAACGGGAACACCCGGAGGCTTGTCGGAGCGCTCCTACTGCCATACGGGGAAAAAAGCGGCTCTTATATGCATACAGACAAATATATACATCCCCATATAGACGAGCACACCACAGCTGAATGTGCTGCGGGGCTGCGTGCGGGCAATGCTCTAGCCGGAGGAGGGGAGAGGGGATTAAAATAAGGCACGAAGCGGTTTTAAAAATAGCCTGGGGGAGGTGCGGCATGCAGCCCCGGCCCAGCCCGGAGTTCCTAGGCTGCCTTGCAAGGAGCGCGGCCCCCCAAGGGCCCGTCGCCCGCCCCCGCTCCCCCGCGGCCGGCAGTGAAGGCAGGAGCCGGGAGGAAGCCGCCCGCCGCCAACTCTTTCCCCGTTTTTCCTCCTCTCCCTTCTTCAGGAGCCCCCACCCCGCCTTCCCGCCTTCCCCTCTCCTCCTCCTCCTCCTCCTCCTCCTGCTGCTGCTGCTGCTCTGCAATCGGGGATAAATCAGGGCCGGGCACAGACGCGCACGCAGGGAGCGAGTGGGGCTCCGTTACAAAAGTAGCCCTGATGGCGGCGGATCAGAGGAAGCTGGAGCTGCTGCTTGAGTAGCGGAGAGTAGAGTATCTCCCTCTCTCGCTCCTCTATTTCTCCTCTTCCCCTCTCCACCCACAGCTCTCCATCGTTTCTCCTCCTCCTTTCCCACCCGCTTCTTCTGCGCCTCCTGCCAGGGGGCGGGGGGGGGAAGTGGGGGGGGGGGGGGAGCGGAGGAGGCTTTAAAAAACAACAGCCCCCCCACGCCGCACGCACAATAATTGAATTTATTATTATTACCGTCTCGCCGACTTGGGGAAAAGGAGGAGGAGGAGGTTGGGGTGTGTGTGTGTAGGGGGGATCGATCTTCGATCAGGAAGATGGCTGCTGGCTGGCTGCTGGTCTTTAGCCTGACACTTTTCCAGTCCCTGGTGATGAACCACTCCTCGGAGGGACCCTTCCCTTCTCCCACCACGTAAGTTCCCGACGGGTGGGTGAGAGGGGCGAGGGGCAGTGGCTGGGTCTCCCCTGGAGCCGGGGGAGAGCGCGGCTGGGGCGAGAGCACAAAAGGCGCTCCCCGGGCAATAAAAGTAAGTGTGGCTGGGGAGCGGCGGAGGGGTGAAACGGCGAGGTTTCGGCTGCCGTGGCCTGGGCAAGAGGGGCCGAAAGGAGGGGACGGTGCCTCGGTGAGAGCGGATCCCCCCGAGCCCCCCTCCCGGTGCGCATGGCCCCGGCGGCGAGCTGCGCCGGCAGGAAAGTTTCCACTCCCGGGCAGCTCGCTCCTCTCCTCCCGAAAGGGCTTATTTCTGGCCGGAGTATCGGAAAATAATAGTAATAATAGCCATCACTTGAGTGATTTCATTCACATTAGAGGCAGGGAGAGGTTTTCGTGCCGTCCTGAGGCAGGACGGCTGTGCCCGAGGTGTGGGCGCAGGCGAAGCTCGCTCCCAGCGGGATGGGTGCCAGGGCGCACCGAGACTATTTTGACAGCTCCGGGTTTTGTTTTATCCATGTGTTTGTTCGGGTGCTTTCGTGTGTGCGCACGCATGTGCAAAAGGCGAGCTTTTTTAGCGAGCTGAAAGCAAGTAAATAAGTGTTTTCCTACACGTCCTCGAGTGTCGGCCTTACAACGCGTTGCTTGCCAAAAATCACCTTGGAGAGAGCCGGCGGATGCTCGGGGCAGGCGGCTTTGTTTTGGCATGGCTGTGACATAGAAATCTTTAAGCCACCGCACACACACGCGTGAAACTGTTGCCCATAACGCTGCAAGGATCACACAAGGAGGGCGAGCAATAAAAGAAAGGGCAAAAATAATCCAGTGCATCATATTTGAGATTCCGTACAGATTGAAACTATATATATATGCAAACACTATGGACCAATAACCGTGTTTTCTTCCTTTCCCCCTATTTATTTATTTATTTATTTTTAAGCACTTAGTCCCTGAATCTAGGTTAAAGCTATCAGTAGGTAACTTTTAAGTAGATGGCTCACTTTAATGCATTTTACCTAAGAAAAATAGTGCTGATGATACTCTTCCCTATTGTTTAACGCTGGGTGGAATTTATTACCCTTGTTCATTCTGTGCAGAAGGATGAGTTTACAGCAATTACCAGCAATGCATTTTCACCAATTAGTACTGCTGGTAGGTTGTTATAATTGGATTCAGTTCTGAGTATCTGTTCCATTATGAAAGACTCAAAGGGATGCTTCTCACACTGTTAAATGAAAAAAAAAAAGGAATACAAAGATAAGTGTAAAATAACCACTTAATATCCTCTAAGTTGAATGCATATTGCCTTTCATTGAAAGGAAAATTATCTTTAAAAAAAAAATATTGTGTTTCAGTTTTAAAGGCGTACCATGTAAAAGCAAGAGTGACAAAATACAAAGCCTGGGCTTTTTAAATCAGTGCTTTCCTTGTGCTTGAGCTCCTGTGTTTAATTGTTTCTTTTTGAACTGATGAAGTATATCATACATAACTAATCACACTTTATCTTCTACTTAGATATACTTAATTTTAAGAGAGAGAAATATGGAACCTAGGGAAGTAAAAAGAAGACTTTACTAAAAGCTCGTATAATTTCGAATAGAGGTTTAGATCACTTTTTAGTATAACGTTACGTGATATTTATTTAAAATTATTTTCACTTCTGTCCATGTTTGCCACTTCCCTTAGAATTTACCTTTAATACCACTCATGATAACAGAAATTGTTAACAGGGAAACATACTATATAATGGAACTTTAATTATAAGCTATACCGATGAATAAGTAACTCAGAATATGGACAATAGCATTTCCATGTCCTTCACAATCTACTTACTGTTAACTTTCTTTTTTCTCATTATTATTCAATTGAAAAGCTGCAGAAATTATCTATAGTGCTTGTCCATCCTTCATTGTAATGTTTCTCCTTTGAAATTAAATCAAAGTGCAAATAAGGCTTGGCTCATTTAGGAGACAGCACAACAGGTCGATGGAGGGAGAGCTGCTTTGCAAAACGTAGTGATGTAACAGGTGAAAGAGAAAATTTCTGGAATCTCTTTAAGACTTCACAGTTAGTGGTGTTTTGTTTCCTTCTACAGAGTACAAATGGAGAACAAAGAGATGTGGCAGAAATAGGAATGCTCTTAATTTGAAGTATTTTATATTCTAAGAATATTAAAAATAGGAGGAAAAAAATGGAAGAGAATGAAGGAAAGAAAATATATTAATAATTGAAGAACTGAAGATTAGCTGACACTGCGTTCTGCGTGACCTGCCTTTCCCCATTATTTTCAGTCTATTTTTCTTTTGGTTGAAAAGTTGCTCTGAGGAAACAGCTTTGCCCAGCTGTTGTATGAAAAATGTGCATATTCAAGGCTGTAGAGTTTGTGATCTCATCAGCAACTCATTACCGTACAATCACTTTTCCTTCAGTCATCTGTTCCTTCTGCATCAGTAAATATTTTTAACATGTGCTTTCACTGAAACATTCATAAGTGTATATCACCAATACAGTAGTGCACAAGTATGACATATTTTTTAGCAAAAAATGCTGAAAGTTCAAGCAATGCCAGTTTGATAGAATCTTAGTCATCTGATTCATCTTACTTCACTGACATGGCAAAAAGGCTTTGATATATTTACCCACCAATATACACAGAATTTTGAGTGAAGGTGTGTGCTGTATGAAATGGGAGCCTTAATTCTCACTAAAAATCTGAGCAGGTGGCATAAGCACATTTGTTGCTTCCTGTGTTTGAATATTTCACTGCAAATATTGGCGACTTCCCTTAATTAACATTTTAGGTATAGTGACAATTATGTCTTGATCTTTAGATGTAAGGCTTATCTACTGATCAAAATATATATAAGAAGTTTTATTAAAATGTAAGATTTTCATTGTATTATGTATTAGGGATATATTATATATTAGCAGAGAATATCAAGCTCTTACTTTTAAGGTAGAAAGTCCAAATACTTTAATTATACATGCAGCATTGCAGATATTTGGAACTTATATGAAATATTTTTGTATGCAGTTCTCCTGTCCATTTAGCCATGCTAATGCCAACACCGTACACAATGTACTTCTTTCTTCTTTTCTAACCTTATCTATTTCTTTATCATCCATATTTATGCAAATTTAAGAAAATATGTAAATGTAGTTTCGTACGTTGCCTGGTAAAAGTAGCATAGGGCTCTCTTTATTATTGTTCTGTTGTATCTCCTGCATGAAAACAGATAGTCTTGAGTTTAAAAAAAGGTTTAAAAATGATGTAATTCTTAAGTAGACTTTTGACATAGTATGTCTTACCAGTGTTGATCTTTCTAATGATAAAGAGCAACATATGATAGAGAGATGTACCTACCACTTCCAGATAAGTCTGGCTATTCTGATAAAAAAAAATAAATTAAAATCAAAATTAAAACCAAGTATTTTGATTTTGACAAACCCAGGGCTGAAACCTTTCCATATCAATAGTACTCTTTCTGCAATTACATCATTTTTAATGTCTCTTTTTATTTTATCTTCTCTGATTTTCATCCCCTACTCATTTTTTTCTCTTTCCCCTATCTTCTACACTTCTTCCCTCTCACTCATCTTTTTCCATATGTTTGGATATTTTAGTAGAGAATAAATTATGCATTATATCCAAGACAGATCTGCTACTTAGATTAATTGGTGTCAAACATCTAAGGATAAAAATAATATGCAGAGGATGAAATAATATACATACAAACATACATATCTAAGTATGCAGGCATGAAAACCAGAGACAATTTTAGAAAAGAAGTTGTGTATTCCCTTTTCTTATTTGCATGAATCATCCTTACTGTTTCGGTGTCATAAGGACAACTCAGGGAAGTCTGTATGACTCACATGAATTAGGGCTTGCACAACTGGGACGTTCATATTTTTGGTTTGTGCACATGGGCCTGACAAGTGTCGGTCTTGGTGAGAATGTTGCTGGGCTTGGTACATAGCATCTCTTTCTATATAAAATCAGTGACTGAATCAGTGTTCTTTTCATCTGTTTCTACTGCAATACTTAGGGATTTTTACACCTCTTACATACATACAATCTAATTGTTTAGCATAAAATCTGTGAAAATTTACTGGTGATGCTAATTAGGAAAGGCAGTTGCATGAATAGATTGTACAATATCAGGCTCCTTTGTATTTGAAAACTGTATTTTCCAGTCTATTTAAAAATCTTCATTATTAGGAAAAAAAAAAAATCTTCTGAAGTGTACCTTCATATCAGTGAATTGGCAAGAAAGCCAAAAGATGTATCTACTTAGAGCCAGGGAAGTGCAGTATCACCTCTTAGTATTTTCTCAGCAGCACGTCTGAATTCTGAGCATTACACAAGATGCATAAAAACACAGATATTTTTGAAAGTATCACTCCAGTCCGTTCTTCTAGTAGAAGTATACTTAAAGATCAGTGCAGAACAGCTTGTTGATTGGTGTTGTTTTATTTTTGTGAGTGTCTCTGCACATGTGGTGATAATA
This sequence comes from Nettapus auritus, assembly GCA_011076525.1. Classification (NCBI taxonomy): domain Eukaryota; kingdom Metazoa; phylum Chordata; class Aves; order Anseriformes; family Anatidae; genus Nettapus; species Nettapus auritus. Next base: position 9,975,292 of record CM021765.1, read on the forward strand.
AATGCAAATTATTTGGATCCACAAAACATTTTTCTATTTCACATATTTTATGATGTAAATTGTGAATGGGTATTTTTATTATTATTCTTGTTTGTTTGTTTGTATGTTAGATTCTGTTTTCCTCCTAGATGTATATGCTGGGGTCTTAAAACAGGCACATTCTACAGATTTGCATTTTATTAGGTATGAAAATTCAGCTGAAAACATCAAAATAAACACTGATCATAACAGATGAAATTTCATTGAAATAAATCAGTGTTGTAGAGGTTCTTGCCATCTTTCATTTTGCAGTGATGCTATTTTCAGAACTGTATTGCTCATACCCTGCAAAATGATTTTATCCAAGAATTCAGCTGCTAGAAAGAGAGCTGGAGCTTGGCAGCACATTAGTCTGAAATGTATTCATTGTTAAATAGAAGGCCTGTTGTACAGATCTTAAAAAATATTTATCTAGCAGAGCATTTTAAATTGATGGAAGCACGGTCAAATTATTATTACTTTAATCTTTTGTAACAAAGAAACAAAATAGTCTGTAGTTGTCCACTGATAACTGTGATCTGATAAGCTTATGCTTTTATTCTTTATTCTTCCCTTCTTTGAAAATCCTTTGCCCAAGGTAGTATTATCTTCCAGACTGATGTTTGACTTAAACCTCTGTTAGATAGGGGTTGCAGTTTAGGAGCATTTTAGTAGTTTAAGAAAAATGGCTCATTCTCTTTGTTGTTGAACGTAGTACAAGCAGAATTGGGCCCCAGACTGTTTTGTACCTTTTCTGAAGCAATACAAGAGCTTTTGATCCCTGTATGCTTAGGATACATGTTGTGCCTAGAGTGTTTATAAAGATTGTAGTGGCAAATGCTAGTATTATGGACTACAGAAAATGTTGTTTTCTAGTGCCTTGTTAAAACATCTGCCTTAGCAGAAGGAAGGATTTACCAGAACATAACACTGGAATAAAATTTTTGGACCATAACCTTAATTTGGTGAAGGCAGATGTCATACCTTTGTAAATGCTGAATCAGGCTTCTTGTTAGAAAGAAAGAAAACTCAGTGTTCTCAGCATTCAGGTAAAACATATCTAGCATCTTGAAAACACATGGAACTTTTTGTTTTTTTTTTAAAAAAATCAACCACAAAATAATAACTGTGTTTCTCTCCCAACTCCTATGCTTTGCTTTTGTCAGTCTTACCCTGCTCCTGTGTGAGATTTTCCCTTCCATCTCTAGCTGTTGAAAGACAGGTATTAATGAATACTGAAATGATTCACATTTGAGGTTTGCAGTTCTGATTTATTTCTCTTGTTGCATCTATTAAATAGCCTGATCCTGTTCACTTTTCTCAAAGTATATTGATTAATGCTGTGTTTTTAGGACCAGACCAAGAGCTGCATTTCCCAGCAGTTATGCCATTGCTTGCTATAGCAAACTGGTCATTGCCATTATATAGTGGCATGATTCTTCTTTCACTCTGGATTTACAGTAATAAAAGAGAACTGAAGCCAATATTATTTGAAGGATATGACTTTTATACCAAGCAGTACGGCATAATACAATAAGTAGTGATTCAGGAATGCCTCACATGTAAGGTGTAAATATGCAACGCCGGTAGGTAAAAGAGTACCACTCTCAACTCAGTTTATTGCTCAGTGTTGCTTATGTGCTGGATATTCTCATTTAGGGCCAGGCTATCCTGCTGAAATTAAAAAGTGACATTGATAGTCTTAGAAAAAAAAATCAGTGGAAGAGTGAAGATTATCAGAATATGTCTCAGCACTTTTTAATAGCTAAAAATTAACGATGCATGCCTGCAGCCATGCAGCTCAGGAGGGATTTGTCTCATCCATCTCCAGTGCTTCCCAAACTATTTATTGACCTACTCTTCTTCTTGGCAAACTCAACTGTTCAGACCCTCATTCCTCCTAGCCTTAGTAAATTTTCAGGGTGGAATGTAAAATACGCTCGCTCTTTCACCAGTACCCTGTGAGAAGAGGACGGCTCACTGTTGGGTTATGTTACACCAGAGGTGTTAGGGAAAAGACTGCCTTCAATCTCATCTGTCCCTCCCCATGATACCTTTCCCTGTGCGCCAACAGACAAAGACAGGAAGCTGAATCGTTCCTCCTTATATAATTTCTGTTACTTATTTACAAAGATTCTAACAAGTTTATGAAATAGATTGACATTATTTTGCATCAACAAATCAGCAAGCTTTTGCAGTTAATTACAGTAATTCAAAATCAGACTTTTTTTTTTTTTTTTTTTTTTTTTAAGCTGAGGCAGGCCTGAAATACCCATAGAATATGAATGTGAAGTTATAATATTGCTGACTATTAAAAAATGTTTTATTGGATTTTTCAGCCTCTTTTAAAATTACATTCTCAATCCTTCTCATTTAAAAGTTTGTCTGGAAAAGAGCTATAGTCTGACTTTGTAACAAAAATTCTACACAGTGATTTAATCATTTTTTGAAATTTCCTCTGTTTCCGTAGAGCCATGAATATGGAACCAGGCATTCAGAAAAAAAAAATAAATATATATATATATATTTATATTTAATAATATGTCTTATGGATCATCTGGGGTAATAATCTTTTGCATAACAATAATTTTATTTAGCAGAGAGGTATATATTTTAACAGGGTCTTTATTTCAGCCCTCTTCCATATTGAATTGTGAAGCAGATAATAGCGTGAATGTGTTGCTGAGTCCGGAATCTATTTTTTGTAGTGATCATATGATAAATTATGTTATATTTTATGTAAAGGAGAAAAGCAGAACTCAGTTCATCAAATAATTTTGTATCTCAGGTGTTTCTGTCTCCTGTGCCTTTGTGCAGATGACCACTAGGCTGGTCTAAAAGGCTTAAAAACGTTCCCCAGCCATATGGTCTCTCTCTCCCTTACCTTTGCTGGGATTTTAAAAATATTTTGCAAAGCATGGACGAAATCCCTTTCAAGTAGGCATATAAATAAAGTTATAAAAGTTCTCTGGGTAGGGTTGCAGGACTAAGGCCTAAATGAAGGCATGCCATTTATCTCAGTGTCACTTTTAATATAATGATACCTTTTTCTTTCTGCACTAAGGCAGTCATAAAAAAAAAAAACTAGTAATGGGAAGTTTTCTTCTTTCTTAGAATGAGGAAAAAAATGCTATACCTGGCTTGTACTGACTCTTGATAATGAAACCTCTTCCATAGGAGAAAAGTGAGTCCTAGGGTATGTTTTGTTGAAGATGGTACAGTGAAACACTGCACTCTGAGCTGGAAGAATCATGTTTTTTGGTATCGCAGGAAGGAGCAGAGTCATAAAGTGAAGATGACCAGAAGTATGAATTACAGTATTTCAGAGGTCTGGCTGTGCTTTTAGGCACAACCAGATCTACAAATATGGCACAAGTGGAAGGCTCCAAGGAATCAGCCATGTTGGGATGTCCGTTTCTTGTTCAAAATTTTCTAACAGCCATGATATGGCAGTTTGCAGAAGCACATAACTATTTATAGTATCTCAGTTAAGGTTTTTATTATTTTAATCTGTTCTCATGGATAACAATTTACTCTTGCATATATAAATCCAATATCCCATTAAACTTTTCAAACTGCTGGGGACTAAGTTCAACATTTCATTAAAACACAGGTCTTGATTTATGGTATTCTGCTGTGGACTACTGGAAAAATGGTTTATTTTGTAAATGGTTGAATGGAACCTCAGAGTAATCATCCCCCAATGTGTATTTGAATAGTCCATTTAGCTGTTATGTTGTATGGATCCTAAATGCAGCCTTATCTTCAAAGAAAATACTCTTAAGTTAGTGAGTTCTCTGCCCTATGAGACATGTTGGTACAGTGTTCTGTGAGTTTAGTCAAGGTATACAGTAGCTTCCTGTGCAGATGTCAACGTAGATATTGCTTTTTGCAGAATCTATTTTTTTTTTTCATACATTGAATTAGAATAAAATATAATACATAGTATTTTTTTTTTTCAATAATTGCTTAGAATACTCCTTCAGAAGTTATTGAATGTTCATATTTTCTGTTAGCCTTATATGTACTTTCACTGTTTTTTATATATGGATGCAACAAATTCATCAGATTTTTTTTTTTTTCAGAGGCAGCTTAAAGTAGAGAGAATACACATAATAATGCCTGGCAAGAGAAGGTGGAAATTGAGTGTATTGAGTAAGGAGTTTTGTTGCACCATGATCATCTGTGGGAAGTTCTCCTTTAGGATGTATGCAGCTGTTTGTGTATTCTGTAATGCAGCAAGTATTACTTGAGCTGAGCCCTTTGTCGTAACTGAATTCAGTGGTGCCTATTGTATATATGTATATTATATATATATTTGTTATATATAATAGAAATAAAGTTATAGAGGAGGCTTTTTAATTTACTTTTTCTGTGATTTATATCCTGAATTGTATGTATCCTGGCTATTATTATATTCCTCTCTCCATTATTTCCATTATTATCTGCCTCTCGTTATCTGCCTTGCGTTTTGGACCTTAGTTTCTTCCACGCTGATTTCTCTCATCAGTAAAATAAGAGGCTGAGGCATCTTACCATTTAGTCAGGCAAGGGTTTATTGTCAAGATTAATTTGTTAGCTAATGCCTCCAAAGCCCTCTGTAGTTGAAAAGTGTTAAGTTGTTAAGGCTTGTTTATTAAGATGCTTTTTTTTTTTTTTTTTTTTTTTTTTTTTCGCACCTTGCCTCAGATATTTTCATGACCAAATCTTTCTTGGGTGGAACTTGAAATCTGGAGAGTTAGAAGAAGTTAATCCCCATGATCTCTACTTCTTGGATGCACACAGATTGTAAAACATAAGTTTACCAGCATTTTTAGAAACTACCAGGAGTCAGCAAAAATCTGCAGACAGTATTGTGAAAAAAAAGCCAGCACATCTGACTCATGCCAATGCTGCATGTTAGCTGCGCACCTATGCCACATTGCACAGCATTGTTCTTGATGTTGAAATCATTTAGACCTATATAGATGCCTGGATTATCTGAAATGTGGACTGTGAATATTTAGTATTTCCTAGTTAAAAGAGAGGCAATAGGTGATTACAGTAACAGCCAAAATAACTTGTGTCACTTGAGTTCATTAACCTGATGCCACTTACTTTCAAGCACTGTTTGCTGTGGTTTTTATTCCTTCTGTTCCCATTTCTGAAATGGGAATGATACACCATTGCCATTCTACTTGAACAAGGGTGTTATGTATCATAAGGTGTCCTGCTTCCGTGAGAAGGATGGTCATAGATGTACGTAAGTAGTGCTGGTTAGGGGTCTGGCATCAATTTATTTCCATTTATGGACTAGTAGCATCCCTAAGATAGTATTAATGATCACTAATTACCTGATAATGATGGAGGCTGCTCAGATTTCAAGTAGGAGTAACATGGTTTTCATAGCAATTGTTTTGATTGGCCTAGTAACGGTTACAACAGAAGTAATAGTTATAACAGAAGTGCAGTCCTTACTATTTTATTTTTGTTTTGTTTTATTTTTTTTCAAAAACTATTTTTAAACTATTTTTCCTACCTTTCCTACCTTCTGGATTAGACTTTCATCTTTTCTGAAGATATTTTAGATTTTGCAGGTAGATATTTTAGCTAATAGAGAGGATTGCTAATACAAGCTGGAAAGTGTCTTGAGGAGATTTCACTATACAATACGCATGTGGAAAATCTTTAAGGTAACTGAAAGCAAAATCTGGTCCTTGTAGTCACTTCTGACTGATTATAAATACACAAAGGATTAATTGGTTTGTTGCATGACTAAGAGTATGTCTCAGGATATACTCTAAATGTCTTTGGAAATGGTTAGGTACCCAATTTCATCTTTCCTTGAACCAATGTAATTTCAGCAAAATGTGTATCAGTCCTGTATCATTTAAATCCTGCGTGCAGGGTTGAACCCACATAAAATAGTCTCTGACTAAACACATACAGGTTTAATCCCCACAGAACAAGTCATCACTGTCAAGGCCTGATTGTAAAAATTATATAAAATAAAATGTAATGTATGATCGTATTAGGCTATACAGAGGGGAATAGTAAGATATCGCAAAGAAACCATGCGTGATATCAGATGTGGTCATTTGTCTTCCTTTTAAATGATAAGCTCTGACAGCACTTGATTGTCTGTGCCCCACTGAGCAAGTGTCCATGTAAAAAAGAACTTCTTAGTTTGCCAGAAGGCACTGAAAAATGTTCTCAGAGATTAGGAACAAACACAATTTTATATACATATAGAGTTATAAGGAAGAAATACTTTCTTTTTTAAAATACTGCAGTATCTAGTAATGTGCAGAATACCTGTAAGTAGCTTTCACAGATATACTTTTTTCGCCCTTTTATTTATTTATTTATTTACTTCTTAAGGAATTGGTTCTAGAACTTGGAACTACAATTTAAAATGGTAGGAATGAGAGAAGTAATGTATTTTAACCTCTCACAACTGAATACTTTGTTCACCTTCAGGTATGAAATCTTGATTTTCAGGTAATTAGCTTTAAAATCAGTAAGAAACCTAAATAATTCCTCCCTCCCCACGCCCCTTTTTTTCTTTTTCTTTTTTTCTATTAAGCTTGGTTTAATCTGAAAAGTGATGCTGTCTCTTTATGGGGCCATGAGACCCCAATTCTGATGTGTTAGCTTTTTTCTTATTAACAGTACTCGGTATCTTTACTCCTCTGCTATGTAAGTGTTACTAATCTAGATGCACTCTCCTAGTCTGCAAAATTGAGATTAAAAGCACCCATCACTTTCTTGCTTAGATGGTGAGAGACACAGTTAACAAATGGTCATAAATAATATCAGAGTAGATGTATAGAAAAATACTTAGACTGCAGATATTTTGCTGCTAGTGATTTTGCTTTGCATAACTCTATTCATAGAATAAGATAATTCTATGGCCTGCAAGGTAGTTTTGCATAAAAATGCTCAGTTATTCTTATAGATTTCCATGCTTCAACAAAGACATTATGTATTGAATTATGATGCTTTCAGCTTGGCAAGCACAGGTTAAACATCAGTGATTAAATATTTGGTTCCACGTATCTAATTACCTGGGACTCTATTTCTTTCTAGTGAATAGATTCTACTCCACAATTGTCCCATTATTCTCCATGGGATGAATCTGTTTATAGATAGAAGCGCTAATCTTTTTTTTTTTTTTTTTCTTTTTTAATCTAGGTTGTTAGATTGTAAAGCTAAACACTTGTAAATTAGAAAATGTATGATATTGAAATTGGCCTTAATTTGTCTTCCTTCTGCATCTTCATTATGATCCACTGTTCAGTTACAGAATCAACCATTATTTTTTGAACTGGAAACTCATTTTATTGAGCATATGAAGTAGACTCACAAGGACAGAAATATGCTTATAGTATGCTTGCATATTAAAATGCTGATGTATACTTATTTTACTTATTATACCCGACTTTACAGCTTTTATGATTTTGACTTAATAAGAGGTTTTTATTTATTTATTTATTTTCTCCTTCCCTGTAGCTTATTATTCAGAATGTAACTCCTGCATAAGACAAACATGACAGGTGGATTTCACAGATAATTTTGGTAAAGCTGCAAAGGACATACCTTGTCTCTGTTAACAAAAAGCTAGTAATAGCTTCCACTGCATGGAGAGCTTGCAGAAGCATCTACCTCAGAACTGAAAGTCAGGTATTAAACCAAAGCTATGTTTTGAATCCAAAAGCTAGGGTAAAGATAGCCTAAGCAAAGAGTTGTTTTTGAGATATATTTAGATGTTTTGTGTTGCTAGAACATTGTTTCATTGCAGGAAGAGAACTAGCTGGCTGATCCTGTGTTTTTTTTATGTTGTGTGACTTCAGTAATGGGTTTGCCCCTTTACTAGGCAAGAATTATTTCATAGCTGGGATTTTTCCTGCAAATTGACAGGAAATGTCAGCAGTATACCACTAAAATGCCCCTAGCATTTTTGGTTACCTAATGGCACAGGAAACTCAGTCTTCTTGTGTGAGTGTTTAGCTCTACATTTAATCTTTGGGTTATTTTGGGAGCAGCCATGGCCAAATTTAAGAGATGTCACAAGTACATGAATTTTTATGTTTCTGGTGTATCAGATCCAGCTGGTCATACATTAATACTTAATGGCATATGTGTGCATAGAATTTAGTCAAGGATTTCTTAATGGCCAAATAGGCAACCTGCAAACTGGAGATCTGCAAACTCATTCATTCAAAGATTGGTTAAAATAAAGTTGTTCGTATTTTCTACAGGGAAACATCCCTACAGTATCCACCAAGTAATAAAACAAGCTTGTTTCCTTGTAAACTTGCCACATCAGGAGTGGGGTTTAGTCCAAAATCTTTAAATAAATATATAATAGACAAATATAAACTGTAGGAGGCACACAGTTTAATTGTTGTTGTGGAATGGAGTTTCTAATTCAAGAGTAATTTAGATAGATTCCAGTCTGTGATTTGTTATTGTGTGAGTTGACATGGACACACACCATCCATGTGACATTTCTTTCACCTGGGAAAATTGGATAATGAACTAATGAAGGCTTTCTTGCCTGATAATACTGTCTGTTTTCAGAATGGAGCAATTACAGAGTCTTTTTAGCACTCAGTGTCTATCTAAACAAAATCAATTCAAAAAATAAGTGCAATTTAAGTGAAGTATTGTTATTTTACATTGTTTGTGTAGTTCTCTGAGAGTTTGAAATGAAGCTGAAATGATGCAGTAAAGAAATTCTCTGGAACGTTAAATTCTGTCTGTTTAATGACCACACGATCTTTCTTTCAGTTTAAGTCATTCACAACTATTTCTCTGTATATAAATTCAATGTCTTATCATTGCTACACTTATTTTTTCTAGAATAATACCTTATTCTATGTATCTTGATATAGGATTCATGTGGCTTGAAAGTTGTAAATTGGGGATTGTTGGATTAAAGCTTCTCAGATATATATGTACAAAAAAAAAAAAAAAGATATTTTTTTTTTTTTTTTTTTTCTGATCTTATCCAGTATTCTCTTCCGTATTTGAGTTCTTCAAAAGGGCAGAGAATTGTTGGACAATGCATTCAAAATGTAATATGCTGTGTAAATGCTGATTTTTGGTATTACATGTCAGAGTAGAAGAAAGATCTGAATACAAAGTGCTATTAGAAATACAAAAAGATGCTTTCACCTGCTTTGCAAATTAAGATAAGGAAAATTCAGATTAAATACACAAAATGTATTGACAGTTCAAGTAGGTGGCTTATAGATTCATTCTGTAAGTTTTTGTGGTGCTTTTAAATCATTGAACTTCTAACTGTGCACTGAAGAGAAATCTGAAGAAAAGTCAGTACTGAAGAGAAAAATCAAAAAGCTCACTCCTGCATTATGTGGGAACTAGATGGTATATTATTGATTGCTTTACTGTTTTTTTTTCCTTTTTTTTTTTTTTTCCTGCAACTATTATTTTATTCAAAAATATATTTAAGTCCGTTTACAAGGTATAAGTATGGAAGTGTGTCAAAAATGGTCCTCAATAAAACATTTCTATTGTAGACTCAACTTCATTTTTTACATCAAAGCAAAACAAAAAAAGCACACACACGGAGAACTTAGGTATAGAAGGGAATCTATTGCAATGTTACTTTTTCTCTCACCTACATTTCTGAATGTAATTTATAATATAGCTGAATTTATCAAACACAATTTAACATGTTAAATTTAATTATGCAATATCTCAGACCAGGAGATAAGTTTTCTTATATCCTCAAACAGCACCAATGCATGCACCATAAACACGTTTCCCTGCTCTTATTATCATAGTACTTAGAAGCTCCAGTCAAGGAACAATACCCATATTATTATGAATTCTGTGTGACAGAAGCTTATGAGACAGAGATCCTCAGACAGAAAGTTTGGCATGGAAACAGCATGCCTAGGAATGATAAAGCAATATAGTTCATGTCTCCTGAGGGTTTTCTCTGCTTACTGATAATACCTGTAGGGGAACAAATAATGACAGGGGTAATATTATGAATACTAATTTGTGTGCCATATCACTTCCTATAATTTTTCTCCTATGTGTTCATCGCTGTTATCAATGTAGGAGGGACATACTTGTAATGCAAGCAGGTATTACATAGCTATATGGTTTAATACCCAACAGAAGGGTATAACCTCTGCCATAGATTACACCATTAGTGATAGACAGGACAGAACAGTAGCTAAGCCAGTACTTAGCACAAGGCTTTTAGTGTTTTCTAAATATATGTGTTCACCCTTTAGGACTTCATAACACTTGGCAATTTTTTTTAATGTTCTAGTCTTGCAAATGGTTTCTACTTGTGAACATTTCTGAACAGTCCAGTTGTGCTCAGTCAAAAATTTATTTGTAGGACTGTCCAGTTGTGCTCAGTCAAAAATTTATTTGTAGGACTGTACACAGCTAGTTTATTATATAGAAGCTCAGTGCATTAATTTATCACATTATATCTAGTGTAGTCCTTTTTAGTTTTCAGACCGTGGTTGTCTGAAGAGGCTAAAATTTCTTCTTCTCAGCTTTGGTAAATTTTTAGCAGTTGTTCAGACCAACATCCTTTGTATGAGTATGTTGTAGTGAGAGTAACATGTGATATATTTTAACTGTTTGTGTTTGCTTTGCCATATTTCTATGTGGTAGCATTATTATTGGTACTATAAAGCACTACAACACTTTCCCTTTACTATGTATGGTAATAACTAGAACAATATTCTGTAACTGCAGAATTACAATGTATTAAATATTAATCTACATAACATCCAAAGTAAAAAGCACTATATATTTCAAAAACATACTAAACCATGCTTCAAATGTAGATTTGTGAAGTCTTTTCAGAAACTGCTAATAGCTGTGTGACCCCAGGCATATCACACCATTTGCTGGTTACCTTTTGCTGTGGCTTCTGACCTGCACTAAGCACATCATTCACACCCTGCCTAAAGCTAGCCCCAGCGACTTGCTCAGGAACTGATTTCCAGCAGGTATTTAACCGTTTTCTCATCCATCTTTTAAACCATGGGATGACTGCATGGGATGTTGATTGCAAAATTCACGTTGATTTCAGTAAAGCTAGATGCTTGCCGCATACATTTAGAAGCTATTTCTGTGACATTAAGGCACATGGAACTGGTATTTTCGTGTGTCCCTCATATATAGGTTCACTCTGTGTGCCTTTAGCTCTTTATTGAGCTGAATGTAAGTTCACTGCCCTCTGCATGTTTTTATATCTTTTATCCTAGCCTCTGTATAATTAAACTGAATAACTACATAAACATAAATTATGCACACTTTGCAGCTACATATAACCACTGAGCTACAGTAGTTATATGAGCTACATATAACTACTCACTAGTTGTTAAAACTAATTGTTAGGTAAATAATGAAGGTTAATTTTGAGGAGATTCTGAGGTATTTGTTCGGTTGCCAGCTATACCGTGCATAGAAAATGAAATATCCACAGTTAGGGGTGTTCAACATCTTTTATGAGGACTAAGCACTTTCTCTCAACCATACATGCACATCATGAATTTTTAACAAGTAAATATGCTGTTCATCTGCTATTGATGGGAAGAAAGGCTTTGTTGTTGTTGTTTACTTTCTGAGAAAATAATAGTTGGTGAAACTTAAATTAAGTTTGGTCAGTAATAGATATAGCTTGTTGAACACTAGAGAATGCTTGCAGATAATTTGGTTTCCTGTTCTGAAAAAGAACGCTGGGAAACCAGTGGTGAATAAGGTATTGGTTAAAAGGTTACCAGGGTTATTATGATATGAGTCAGGGAGGGTAGAAGAAATTTCAGGTTTCTTTGTTTAGGAATTGACACATAGCACTTAGAAAGAGGTGTGTGTGTAAATTTAAATAGCATCATTCTCCCCACTTCCCTAGAAGTGTTTTTTCTTTGTTCCTAATCTGTGTATAACCAAATATTTCTGCTTACTGGGAGATCAAAAATTGTAAAGGAGTAGGCAACTCAGGTGGAAGGGAGGTAGTGTCCATATCTTGGAAGAAAGCTGCTATTATTCCTGGATATTTTTTATTTTGAAGTTATTCTTTTATTTTGTTTAAAATTGGGAGAAGGATCTGACACCTTTACAATAGGATTGTTTTGTTAATCGATTTTGTAGTTCTATTTAAAGAAAAACAATATGATTTTCCTTTTGTTACATTTGTACACAGACCTATGAAACATTGGCATAAGAAGAAGTGCTGACATTGACATCCTGGGAGTAGCCTGGGCTCAGACAGGGGTCAACCAAAGCTGGAGTGCCCCTGGCCAGTGGCTCATCACGGGCTCAGGTGTTTGCTGGAGTTCAGTTTGGAACAAAAAAGCTGCCACAAAGGCCTTGTGCCTTCAGCTGGACAGCAGCAGGGAGATGGATCCACCTGAGGAGCCCAAGTTTGACCCATTTGGATGCCATCCGGCTTTGAGTATCCTTGTGGCTTCCCGTGGGAAGCTGGAATCGCTGATCACTAATGAGGTCCGCACTGGGCTTGGAGAGCTCGCTGACAGCATGTCACGGAACAGTGGGGTAATATAAATAATAAGATTCTGCTCTGTTTTCTTTATTTCTCTGGTTGCTTTTATTTTTAACTCTCTGCTACAAGAGATGGGTCTCTGGATTGCCTGCTCTGTTGCACACACTTTCTTTTTTGCTGGCTGTCTCTCTCTGTCTCTTGACAGGTGTAAGGAGGATCCTAAATATAGAAGCCACCCGTCAGTTGGCTTCAGCAATCAGCAAGCACGGATTTAGCTATTCTCTTAACTAGCTAAGCTCCAGAAGGGTGTTTCTTTTAAAGGTCTGTAAATTTATTCAATTACAAGCTTTCTTTAAGATCAACCAGGTTGTCCTAAAGTATGAAGAATACCATAAGCAAACATGTCTTGGGAATTATAGTTGTCAGGAATGGCTCTTGTGATGGAAGGGAGAGGAAATATTTTTAAAGCTCTCCTATATTTAAGCAGTTTAGTTAATGGGACAATCTCTCACTAGGGAAACGTTGGCACTGGATATAGGCACAGGCTCCAGTTTTTAGATGAAGGAACACAGTTTCAGATATAGGTAAATGTATATACTTTTAATGAATTTTTCCTAAAGAGGAGAGACTTAACTGCAGGCCTACTGATTAGCTGGGGTTTACTTTGCTACACACAGAAATAAGGTGGTTGGTGGTAAATGCAGTTGCCCTGATACTGAATGTCTATAGTGTTTAACAAAAGTATTTTTTAACACAGAGTAATATATTTCACAATGTACATTTGCTTACAGTTCTGCTGAAGTCAGCACAATACTGATTCTTGAAAATTAATTGGCCAAGTTAATTATATTATCATTGTAAACAGTTCTAATTAGGGTATTTGAAAAAAAATACAAAAAGAACTGCATCACTATGTTAAAAACAACTTGCAAATTTGATGTTAGTCTGTATGCAGGAGTCTCAGACTCGTTCTCTTCCATGTCCCCAGTCATCAATAGCATTCAGAGATATTTTTTAGTCTACAGAGAAAAGAAGGAGATCCTAAATTCAGAATAGAATTGTGGCAAGTAAGTTACATGTGATGAAGAACCTTTTTGATACTGATTTGGTTTAATTTTTATGTTTTAGGATTGTAGTGCATCTCTAAGATATTAAACATTGTGTTAAACACAGAAACATAGGTAAAGACTAAAGCCTTTTAGTGGGTCAGTACCACAGCAGTACTTTTTTCTTGATTATTTTAGTGCTTTTGTGTGGTCTCTCTGGAAGATTCTGTAGCAAAATATAGCATGGTTTTATTAAGATTATGTAAGATTTTATTTTTGGTAACCTTTTCTCCTTATACCAAGCCATAAGAAACCACCTGTTCTTCTGTTTCCTTTCTAGCCTCTTTTTAAAATTTTTGTAATTTATTGCAGGTAAAATCTTATTGCAGGCAGGTGCCAGGTCTGGAACATCTGCGTATGGTACATCTGCTTGTGGTTCATGGAGGGTGATTCAAATCTCCAGAATGGAGTAAGAGTTAAAATAAGAGGACTGATCCTGGGAAAAAAAAAAAAAAAAAAAGGCTTCAGGTAGAAGATGTTTGCAAGAAAAGGGTGCTTTCTCAGGAATGGTGCAAGAGATACTGGGATAGCTCTAACTTTCTTCAGCTCTATACCAAAAATCCAAGCTGCTTCTAATGCACCTTCAGCTTGGAAGCTAAAAAAGTCTAGTAGGTTTGGTTATGAACTTGAGTTTCTGGGTTCAAAGGGTGTTCTTGGGTGTGAACTCACCAGTGGAGTAAAACTTGGCATAAGGTGGTAATGCATATACAGCAATGGCTGCTATGATAGGCAAACATATCTCTGCCCAGATGTGAACCATCAGTCTGGAAGGCCTGAATCTAATAATTAGAAGTGAATCTAATAATTAGAAGTGTATTTTTACCTCGCTCCCCCACCCCCTGTTTTCACTGAAGCAATATAGCCAAGTCTCAAGCCAACTAGAAGACTAGATTCTGCCTGTCTTTAGCATATCCTTTGCTTAATACAGTGGGAAGGTCTTTTCTGCTCATTTTTTTCTTACCAAGCTAGCTTTTATTAGAAGAGGTTGTAGTCTATTATCACTAGCGTTGCCCTTCACTCACAACATATGGGAGCAGTGCTGTGTCTGTGTCTGCTTGCCTTTATGTTTTTTCTTGACCCTTTATCTGGGACAGAATCCTTGTACTCTATCTTTTCCTTTTTGTTTTCACAGTCAAGGTACTTTTTATAAATAGAATAAAAATTTGTGTCACGTGTGTTTTCCATCAACCTCCCTGGGCATTAGATAAGGTATGTATTAGGATTGTGTGCAAATATTTACATTGTAACTCACATCATAAAGCAAAAAAAAAGTGTTCAGGAAAATCTGTACTAAGACAGCTCCTAGCAAAAAGTGATAAAAAATGCAATTACGTTGCAAGAATTGGGAAATTACCTTTTTTATAAAAACCTTTGCTTTTTTGTCCATCTATCTATCTATCTGTTTGTCTATCCATACAGTATATTGTCAGACTATCTATTTACTGGGTTGCAGTTGAGTAAGAAATAGTGCCCATACTTGGATTAAGGAAGTAAGAAGGTTTAAGAAAGGATCTAAGGGTACTTTGTGAGCAGAATGACTAAGTTTGTTAGTAAAAATAGAACCACTGATCATGTTACATGCTTAGTAGTAATGTGCTTGAAGAGTAAATATGTGGAACAAAAGGAATCACTGATGATCTGTAGCATTAGATAGGTGTGGTTTGCAGCGTTGATAGTGGTACAGATATGTTTATCCAAATAATAGGGAGGAATCCAGAAGCTGATTTTGTAATCTCTTAAACTGAAACAGTTTCTGAATGCATCTTTGTGTGCACATGTTTTGGGTATTAGGTAGGTTTGTCTCTCTTCTTGCCCATCATTAAAGATCAGAAGCAGTCAGGTTGGATGATGTACAAAGCTCAGGCATCTTCAGACAGCAGAATTAGATAGGAGGTATAAATCTTGAAAAAAAGCACAGTCAGTTACAATTTTCCCACAAAGAGAAGGAGCCCTTCACTGTTTTTGAAACAGACTTGTGACTAACGGCTAGCTGTATAAATAATGGAGATCTTGTAACTTATGTGATACATAAGAATTATCCCCTCAGGATGTACTGGTAGTCCCTTAAGCAAACCAAGTATTTACTTTTCAAAGTGCTGGATAGTTATTAAAAGGTTTTCTTTACTCTGACTTAAACACAAATTCTAGGAAAGTAATACTGTTAAGCAATTGGAAACCTTTTGGTGGACATCAAATATTTTATTTGTTAGAGTAAAAGTAATATATGTCCTCATGTTTGAATTCTAGTCAGTGCTTTTAAAGGTGAAGAGAATTCTCTCTTGGGACGTTACTCCAGTACTGTCAGAGCAGTGATGTTTTGGTATCCGGTAAAATAGGATTCTCCATGGTAAGAGTTACATGGAAGAGGCCAAATTCAGTGCTGTCAAAGTAAAAGGTTCAGAAAACAGATGGGCAGGATGGCGGTTTTAGGAGGCAGGGAGGAATTGTGATCCTCATGTCTGAGTGCAAACCTACGCTGTGGCAGTTGCATAGTATCATCTTTTCTGTCAGTTCTGGCTTAGGATTTACTGGATCTCAGAGCCTGTAGGTCAGACATATGCCTCCCGTTTTTCCTTCCTTAAGGAAAAAAATAATTTTCCAAGATGAATATTTCTAAATGTTTCTCTGTGGATGATGAAGACTATGTTAGAAGTTCTGGCAAGTATTCTTTAATGAAAAAAAAACAAAAAACAAAAACCCTACCCCATATCTCTTCTGATACCTGTTTTTCTCCATGTAAAGCTGTTGCTATTGCATGATACTCTCCACGAAAACGTCCGTCCCAGGCTGAAACTCAGATACTTCTACTAACTAAATGAAAGCTTCATTACTCCAGGAAAATGGGTCCTACAAATTCCCTATTAACAGAAAACAGCGAATAGCAGTGTGCATATAGTCTGTACATGTATGCATTTTGCAAACACTGTATAGGCCCTGAGCTCTGAATACTCCTCTCCAAATTTATTTAGAATGTGAAGCCTAATCCTGTCACAGTGATAAACATTTGCACAGCATTGTTCACCAAATGATGTTTAGAGGCCAGAATCTACCAAAGGGTACCT
This sequence comes from Nettapus auritus, assembly GCA_011076525.1. Classification (NCBI taxonomy): domain Eukaryota; kingdom Metazoa; phylum Chordata; class Aves; order Anseriformes; family Anatidae; genus Nettapus; species Nettapus auritus. The sequence goes on from CM021765.1 coordinate 9,991,962, forward strand.
TACTGTAGCAAAAAGTGGCCACAGCTGTGCCACCCAGCTCTCCAGCTGTAGGAGAGCCAGTCCTCATCCAACAGCTGCCCCGGAACAGAAGATTTCAGTGAGATGGAAGGCACATATTGCAAAAGGCACAGTAAAAGCCTGCTATCGATTTATAGCTTTCTCCTGTGAGTTCTCCTTCATGTAGGCCATAAGATCACAAGTGCAGCTTCAGCTCTGGCCTCCCCAAGGAAAACTTTTGCCAGTTTTGCAGGGAAAACCTTACCAGAAATGCAGGCATTGCTTGTAACTGGCAGCTGCTTGCTCATGTCCTCTGCAAACCAGTGTGTGTAGTGTATGATGTCTTAGACTGAAGTGTCAATAACAGGGCAGCTGTAAAGCAGTCAGATATAGATAGAGATGCAGAACACACTGAAATAGATATGTGCGAATATTAAGGGCTCTGTTTCCATATGTGAAAGGAAACAGAACCCTACATGGAGGTACTTTTTGGCCTGAGAAGCCATGCACCTTAAACCATCTTTCTGTATAATCCTGCTTGCAAGCCTTCCCTGTCTGCAGTCATTCTGTGTCTAGTTCAGGAATTAATCCCCAGGTGTCTGAAGCACAGGAGTAACAAATCCTCAAGTCACACGATCCTCTTAAGAGAAAAGTGTATATGCCATAGATGTTGCTCTGCAAAGTGCTTAGGGGTACTTAATGTCCCAATGTCCCACCTGTGGCTTGTCCAAACACAAGCATTTTGTTCATGTGCCTTGTGGTGGGGACTAAATAACTGGAAGACTGGGATGGGGAGTATTAAAATGATGCTTCCTAGGAGAGTTTGCCACCTGGCAGCACAGCAGCTTGCAGGTTCCAGTTTTGCAATTAGTCTTTGTAAATAGAGTTTGCTAAGATCTTATGAATCAGTTGTGCTCAAATGAATCTTGGCTTGTTTTCTTTATTAAGAAATCTGGAATCTGGATTGTAGTCTGGATTTCTTGAATTGCTAGGAATCTAATGATAAAAATAAAAGTAGCCTCTGTATTTTTGCTATTTATATAATTGTTTCACACAGAGAAGCTAGGTTCTTAGCAATAATCGCACAGCAGCATACATGCTGCTTCTTATGTGTGTCTTTGTGGTAGATTGCTATGCCTGTGTGTAATTATGTTGCAGCAGCCAACAGAGGGTGAAGGTATTTCTCCCAGTTTTACAGCCCATGTAAAGGCTGCCTAAGTCTGCAGCTCTTGCAACTGCAGAACCATGGTGCTCCCAAAGAACAGCATATAAAGGGTGGCAAGACAGTGTAGCTTTGTGTTTACTGCACTTAGATGTGTTGGCATTCAACTTTTTAAAGAGAAGTCAGAGATTATTATTATTATTATTTTTTTTCTTTTCCTAGTTCCAGCATAAGCCTCAAAGAGAAGCTTTTCTAGAGCAGTGCTGATATAGTGTTGCTCAGGGCTACATGCCAAAACACTGCCCTTTGTATACAGGCACCACATTTTTAATGGTTTTCATCAGGAGACGTTTACCACTTGTCAAAGTGTCAGCCTGATGACTAGAGGGACTGAAAAACACAATGAAGAACAGCAGCAAGGGCAGCACTTGCACTAACATACTTAGCCATTTCTGTCAAGACTTTCTGGCATCAATAAAATTGTTAATTTTAGGGCCCCCCCAGCCCCACTGAAATTCTTGGGTCCTTCAAGACCAGATTGTCAGTCCTGGACATGGTGAACTGGTGTTGGTGCTGCTGGAGAGCAATCACAGAGCAGCTGAGAGAGGGGATTGCAGTGCCTGACTTGCACGTGGCTATGTTTGAGGAATGGCTGGAGGCTTTCTGAAACACTTGCTGGAGGATGTCACTACCTGTCTGTCTCTCTCCTCCTTCTCCTGTAGATATGATCTAACTCTACCCGGTCAGATGGTATTTCTGCAGCAGCAGGAGGTTGTATGTTCCTCTTACCACTGCACCTTGCTCCTGCACAAGCAACAGGCAGAGGCGTGAGGTGGGACAAACGCTGGCTGTACCCTCCCTGAATTTTCAGTACAGCTTAGCCAGTAAAGGAAGCTGACAGACAGGATTTGTTCCTGAGTTGGTATGTGACGTATAAAGTCAGATTTGTGAGCTTTCCTTGCTCTGACATCGGGCATCATGACAAAGAGCCGTCACGCTCTGTTGTGTTGTCAGAACATATTTTTCCTTTCTGTCTGTGAAGAAGGAGTAATGACAACAGCCTAAGTCTGTAGAGCTCCAAGAACTGCGTATTTCCTCTGGAGCCTCTGACTGTCACTGGGTTTCTTTGAGTCCCCCTTTCTATCTGTAAGGAGTCGTCACCTATTACCTCACAGGGATACTGAATTAACTGCCAGTCATAAAACACTGTTTTTTAGAGTAGTAGGCACTGTGCAAATACATTTCGTAGACTGGTATCTATTGGTTGCTTATTTTTAACCCATCCCTCTCCAACTACATAAAGTATTTCTATTCAATACAGGTTTTCCTTTTTTTTTTCTTCCTTTTTTAAAAAAAAATATTTTATTTTTTTAATTTTTTTCAGTGAGGAAAAATTAGCCCCTCTAGCAGGAACAGAGCTTCAGGTGGCACAAGTACAGAGATTCCTGTGCAAGCTGCCACAGACTCTTGAAACCTCTCCTTGTCTTTCAGCAACTGGAAAGATTAAGCACCTTTTCTCCACAGATAAATAAAAGCAAGGAGCGGCACTCTGCTCCATTTACACTGGAAGACAGTTGATCATAAAACTAGTGTTCTGGTTCCTGGTTCTGGATTTATTCACTCTCAGCTTGTCATATTCCCCAGGCATGTTGTGGTCCAAGCAATTCTTCTTGGACTGTGTTACTGCTGGTAAAGTGATGACAGTTTTTCATGGATCAAGACCGATAGGTGGCTGTGAAATCCAGTCAAGAGAATGTGGGGGCTGATTTTAATAAAATGCAGTAAGTATAATGAGATTAGTAACAAACTACTAAGATAACAACTTATCTAATATGCTTGAAGTTTGAGCCTGGTTATAGTAATTAATTTACATATCAAAAAATTTCTCATGAGAGCAAAATCCCATGCAAAAGTGGCAGGAGTTTTGTCAGATTACAATCCTACCTCTATTTGAGCAGCTCAGTAGACTGAGGAATTAACAGTTAGATCCTGCTGTACACTGCTATGGTGGCATTTACAGGATCATTCAGACTTTTATAGTACAGAATTCAAGAAGCTTTTTAAAAGAACATGCTGTTATAGATTTTATTATAGGAATCATGTATCCTGAATGACTGAGTCATAAAAGCAAGTTGATTTTTGTTTTTTATATGCATTTTCCTTGTCTGTATTTATAATTTTATACTAAGGGACAACTCTATCACCCATATTTAAATTGTCAATAAGTCTTTAAAAATTGTTAAGATTAAAATTGCACATGTGAAAGTTAAGTGTCTAAAATGACAGTATAGAAAGAAATATAATAAAATGGAAGAAAGGGAGGAAGTAAGGAAGGGGGAGAGCAACACTTGATCACAGAGGTGGTGGAATACAACCTGATTCTGATTCCGTACTCAGAACCTAATGGTAAAATGACATTAAATAATAAATAAATAAATAAATAAATAAATAAGAAGGGGAGAGTAAAGGGTCTACAGTCACAAAACTTTTAAAAGAGCAGCAAAACTAAATGCAAATTCCAACTCTATTAATTTTAATGTTGTGAAGTATATCTTTAAGGCTGTGGGTTAATGGAAAAGATGACTACTCTGTTTTCATCAGCCAAAATCCACGTCCCCAACCTCAGAACATTTGAACTTCATTATCCTCAAGCAGTTGTCAAACTGTCACCTTTGCATATCCCAAAGGAAGTAAAACCAAGAATTAGTTAGCTGGACTTGTATGGTTTGTAAATGTGCAGGTCCAGACAGCATACATTTTAGAGCTCTAAAGGGACAGCTTTAGAATCTGTGAAAATTATCTACTGTAAATCTTATGCGTCAGAAGAAATATTTGATATCTGAGGGGAAAAAAAAAAAAAAAAAAAAAAAAAAGTAGAAAAGTAGCTGACCTAGGGAGATACCAACCAATTAGTCTGTGCTGGAAAAAGTATGCAAACAGTGTCAGGAATTATTACTAAATATTTCAGATGGAATAACAGAATTTACCAGAAATACTGTTAAACAAATATTTTTCATAACATATTGGTTTTAGGAAAATAAATTTGAAAAGTGAAATGATATAAAGGTGCATAATAAAAGTCTAAACCCATCCATTTAAGCACCATTGGGGTTCCATGAGCATTCAGAGAAGTAGCATGTGAACAAACCTGACCTAGCTGCACAGTGTCTTGGAAAGTCTAGAAAGAGATCTGTGCAATGTTCTCATTGTTAATTCATTAAAAAAGAAATCACTTCAAGGAGATAAGATAAAAGAATGTATAAAAATGCTTTGGGATAAGAGCTATTTGGAGACTATTGAGGCAAATAAAGGGCATCAGACATGAGGCGGAAGAGTAACCCGAAATGACCCTCACTCTCTGAAAGAATTTTTCTCCCTTAAACTAAAAAAATATATATACATATAGAATCATAGAAATACTTAGGTTGGAAAAGACCTCTAAGATCATCTAGTCCAACCATTAACCTAGCACTGCCAAATCTACCACTAAGCTCTGTCCCTAAGCATGCCATCTACACATGTTTTGAAGACCTCCAGTGATTGTGACTCAACCACATCCCTGGGCAGCCTGTTCCAATGCCTCACAACTCTTTCAGTGAAGAAATTTTTCCTAATATCCAACCTAAACATCCCCTGGAGCAGCTTGAGGCCATTTTGTCTTGTCCTATTGCTTGTTGCTAGTGAGAAGAGACTGACCCTCACCTCACTACAACTTCCTTTGGGGTAGTGGGGTAGTTGTAGAGGGTGAAAAGGTCTCCCTTGAGCCTCTTTTTCTCCAGGCTAAACAACCCCAGATTCCTCAGCCCCTCCTCATAAGAATTGCTATGTAGACCCTTCACCAGCTTAATTGCCCTTCTTTGGATGTGATCTAACACCTTGATGTCCTTCTTGTAGTGAGGGACCCAAAACTGAAGACAGTATTAGAGGTGCAGCCTCACCATAGCCAAGTATAGTGAGACAATCACTTCCCTGGTCCTGCTGGACATGCTATTTCTGATACAAGCCAGGATGCTCTTAGCCTTCTTGGCCACCTGAGCATACTGCTGGCTCATATTCAGATGGCTATTGACCAATACCTCCAGGTCCCTTTCCACTGGGCAGCTTTCCAGCCACTCCCCCCAGACTGTAGTGTTGCATGGGGCTGTTGTGCCCTGAGTGCAGGACCTTGCCCTTGGCCTTGTTGAACCTCAGCCCATCAATCCAGTCTATTGAAATCCCTCTTCAGAGCCCTCCAACCCTCAAGCAGATCAACACTTGAAAAAAACTATCACAACATTTCTAAAATATTTCACAAAATGTAACAAATAACAAAAACCCAGATCCCTTCCCTTTCTTTGCTATTGGGCTGTTACAAAAGGGAGGGATTGGATGGACATAAATTGAATGATGAAAAGTGGCTAGAGCACAGACTTTAGAACTGGCCTGTGACCATTTATGCTATTTAAGTGATGCCAGGCATGGCCCTGGCGCTTCTGAGGACCTCAAAATGTTCCACTCTCAGTGAACAGGCTGGAAGTTGTCACTGCTTTTGGAAGTGGTCCCTCCTTTGGAAAGAGAAAGAGAATTGGGTACATGGATGCAGTCTGCAGATACTTGCTGTCAGAGCAAGACAGAGGTCCCTGTTATATGTTATTTAGGAGTACAACAGTACATCTACCATTTGTTCTCAGGAGAGAGTTCAAGGCTCTTGCGCTGCTAGGAGGCATCAACATTTCATAACTTTTTGAGTTCCATTGCAGTTTAATAACAGAAGCCTCAAAGATGAAAAGATTTCTTTTAGCTCTTCTCTGGCCACAGCAATCTGCAGAGGACTAAATACCAGAGTTTTGACTTGTTTTTTATTTGGACTCCATTTGGGAAAGGTTTGAATTTAAAGGAGTATTTACAGAAGGGAGGAAAAACTGCAAATGTGGAACTCTTAGTTTATCTGTGTTCAAACAAAATGTTATAGCTGGTACTTCCTCCTTTGCTTGTTTGTTCTGCTGGAAAGACAGTTTCTACTTCTGTTTAGTCCATGATGATAATGGCCACCAGCCAAATTTTAAATTTTCTATGAAGTTTTCTCCTCTGTTGTTCATGTGCTTGAGACCTGCTATAGTGCAGCTGACTATATTCTACTATTGACATGTCTTCCATGTGAACTTGACAGGGTAAAAGGCAATTGTAGGTGAAGGTTTGTGTTACATATATTTTGTAACAGAGACTATATTATCATCACAATGACTCTGTAATAACTTTCTTGGAGGATGGGATGAAATTTATTCATGATCAATTTTATGATGGGATGGTGAAATGTACAGGAGTATAGTTTGTATGCAGGACATGTATGCCCTAGAGTTGATAATCATATGACCTTACTTTTCTCCTTTCCTGGAAAAATGGTAAAGAACTTAAAATATGACTATCTACCTGCTATTAAGACTAGTGGCAGGTAATATGGTGACCTAGACCACAGATTAGTGTGATCACCTAGATTGACCTTCTGGTTAATGCGAAACCTCACGCTGTAATTTCTGCAGTCAGCACATGACCTCTCCTCAGGATATAGGATTACATATAATTATAGAATTTCCTGTCCAGTTGACATTAAGGACAGAATTCAATAAGGGCTCAGACTCAAAGCATGAAGAGAGCAGTGATTAGCTACATGTAGCAGGCATTTTATTTCCATTCATTGTCATTAAATAAGAATATTTTTTCAGGCCAGCCTAGTGTTGAAGAGGCTAAAGGGGAGAGGCCAAAAATCTTTCCTGATTGTTTTACAGACTTGGAGCCTGAGGACCACAGTGTCCCTATTCGTCCCCTCTTTTATTTCTGTCTGTATTTTATTAACAGGTTTTCTTTTGTCTTACGTTAACTTCTTAGCGATGTCTTTTTCAAAAAGATGATACAAGTTTGCAGTTCCCTAGGATTCAGAAATACCTAGCTTGTGAATATGTCCTGACTTTGATCATAGGGCTCTTTAGGAGGGATGCATTAAAAGTTCATGACACAAAGTTCTATGGATTTGACACCTAAAGGAAAGAGCTGTTAATTCTGGGAACTAGAAGTCATGGTAATAACTGAAACCTTTCCAGTCATAAAGATGAATAATAATTTCCATGTCATAATTTGGAATTATAGAGTGTAACTAAGTAGAAGTAATATGTCTTACAATGTATTGTTTCATAATGAAGCTGGTTTCTTTTATGGGAACTGGTTGTGTAATAGTAAATTGAAAAAAAAATGCTTTGTTGAGAAAAAAAAAAAAAATGGTGTTCTCTTTATCTATACCTATCCCTCCAACTACTATTCCCATTTCAGCTTTCAGGTTTCTTTCCTTAGCTAAAAGAGAAAAAATATATATTATATACGTCACTGATAGAAAATGGAGGAGCTCTGAGTTATGTAGCAGAGAGCTACTACTCTTCTGAATGTGATTCAGGTGTTCACCTATAAGTATACATTCTGTCAACATGGATTGTATGCCACATGCTTGACACATGGCAATGCTGTTTTGCAGAAGTGTAAAAGCTGACTTTTGATTATGATTGGGGTGTTTTCAGGCTATGACTACATATGTGGGCAAATACAAGCTCACTTTGAATATGACGTGATCTAGCAGCCAGAACCTACAGCCATGTCAGCAGTAGTGCTGTGCTGGCTAATAGGGCATGTGGGGAAGCAGGCTGTAGCAGCCAGGGCATCATGCAGTGCTAACACAGATTTTAGGGTGGAAATGACTCTTCTCCAGCCAGCAGGAAGCAGGCATAGAACACATAATTTCTCAAGAAGATACACACTTCTACTGATTATTTGTTGTTGCAAGGAGCATCATTTGTACTCCCTGTTTTTATAGCCAGTTCATGGCTTCCCACATGTTACTGTAGAAGGAGAAAAATATTGACAGCAAAATATAGTACTTGGTGCTGTAGCAGGTTGCACAGCTCCTGAGCAACCTCCTTCCAACCCAGCAAGCTGCATATTGCTTCCACTGTGTGAAGTACTCATCCAAGCTTCCTTCCCCAAGCTTGTCTCCTATTTATATCTTCTGTTTATCCTGAAACGCTCTAATATTCTGGCCCCTGTTCATATAAATAGCCAGTTTTACACATATTATTTCATTAGTTATCTGAATTTGATAATATTATAAAATTTCAGTGTTTCTATCAGTACTTTGTAGGAGGTGTACATGGAGGTTAAGGTCTTCATGTTCTTAAGTTCTTCATATTCGAAACATGAAAGCCAGCTAAAGATTCTCCTCAGTACTGGATGTGGGAGGTGCTAATAATGCTTGAAGTCTCTGTGTTGATTTAAAGAATCCTTCTGGTCATGGAATATCCTTTTTCTTTTAAGGAAGCAAACTAAGAAAATCATAATAAATTATAGCTTTTAGGTTCTTTCCTATCTGGAAAAAAACTTTATTAGCTATAATACAAATTGAACCTATTCAGGCTTTTTGGAGCTTCACTCTAATTTCTCAAATAGATATCAATTTTATGATAGTGTGTTAGCGATTGCATTAACAATATTTTATATAGTACAAGTAACTTGATGTGTGCTTCAACAGCTTTGTACAGCTAGTCCTTTTAAACCGATCTTCCCTTTTCTTCACTAAGCTTGTAGATCACAGCTTGAACTATGCTCCAAGATGACACTGTTGTGAATTCAGATTATTCAGATTAGTATAAGAAACCACAGAGTGAAGCAGTAGTAAAAATTCATTCTCCAGTCTGCACTGCAGATCTCTAATGCCTGCTACATTGCTTTTTGCTTTGGATTCCTAATGCCTTCAGTAGAAATTTTGTATGGGATGAGTGAGAAATATTCAGTGGTAAGCTGATGAGTAGATCAATGATACACACTGCAAAGAGGAATAGTAGAAAATTGGCCATTTTTATTAGCTTGTGCTGATAAAGCTGATGCTGCCATATTTGCTCCTCTTTGCTATGTTATTTGTAGATTAAATCAGCAGTTCTGTAATCAGTTCCACGTAGGAAGGTGAAAGTTAATTTTTCCTGATACATTTTGTGTTTTTCATGCAGGGACATGAAGCTTCTTGTGCAGAAAAGATTGTAGGATTAAGGACTAAATTTACAACAGATAAATATTCTATTTTAATATTGTAAAACAAACAAAAAAATCAGAACCTTATTTTCTGAGTTTGTGTTTCAAAAAGTATGTCTGTGTAAATCTTTCCCCACACATCCTCACATGGGTTTGTTTAGAGCAGTTGTGTGACACACATTAAAAAGAAATAAAGATTTTAATTCCATAAATGTTACTCCATTAAAAGCAGTTAGAAAGTGAGAAATAATTAACATTAACTGGTATTTATTTCCGAAGAATTTCCAAGATAACAAGGAATTTGAGCTGTGTCAATAATTATTTTTTTCTGTTGCTGTTAAAATGTATTTGAAGAAGTTAATCTTTTGATATATTCACATATCATTGCAAAAGGCTTTTGTGTAAAGATGTTTTTGTATGTATACACCTATTTATATATATGCAAACATTTAAACAGTTAAGTGTTTAAAACTACTTTGAAATTGACGTTTGGATTTTTTTCTGCTGAAAGTTAGAATTCAAAGTATTTCATTTATTTATTTATTTATTGCATTTATTATTTATTTATTGCATATAATTACATTGATTTAAAATACCTTAATAAGAAGTATTTTGCATTATTTTAATGAGCCAGTCTTCTGCTGAATTCTTATATGCAGCTGGCTTGTGTCTCTGTGACTACTCCAGTGCATGTGTGAACCAGCATTATAAATTCTGAAGTATATACAAAACATCCCCTGACTGTCTAACTATGTACAAGACCATGACCATGTCTTCATCTACATGACCATGACCAAGACCATGTCTTCACCTGCAAGTGAAGACACTTGTGAAGATTTCTGCTGAATGTCTATAAATACCTTATCAATACGCAGTATAGTTAATTATTTAACAGGAACCACCTGAGAGGCTGGCTATATTCCCTCCCAAGGATGTTGTTCTGGGGTACCTTCCAGACCAACTGAAATTCCTACCTGGAAAACTCCTGCAGCATTTAGTGACTTGCTTGGGCTTACATCAGTCATCTTGGCTGAAGTCTGTCCTTTGACTCAGATCAGTCAATGATTTCATCTGTGCAGGAGTTCCTGGCCCTCCCAGGGAATAAACGTGCCAAGTGCAAACAGGCATAGCCCTGATGCCCACATACTTCACAACTGTAACGCAGGGAGCTGATTTGAAAGGTCATCATGTATCCCACCCTTACCATAAGCTCTATCACTCTTGCACTTGGTCTCAGCAGTGACAGGGCTGCAGCTGGAGTACAGTGCCCATTTCAGGTCTCCCAGTTCAAGGAGGATATTGAGAATCTGGCAAGGGTACACAGGCGGGCTAGCAAGACTATCATGAGTATATGATTTACAAGGAGAGGTTGAGGAGGCCAAGTTCCTTTAGTCCATCAAATGGGAGACTAAGGGGTGATCTAGCAGTAGTCTATATATTTTGAAGGGAATATAAAGGACAAAACCAAAGCCTTCCCAGTGTTGGCCGAGAGGGGGGCAATGGCCACTTATTGCTCCTAGGAAAGTTCAGATTGAACACTATGGAAAAAAAAGAGAGAGAGAGAGAGTAGCACAGCTCTGGATCTGCACACCCGGAGAAGCCCTGACATCTCTGTCCTTGGTTTTCAGGTGTTGCCCAGGTGAAGCCACAGATGACCTGGTCTAGCCTGGTGACAGTCTCACCCTCAGCAGGAGATTAAATGAGATGTCTTCTCTAGAGCCATTCCTACAAACATACTTACCATTCTGTGGTAATAATGGAAATAAATTTTGCATATCTATTTTCTGAGGACAAAAAAATCTGTCTAATCTAAAGATAACTTTTTTTTTTTTTTTTTTTTTTTTTTTTAACATGTAGAGGCTGATAATAATAACATATTAGGTGTTTGTATAGGTACCTATCTAAGCCAACTTTCCCTTTTGGATTGATAAGAAGCATGAAGAATTTGAGTTGTAAAATTGTTTATGTAGTGCTTGATGTACTGACAAATTAGGCAATGCACCCTCATCTCCGGCTATTGTATCAGTACCTCAGGGCTACACAGTAATTCCAGCACTTGTGACAAATCTTCCTGACCATCGGTTTTGTTACCAACAGTTGAATGCATTGTTATTTATTTATGATTTGAGGGAATGATTGCAGTGAAGGCCATTATGGTGAAAATGAGTGATAAAGTGATAAAATGAGCATAGAAACCAATTATTTCTCTTGAAAACTAGTCTACAGTGTTCTCAGTGTAAATATATATATATATTCTTTATAAATACAGAAGGAATGGTGTTTGAAATTGTCATGACTGTGGGAAAAGGAATATAAATATTATTGCACAAACTTACTAAGTTTAGATGGAGATTTTGGCATAGTTAACATAGGAATGTGCACACTGGATTCCTATTGCAGAGTGATTTTGGTGCATACAAATTTAAATTGGAAGATGTGCTTCAAGTACATGACTAGCATCCTGTAACTGCTCACAGGCATTCAGTCCACAGGACTATACTACAGTTAGTCCAAAGTCAAATGCACCCATTGCACCTGATCTGGACATTTAGTCTTCAGTGTAACTGAACTGCACCCCAGATTTGCTCCTATTGTGCCACAGTGCTTGCTAATATGAACAGAGGTTCTGCTTCAGTGATGTTATTCAGGACAGTCTGTGATTGCACAAAGTTTTCCTTGGGAAAATCCTGACCTTACTGACAATGGTCAACCTTTTGAAAGTGATGACAAAAAATTGAAAATTTTGAAAGTGATGGCAAAATTTCATAGCCTTTCCTCCTTCCACTCCTCTACGTTGTATTTCCTTGAAGTTGGTATGATTCGAAGAGATTTACCATTTTAGAGTAAACAGTTGCTGTTTGTAGAGAAACAGACCCACAATAAAGAGGGGAAAAAGCAAGTCCACAGAAGTCTTCTCTTGCATTAATGCATTGTTTCATTCCTTTGTCCATTCTTAAAATATAAATTTTTCATTGTTGTACTGAAATTGGAGCTCATCACATTCCTTGGATGAACTTCAGGTAGAAGCTGTAATTAGTGTTGTTTAGATGCCTTCACCATGCCATGTTTCATGTTTACAGATGCCATTACTCTGTTGTAAAACATTCTTTCAGGTGCAAGCAATTTTGTTTGGTGCTGACATTCAAAGACTGTTGAACATTTTAGATATTTACTGTGATTTTCCTTGGCTACTTCCTTATTAAGTGATGCAATTTTAATGTGTTTTTGTCCCGAGTTGCTTTTTATGTAAACTAATTTATTTTCTAGAGTCATGGAAGTATTTGCAATCATGAAAATGGTAGGTAACCAGTAAAAGTTGAGAGTCACTGAAAATATTTTATAGCTGCTCAGCATATTTTGGAAACAGAGCTATATGGAAAAAAATAATAATAATTACACCGAAGACAACACAGAAACTATGTGCTTTCTTTCAGATAGCAAGCAAAAACAGCTTTGCCTTTATCTACTACCAGATTTTTGTTATTCTTCCTGATCTCACTTTGTTTAAAACAGATTTTTATGTAGGATGAAAATGGTCAGTTTTTGCCTGGAGCACATGTGTAAGCTTGCTTTAACCTTTTCAGAAGATTTTGTAAAAAAATAAAAATAACATTGAAATACCTACTGGTAACTCCCTTATTTTTTCATGTTTAGATAGGCTTCATTGGTTCAGTAAACAGAGTCATATTATTTAAGTCCTTAAACAGTGAGATTATTTACAATAAGAGTTTTTCTGGATTAATAGAATTTGGCTGAGAGGAACATGCCATTAGCATCCATTTTTTCCTTGCTCAGGGCTACAGCAGTGTTACAAGACTGAAAAAAATACAAAGTTTATTGTATGCATGCCTCTTAAGTAATGGAAGCTTGAGTGTATGGCTGATTAAACAGTAAACACTAGAATATTTAGTAGGCTGTGTATAGTCACAGAAGTGGCTATCAAGGGACTTACAGTAGTCTACACAGACCACTTGTAGTAAAGGATGTGTGGAGCAAGAAACATCCAAATATGGCAGTTGAAAGTACATAGCACAAATAAAACACATGCTGTTTGCTAGTGACTGGAGCTTGAGAGTGTCTTTGGCATATGGCTAAGACAATAAACTGAATGGAAAAAATATGATAGGACATGAGAACTACCGGAAGAATGCATGAGCTAATGCATGAGGAACTTGGTAAATGTATATAAAGTAGAGCCATAGTTTGGATTCTTTGGATTCAAGCTACAAGACAGCTGACCTCACCACTTTGCCCACTATTAGGCTTGCTAGCACAGTGCTGGGAATAAAAAAACCTTGTGTGAGAAATCCAGTATTAAATTTACATCCATGCAAGGTGAATAGTATGTCCCTAGGATAGGTGTGAGTAGATACAGCACAGGAGAAGTCAGTGCACGAAACCCTCTGGTCTGAATGGCTAAAGGTAGTGTGACACCTGGGGAGGTCCCTGAGCAATTGTCCCATGAGGAGAGCTTCCAGAGCCTGTGGGATAGGAAAGCATGGAAAGGAGAAGGTAGCATCTCTTAGACCATTGTCAGGCAGCTTTAGAAAGAAATAAAGGCTTGGCATTTGACTAGGCATATAAAAACATGTTGGCTTTTCTTTTGAAATTTTAAATGCCCGGTTGATCACTATCAGCTTTTCACAATGGAAAATTAATAGGGCTTGGTTTCTGTGAAGTCATGTTGCTCTTACTCTGGAAGCTGCTTAAACCAATTGACTTACACCAGCACAAAATAAATAAATAAATAAAAATAATAAATAAATAAATAAATAAATAAATAAATTTCAAAGAATTGTAAAATGAGATTTCTGTTTCACTGCATGAAGCGAATACTAAGTGGAAGTGGAGAGGTACAACTGCTCTGGGTGGTTTTGCTCATCCCTTCTTTGCGCAGATTACCAGGGTGGAGAGGTTAGGGGTTTGCAGCACTAAGCTATTTCTGTTCATGCTTCCTTGCCCAAATGTCTGTTGAACCAATGACAAGGATGATGATTCTTTTCATGGTTCTGCCATGATTTCCTTTATGATTTTGGCAGGTGCCTTGTAATTCATTTAGCCTTGCAGGAAGTACCAGTTTGGAGCATGTAATATTGACAATTACTCAATAAACATAACAAAGAGGGTGGTCCCTTTTACTTGTCCAGATGACTGACAACAAATAAAAGGTCAGTTTCAGATTTCATAGGTCACTTACTTTCTTATTGTAGGAACAAAAGTTATCTACCCACTCTTCCTCTCCAAGACCACTACAAATGGACTGTGTGAATGATGATGTGACTCTTCTTGTGCTGACACACTTTCTGGATTGGCATTTGAAAAGAAATGGTAAAAGTCAAAAGTCAATGCAGTAAATGTGCACTGGCTAAGAGAAATATGATTTTAGCTGGAGCAAAAGATGATTCCAAAGCATCCCATCAGAAATGGAGAAGAGAGAATTTTCCAATCTTACCATGACAGCAAATAGCAATGAGTTTTATAGCTAACTTGTCCAGCATATGACACTTGATTATACTTTATTTAGCAGGTTTCAAGGATGTGGTAGCTGAGCTACCTGTACCTTGCTGGTATAGGAAAGCCAATATCCATTGATTTCTTCTAAAGTACATATTGGTACACATTCTCAGTATTTCATTATATTGTATACTATAAAAAAGTGTGTATGGAAGAATCCCTTGTATTTTTATATTAAAGATTGTAAGCATAGACTTTTCATCTCACCTAACACGATGAACTTAGAATGTAGATATTCAAGTTTGACATTGCCATTAAGAATTTCCTGGCTTTTGTGCATAAATCTGCTACTGTCGTCTTCTTTGGCCTTTCCATGGTACATTATTATTTTACATCCATTTTATTCTGCTGCATCAACAACTAGTTTTAGCTGACTCAGAAAAAGGATATCTACAGAGATGGATATCATGAAAATAAATACGTCTGTATTGTGCGTGCATGCATTCTTCTCCTGATGTCTGATACTAGTCTTTTTTTTTTTTTTTTTTTTTTTTTGTACTGGAAATGAGGAGAAGCAAGCATTTTATGATGAGTGCTTATCATGAACTACAGTTTAGAAAAGTCTAATTTCATGTTTGCAATGTGAAGGTAATGTATTCAGAGAAAGAGAAGAAACAGAAAAGATTTATGCACAATTAGGAGTTTAATTGGAGTAGGAATGTCAACATTTTTCTCCACAAATGCTCTTCCTTGAAAGTACTCTCCTCTTGCCCTTGGAGGATGTACAGTAGTCTACATAAATCAAAATGTTAAGTTGATTAAATATTAAACACAAATTCTAAACTTTCATTAAAGTGCTCTGTTACTTTGGTAAGACTACTGAAAGCTATCTCATCCTTCTTATCCAAAGTATCATCAGTTGTACTGCGTGCAGCACATCTCACATAGCAGTGCACTCTCGTATCGTACATGAAAAGAGATTATGTTTCAGAGACAGACTTAGAAGGGGTATAAATGGATCAAATTTTGATTGTGCTACTTTGTTGTGTGTTAAAGGCCTTTTAAACATCACTTGATCTCAGAATACTTTCCAGATAGCCATTCAACAGTCATGATAGCTTGTAGAAAAAAAAGGTTATGCTAATTCTGCAAAATGCGTGGTGGTCAGACATATCTGTCTTTGTTTAGCTTCTTCTTCTTCTGTTCCCACACAGATCAGGTGCTTGTAAATGTGACAGACTGGCCTGTACTCTAACTCTCACTTGAATATAAATATGAGGGGGATTTTGTTGAGAGAGCTAGGTTGACAATTTATTTCAGGAATGCTTTTTTCCACCCCCCCCAAAAGAAAAAAAAAAAAAAAAAAAGGCATTTAGACACTTGTTCAAGCTCCCCATGATATAGTCCTTAGGTACAGCTCAGAACCCCTAAGTCAGGCTTTGGACATCCCCAGGAAGTCAATGGCAAGAAGAAGAAACTTATAAACAGGAAATTTAGAGAACGGACAGTAAGTACCTTAAGCAGGTCACAGAAATACCCCACAGACTGTCATTAATGTAATGGAGATGAGTATACAGATTCTTGAGGCATGTAAAAAAATCTCATCCTTGTACAAGGAAAACATTCAGAAACTTCATTTATACTCCCAAGCACTAAGCACTGTGTAAAGCTATGGCAAGTATATAGTCTCTATCTGTAGAGTTAATCATGTAGCAGAACACTAAAGGTGTACAAGTTAAACAAGCTACTCATAATTAGTGCCAGATAAACATATTCTGCCTGTCTGCACACAAAGCACCTGCCTGTTACTGCTGCTTAACTTTTAGGCAGCAAAATCAGTGAAGGATTTTGTTGCTGTCACTGTCTCCTGAAGCTGGACTTCATGCCTGTTGCCAGCTCTCTCAAATAACCTAGATAAAACCAAGGTAAATTAAAATGATTCTGAATATTACATTTAAGCATAAATACATTTTAAACCACATTCTTGTATATGAGGCCTGATCCCTTTAGATGCCTCTTAAATCAAAGAGAGATTTGTGGAAAAGATTGAGGGAGGAAAATACTATTTATATTCATAGAAGACTGAACTCAATGGAACTGGCACATGGAGATGGCTCACAGGGTCTTGATCAGGTTGTGATCCATTTCAAATCACCCTTGAGCATCTTGTTTGCATCTCATCTACTATGTTCATCTAAAATAATGCCTGTAATCCAAGCAGAAAGAAAATCTAGAACCTTCCCAATGTACCTCTGAAGTGTTAATCAATACCTAGGACAATGGGACAGGCACTGGCTTTAGAGGTGGCTTCATATTTGCAGCATAACAAATCAGTTTGTGTTTGGAGTAGACTGCGACCTTTATTCAGTGCAATCTAACTAGAATCTTTCACAAAAATTGTCTAGTGGGTTAGTGCTGGTTGAAGGCAATTTCATTTGACTTTCATGTGTTTTGTAAGGTACTTCATTTACTACTACTTCAATAGAAATACCTCTGTGAGGGAGTATTTTGAAATAAGCAAATGGAACACACCTTATCGTGCTGTGAAGTTTATTTTAACATGTATGCAACAGAACAGGCAAAGAGAACTCTTTATTTTTATTTCTATTCCTATTCATTCTTCTTTTTATAATCTGTACAGATTTTTTTTTTTTTTTCTTTTTGGTAGCAATTACATTGATCAAAAATCTTTTCTTGTTGTGGCTCCCAGTCAGCAGTGGACTCATTGCATTAAATGGGACTAAATGGGACCATTTAAGACAGTCCTAGTGTAGATGTACTGGGGGAGAAAGAGTTGTCTGATGAGTGTTAGGTCTGAAGTACAAACAGCATACATACGCAATGCAGTTTGCAATCCGAGCACAGAGCTTTTCCTGTAGTGTTTTAATATGTTGGAATCAGACAAAAATAAGAGAAAATTATGAAAGTTATGCTTATGAAGTACAAAATTGTACAGAGTATGGCTCTACTGTTTCAGAGCTATCTCAATGGTGAACATGAGAACACAGTTGTGCTAATGTTTTTGCCTTCCCTTCTGTCTGGGGAATTTTACATATTCTGAGATGTCAAGGCATTCAGTGTAACCTTGGAATCTGGTATGTTGTCACAGCAAAATTGTATTACAGTCATGACAATGAAGAGAAATGCAGAAACTGCACCCAATTTTAAAGGCTCTTTCATCTTTCCTCGGTTATATTGATGGCCTTTTTACTGAGCAATCTGGAAATTCTGTAGGGTAGCATTTTGTAAATAAAATTAAAGAAAGAAAAAATGAAATATATTCATTCATGGAGATTTGTCTAAACTAAGCAATTTTTTTTTTTTTTTTTAGTTTACATTCTTTCACTGTAAGATCAGTCTCCTCATTCCCACTTTCAGCCTCTGCTAAGTATTGCTCTCTTCTACTATTAACACTCATCCAGGCCTAACTAAATGCAGCATGATCTTCCAGAATTGACATTTTCCCTGCTTTCCAGGCTCTTTCTTATTTCCGTCTTTTTTTGTTGTTGTTGTTGCCTGAATGTGTCATATCTGTGCCTTTTAAATGTTGTTAGTCACCTCTGCTAGCCCAGGCTGGATCCAGGGTGCAGGGGAGGTAGCCTGAGGTGGGGAGAGGCTGGCCTTGTTTGCATAGTCAGATTCAAATTACCATTGCTGCTTTTGTTTGAATATCTTTCTCTCTCTCTCTCTCTCTCTCTCTCTTTAAGGAAATCAATCCTTTCTTAGATCACTCTCAGTGAATCTATAATTGTATGTTAAACTGTTGGCAGTGCACTCCCTTCAGAACAGTTATCAGCACTGGTCTTGATTAATAATTTTAAAAATTAATCGCTATTTATGAGTGTGACTTAAAAACTCGTACATTATACTGGGAAATGGAGAATGTTGCTGGAAAACAGAATTGAATGCACTCTTGCAATTTATCTATTTTGCATAACACAGAGGCATTACTTTTGCAATTGACTTTCTTTTTATCTTTGCTCACTGTAATGACTGCTAAAGATACTGATTTAGTCAACCAACCATGCAAGTGCAATGATTGTGAATCAGATCATTGTGAGGCAAACAAATGTTTCACAGTAAATTGCCAAGGGATACCAGCTATTCTGCTCTGTTTTTACTCAAATAGATTGTCTTTTAAGCAGCTGCCTCATAAAAAGTCTTCGCTATGTATGGACCTTTAATCAAAATGTCACTAAAGCCTGCATTCTGGTATGCTTCATTTGAAACACATCCAATGCTCTTATTTATTAAATTGTCCGGTGTCGATTGCAGCCACCATTAACCCCAGTAAGCAAAGATGGATGAGGGAATGACAAAAAGCTTGTGTCAGAGTTGAGATCAGTTGCCTGTTTGTGATGTCTTGATCTATTTGTACATCCCTCTTGGGGACCATCGGGCAATTAAGTTCACCCGTTTCAAACACAGGCCTTTCTGTGCACTCTGATTTGATAGGAGAATGGGTAATTCCTGGTAATGACTACTACATCTGTTCAATTATATTGCGTTGTATTGATGCTTAATTAGAGAATGTGTTGAAATTGGGGAAGGGGACAAGTGGAAGAGGGGAGGGTTGGCTTCCGAGTAAATGTCAGACACTCTTCCGTAATAGCCTGTCTTCCTAATGTGCATTGAATACACTGACAAGTACTGTGGCCTCCTGACCTTAGAGCATTTACCCCAGCCTGAGAAAGGAGAGCAAAGCCTCTTTGAGAAGGCATTGTTTTAAAGCTGAATTACATTTAATGTAATTCTTGTTCAGCTTTGCTGTGAACTGACCCTTACAGCCCTTTGGCCCTGTGCGCACAGTTGGAAGCCGTTTCTGTGCCTGAGCTTTCTGAATCAAACACATCACCCAGGCTTTCAAAAGTGAAGCCCAAACATCGTGAGCACGTACTCTTTTGTTTCTAAGGTTTATATGAGTTATTTGTGAGCTATCTGTAAGAATTCTTTTTCTTTTAAGGAATGAAGCTGAGACTTTCATATCACTCCAATAATGACATTTAGTATTATCCTTCAATTACCAGCTTCTGCTGATTTAAGAAAAATACTATCTATCACTATTGGAGGATTACAATAAAAATATGAGATCTGCAAAGCTGTGCATGACTGAACTGGCCTGTGAAGCCTGACACTAACAATTTCAAATGGTTAATTTTGTAATGCAAAAGACTGAAATATGGTTTTAGTTGCTTCTGGTTCTTCACAGAGTTATTGCATTTATTTATTTATTTTTCCAATATTTTAAAACTAGCAATTCTGATATACAATTGGTCTGTCCAACACCCTGGAAAAACTTAGTCATGGTTTTATTATATCTAAGGTTCATCTGCACCAGCCTGTACAGATGCTGCCCTGACCAAACAGGAGCCCTCACCTCCCTTAGGCTGATTAACATACGAAAAGTTTATGGATTTGGATCTCATATTGTAATGGACAGTTATCAAAACTGGTTTCAAGACAGAAGACTTCTGTGTGTCTGGGAACAGACTGATAACCTCTTGAACAGGATGAAAAGAATGCATTGATTATTTTCTCATAAACTATTATCCTTTTCAAAAAGCCATTTGCATCCCAGGAACCACAACATGCCAGCTGCGCCTTTAGCAAAAACTCAGTGTAATTCAGAGCGACTTTGTGAAATGGAAAGAATTTAAAGGCTGCATGCCTATTGCTAATTTGATGCTAATTTCTGTAGAAACTTAATATTCTATGCCACAGTCTTCTGCTTGTACAATAATCTCTGCTTTGCCTCTTTTGCATCTTTTGTCATGATATTTTACTTCTTGTTTTAAATGGCAGCACTAAATGCAGATAGTGGTTATCTTTCAGAAGATAGAGTCTATTTAGGTCCTTCCAAAACAATGTCTCTTTATTACTGTAAATGCTGTTACAATACATGCCACAGTAGTGGCATGCTAGGGAGGTGACAGCTTTGCACATTGGAAGTCAGGATTTGAAAGGAAGAATATATTAGCAAATAAAACATCTGATTAATTTGGATATGCTGTTTTCAAGTAAAATTCTTTGGAGTACATTTTGCAACAAACATTTCTTAAAGTATGTAATATTTTGAAAAAACATCATTACAAGAAGTGTAGCATTCCATTGAATTAGTACAGTTGGAGTCAGTTGTGTGTGTGTGTATGTGTTAGACTACATGGGTTCATCAAAAGGTGGCATTCTGCCATTTGATATAATAGATGTTTTATTTATGAATCCTTGTCATTATTAAACAAGAGAGATCAACATCACTGAAAACTGCATTTTAAAGGAGGCAATAAAATTTGAATCTTAGTATTGAAAAGCTTATAGCTGTATAGTACAAAACCTGCACTTTTGTTGTCAATATTTGTTGCTTTTTAGTGCTTAAGCGATCATGGAATATTTTTAAAGTTTAATATTAAATGAACATTATAAAAACATACAATTTTAATAATCATAATTTCGTACAGAGTTATTAGAAATATTCTCCCTATACAATCAAGCCCCATCTTCCAGAGAACATAAAAATTTTCTTATCCTTTAAGCATCCCTCTATTTTTATATTTAACTTTTGCATTTAGGCAAGTGGCAAAACCAAAAAATGCAGACTTGCTGTGCAGGATCTGAGTGCAGTTCAGCTGGGTACTTAAATTATATGCCTAGTGCCACTTGCATAGGAGGAATCATTCATCTCCTCATCTACCTTGCTGCAGCATCTATAACTTCTGATTTGCTGGTGCTGGTGTCAGTCCTGTGTAGTAGACTTTATGCGCTACAAGCAAAACTCACATCAGACACTCAAATAAAGATATAGAGCTGAGCTGATACAATGTCATTGGCTTAGCTGCAGTCATCTAGTGCATTGTATGGGAGGTGAAGTATCCCTTTCCACCCCCCACCCCCCCCCCCAAAAAAAAAAAAAAAAAATAAAGGTCCTGATTTATATTAAGTTCCCTGAAAGACAGGGAGATACAGTTTTAAGAACTTGTTCATGTGCTGCTGAAATCAAGAGAAGTTTTGTTGTTCGCTACTTCAGATGTACCACTGAGAACAAAAGGAGATGGACATTTGGTCATTTCTGTGAACGCTTATACTAACTAGCATTTCTGTTAAATATATTTGTTCAATGCTGCATACATATCTATTCACATATTCAATTCAAACCTAAACAAAAAAAAGTTATTTTGTATGCATTCAATGATAGATAAGATGAAAATGAAAAGCTAACCCGTTTTATTTTTTATCTGAATTATTGTATATATTTCAAATTGTTTTAGAAAGTTTGTCTCAGTCTCAGGTCTGATACTGCAGCCTTTTGTCAGTTTGGAGCAGGCTTCAAATTCAGCCTTGTCGGGTCACTTCCTTGTACAGCAGTATGATGATGCCGCATTATGGAGACATTATGTAGTCTCTGTTTTCACATAGTTATACCTAGATACTGTGGTTTCTTCAGGTATATTATGTGAAGGTAAATTTGTTACCACAAACAGCTGATCAAACGAATTGCATGTTTTAAGGGGATAAATGTGTGTGCTATTGTTATTGTGGTTGTCTCTGCTGTTTATTCACACTTCCAGTCCATATGTGTAGCTTCTTCACCATAGGTGCATGAAAGCTAGCTATTGCTATGGTAGCGCACAATTGATGATATTTTCAGATGAAATTCTCACTGAGTTGGAGTTGATGCATGTATCTGTGGATGCGCAGGAATAAGTAAGTTCCTGAACACATTCCACATTCCTGATTTGTATGAACTTCTTTCTTTTTTCCTTTCATATCTTCTGTACTGTTATCCAATCCGCCAATTTACTTATTGCATTTTTTTTTATTTTTTATTTATTATTTTTTTTCCTCCTGGGGCTAAAATGCAATGCTTATCAGTTTGGGGAAAAATAATTTTAATACAAATTATGATTAAAGTGTGACAGTGATATGTTAAGCACAACTGATAAAATTATTTTTTGCCTGAAACTCTTTAGCAAAATTATGCAGTTAGCACATTGTAAAATTCCATTACACTGAGATTTATTTTTCAGTCATGGTTTTCAATACATGCTTTTTTTATTCCCCACTTACAGGCATGATACCATTATCAGGGTTATAGTATAATATAAAACACTGAAAACACCAACATGTATGTATTACTTTGCTTAGGGAGCAGGTTCTAATCCAGGTTCCATTGATATACTACTGGAATAACGTGAAATTCAGTTTTGGTCTCCTTTTTACTAAAGGGTGATTGATTTTAGGGGAGTATCTGTGTTTGTAATGGAGTGATAAACTTAGTCTGGGCTGACCTGTATGCTCTTTAAGGTACCAGAGCTGAAGCAAAGATAGGAGAGTCATTCTTGGTGTTGTTCTGGGGGAACTCTGGTGAGGGCAGATACACCTGTGTCTCTCTGGTGGCAGCTTCTCTGATATAGATCTCTAGGAGATCTACATGGTTAGGCCATATGTAGAGCTTTGGAATTTAAAACAAAATTATTGCATTTCATCTTGCACAGATTAGAAACAAATTAGGGATTCTTCATTTTGAATGTATGTTTCTCAGCTACAGAAATGGTAACTAGATTTTGAGTGTTTATGTTTTTAATGCTAAGCAATAAATGGTATACCTGATTATAAAAACCTTTAATGAAATACATCTGAAGACTAGTGATATTCATTTAAGCTATAAGTGAATGCCTTCTCTGTTTAACTGTTTTAGCACTATAATCTTTGATAATTAAAGCATAATCATTTTAAGGATTTTTTTTTTTTTTTCCAGTAATTTTGCAGCTGATTGTACTTGTCAGGCTTAACATTAAAGACTGAGTTTAAATTATTAAATGATATTTTATGCAACAGCAATTTCCGTTAGAGGATATTTTTCATGTTATTTGCTAGAAAGCTTTAGAATCCAAAAGAACACTTTTGGCAAAGTAAAGAGAAATATTTGTGGAGCAGAAGCTGTAATTATGAACATGAGTGGCTAAACACCTGCCAGACACTTGGTTTAGGCTGAACCAGCTTACAAAATAAAATGACCATGCCCTGATTCTCTTTAAAATGAGAATGTCATTTATGGAATTACTTGGTCATTCCCATTTAACATCTGGGTGCTTTGGGGTTTCTACAACCAACTTAGTAAACGGGAAATGCATTCTACCAACCACTTACAAAAGTGGGAAGGGATTTTACTTTTCTTGGCACTTGGGCTAACCAGGCAGATCGATGTGCCACTCATTGTTGACCATTTCCATCCCTGAAACTGCCACTGGGTTTGAACATGAAAGAAGAAAACCATTGCTTAGGACATAGGCAGTGGTCACTGAGACACAAGTTCTGTCCTTCGCTTGCCATGAGGGACTCTTAGGCTTGGCTATAGGGGCTGTTTCCTATCTGGAAAGGCTTTCCAAACTGCATGGACAGAGGCTCATCACAGGCTGGTGAGACAGGCAGAGAGGGCAAAGGAACAAAGTACTATTTTTTCTTCTTGACAATGAAGGAAATATTTTTGCCCATGGAGTAGATGATGCATTTTGTGCATCCATTTGTATGTACAGACAGAGAATGTCTTCCCTACTTTCCCTGCTCTGCACAGTAGTTAAATGTTGTGACTTAATCAGTAATTTGTTTTTATTATGGAAAAGTTCTTCCAAACATTTATACAATATTTTGTGATGCATTTTTCAATACATAGCTGACGGTGGATATATATGCCTGTATCATCATTACAATAAAATAAAGTGGGATCTGCAACACTTGCAGCACAAGCCCCTTAAATTTGTGAACTCTTAACTTCCCTGTGAGTTGCTATACACTATATATAATATTTATATCATAATTCTATGGTATCACTCTATCACATAGTCGATTAGCATATTTCCAAGCAAAAGAAAGAAGATTGTTGGAGGAATGTACACAACTGGAGGGGTTCACAACAGCTGTAAAGGTTATAAAATGAGGTGAGAATATCTCTGGATGATGAATTTAAATCACCTCCACTCTGTGGATATAATTGGATTGTTAAAAACCCTGTAGTAAAATCTGGAAGATTCACATATACTGACTACTTTGCCTTAATTTGCTTTTGTATCATATCTAAATTATATAATCCTCTTTTATTTATTTCTGGCTACTCAGTGGGGATTTGAGTACCATCACTTTATCAAGAGATTAATCTGATAACCATGGGATTTGAGTGATCTTTGCATCAGTCTCTGCATATCTAACATCTTACTTCCTTGACTTACAATCAATGGGATTTTAGGACACGATTACAATGTTTTCAGTATTTCATAAAACTTGCCTTTATTACTCTTTCCAAAGTCTGGTTCTCTGTAAATCTATCCTTCCACCCACGTATCTGAAATACTGTACTGTCAGCTTAATAGGTCATCAAAATATATAGTGGTATTAAAACTCAGTAGTTTTGCAGTAGGAGGTATAAATGCAGCAACATGGGTAATTTCTGTGTAGAAGGTTAGTAATTCCATCTTAGCATAGTTTCTTCTTTCACGTCTTCTATCAATTACGATAACAGTTTGTTTGCCCTTTAGTGTTGCCTAAGAGGGGCAAAGAATGGTTGAAAATGCTGCTTTTACAGTAATTTCGTAGCCTTTCCCCTCTCCTTCGCTGTCAGGAAATCTTCTAAAAAGTTTCTGATTCCGAAAATGAAGGATTTTCTGAGCAAGAAAATAAAGTGTGGAGTTGGTTGTAAAAATATAGCAAGGCATGCTGTTTCAGTCTTTTTGAGTCTAATCTCATCTATCTTCATTTTTCAAGCATTACTTGCCAATAGTGTTACTTTTTATATAAACTAAGAAATACTGAGCAATCGTGGAAAAAATAATCTTTGTCTTGCCACTTAGATCTTTCATTATTCTAATTGCTGGTACTTTTGCATGATAGAGCTCTTCAGAAACTTGAACAAAATATAAGCTTAACTGAGGAGAGCTAGATGCAGATCTCCAACATATCACGTGACTTAAACTGGCAGAGTTAAGGTCCACACATGCCCCTTTAGATTGTAAGAGAATATCCAAGCAGAAGTCAGCTAATAGGCCTTAAATTAGGGGGAATAGTCTACAGAGCCATGGTATGTAATTACATGAATCTACTTTCCTTGAAGTCTGCAGAAAGCAATTGTATCAGCTTCAGGAGCTGTTCTACATGTACCTCTCTTGTTTTTTTGTACTCTTGTAATTGGGCAGCACTCTGTTCTGCAAGTTTAGCATATAAGTTTAACATAAAATAGATTTTTAATGAAGTTAAAAGAAAGATTTCTTAGGTTGGCACCTGTTACATTTTTACTTGGAACATGAGTGAGGGGCACCTGCAAAAATCCTTTGACTTTACTGGAGAAAAAAAAAAAAAAAAAAAAAAAAAAGGAAGAAAGTATTTCTGTGCTGTTTTGCAAGGTTGGATAATACTGTAATGTAATGGGGATGGATGGCTCTGTAGTGTTCTGGCTGTTTCTTCATCAATCTGATCACAGCCCAGGCAGCAGCAGCAGGGTACCTCCTAATTCCACAGTAAATGACCCATATCTGTTTGTCTTTAATCAGATTGTTCCCTTGATTATTCACATCACTTAGAAGCTTTGGTGGAAAGGCATGTGGGCTCTTCTGTTGTCCTGTCATTGCCTGATACCGGGAAAACCTGTATGTAGGAGAATGGGGTTAAAATCAATTGTTCTGAAAATTGTAATCACCTTTCAGGGGAACATCTGTTGCAACATTCATGCCAAACCAATCACGACAGGAACAAACTAACTTTTCGTACAGGCTTTCTGTTGTTACCCTTTGCAGAAAAACGACTGCTGCTTCTTTAAGTCATGAGACCTCATGTTTGCTGTGACAGCTTTCCAATTGTTAAATAAACTCTGACCATGAGCAGCTGTCAGGCAGATATTGCACTACAGGCTTCAGTTAAAAGGAGTACCAGACAAGCATTTCAGTGCCTAGAGACTCTTGTTACTTTTTTTTTTTTTCCTAAAAAAAGAAAAAAAAAAAGTTTTAAAGTGCAATGAGATAATAGGATTCAAACAAACAAACAAACAAAAAAGTTTTACTTTAAATGATCTGCTAAATTTTCCCATTTTTTTCCCATTAAAGTTTTGGGATTGTTTGGGATTGTTTCCAGTACAGGAACATGGACTATCTAAATTGTATGCAGCAAAGACGCCCAGAATTTTTATAACTGAAATGGATCATAAAAAATCTCAGTGTGTTCAATTATTTATTTTATGCTTTTGAAAATATTTTTGGGTAATGAGTTTCACTTTTTCACCTTTTGTATACTTCATTCTTTCACACAGAAAACATAAAAAAAAAATGGTAGATGAGATGTTATTATTATTATTCTTTTTCTTGTGTTTATGAGTTGATACTGTTCTACAGATACATATGATGGGCTTAAAACTGTGGTAAACAAAATGCACCATAAAAGAGGATTTCTATTAACACACTGATAACATGACTGATTTCTAATTTTTACAAAAACTAAATGTTTATATAATATAAGGGCTTTGTGAGATTTCAACCAGGAAATTAATTTATGTTATATCTTACTCTGGCAAGAAAGTATGGAAAATACTTTCCTATGGAAAACAGGAATATTAGCACAATGATGGAATCAGTTATAACAGTCGATGAAAACGTTATCAGTCCCTAAATCCTGGTACATACCAATTTCATGTTACCATTTTAGAGAGGTAGGATGTGAATAAGCAAAGAAATAAGACAATAAGAGTATTCTTGGTGATACGATGCAAGGGGATAACAACTACAGACTGTTGACTCATTGCACCTGTAGCCTTTGTTGAGCCTACACAGAAAAGCATCAGCATTAAATTGATGGGATATTCTCATTATCTGGGTTGGAGATAGGTAGCAAACTGACTAAATGGTACAGCAAACATTCACCAAAGAAAGGGAAAATAGCCTAGAGATTGGTCAAATCACTGGTGTAAAAGGTAGGTAGGAGAAAATAAGTGTTCCATGTCTGAAGCAGGTTGTTATGTCTGCTAGTTGTGTCTAGGCTAGCTCTCATTTTAAAATTTCTCATTCTTGTCAGAGGCATGTTCCACTTGCACATAACAACTCTGAGGGTGGGTTCATACATGGACATTTTGCTACCATGTTCCTAAACCTTAATAGACCCACAAAAAATAAGGAATGTCACATTAAAATAATAATAATAATAAATAATAATAATAAAAAAATATATATTTTTTTTTTTTAAAAAAAAAGAGAAAAAGCTGTTCAAAACACAGTTCTATTATTGTGGATGAAGGCACCTTTAAAAATATCCTCGCCATCTGGAGTTTTTTCTGTTAGCATACTTGGTCTTGTTGAAGCCCTGCAGCAGAGTTCTGGTGGGGCACTGGAGAACAAGAAAAAAGAACTGTTCACACCTAAGAACAACCTCACTTTTGGGGGTCTCCAGTCATTTTATGCATTCTGCTAGTGCTCCTTGAATTTATGAAGATCTACAAAGAGACTGGGAGAAGCATCAAGCTAAGAAGCAGTTTGAAGCAAAACCTCTTTTCATGCCATGATGTGGTAATGACAGACAGATCAGTAAGATTTTCATGCAAGACACTTGTTCAAGCCCTTCTAGTACACACTCTATAGTTTCCCTTGAAAAGACTCTATTGCTACTCCTCTTGCTCATTTATTAGCAGTTTATTGTTACTAGTCAACTAGGAGATGAATTAATTCTTAACAGTTAACAGTTAACCCATCAGACCTTTGTAAGTGCCAGTGGACTTGTCCTAGTATTCTTTTTTTTTAATTCCATGTTACACATTTTCATTACAATGCTCATGATTCTGTGCATATCTTTTTTCCTCATGGAGAATTAAGTATTTTATACAATGGAAAGCTTCCTGTGAGGCTTTAGCAATGTTTTACTTAGAAACATTCATTTTAAATCTTTTTTTTAGAAGTCTTTTAAAAAGTAGTCCCAAATTAGAAAATTACCTGCAAGCTAAAAAACACATTCATGCAAATCTAGATAATTACAACCTAAATGAGGTCTCCTCATGCACTATTGATTTGGCATATGTAGTGGTTTAATGTATATAATATTTTTCCCAAATTTCAGAATTATAACTTGCCATTCTGCCATCTGGGCTAGAAGTTAGTCCACCATTTGCAGGACATAGCAATTATTCCACTTTCAGCTAAGGGAGCAGAAAGGCAAATGTGTGGCTTTGTGACGGGCAAATGTGTGGCTTTGTGATGGGTGTTTTTTGTCATTTTTAAATGTGGAGTGATGCTCTGACACTTGTCAGGAACCATGGAATGAAGCATGAAAAACAAGGATGAGATACTGTGTGTACAAAAGCATTGTATGTAGAAAATATCATGCTAATATAAAGTGTTATAGTGGCAGTCTAAGGGTTGAAGTAATGTGGGTAGCTTGAGCAGGGAGATATTAATCAAAATGTTGCTCTTTTGTTCTGTTTTGTACACTGCCAGCAAAAAAAAGACTTCAATTCTCATACTATGAGCTGTGAATGGATGAGATTATCATTAGTGGCTATAACTGGCAAAAAAAAAAGTTTTGTAGTATTCTTAGTTACAACACTGAAAACGTCTGGTGCAGTGACAAGATTTCAAAGAACAGACAGTCTTCTGATCAGTTTCTAGCCTCTAGGAACTAAATCCATTAAAATTGCTTAGTGATGAACTACACTGGTGAAATAATTTCAATTATGACTTTTTTCTCTCTCTCTTTTTTTTAAAGATGTTATTTTTATGCATCTGATACTCCTAGCACCCAGTTAGAAAACAATGGGAGTGCTGTACAGACAGCTTAAAATCACTGTTCTTTATCCAAAGATTTGGAAGGGAAAAATAAAAGATATGACACAATAGAAAATGAAAGATATGACACAATAGGTAAGTGTCAAACAAGCCAAGTGAAGGGCTGGAGACTGAAGATGAAAACAACAGTATCACAGGCAGAAGCCATGGTTAATGAGAAACCATGGTTACAACTTGCCAGTTGCTTAAGCATTTTTTGTAAGGAATGCTGAGTCATAATTATAAGGCTCTCTCCTGGGCTGCATGAAACCAGAGTTCAGTTTCTGATACAGATTTTTTGTAAAGACCTTGAAGACATTTTGAACTAAATCTTCAAAAAGTTCTTGTTTACTTTGTTAGAGTATTTTGCTTGTGGTGTCTCAAAATAGGATTCACAAAAGACTGTGTATTGACTGGGGAGCCACCCAATATTGACTGAGAAGAAGGATTTGTCTTATATCTGGCATCTTATGTCTAGCATTTTTGTTAATCTCAGTACCCTTCTGTTAAGTGGTTCCCATTCCTACCTGTGCACAGATTATTTTGGGCTGCCAGAAGGTCCTTCATGATAGAACTCAGCCATGAATCTTCTTTTGCATTTGGATGACTAATCTCTTTCTTCTAAAGCATGATGAAGTATCATTTAATAAAAGTCCCAAGTCACAACTCCATGATACAGTCTGTGACCTTTCAAGATATCGATTGTTGTTTAACACAAAATATATTAATAACGGTGGAAAGAAGGACTAAAACCAATTCTCCATATTCTTTCTTATTCTTCCAACTTTTCCACATTGCAGCAAAAATGGATTCTCTCTTATTCTTCTCTTTCCTAATTTCACGTATAATTATTTAAGCAGCCATTCCCAATGTATCACATTAAGACTAGGAAATGACTAGGATAAATATAAATATCTGTTCCAGGTTTCAGAGCTGAGAGCAGTAATAATGACAGGCATGATATGATAGATGAGTTGGAGACCAAATTTTCTGGCTAGGCAAGCTACACCATTTTCTTCTGTTACTGTTACTGGAATAAGCATAGATCTCACTGGAATACACTCGTGCCATGACTCATTTCCTGCTACAAAATGTGACATTGCATGTAAACCTAAAAACTGCATTGGATCCAATACTTTTCCAAAGAGTCATGTTTACTGGGCTTAGGGAGCCAAGTGTGCACAGCAACAGCAGCCAGGAGCAGGTGCCCCTTGCCAGAACAACTCATGCCACCTATGCCTGTGGCTGCCTGTCCTACTTCCTTGGAGTGTCCAAAGAGGGACTGCAGGCCAGATTTATTCTGTTTTGTCAGCCTGCTTCCAGTTGCTGTTTTTCTCTGCTTGTTCTGTCTGTTGGCAGAGGGACCTCAAGCCCATCCAGAAAGCTGTTGCTGTGAATGAGCTGTAGGCCAGGCAAGTTGTCCTGGTGGGCAGTGCACAGGCTCTGTTGTGGTGGTCTTTGCTACAGTTAGTAACAGATATGATGGCATGTATGGTTTACAACAAAGTGTGGGGGCCACACCAGAAAACTGTATGAGAACATTCATCCTGTACAGGCCATCAAGATTTGGTAGAAGCTCTGGGAAAGGAAAGGAAAGGAAAGGAAAGGAAAGGAAAGGAAAGGAAAGGAAAGGAAAGGAAAGGAAAGG
>CM021765.1:10023148-10087571 GCA_011076525.1 Nettapus auritus
AGGGAAGGGAAGGGAAGGGAAGGGAAGGGAAGGGAAGGAAAGGGAAGGAAAGGGAAGGAAAGGGAAGGAAAGGGAAGGAAAGGGGAAGGAAAGGGGAAGGAAAGGGAAGGATGGTAAATTAGGCTCTATAACATTTGGAAACAGACCTCAGTAGCTGTCAGCAAGAGTCTGCTGTAGTGATATTGTAGGGACAGTGTCTGGAGAGCACCAGGCATATTCCATCTGCTGAAAAGTAGAAGAAAAAAATACATGGCTTAGATTTTAGTCAGTGAAAGAGAACACTGTTAGGATGTAGATTGTTTTGGTCTATTACAAGAAGATTATTTTTTAGCAAAAAAAACTCAAATACATTTTATATTAAATAATATCAACATATTCTGCTTTTTTTTTTCTTTTTCTTGTAATATATAATTAAATGCAAGTTCCTCACATGACTTGAAAAAGTAAGTTCATGCATAAGAGAGGGAGAAAAGGAAATCAGAGAACATACCTAAAGCAGATTGACAGCTGTGTCAGGTGGACTTCAGTGTCAACCTATTACGTGAGAGTTCATTTGCAAGCCTTTATTTGTATTTAAAATTTTCATAGGTATTTGCCATTGGTTTGACTGGACATCTCTTTCTCTCTTCTTTTTGGTTTCTTTAGGATAAAATCATGGGTAGATAAGATGCAAGAAGACCTCGTATCTTTGGCACGAACTGCAAGTGGAGTGGACCAGCTTGCTGCGGTGAGTTGGAAGATATGCCTTAGAGTGCAATAACAGGAAGAGTGAAATGAATGGTGTGCATCATCTAGGTATTATGATCATTTAATTGTAACATAGTAAAAAGACTCTGGGAAATTAAACTCTGTAGTGTTTCTCTTCTACAGTGCTTACTGAGAGAGAAATGAATAACAGGCATCATTCAATTCTCTCTTTTTGTGTTGCAGCACTTGCTCGTTGCTAATATTTAATCAGCTATGCAGCATTGGACATAAGGCTTACCATTATTGCAACACTCCCACCTGAAACAAGTGTTTTTATGTTATATGTTTGTCAGATAAAGTATCCAGGAAGCAACCATTCACAGCAGGGGAACATTCTGCTCTATTTTAAAAAGGGAGACCATTTTTTTGACATGTATTCACAGCTGTGAGGCAGTCCTTGGCTACAAGAAACAGATGAGAATGAAAATTAGTTATATTCAACTATTTTAATTTAATACAAAGTGTGTTTTATGAATGAACTTATTGTTGTAGGAAAGAAATTATTGTTTCATTGAGAAGACATTTTTGTGCTATATTTCATTCATAGAGGATAAAAACACATTCTGAGATGGCAGAACAACGTAGTCACAATTCAGAAAATGTCAGGATTAGGCTACCTAAAGAACTTTGTTTATACATAATCATCTAGTATGCAACCACATGTTCATATATTTCCCTTTCCTTAACCCTGCCCATCCTGCTGAAGGAAGGGCTGTGGCACTGCATATACATGAGGAACATAAATGAAGTTTGCAGAGATTATTTTAGTTGTGGCCTTTCCTAACATCTGAGTGCTTGATATTGCAAAATAAATAAATATTAAAACAGATGCTTTAGATGCAGTTTTTAATCTTGGAAATCCCCAAACAAACAGAAAACAAAATACTGACCGAAACCAAAATCTTGAAATCCTAGCAACAAACATTAGATTGATACACAAGTGGGTTTCCACAATAGGATCTCAACAATGTGGAAAAGTCTATCACTTAAGCTTCCTGAAGAACTGTGAGGTTATCCCAGCATGGAAAGCTGATGGGATTTTTGGTAGGTGGATTTCACACATATCTGCTGACAGAGTACAAGAAGGTTTGCGAATCATATCTCTCTCTGCAGGTTTTGGTGAGGAGTTTCTGCTGAGTGGATGCAGGGTCCTTTTTGCTCATCTGTTTTCTGTGTGATCCATTCTCCTCTGTACTTGCGGTGTCTCTTTTTCCCCATGTGGTGGTTTCACAATGCTAGGTAGCTAAGCTTCACCATGCTGCTCTCTCTTTTTCCTTCCTCCGAAGTACAAGGGGAGAAAATATGATGGAAAAAAAAACAAATTTGTGGATTGAGATAAGGATAGGGAGATCACTCACTCACCAATTACTATCCCAGGCAAAACAGAATCAGTGTTGAGAGATTAATATAATTTTCTGCCCATCACTAACAGACTAGAACAGTGAGAAACTAAAAGCAAACTCAAAACACCTTCCCTCTGCATCCACCCTCTTCTTCCTCCTTCCCCTGTGTGGCACTGGGAAGTGGGGGCTTTGTTCAGTCCCTAACGCTTTGTCTCTGCCAATCCTTCACAGTCAGTCTCATCCCCTGCTCCACATGGGGACCCTCCCATGGGATGCTGTCCTTCTCAAACTGATCCTGCAGGGGCTGCCCACAGGCAGCAGCTCTTCAAGAACTGCTCCAACACGGGTCTGTACCATGGAGTCCATCTGTCAGGAGCAAACTGCTCCAGCATAGGTTCCCCACAGGTGGCAGCTCCCCCCAGACCCCCTGCTCCTGTGGGGGCCGCAGCCTCCTCCAGGCCACATCCCCCCTGCTCCACGGCTCCTCCACAGGCTGCAGCGTGGAGCTCTGCTCCATGTGGGACCCCTAGGCTGCAGGAGGACAGGCTGCTCCACCAGGGGCCCCTCCACAGGCCACAGAGGAACTTCTGCTCTGGCTCCTGGAGCATCTCCTGCCCTCCTTCTACACTCTCCTTGGTGCAGAGATGTTTCTCTCATGTTTTCTAACTCCTCTCTTCCAGCTGCTGTTGCATGGTTGGTTCTTTTGGTTCTTTTTTGTTGTTGTTTCTTATATGTTCTCTCACAAAAGTGCAATGAACATCACACAGACCAGTAGTGGATTCCTTTTGGAGCTGACTGGAGCAGGCTCTGAATTAACAGGGGGCAGCTGCTGGACTCTTCTCACAGAGGCCACCCCTGCAGCCCCCCCTGCAACCAAAACCTTGCTATGTGAACCCAGTACCACCATCCTCTCATTGAGCATCATATGTCTGATCCAACATTGGCCTTTCCATTCCACATTCCTGCTATGCTGGTTGGGCTATCTTTCATTCCTCCTCAATACATTCTGTGTTTCTGTCCCAGTTTCTACTGACAGGTATTTTTCTTCACCCTTCTTATCTTTCCCTCCATTACTACAGTTCTCAGTTTCAGACATGTAGTTTTCTCCTGTTTATTTCTCCTTTCCTCTTCAGTCTCTTCTCTCCTTATTCTTTGCCTGCCATTTACAAGTCTGTTGTCTCCTACCCCTGTATCCCAATAATTTATACTTTGTTCCTCATTTACATGTCATCTCTTCTTTCTTGCACTGATTAGACCACAGGTGTGATCCGGAGATCGCTGGAGAGACCAGAGTAAGTCTGAGTTTTAGTAGTGGAGGAAGCATGATGGAAGTGAAACTGGGTTGGAATATGTCTGCATGTAGGATCTTGGGGATGTAGCTGAAAAAAATCTGCAGTGACATGCAGTTGTGGGCTAAAATTCAATAAACAGCAAGGAGTAAAAGATCTGTCTTTGAAAGAACACTTTATGTTTTTAGTCTACAGTGAAGGGGCAATAGGATATTTCAAAGAGAAATGGTTTACAGAGGATTTCTAATTGAGCAAAACAATGAGATAATGTCTTAACCATTTTGCCTGGCATTTCCATGCAAATAAAGCATAGTAAAATAAGTAATGAAAAGCGAAGAGATTGACACTGTCTCTCTCTCTTTTTTTTTTTTTTTTTCCCTGAGAAAAATGTTAGTTTGTATATCTAAAATTCATAAAATTTACAAGCTGCTAAAATAATCTTCTAATAAGAACTGCTGGACAAGCATAGTAATATGCAATGCCACTGGATATAGTTACAGTATACAATAGTGACATTCATGTGGAAAAAAAAAAAAAAAAAAAAAAACTATCTTTGAATACTGTAGGTAAGTTTCTTTTCCAAAGTTAGAATTTATAGCACAGTTGAAGCAAATAATAAATTATCCTTGAGTATATTCAGAAGATGGTCAATATTTGCATGTAATTTTAGGATTAGAAGCAAGAAAGGGGGATGTTTCAGTGTAAAATATCCCTCTGTATCAAAGCCATTTGTTTGACCTAAATTGCACGATGTCTTTCACTACCACCAGTTGTTTTTAATTAGCTCTCTTCTTTTCAAGGGAAAACAGTCTCTCCCTCTTTCCTTCTGTTTGCAGGTAATTCTCACTTTCACATTTTTGAGAAATATTTTCTGCTTACTGCCTATTAATGTTTAGTCAGATCTCCTCTGAAATGAACCACAGTTTTGCAAAAATGTAGATTACAAGACATTAAAAACAGCATGCTTGCATGCCTGTCACTTCTATTCAGAGAATTTGCCTTCAGTTGCTTAATCTTTAAAAATGCTTAACATTTTGACTGAATTTTCAGCTTTGATTCTAGCTCATTATTTCAACTACTTCCAGAATACTTTGGACCAAGCCTTTAGTCTTCATGTGTCTGGAAAACTTCAAAAAAAGTTTGTTTGTTTGTTTGTTTGTTTTGCTTGTTTACCGTCCTACCTTGATCAATTCAAAAACAAGGAGCACATTGCTTCTGCTATAAAACAGTAGACGTGACTTTCTGTGAAGAAGCTGTAGTACTAGAGTATGTAGTGGTGGGATGTTATTTTTTGGTCAGGCACATATCCAGAAGGAGAAAAGTCTTTCCTTATTCTTGAAAAAATCAGTTTTTATTTGGCCAAGTGATGAAGTTAAAACTCACAAAAAAGACATTTCACAGCTTATAACCATTTTATAGCCTGCTGAACTCGGAGTCAGTGGAAGAAGTCCTGCTGATTGAGGTAAACTTTGTGCCTTCTTCATACAGCTGGGTCTTCTGTGAAGAACCCTGAGGTGACTAAGATAGCTCTCAGGGTAGTGCATTCACTACTTTCTCAGCTGGAGTGAATTACTTCTTCAAAACCCAAGGATTTTTCTGTTAGTTGCTGTACCATGCAGGTTTATGGTGTTTCCAAACTTGTTGAATATGTCTCAGGGTTCACTGGTGTTGTACATACTTGTACATAAATTTGAGGTTTGTGTCTGTTTATGCAGATGGAAATTATACTACACAATGATCTGTTCCAGAGAACTGTGAAATACTATCTTCTGGCCACAATGGAGAGGCATAGGAGAGGCACAGGCACTGCCAGAACTCTTGATATATGTGATTTTAGACTGGGGGAGAGAGAATGTAAAACTCAAAATGCAACATCTACTTCCATAGGAATAAAGAAATTCAGAATAAAACACCTTCAAAATTAAGTGAGAAAACATGTGACTGTTTAGTGTCTCCGTAAAAGTTGGCGGATGCAGACATCTGGTGAGACAACATTTTTCATCTTTAAGGTGTTTATATTCATCATGTATTGAATTTAATGGAATCACGTTTAGGAAAGAAATCCCCTCAGAGGAGAATTCCCTTTTCTTTTCCTTTTTTCTCTGAAAGATTTCTTGCAGTCACTTGGAATCACTATATTGTCCTGGTGACTATCAGCATTCCTCTTGCTTTTGGACAAATAATAGAGCCATTGTAAACCAATAACATCAATAACAACTTCTGAAAACATCTTTGTGGTGTGGAAAAATGATTATAGAATCATAAATATTCCACATAGTGTTAAAAAAGAGAAATTATTTGGGATTTTATTTAGTGAATTACTTCAATAGTGATTATGTTTCTGAAAATATGAATATGTTTATGCCAAAGGACATTTCATAAACTCTTTCTCTTGTTACTAGTGATGACAGCAATACCTGTAGTAAGCAAAACTGCCAAAAAATCTTGGATTCCAGTGAATGAGAAGTTCTAAATTGAGGCTGCTCTTATCCATAGCCTTAAACAAAACTACCAGTATAACAGGAGTAGAAGGAATAGAGAAAACGATTGAGTGTAAGAGGTGGAGAGGCAGGTGAGAGTTGAGTTTTTTTTTAAAGCGCACAGAGAAAAGGTTCTTTAATATATCGATGCTCATTTACTCCTTTGCTAAATTAGTGAGTAAGGACCATGCAGAGAATCCTGATCCAGCCAGGTACTGAGCTCAGATTTTCATTTCCATATTTAGAGCATTAATACAAGATCATTCCTCCTATGAATTAGTTGTGGTAGGTTGTTAGATTAGCAGTATATATCAACACAAATACTAGTGCCACATAAATGTGAGTTCTTTATCAGTAAGACTGATTGTGTTTAAAATACAGTTGCTCCTTGTATCTCTCAAGTCTTACTTATACTGTCTGGGAATGGTCTCAAAAGAGTCTTCCAAAAATAGTTCTTAAGTACATTTTTAAATACTACTTTTTTGGATATTAATTAGGAGTTAGAGCAAGATCTGGGAGAATTCCAACTTGGATTTAATATGTACGTAATATCTTCATCACAGTAATGTGAAGATTGGTTCAACAACTAAGGAAGTCAGGATTCAAGATGCCAAAATAATCAGCTGGTTGAAAACTGGCAGAGCTCCACCAACTCCAGTGGATTATTGTGATTTACATTAGCTAAGAATTATGCCTAACAATTGATTCACAATTCAAGCAGGTAAAAACTATTTCTGAGAAGAAAACATAAAAAAAACTTTAACCATTTTTACATAATGTAAAAAAGAGAGGACATAGCTTGATATTACTGCTGTTGTAGTTGCTGAGATGAAAAGGGTATTGTTGGGTACTTTCTATGATTTAATAGATTTTTTTTCCCCTAGAAGAGCAAAAGGAATGTTCATAAGGTGGTTTTGTATGTACAGCAAATTGAGACTTGAAAGCAAGATTACAGGATACACTGTAAAATCTTTAAGGAGGTACAAGATGTCTAACATGCTTCTTTAAATATCTCTCGACAAAGGCACAACTTAGCATATGCCCTTTAATGGTATAAATGATGTGTTTTGAAGTATAAAATAGTGATGTAATAGTCATTTCAACTTAAAAGGGTTCATGTAACTTTGTCCTACTTGTGAACTCTCCATGCTATCAGACATTATGAAGCTGCTCTGGTAAGAATGATAGCAGCCTCTACAGAACAAATAGACTTTCAGGGAAAAAAATAAAGAAGGTATAGACAACACTTTAAAATAATTTTTAAAATAATTTTAAAATCTATGCAGCAAAATAAATATTGAGCATGCTTCACTAGCTTCATTTATCTGTAGATGTTCTATTTTAGTAAAGAAAAAATTGCACACAAAGTTCAAAGTCAAGTTCTTTACCTACTCAGCATGCTGAAAAAAAAATAGGTAGAGATCCTATTGAACTACAAGATTAAGTAAATAAGTAGTCACATTTTGTTGGAAGTATACTCAACTTCCATTTTCACATAGACATTTCACAGCAAAGGCCCATGACTAAGCTAATTGACAGCTCTTTTAATCTAATAAACTACAACAAGTATGCTTTTGATTTCCAGCTCCTAAAATACCTCTAGGGACAAGAGAGAAGAGGGAGGGATCCTTGCAGTACACAGAGAGGAAGACCTCAGAGTAGAGAATATGACTTATAGCAATGCACAAGCATGTCAATTCCAAACTGATTGAAGAGAATCCTATTTTACATAAACATTTACATTAAAAATGTGGGTCTGTTAAGAGCTTTGAAGTGACAAACACACAGGAGTTTCACTATGACTACTATAGCAAAGAAATGCCATCTTGTACAGTGTAACCTTTTCAAGCAATGGCATAATCAAACAAAACAGCAGTTAGAGATGCTGTTACAGGGAAATCTAGTCTCTGAATATGTTTCCTTTTTGGTACATTGCTACAAAAACAATCCATGCATGATGTTCATAAGGCATGCTATTATTACAGTCCCAGGAGCTGTAGAGTGAACCCGTGTAGACTGACTTGGCCTTTAAATGATATTCATACTGAGATAGAAATACTGTTCCTTTCTCCAAAATGAAACAGAGCTATACACGGGTGTTTGTTATGTGGCAACAAGTTCCATTCACAGAGTCAGTCCACCAGCAACTGTTAGATATTTTTTATTTATTTTCTCTCTTGAATACTATTTTAGAATAATTAGCTCTTTCTTGCCGAACACGCAGCCACGGTTCTGCATGAGCACGTTTCAGCCATTGCTCAGTGTGAGGTCCATGTGCCCAACACACAGATGGTGGGAGTCTGCTGAAGCACTCAGATTGGCAGCAGATTTCCAGTCCATGCTTTCAGATTTTCAGGTCCTTGGATCAGTCCATAGAGTTCAGCTGAGATGAGTGACTTTTAAGAGACTGGTCTCTGATTTGAGCTGCCCTGGAGCATGAATGTTCAGGAAGGCTTCCTTCTGCCAGAAGGAATTATAACCTAGTGGTAATTTTCTGTTGGACTTATTACAAATTTCAGCAAAGATACTGTTATGTTCTAGAAGCTCCACAGATAGAGGCATGCCACTAACTTTTTATCTGTAGAAGCTGTCATATGCCACTAAATTTTTATCTAGAGAAGCTGTCATATAGAGCTTTCCTTGATCTCTTCATTAACTGTATAGAGCAAGGGGAGGCTTTAGCAGCTTTCTTGAGATTAATGTAAAATTTCTATTTGCATGTGTCTTCCCTACTGTCATCATAGGTGGCCTAAAATTCCTGGTGTGAAAGGTGGCTTGACAGACAAGTTGGCAGTAAATGTTTTAATTCTTACTATTTTTCTCTGTGATCTGCATCATGTTGCTCTTCATTAAAAATCATAAAGTTAATGGAATGAATTAGTGAACACTTTATATAAATTTGGAATTATTAATTCAAACAAGTTGATACAGAGAATTTAAATTTCCATTTATTTTTACTAGCTTTACTCTTTTTTTTTTTTTTTTTTTTTTTCTCCTTACTGTATTTATCAGATTGGATTCAGCTTGAATATGGTTTAGCCAAAGGCAAAGGGCTTTGTACCTCATGCTGTTCTCTGATGAACTTCCAGATGGACCTAGGGGATATATGGCCACATTCCAGAATATACTATGTTCATCCTTGTTAAGGTTGAAGTAATAGTGAGTTTTATGACTAAGAAAAGTATGAAAGAGAAATATGAGATCTTGATTTTTTTTAAGTAGGTATGATTTCAAGAACAACCTCCCAAATGCAATTAGTTTGCATTTCACTGAAGGCCTTTTCTATGGACTTTGCAAGTCTGAATTTCGTTTGGTTATTCTGATTGTTATAGATTCTGATTAATTTGTCACTATTGTAACCTTGAATTTTTAGACACTAAGGACTTCTGATCAATCAGAAATATATTGATGTGAATGTGTGCAGTCTCCATCCTTCATCACCCCTGAAACTGGAAAAAAATTAACTAATGCCTCAACAGGTGTAGGCATATCATGGATAACCATGAAGCTGTTCAGTGAATGCCCTGGGTGTACTATCTAGTGCTCTAGGAAAGGAAAGCAAGTGTTTAAAGAAGTTGAATATGGGAATCAAGGAGTCCTTCATATGCAGGCAATAGATTGTGGCACTGAGTCAGGTTCATAATGGCTGGTCTCAAAAGTCAGAAAGTATTATATCCTTTCTGTTTTCCTTTTGTTTCTTTTTATTTTCTTTAAGAGAACAGAAGTCTAAAATATTTTTTAACCTCAAGTAAAATAAAGAGGAATTTTTAGTCATAAAACTTAAAGGCAACTAAATTTTAAAGTGTTATTTGGAAAAGAAAAAAATTAAAA
Source organism: Nettapus auritus (assembly GCA_011076525.1). NCBI lineage: Eukaryota > Metazoa > Chordata > Aves > Anseriformes > Anatidae > Nettapus > Nettapus auritus. The sequence goes on from CM021765.1 coordinate 10,032,839, forward strand.
ACAAAACTAACAAAACAAAAATCACAAGTGTTTTGAAATTATTGAAGCATTTCTTGGAACCTCATTGGATTGGTTTTATATTAGATGAAAATTTCCTGAGTTCATGCCATTTCTATGAGTGGTTTTAGCAGGTCTATAACTGCAGTTTTCTGTGAATATGCATTTTCTTACACTGTTTTTCTTAGGAGCAGAAGGAGAAAAATCAGAAAACATGGAACCAACTCTAAATTTTCTTATGCCCCCAGTAACTTGTAGTGTAATATAGTTTATCAGAAATTTGGAATGGGTGAGTGGGCTGGGCTGAGTATGGTGCTAGTGCTCTGAAACGCCTGAATTGTAAGCATAAATTGGCCATTGTACACCATTTACATTTGTGTCTTTTGCCTCATCCCTAAGGCGAGGACAACAGTTTGCTGTTGGAATGGGGTGTGGTCATGGGAAATGAGTCCAAGATTATTTTAGAATGGACTTGAACATTGTTATGAATGGGTTGTTAAAGTAAAAGCTAGGCATTTCATGTAACTATTGAGAAGTTGGAGTCCATTTACAAGATTTTAAATAATATATGAGATGGATTAGACTGGTTAGAGATTACCAAAATACAGAAATTGGATTTTTATAATACAGTATTTACAAAGGTATGTCTCATTTGAGTGGTATGCCACTGCTGTGCTCTACAACCAAATTCTAAAGCTGGAAACGTTAAAAATAGGATCCTCCAAACTAAATTCTTTTGAGTTTACACATTGCTACCAATGTCAAGAGGTCAGTAAAATTAAATCACTTTTTAAAATTTAGACTGGAAAATTTGAAGACACATCTGCAAGTTCTCTTTGTAATCCAAATGGAAATTAAGAGATTGTCAAAACACAGGGAGCCTCATTTATTATTTGCAGATGCTGCTCTCCCTCTGCTCCCTTAGCAATAAACTGGCATTTTGAAGAGTTCCTTCTTCCAGCAGGCAAAATCAGCTGTAAGTCATTAAGAATAGGTGGCTGCATTAACAAAGCTTGTTCAGACTCAGAGGAAGGAAGGGGTAGCCTAATATTACTGTAGTTTTAATTACTATTCGATGATCTGGATAATCTTTGTGCAAAAAATGTTCTTGGTTCATTTACATCTTTCCACTGATTTTAACACTAATAAAAATTGTCCTAACACTAAGAAAAACTGTCCTATTCTTGCCTCACTTTGTGGTCATATAGAGATGATGGTTGTAACTAATCAAGAAAGCTAATCAATTTCCAAGTTTTCTGGTTAGTAAAACGTCAAAATAGAATTTGCTAATATGCTATGAATAAAAATAACATTTGGGAAGAGTCAGTAGGTGTTAAATGGAATTAACAGCAGCTGAAGCTGGATAAAATTTCCTAAAAGTGAATGAGTTTGACAAATGACACAAGTGCCCACCTCAAAATATGCCAGAAAAGCAGAAAAAATACAAAACACTTTCTTTCAATTTTTTTTTTTTTTCTGTTACAAAAAAAAATCACTTGTAAACATTCTACTCACCGCATGAGTTGGGATTCAAGGGTTCTCATCCAGTATCAGCTAAAAGTTTGAGCTAAAATCTGAAAATACTGTGAAACCATTAAATGATGTAGTCTTGTTACTTAGTACTGTATTGCTATCACTGTGAAACAAAATCACATGCCTTAACTACATTTTTTAATAAAGGGAAATTTTCAGATCCATCTTTGATGTTGGTACAAAAGCAGAGGTACTCATGTTTTATGAAGATTTGAATGCAAAATAACAATTACAAAAATTACTTCTTAATTTTAAAGTCCTCTAGACTGCTTTCTTAATTATCAGCTGTTGAAAGTGTCTGATGATTCCATCCTGCAAAGTATCCCTGATTATCTGCTTTCCTTTGTGTAGGCACCTGAGTGAGCCAATTGACTCTGGCACTACTTAGATTATTTCTGATGTTAACTGAGGGATAAGTGTTTCCAAAATGGTGCAGAATTGAGCTCAGCCTGCATGTATTACCTAGGAATGAACTCTCTGTGATAACTTCTCTCCTAATGTGTACATCACTGCTATGATATGGCATGGTTTTCAAAGTGGCAGCTGCCATGTCACATGCCATCTCAGATCTTAACAGCAGTCAGTGATCAGGCAAGTGATTCTGAAAAGCAACGGGTACAGTAAACTATTATTTTTTCCTTTGTGTTATCATCATGAATTTCAAGAATGAAGGCATCAGCAGGTTGCTAGGGAGCAACTGTAATCTTTTTTATACATCATATAAAGCAGAGAGTAAGACACATTTAAAGTAGTCAGTCTGATTTTTTTTGTGTACAGAACTTGGGAAGGAACATTTTTCAGTGTGTTCTGCAATGGATCACTTGTGATTCGAAGAAAAGACACATCTTGTCAGAAAAAAAAAATGTTCTCTGACATGTATTAGAAATACAAATTATAACTTTGAAAATAGGATATGATAGTGAGAAGACAGAATTTGTTCCCTTTGTGTAGATTACGTCGTCATCTATGACTGTTCAATATTTGTGTTAAAGGAAAATATCCATAGCAATAAAAAGTTAGCAGTAATAATCACTCAAGTGGATTGGAGTGATTTTTTTCTTCTTTCTTGCTTCCAAGATCTCTTCTTATGTTTAGATGTATTGTCAAACAGTCACCACTTGTATGCTTTTCTCACATACATGAGATCATGATATGTAACTTCATGGCTCTCATGAAGCCAAAATTGAATAATTTGTTGATTTTTATATATATATATATATTTTTCTGATAAAACAATATAATTTTGTCTGAATATTTGTTTTCAAAACTTTACCTGATTTTTTTTTTCTTTTTTGTTTTTCTTTTTTGTTTTTCTTTTTTTTTTTTCTTTTTTTTTTAAATTTCAAGCAAGATGATTCCATTCCCTCCAGGAATATTTTTTTTTGGGGGGGGTCAATCTATATCGTTTTGTTACAGAGGGGGAAAGGGGAACTGGAGAGCAATGAATGAACTCAACAAAAATCCTGGGCTGAATTAAAGTATATTTATAAATCAGAAAAACTTTTAAAGTTACCCCGTTAACTACATTTTTATTTGATTCTCTGATATGGTTCATTAAGCAAGGATTTTGCTTCATTCAAGAACAGTAAGTCAACTCTATTTTCTAGATAAGGGGCAGACAAATACTCTGAGAAAAGACCTCTGGACATGCCTGTTTCTTTCAGTAGCTATACATGGGACTTGGGATGCTTGCTTAGCCTTTGGTTTAGCGATCTCAGAACTACATAAATCTCAAACTAAGTGTTAGCAAAGAGCAGACACTGCTCATCAGTTCTTACTGGTTTCAGCAGAGAATTACCCAATGCACAGAACCAGCTTTGGTGTTGAGTGGTGCCCAAAGCAGCATTCCCTGGTTGGGAGTATAGAACTTACCTTGAACCTGTTAGCTGGGCTGGACCCCAGACACCAGGATGTTTCTGCATCTAGCCCCCCAGCACTGAAGACTCTGAACGTTCTTTTAGTTTGAGGACAGCTCTGTACCTAAGCTATTTCTTTGCTTTTGTGACATACTCTGCAGCAACTAATAAGTAAAGTGCTCTGGAGTTGCTGGTACATGAATTGTGTATTGGAGAGGTGCTGGCTCTGAATGGGGTGTCAGATTAGCTCTTTCTCAGCCACAGGTAGTAAATCTGGGATGACTTCATAAAGAAATATGCAAATATCTGTGACAAGAGTTCCCCAGTTCTCCTAGTTCTAGGAGGTTAATGCTGAGGTAATGTTTCCTTTGTATAGCTTCCATCTGAGTCAGTGAGGGAGGGGAGATTTTAGTTCTGCACTGTTGTAAGGGAGCTGGATGCTGGAAGCAGTCTATCTTCAGCTTCAGACCTGAGAAGCAATGAACCATGTCCAGGATTCATCCAGGGCCTCCAGTTAGGAGCAAAAGGAGATGGGGCTAGGGACAGGCTGGAGACAAGGCCACAATGTGGGTCCAAAGTCAATCCAAGAGGTATGACTGGAAAAAAGCTATAACAAGCATCTGAGAGGTCCATTTAGGAGACTGACTACCTATGGCATAGGTCAAAGGTCCATTCAGCAGCTAGGGCTGGAAACAGTCATAGCTACAGTGTAGCAGCCCAGAATTGGGCTGAAATGGAGCCCATGCACAGGGGTGCAGGCAGAGGATCCCACTGAGGCAGGTCATGGTCATTAATTCCCATTAGTGCACTCAGAGCCTTGACACAGGTCAGCAACGATACACGTTCACCCACAGGCATGTAACAGAAATAAAAACTGATGGGAGACCTATAAAAAAGACAAGAAAAGAGGTTCATAAGCAGGCCCGCATCACAATGGAAGGCTAGAGACTTTTAGGTGGGACCTAGAGGGAACTGGCCAAGGGATATCCTCTCCAAAAGTAGGGGGAGGGCAAGGACAGATTAATAGACAAACTCTTAAATAATTTGTGCTCAATTCAATTTTTATTTAAAAAGTTAACTGTTTTAGTATATAAGCTTGCAAAACCTAGGTCCAGATTTCAAAAACTCTCAAAGTTTCTCAAAGTTTATGTTGATTTGTGTTCTGAAGCACAGTAGTGTCTTTGAACAGTAGTTTTACATTAATGATAATCTTCAGCTGGTCTAGACTGATTATAAATATTGATTGTTCACCAAGGTGTCACACCAGCTTAGCTGGGCTGTCTGATATTGGAAGTAGTGTCAAAGTGGCACAAGCATAATAGATTTACCTTTGTACAGACAGGTAAGGTTGAGGTATTTTTTTTCTCTATTCCAAAGCACATCTTGAGGTAGGAAAAGACATTATTATTGGTTAACAGTTGAAATTCTGAGTTTGGATTTCTGAAGATCTCATCTCATGTGACACCTTACATCCATACAAGTACTTGGTGGTGGAACTGAGATTGGTGTGTATGCATCCCAGACCTGTGTTGGGACCTCAGCTAGGTTAGCACTGTTTGAAGAAATGGCTCCTTATTTTCTTAAATTGGGAAATGGGCAGTTAATACAATAAATAAAAAAAAAAAGGAATGGAATTCTGCTGTAATTTAGAATGACTCAACATAAATTATTATTCTTTGTTATTTGAGTTATCTTTGGAAATAATGCCAAGACAGCTGTCCATCCAAACCAGATAATTTATTACTCTCAGGACCTTGTATGAGAAGCTAGCTTTTCTAAATGTAATAGAGCATGAGGGCTATTTAAATAAAATTGCAGCCTTACAGCCCAGGCCAACACCTGCCACAACGTAGCAAGAGTCATGCAATGAGTGTGCATCTTTCATTCTCTCATTTTGTACAGAAGTGTTTGACTTTCCCTGGCGAGTCTGGTAGAAAGCAAGAAGAATGTCTCTTTGTAGGGGATTTATAAATATGTCCTTGAAGACTGAGTGGAGGGGGGCATGTTCAGCTGAGGAACAAGCAGTTTTTTTCATCTTTACTACATTCAGCTCTTGTCCTTGTTCTTGTGTTGTTTCATACTCATATGACACCCCCTCCTTCATATTTCTTCTCTAAAACCCTGCAGTTTATTATACCAGAATAAATATTTAGCATTTAGAAAGCCATTTTAATACATTCTTCCCTGAATACAAAAGTCCATGGCTATTGACTTCAGAGAAAAATTAAAGCATTTTTTGTGCTATGACCTTACGGATTTTACTTAGTCATGCAATGAGGCTTTATTCTCTGAAAAATGCTAGTGTTTTACTGACAATTTGGAGAGCTTTTAGCAGAACATTAGTGATTAAAGTACTAAAAATGATTTTAGATGTCAAAGCCAGCAGAAACTTACATTCACTTGGTCAAAGCAATTTCATAAATTGTATTCAAATTAGCTCTTCTTAACAAGCCATGGAGCCTGCCAAATTGCATTTTGAAAGGCGAATGAGCACACCTTTGCTGATAAGACCCTTTATGGCTATTTGAGATGAGCTTTTGCTAATTGTGTTTGACTGCAAGGTGGGAGGCTTTGTGAATGAAAAGTTTGTTACAGAGAGCCAAATTCTGAGGCTTATATCATTTCCCCATGTGCTGCTGCACTGAACTGCTGCAGTGTTAGAACTGAGGTAGAGAAAACGGGAGCAGGCAACAAAAAAAAATTATGTACACCCCTCTTAAATAATTAGTGAATATTTCTTACACTCTTCCTTGGTAGTTCTCATGCTTCAGGAAAATAAAGGAGTGCATTAAGTTCTGAGTTATTTCTGATGCCTTTTGTTTAAGATGTTGTGGGATGAATCTTCCACCAGTGATACTAACAGGGGAGATAGGTGCTACAAGCCCTGGAGTAGGGTAACATGGAGAGGAGAAGAGTCAGCAACTCTATTGGAGATCTTGTGCAAGACTCAGTCTTTTTTTTTTTTTTTTTTTTTTTGGGGGGGGGGGGTACAGGGGGTGTTGTAGAGTAGAGTGGGAGGGAGAGAGGTGTTGATTTTCATTTTTTAAAATTAAAGACACACAGTAGTTTCTGAAGCCAACCTTGTAGTTGGGTTCTCTCAGTGGCAGGACCCACAATGCAGGTTACAAAGGTTTTAAGCTGAAATATGAACAGGACTGCTGTCATTTGTGGCTGTTATCTCCTTGTTAAATGGTTTGGGCTTTTGAGCTATTGGTAAAATGAAAATATTGCTTTTTTATTATTATTATTAAGTATGCTCCCACTAGACCATACTTCAGTAGTCCACAGCTTTGAAGTCACCCAGGATGGGAAGTTTAGGAACAAATTCCCTATAGTATTGGGGTGTGTAAAAAACTGGAATGTTTTCAGATGGGGGGTTACAGGGTCAAGTTTGTAAGAATGGATTACACATAGGGATGAAAACATGTATTTTCCATCCAGGTTCTTGAACCCTTACAAGTATGGCTTACTGTAACTTTGCTCTGTACTCAAAGGTTAATTCCAGAGTCAATTTAACTCAGAATCCTGTGAAAATTTGATGTTTTTCAGGGAAAACAAACAAACAACAACAACAAAAAACCTAAGAAATTCTGTAGTGGTTGGTTGTAAGATAAAATTTATTACTGTTTTTTTTTTTTGGGGGGGGGGCGGGTTCGTAATTTTCATCTATACTATTAAACTCTTTCATCAACAACAAAAAGAGATTTTGTTGTGTTCATGAGATAAAATTTCTGTGTGGCAATTTTGAAAATCAAGCACCTCAAAAACATCCAAACTATAATCAGTGTTTGTTATAAACTATCTTTGTAGTTGTTTTCTACTCTTGATGCACTGAATTTTTAAAACTATTGCTACTATACCAAGAATTAGAGCATATTCCAATTACTTAATTACTGATGGAAGGACAGCATTTCTGTAGGAAAATAAATAAATAAATAATGTTCTGGAATTCAAAAGTGATGGAAACCTTTGACAACTTATGAGACATGCCTGACAAAAAATTGCAGATATAACTGTAGTTGTCAGAAATTTACTTGCAAGAACACCCATCAGCTACAAGCATCAGAGGGAGACAGATTTGCTGAGTCTCTTTAAGGTCTCCATGGCTTTAACCCGAAAAACCTGGCAGGGCTGGTAGACTCAGCCTGGTCTGCAGTTTCTCAGTTCTTGTGCTGGCTTGCAGCCAGCGCATTAGTGTTGGACCTGTTCCTGCGTGTGCCTGGAATTACTTCCCGGGAGACAGCACAGCCCCATCAGGCAGCCTTTCGGAGAGGCAGAGTACTTGAGTAAACTCAGGCCATCTGTTGGTTGCATAAATTAATTCTCCCCATTTGCCCATCTAGCCATAAGGTATCCACTTTTTGTTTTCTTTTGCCAAATAATATATTTTTCTTTCTTTGTACAGTTCTATCCAGGACAGACATACACAAATGATTTTTTTTCTATTTTTTTCTTCTTTACTTCTCCTGGTTGTATGCTGCTCATTGTAGTGGCTTTGTTTAACAAATGAAATTATCTCATTTATATGTGCTCTGCTTTGTAAACAATAATGGTTCTTCACCAAAAATGACCTTTATTCATGACAGAGAAGAAACATCCCTTCCCCTCTTCCTCTTTTTTAACCCTTCCTTTTTTAAAAACTTTTTTTTTTTTTGCTTTTTTCTCGTATTTATTTTTCCTTCCTCTTCCTCTTTTCTTTCCTCATGAATACGTATACTATAATATGAATAAATAGGTAAGGGGCTAAATCGATTGCATTGCCATAATTTAAATTATTTACTTCAAAAGCATGTTGGTTGTTCAGTATTCAAGGAAAAATTAAATTCAGCAGTAATTATTTGGTTTCAGCTTCAGTCATTTTAAAGGATCTCTCTTACTTTTTTCTTAGCCCTCTATGAGAACCTGATTCCTTGAGAATTTAGAAGTTGAATATTCTATCCACATGGGAGTGGACCCCCTGCCCGGTCGCTGTCGGGAAGAGGGAGGGGACCTAAGAGTTCAAGAGGAATGGAAACAGGTCCCTGCTCAACGATGCAGGAAACACCCCCCCCCCCACCTGCCCCACCTTTCCAGGTGCCCTTACGCAACAGGTTTGAGGCCCTGGAGCTTGAGAGACCAGTGGGTGAGGAATAGGTAGCAAGAGTACCCAGGAGGATGCCTAGGGCGAGGAGGTCGACTCCACACCTCAGGACTGCCTCCACCAAGAAAGACAGAAGGGTTATTGTTGTGGGAGACTCTCTCCTCAGGGGAACAGAGGGCCCTATCTGTTGGCCTGACCCTACCCGTAGGGAGGTCTGCTGCCTCCCTGGGGCCAGGGTCAGGGATGTTGCCAGAAAGCTTCCCAGCCTGGTTCACCCCTCCGATTACTACCCACTACTGATAGTCCAGGCTGACAGTGACAACATTGACGAGAGAAGCCTGAAGGCTATCAAACGGGACTTCAGGGGGCTGGGACAGTTAGTGGATGGAGTGGGAGTACAGGTGGTGTTTTCATCCATTCCTACGGTGGCAGGGAGGGATTCAGAGAGGACACGCAAAGCCCACATGATAAACACATGGCTTAGAGGCTGGTGCCAACACAGAGGTTTTGGGTTCTTTGACCACGGGGCGCTTTACTCGGCACCCGGCCTGATGGCCGCAGACGGGTCCCAGCTGTCCCCAAGGGGAAAACTGATCCTGGCCCAGGAGCTGGCCGGGCTCATTGAGAGGGCTTTAAACTAGGTAAGAAGGGGGACGGGGAAGAAACAAAGCCTGTTGAAGGTGTGCCAGGGGGAACAGTGGCTAGGCTGGGGGAGAAGGCAAAGGCTCAGCTGAAGTGCATCTACACTAATGCACGCAGCATGGGCAACAAGCAGGAGGAGCTGGAAGCCATCGTGCAACAGGCAGGCTATGACCTGGTTGCCATCACGGAAACGTGGTGGGACCACTCTCATGACTGGAGCGCTGCCATGTCTGGCTATAGGCTCTTCAGAAGGGACAGGCAGCACGGAAGGGGTGATGGAGTGGCTCTCTATATTAGAGAGTGTTTTGATGTCGTCGAACTTGAGGCTGGCAATGACAAGGTGGAGTCGCTATAGGTTAGGATCAGCAGAGAGGCCAACAAGGCAAGCATCCTGATGGGGGTCTGTTATAGACCGCCGAACCAGGATGAGGGGGTGGACGAGGAGTTCTACAGACAGCTGACAGAGGTTGCGAAATCGTCAGCGCTTGTTCTTGTGGGGGACTTTAACTTCCCAAACATATCTTGGGAGCACAACACAGCCCAGAGAAAGCAGTCCAGGAGGTTTCTGGAGAGTGTGGAAGATAACTTCCTGACCCAGCTGGTTGGTGAGCCTACCAGAGGAGGTGCCCCACTAGACCTTCTGTTCACTAACAGAGAAGGACTTGTGGGAGACTTGGTGGTCGGGGGCTGTCTTGGGCAGAGTGACCACAAAATGGTAGAGTTCTCGATACTTGGCGAAGTCAGGAAGGGGACCAGCAAAACCACTGTATTGGACTTCCAGAGGGCTGACTTTGAGCTGTTTAGGATGCTGGTTGGAAGAGTCCCTTGGGAGGTGGTTCTGAAGGACAGAGGAACCCAGGAAGGCTGGGCGCTCTTCAAGAAAGAAATCTTAATGGCTCAGGAGCGGTCTGTCCCCACGTGCCCAAAGACGAGCCGGTGTGGAAGAAGACCGGCCTGGCTGAATAGAGAGTTGTGGCTCGAGCTTAGGAGAAAAAAGAGGGTTTATAATCTTTGGAAAAGAGGGCGGGCCACTCAAGGGGACTACAAGGATGTTGCGAGGCAGTGCAGGGACAAAATTAGAAAGGCTAAAGCTCATCTGGAGCTCAATCTGGCTACTGCTGTTAAAGACAACAAAAAAAGTTTTTATAAATACATCAATACCAAAAGGAGGACTAAGGAGAATCTCCATCCTTTACTGGATGCGGGGGGAAACTTAGTTATCAGAGATGAGGATAAAGCTGAGGTGCTTAACGCCTTCTTTGCCTCAGTCTTTAGCAGCAAAACCAGTTGCTCTCTGGACGCCCAGTACCCTGAGCTGGTGGAAGAGGATGGGGAGCAGAATGTGGCCCCGACAATCCATGAGGAGATGGTTGGCGACCTGCTACAGCACTTGGATGTACGCAAGTCAATGGGGCTGGATGGGATCCACCCGAGGGTACTGAGAGAACTGGCGGAAGAGCTGGCCAAGCCGCTTTCCATCATTTATCAGCAGTCCTGGCTATCAGGGGAAGTCCCACTTGACTGGCAGATTGCAAACATGACGCCCATCTACAAGAAGGGCCGGAGGGTACACCCGGGGAACTACAGGCCTGTTATGTTAACATCAGTGCCAGGGAAGCTCATGGAGCAGATTATCCTGGGTGTCATCATGCGGCAGTTACAGGGCAAGCAGGCGATCAGGCCTAGTCAGCATTGGTTTATGAAGGGTAGGTCCTGCTTGACGAACCTGATCTCCTTCTATGACAAGGTGACACGCTTAGTGGATGAGGGAAAGGCTGTGGATGTGGTCTACCTTGACTTCAGTAAGGCATTTGACACCGTTCCCCACAGCATTCTCCTCAGGAAACTGGCTGCCCATGGCTTGGACTGGTGCACGCTTCGTTGGGTTAAGAACTGGCTGGATGGCCGGGCCCAGAGAGTCTTAGTGAAGGGAGTCAAATCCAGTTGGAGGCCGGTCACTAGTGGAGTCCTCCAGGGCTCGGTATTGGGGCCAGTCCTCTTTAAAATCTTTATTGATGATCTGGATGAGGGGATCGAGTGCACCCTCAGTAAGTTTGCAGACGACACGAAGTTAGGTGCGTGTGTCGACCTGCTTGAGGGTAGGAAGGCTCTGCAGGATGATCTGGACAGGCTGGACTGATGGGCCGAGGCCAACGGTATGAAGTTCAACAAGGCCAAGTATTGGGTCCTGCACCTGGGGCGCAATAACCCCAAGCAGAGCTACAGGCTGGGAGATGTGTGGATAGAAAGCTGCCTGGCAGAGAAGGACCTGGGAGTATTGGTTGATAGTCGGCTGAATATGAGCCAGCAGTGTGCTCAGGCGGCCAAGAAGGCTAACAGCATCCTGGCTTGCATAAGAAACAGCGTGGCCAGCAGGTCCAGGGATGTGATTGTCCCCCAGTACTCAGCTCTGGTGAGGCCGCACCTCGAGTACTGTGTTCAGTTTTGGGCCCCTCACTACAAGAAGGACATGGAGGTGCTTGAGCGAGTCCAGAGAAGGGCTATGAAGCTGGTGAGGGCTCTGGAGAGCAAGTCTTACGAGGAGCAGCTGAGGGAGCTGGGACTATTTAGCCTGGAGAAGAGGAGGCTCAGGGGCGACCTTATCACACTCTGCAGGTACCTGAAAGGAGGCTGTAGCGAGGTGGTGGTTGGTCTGTTCTCCCACGTGCCTGGTGACAGGACGAGGGGGAATGAGCTAAAGTTGCACCAGGGGAGGTTTAGATTGGATATTAGGAAAAACTTCTTTACAGAAAGGGTTGTTAGGCACTGGAATAGGCTGCCCAGGGAAGTGGTTGAGTCACCATCCCTGGAGGTCTTTAAAAGACGTTTAGATGTAGAACTTAGGGATATGGTTATGGGGATGATTTGTTAGTGTTAGGTCAGAGGCTGGACTCGATGATCTTGTAGGTCTCTTCCAACCTAGACATTCTGTGATTCTGTGATTCTGTGATTTAGTCACCAGAGTCAGTCAATTTTGAAGATTTATTAAATGATTTTTAGTGGCACCTATCAAACAAAAATCTGAAGTATCTCTTTCATGAAGCACATTGGGATTATCCTAACAACAATCCTTCTGTAGATCTCCAGTAAGAACTGAGGATTTACTGATGTTTATTCTGTCAAGTCACTGCTTATTTTGAATGTCAGTTGCCATCTTAATTTATTTCAATTTTTTCCTCTTACAGATATATTTGAAACACAGAGATTTGTATACTGTAGAAGCAAACAACCCTCGTCAGCTAGTGGAAATTGCAGCCAGAGACATTGAAAAACTACTGAGTAACAGGTCCAAGGCCTTGGTGGTAAGTACTAATTGGTTAGGTTTTCTATTTAGTATTTTTAAAAATGTGTATGTACTATTGAAGCATGATTTTATTGTTATTTTTGCTGCCTATACACTTACAGACAGTGTCATCCTGATGTGTACAGAACATGACATGTAGAAAGATAGCTCACAACTTCATGGTAGAAAATGAACTCATTAGTTAGTTGGCATAGGGCAGATGCTTATAATATTGATGGACAGATTAGGAAACATGGCCAAGTAACAAATCAAATTATAAATAGATCAGAAAATAGCCCTCTAAGTGATGCACATGAATGTTTATGACTTGAAGATCACTGTACTCTACAGTCATGATCTTGGCGAAACTGGAATTGAAGATTTTTCTTAAAAAGTGATTTAAAAATAAAGGTGTCTTTGACGTTATGATGTTAATTTTGGTATTATTGCTAAATAAATCTGTTGATATTTGTTTTCTTCATCTTTTCAATTTCTCAGACTTTCTTGATGGTAACTACTAAATCTTCTCTTTCAACAAATGTAGCCTTGTGTGAATCACATTTATTTCTAGACCTATTTCTGACTTGATAATTTAATCTGTATTTCAATCATGTTTTGTATCAGCAAAGTTAATCCTGAGCTACTAGTGTGAAGATTGTGCTGCATGATGATCTCAAGATTCTTTATGGTTTAAATAAGCAGCAGCTATTTTTTGAAAATGTTTTTGTCAGCAGTTCCTTTCTGTTCTGTCACATGAAAGACCAAACCTGGATAATTGCTTTTTGTGACTCCTACTTGCAAAAATATGAATCTTATAATGTAGTTTGCCTTTTAGATGATAGTGACCAAATATGCACAAGGGGGACCTAAATGAATTCATAAACATACCTTTTGTAGAGTAGAGGTATTAGAAATAGGCTTAAAGGACAGAACAGCAGGTTGGGATTCCCTGAGCAATTGCATATCCGCTTTGACTTTCAGATGAGCTTGGATGTGTCATTTGAAGTGTAAGTGAGAAGAAAGAAGGATTAATTCACCAAACTTTAGACATCTACTGTGTAGACGTTAAAACTCTGCTGGTTGTCCTAAAGACCCTTTTTGTTCAGTGGAACAAGGCAGGCACTTCTCAGTCAAGACTGACCTGAAATGTTCTAAGACTAAAATGGGATGAGCTACAGCCACGGGTAGGGACTTCTCTCTTCTTTATCAGAGGTGCCTAGATGTCTATATCTGTGCCGTAGGTGTGTAAAGCTAGGGCAAATGAGTTCCACTCCAGCAGTCCTTCTATCAGCACAATCTGATGCAGCGGAAGAATCAATCTTCATCAATCTCAACATGCTATGCTGAGGACTAACTTTCTTGTAGGAGATGAGAGGAAACTAGGGAAGTCATTTGCTTAGTCAGTTGTTCGTGCATAGGTACCACAGGAGGTATGTATTCTGCTTCTTCTGCTTAGCAGGAGTTCACTCTTCCAGTTTCCATAGCTTCCCTAACATGCAATGCAAATCAGTGTTGGCTGGGGAAAAAAATTCTCTGTGCTTCAGTCAAATGGGTGGAAAATATTTTGTTTACTTTCCTTTTGTAACTCAGTGGGCATGTGTTTATGTAGCTTTCTGTGGACTTTGTATTATTACTGCAAAACATTATGAGTCATTTATAGACCTTTGTGAATACACCATTTTTTCTGTCAGTTTCCCACGAACTCATATAAGTCTGATATGTGTAAGTTATCACAGCCAAATTTTATTATTTTCCCGAGACTCAAGATTCTTGTAGAGATTTTTGCATATGTATGGTGTTTTTATGATAAAACCTTAAGAAAAATGAAATAAGTGTCTCATGCTTACTTTAGAAAAGATTCCAGAACAGTTTTTCTGTGAACATGAAGGAAGAAGGGTGTCCCGTCTCATTTTAGGTGAGCCCTTGATCACTCTTTCAGAAGGGTAATATGATTCAGTTCCCTGTAGTAAAAGAAGATTAAATTAGGGAAAAAATGTTATTTAACTGCAGCCTCTCTCTCTCTCAAAAAATATTTTTCAGAAACTCTCAGATAATTTTAAATGTTCAAGTCAATAAGGCAAAGTCCCCCAAATGTATTAGTGGCTTAAGACCTATGACTTTAAAACCAGTTTTATTACTTTGGAGGATGTGACTCATGATGTCTTTAGCGCTTGAGGTTGGAATTACTAACAGTGCTGCAGTGAATGTACAATACTTATTATTTTTAGCTACATGCTATCATTTTAGGATGTACACAGTGGTCCTCTGCATACCAGCAAGATTTCTGCATGACCTTTGTATCAATCTCGCTACTTCATGCAGAGTATAATTCACCCTCAAACAGATGGCAATAATTTAGCTCCCCCCTGCATTTCACAACTGAATTTGACTTTCCATCCTTTAAATACTGATCAATGCTATTTCTTTTTAGTGTTGGAACACCTCTAAAGTTTGTTTGTTTGTTTGTTTGTTTGTTTGTTTGTTTGTTTTGGTGTGTGTGTGACTGTTTTTTTAATTGCCTGCAAATCACAAGAATTTACAAACATTAACTACGTGATTACAACACAAATGTAAGATCCTTTTTGTGTGTCTGGTAAACTAATTGCAATGATCTTTTGAAACTTTCTTCTACTCTCAAGTTCAAGAAGGACTGAGCTGACTTACGTATGCAAATATCTGAGGGAAGGGTGTCAAGAGAATGGAGCCAGTCTCTTTTCAGTAACAGGACAAGAAGCAATGGGTACAAACAGAAGCACAGGAGCTTCCGGATCAATATGAGGGGACACTTCTTTACTTCTTTACTGTGAGGGAGACAGAGCACTGGGACAGGTTGCACAGAGAGGTTTTGAAGTCTTCTTCTCTAGAGATATTCAAAACCCACCTGGATGCCATCCTGCGCAATGTGCTCTAGGTGATCCTGCTTGGACTAGATGATCTTCAGAGGTCCCTTCCAACCTCGGCCATTCTGGGATTCTGTGATTTTATGATTCTGACTTGCAGAGGTTGTTAGATTCTTAATGTCTGTCTTGTGAAAAAATTTATGTGAATTTTGTGTACTTTTTTTTGGTCCTGATTTTACCTGTCTATCTATGGTAATCTATTGTGCTTCCTTAGTCACCCCTATTTTGTTTGTTTTTAATTTAAATACATATATTTTTTAAAAAATTCAAAAACGTTTTTTTCGGAAGATGTTTCTGGGCATGATCAGTCAATAGATGGTTCCTGAGAAAATGTACTTTTCCTTTTGTATCAAATGCCAGACACAGCCAAAGCCATACATTCAAAAATGAGTATTACCTCTCAAATTAGGAAACATAAGTCAGTAGTGATTAAGCTTTTAATGTGATTTTCATTGTTTGATTTATGTTCTAATTTCTGATTCAGACATCTTTCTCAACTATTACCAAGGTTAGCTGTTCTGGGAAGTTCTGTTATTGGTTCTTTAAAAATCTGTGTTTCTTATGTATATTCATGTACCCAGGGGCTTAGTCTGATTTTAAAATAATTAAAAAAAAAAAAGGGGGGGGGGGGGGGGAGAAGACCAAAAAAGCATTACCGAAGGGGAGAAATACCCTTTTATTAACCTTAAGCCCTAGTCGGATCTCTTTGCTGACTCATATTTTACATCATTATTAATTCTAGATCACTTCATGTTGTTTTCCCTGATGCCGTCACCTTAAGAGCTCCTAATGGCTCAGATATTTGTACTGGCTTTTCTACTTGCAGTTATCCTGGATTTATATCAGAGCTTTCAATGTTCTCCTGTTTTTAAATTTTCCTATTTTTAGGAAGGTTTTTTATACATGAGACACTTGTTATCTCCTGAATCTGAGCTGATACTTTCTACTAAGATAATTTATTTACCTTTCATATGTTTGCCTCTTTTTTTTTTTTTTTTTCACGGACTACCTTTATGCTTACATTTTGTAAACTTTATGTAGTGAAGCTGAATTATTTATCTGAAGTGTACGTCATCTTAAATCTACGGGGTCATATTTTCTCTGAAATTAGAAGTGGAGTTGAACACAACTGTTACTAATGACTGCACAGAGGGTTTTACTGTTAGGGCTTATGTTACTCAAAGTGTTAATTAAGACCTGAATCATGAAAAGATTTGATGGAAGAGGATTATACATCCTCCAGTGATGCCATGAGGACTGTGCCAGTGAAGGTTATCAATAGTGTCATATCAAAGAATGCCAGGTAACAGAGCCTGCTATTTAAACAGTGAACACTTTTTTTTTTTTTTTTTTTTTTTAACTGTTTATTACTGTTGCATACTTGCCTGTTCTAAATCTTACCAAGCACACACCATTTCAGTATTATGATATTTCCATAGTTATATGATACTATGTGCAAGATCATATTCTGTCTCTATGTATCGTGCTAAAAGGTGGTATATAGGCTAGCTTTGCTACCAGCGTGACCTGCATTTGCATATTTGTGATGGTAGAAGCTTTGAAAATGTATCCTGCAGTAACTATGGGCAAAACTCCCAAAGGTTCTTGTATGCTTTTCAGGTACTGCCCATTCATCAGTGCAATAGCTGTCTGGAGTTATGTAGATCATGCTAGTAGATCATATGCTTTCAGTTCTGCTGGCAGCAAAATAATATAAATAAAAACTTTTCTATATACAAGAAAGTGAGGATATTTGCATTTGGAAAATACTATTTTATGAGTATCACTACAAATACTGCAAAGAATATGACATTGTAATATATTTATAAAATACGGTTAGAGGAGTTACAAATATTTTCCCACAGACTGTGTAAATTTAAAACCTTTTAAACTCATAAATATGTGAGGTGGACTCATGACATATTTCTTTATTACTCATGTAAAACACTCTAGTAAGCTTAAGCTTTGCAAACATCCCAATTTTTGCTGTCACACTTTAAAAACACTTTAGTGTTTTTTAGAAAAGTATATTTTTTAAAAATCAGTGGTTTGCAAAAGGCTTTTGGGATTTTGTTTCTCAGTTATCCATCATGTTGTGAGGGAAATTAACTATGACTTACCTTACAGTAGTGTCTGATCCAGTGGTGCACACTAAACCCAAGGTGCAGCCTCATTCTTCTGCAGTGTGGAGTCACCAGTTGTGCAGCCCTCAGACTTCATCTGTCCACCTGAGCAGCCCATCACTCATTAGGTATCGGGAAGCATCTATAGTGTTCCATCTCAGGAAAATCTGAAGTTTTTCCTTTTTTCAATTTTTTTTTTTTTTTTTTTTTTTTTTTCAGCTGAAGAGAGTTTAGATCTTTTATGTAACAGAAAATTAAAGTTGAGAGAAAATGATGACTAAAGAACACCTACTAACAGTCTTTGCAAGCACAGCCTGCAGAAAATGTTGGAAACAACATCAAAATATCCTCTTTCCTGCTTCAGTAAGGTCCTTTTCCACATTCTCAAGTTATTTACATGTTAGTTCCTTGTTTGTATAATAAGTATTTTGTACTTGTACTTGTCCTCCTATCCAAATTCAGATGTATGCATATTACCCTGTAAATGTCCTTTCCCATAATGAAATCTCTCTTTCTGGAAGGCCTTGCATCAGTGTCAGTACTTTGTTGTCAACACTATAATGCATACCAAGTGCATTATTTAATAAACTTTTGTTCCATTACTGCCCATATTGAAAGGAAACAACATAACTATTTGTATAAAACAAAGACTCAAGTTCCACTAAAATACCTTTCACCAGAGAATGAGAGACATTCATATTTTCACTGTCAAAATCTTGCCTAATGTTTATTTGTATTGCTTTGTGTTGGGTTATTTGCTTTTACTTGTTTTCTTGGGGCTGTAGAGTTACATGCAGTTTTGCACATTATTGTACAGATTTCTTCAGACATCTCACCCAGAGACATCATATCTTCACTCTAGCCTTTATGCCTTGGGTTCTTCTGAAAACTGAGGAAAGTGAGTTTCCATGGAAACTGAGGCACAGATTGTGTGCTAGGAGGCAGGTTGCCTGTATGTGACTTTGGGAAATGTCCAAGGTGCACCATTGTGGCTGGGAATTAGGAACTCAGAGTGTTTATCTGCTAGTTTAGATACAGTTTCAACACAGCTGTGCAAGTATGTGCAAGTATGTCCCCTCATCTTTTCCTGCTCATATAGAATAAGGCTTCAGTATCTCATAATACAACTGGAAAACTTAAATAAACATGTTATAATGTATTTCAAGATTCCTGGCCAGAGATGCCATCCACTTTAAATAAAATTGGGATTTTTTCTGTAGTCTGAAAGATCTGTACAACTAAAATAAATTCTGTAGGTGTTCTTGATGATATTCTGGGGGAGAAGGGTTCCAAAGCTCTACCCTGAGTTTTGTTTTGGATCCCTAAAACACACCTAGCATCCTAGATAGCATTCCGAGGCACCTACTTTCTTGTATGTGAATGATAAATTGCTTATACTAGCAAGATGTCTTTTTGTTCTTTTAAAATACAAGTTAGATAAATTTTGATTGACTGCTCGTGTTTAGTGGAACCTGCACTGGGCAGTATCTCTTGCTTAGTGCTCTGTGGTAGCTTGGCCACTGGTCTCCTGAGCTGCTGCAGAACTGTCAAAGAAGCCTGAATTCTCACACCTAACACCTGAAGATTAACCACTTCATGAAGGCTTGGGGCAGGTTTGCGAGATAAAAATATATGTGTAAACATGTAGATACACATGTGAATCTGGACACACTTGTACAGTTGTGTTGAAGCTGCATCTGAATTATATTCCAGTATAGATACTGTACATATGTAAATGTACACACACAGTTATATTTTAATCTAAAGGATAAATAAACAAGACATCTGCCCAGGGAGGAGGATCTGCAGCTTGGTTCTCTTCTTTCCCATTTAAGCACTCTGATCTCAAGGCTCAAGTCCTCCAATCCATAACAGAAGCTGTGCACAAATCACTTTCTGAAACAAATTAATGCTAACAACTGCCCTCTGCTGTCATTATCATCCCCCTCAAAAATGTTAAATTAATTTATTCTTGTTCTCAGAGTGTGAAGACCAGAGTATTTGCCCTATAACCTGGAAATTATGTTATTTTCAAGAGGTATAATTTGGATACTCCTAAAGTATCTGCAATCCTGACTTCCCTCATTATTTTGCAAAAGATGACATGGTAAAAACTGTGATTTTGTCATTAGGAGATACTGATGAATTAGGTCTTGAGTTGATGGAGTCACTTGGTATTTCCTTTTTCTTCTTTCACACACCAATGCATTATCCCATAGAATCAACAGAAAAAGGGAGAGGCCCCAGTTTTACTGGTGTGCTGTGATGGCTTCAGAGTGTTCATAAAGACATAGTCTTTCCCTTCTCCTTTCCTAGCTGATTTTAAGGACTTAAACCTTGTTGGAATCTGATTTCAAAACTAATTTCAGTAAATATGTTAAGAAACAGCACTTAGATTTTGACTTTTTTTTTTTTTTTTTTTTTTTTTTTTAATTTTAATTTTCAAGTGTTTCTACCATTTTCACTCACTTGCCAGTTACAGGCACTACTGGACCATTCTATTGGAAAGGGCTCAAGGATTCAGAGAAGGAAAACAGCTTGTATTGTGATTTGTCTCATAGCAAGTAACACTTTCCAACACTTTATTTGTATTTTCCTGATACATGAGAAGCTGGTCATCATGCAGAACAATCAATGCTTTGTGTGCTGGGTTGGTTACCAAAATAACTTCAGGTCTGACTTAGTAGGAAGAGAAAATGTACATTGACAGAAAAGGGAAAGCTAACAAAAGTAAATTAGTGGCTAAACAGATTAACAGAGTTTTGTCTATACTTGGTTTTGGGCAGTACATGCATATACCTATAAAAAGGTTTTCTGGTGGTTTTCACTCTAACAATGGAATTGTTAGGTTATAGAAGTTTCTTCTGTTTAATCTTTCAAAATATTTTATTCTTTTATTTTAGCTTTCTATTTCACCCTAGGGGTGACTCTTGGGCTATACAGAAGATATTTAATGAAATATTCCAGTGTATTAGCAGCATTACAAAACAAATTATTTAAATCCTGATGAAATCCTACAAGTGTAATACTGATGTGTTGGTAAAATACAAATAAAATGAAGGGTTGTCTGTGTAAGCACTGTAAGATCACGCATGCTATGTTTTTACATCAGAGTATGTCATTGTTCTTTAAGTTTTTCCATTACGTATTTATTTGGTAGAATTTCACAGAGTTAGGACTCCAGCTCTATTTATGTGTTTACTTTTTATATCTCCATCAATTCTGTATATTCTGAGTAATTCACCAAGATGGGAAATGTCTAAATTTTATTTCTGGATGCTTCATGCGAGTGTTCAGAATAGACATTATAATCTCCTTTTTGCAGTGTTAGATTTAGATTTCAGTCCATGACTAGAGCTGGCCCAAATAATAGAAATAGCTACTTCAGTTGCAGCAGAAACTTTGCAGGTGAGTTCAAGATCGGTACTGCAATTCTTCTAAAACTGGCTTCACTGGCAAGTTTTCACACTAGGAAACAGGCTTTTTTAGACTGTAATACTGAATCAGTTAGCCTGTAGGAACTTTGCTTAAATCTCCAGATGTTAATCTAGTCTGTTTTGATAGTTAGTTGTAGTTGCTGAAGAAAACAAACAAACAAACAAACAAAAACACAAGCAAATGAACAAAAAAATGTGGCTTGGAATGACAGCTAGTGATATGTGACACTTATGAAGTCAAACATTTGTCAACTTGTCTACTTGTCAGATATTTGAATTTGTTTTTACTTGTCTTGCCTGGAGTCTTGTTTTATTAACTGAAATACAGGTTCTATAGATGCAGCAATATGCCTCAGAGGATAAATTCACATAACTCACATACCTTGCAAGGCACCATAAAAGTCTGGAAAAATAAATCAAGAGGGCTTGAAATGAAAGTTCATACAGATATCGCCTGTTTCAGTGTTTTTACTTTCCATGGCTTAGTTGATCTGGCTCTTGCAGGTCTTGTATTCTTCTTAACGTATAAAGAGGGGGGTCATTCTTCCCACTTCCTATATTCTCATAGATAGCCATGAGTCATCCTTTTGATTTTTGTAGACCTGAACTGTATACAATGCTGAAATAGCATCTAGTATGCTAGCTTAGAGAGACACCTGCTGAATCTCTGTCCTGCTAGCAGTGTATTTCAGTTAAGAGTTTCTAAGTGTGACAGAGATGATGAAAGCTAAAAAGAGCTTGCAGCTAATCATATTTTTGGATGATCAGCTTCAGAGTTTAACTTTTCCCTACTCAACAGATTGTCTCTGATACCACAGCTTCTTCGTTGCTTTCCCATTCAATAAGTAGAGAAATCAGGAGCGAAGATTGCTGTAACATTTCTTTTCTATTCAGCCTGTTTTGTTTATTCATTGGAGCAAATTCCCTTGCAAAATAACTGTCCATGGCTAATTTTCCAGAGATTCTGTTGTTGCTGTTGTTTGAACTCTCTGTTGGGGATTCTTTGTGTGTGTGTTACAAATATTTATTTGTCTCAGTTTATGGATACTCAATTTTAATTTGTGAAAGATGTTCTGCAGGTGCATAGCCTCATCACAGTGAGCATTAGCCTAAGCTGGGGGGTTGATGTAGCAGCTGTGAAAGGTGAAATTTTGTCCAAAGAGTTTTTTCAGTTTCCTTTCATTATGATGGTACTTTTTCAGGTTCAGAAGCTCAGATTTAAAACAAAACAATGCAATCCAAACCCTCTGTTGTTTCTATATTTGGATTTCTCCCAGCTTTTGTCTTCAGGGCTTTGCTACGCTGCTTAGCTGAGGCTTACCCTCAGGCAGTTTCTTCTCCTGCATATATTTTTGTTTTCCTTTTTGTATGTGCTTCTGCCTGATGGGGAAAGAGAATTTTTCTTGTTTATTTCTTGACCTAAGGACTTTTATTCAGATCATCTCTCCAAAAAGCAAGAAATATATTGACAAATTTACCAGTGTAAGACCATTTTCCAGCCTGGCTAGTTGGAAATGTTAAAAAAGAATGGTTTTCCATGATAAAACACATTTTTCAAAATCACAATTTATCGTGCTAGTAATTTATTTTGCTCAAATTGATCTGGCTTGTAAGGCTGTCTGACTAAAAAGACTGAACATGAAAGTAAGTATTCTTGGGCATTTTGTTGGCTGCTGTACTCTGATGCTATTTGGCCAGCCTTCTCAATGCTCCTAATTTTTCTCCCAGTCACTGATTTTGCTTTTTCAGTCACAACCAAAAATGAATTTTACTATTTTAAAATCCTCTGTGAAATGAAAACTCTGCTTATTTTCTGGAAGCTCTATTAAATATAACCGAGAAGAGCCAAATATGAGTGGTAACTGTAGTCGTCCAGACTTGCAAACAAAAGTTACACATAAGCTGTACGGTAGTTGTGTACTGTACCGGCCTCTGAGTCTCAACTCTGCCTTTGTGAGGCCTTTATTTCCAGGCCTTGAATAAGTCTGGGACTCTTCTCTGCATTTGCTCTCATCTTTCACTATTTTTTCTTTGAGAACATTGATACCTGGCTGTATGCACAATTCCATTCCAATATTTGCCTCAATGTACTTTTTGTACACTCATTTTTCCTCATAATAGAGGTTCAAACTAGACTGCTTTGCTACATCATCACAGTAGCTTATAATTAATTATTCACTCACTTTATCTTGTAAATGCTTCCCAGGGTAACTGTGTTCAAAGAATAAGTCGTTCTTTTCTGAGTATGCCATGAAAACTGTATATTCCTCGATCTATTTCTAATTATGCATTAAACAGTGTAAGAATGCATCGTGTTTGAGCTCATTTCAATCTGGAGTACTTTGTGTGACAGTTGTATGATAAACGAGAAGGAGGGTTTCTACAAAGTAGGTCTTCATGCCATAGTGCAGCTGACATGTAGTGTTTCCATGGGTTTCCTTAACCAATGATGTCTTCTAGGAAATGTTTATTTGCATACTGCCAACAACCTTAAAGGTCAGTGTAAAAAAGACTGATTGCCAAAATGTCATACCTCTGTTGTAGTGGACAGAATGCATTAGAAATAGAAATAATATTAAAATAATAATAATAATAAAAAAATCAAATGACAAGAGGACTGTAGTTTGGAGTGTTTGTTTTTGTTTTTGTTTTTTAAAGATTTATTTATTTATTTATTTAATCTTTAAAAACTCTGTATATGACAACTCTTATAAATCGCACCATTTTCTTGTTGGAAAGAATTTTAGAATTTTAATAAATTCTCAAAACATTTGTGTGTAACTCAGTTTTATTTGCATTTCAGAGGACAGAATTAAAACACAAATGAAAGTAAAAGCTAGATTATTTAAAATTGAACTCTCCCTAATGGTTGTGTGCAAAATCATCAAGGACTTTGGGTCTACAGGCACAGCATTTCATTATTCTGTTCTCATGACAATGTTGAGTCCACTAATCAGTGTGTAATGTTGGAAATAAAAGACCTTTGGGGCAAGACAGAGATTTTATCAGGGAACGATAGAAGTTTCTGGCATGCCCATTGTTTTTTGTGTTTTCACATTTTTCTTCCTTATTGCTTCTGTTCTTTCCTTCCTTGCTATTAGTTAGTGGAGGGGAGAAACCACAGATTTATCAGGGCTTTCTTCTGCATTGAATGGGGTTGGTGATACATGGTGCTGTCTAAGTGTATGAGAGAACACCTTGTGTTGTTAATGATGTTATATTTATTAAAGTATAGCCATACTGTTCTCCTGCTTTTTAAAGCTGCAAGTTACATTTATCGCCAGTTTGAAGGCATGCAAAAAAAACTTCTCCTACTAGCAAAATACTAAGACTTCAGTTTTCTATTGGGAGTGACAAATTATGCCAGTGGTTGGTAAGTTCTTATGAAATGTCCTTCTCGGTCAAGGTTGCACATGTAGCCTGTCTTCTGCCCTGCCATTGATTTGGGGAAACATTGTGTAGGGAGAGCACGCAAGCCTGGTGTGGTCCGTGGTCCATTATGTGTGTAATCCCCTGGTATTCACAATCTTTGGATTAGAAGTTTTAAAGAACACATCTCTGCTTGTTCCCTTCAGTACCTGTTAGTGAATTTATCCATAAATTTGCCTAGTCCCTAATCTGCCTGTACCATCTGCCTCCACAGCATCCTGTAGTAAGTCATTTCCAGACCTCACTATTTGTTGGGTAAAAAAGTGTTTTCTCCTGTCTGCTCTAAATTGATCTCTGGTTTCAGTGAGTGCAGCCTGGTCCAGTATTGCTAGATTTGTTATTATATAACAATTTTGGCATTTGGTATAGAATGTCAGCCATGTCTGCTCTCAGCCTTTGTGCCTACCAAAAGGAGTACTAGCTCTTCTAGTCTCCTTGATAGGCTATTTTACAGAGAATGCATAAATGTTCTATAGCAGTTACATTAATCATTTTTTTTAGAAGTATTTGGAACAGGTGAGAGTTAGGTACAGTGCAGGAAGAACTTCAACCATGTCTTAGCTGGCTGCAGCATGCTTCCAGGTCATCTTCTAGAATATGACATGTAAAAGGCTATTCATCTTCCAGCATATTGTTTCCCTTGTTTCTCTTCTGACTTCAGACATAGTTCTTTGGCAGGCAAGATCATGGCAAAAGGCTCAGATGATGCAACTGTGTGTATAATTTTAGGTTTTCAAGCAAGCATTTTTCAACAAGAAAATTCAATAAACTAAAATCACAATAAAATCACTACCAGTCAGACAAATGAAATCACTAAGATCTAAATAAATATTATATTTAAAAAAAAAAAAAAAGTTTGTATTACATCATAGAATAATTTCGATTGGAAAATACCCCTAAGATCATCTAGTCTAACCTTAATATATATATATATATATATATAAATTTAGAAAAAAAATATAGTAAAAATTTTTTTTTTTTTTTTTTTTTTTTTTTTTTCTCCTAATGAGAAATTAGGATACTTTGCTAGAATGAAGCTATCTGTTTTCTCCAGATGTTTTTCTTGGTCATTTTTTTTTCTTGGTCTAATTAGATTTCTTGGCCAAATAAGATTAAATGAAATAAATTGTCACTATTGAGCCTGAGTAGGATTAAATTTAAAAATATCTGATTTGACTAATGCAATATGTACATGCATCAGACTAGCTTTCAACTTCAGCAGAAGTCTTGCTGCAGTGAGGACCTATTAAATTGTGGAAGAGGCATCAGATTCTGATTTTAAGCCCATTGTAGAGCCTTGTTCTTTGCACAAGTAAAAGAACTTTGGGTTGGTTGCTGGACATGTAATTTCATAATCTAACATTCAACAATGAGCAGTTGAATAATCTTTCCTTTCAAACAGTCTTTTTTTTTTTTTTTTTTTTCCTTTTCAGTTCAGTATTTTGTTTTCTGAGCCAACGTGACTGTTGGGCAAAGAAGCTGGTGAAAGGTCTAGAGAACAAGTCTTATGAGGATCGTCTGAGGGAGCTGGTGTTGTTTAGCCTGGAGAAAAGGAGGCCCAGGGGAGACGTTACTGTACTTTACAGTTACCTTAAAGGAGATAGTAGCAAGATGGGGATCAGGCTCTTCTCCCAAGCACCAAGTGATAAGATGGGAGGAAATGGCCTCAAGTTGTACCAGGGGAGGTCTAAGTTGGATATTAAGAAAAATTTCTTCACTGAATGTGTTGTGAGGCATTTGAATTGGCTGCCCAGGGAAGTGGTTGAATCACCATCCCTGGAGGTATTGAAGAAACGTGTAATGTACAACTTAGTAGCATGGTTTAGTGGTGGATTTGTCAGGATGAGGTTAAAGGTTGGAACAGATGATCTTAGAGGTCTCTTCCAATCTGAATGATTCTATGATTATACTGCTTATTCTATATCCTTAAAGTAGGACTGGATAAAATATGAGTTCCACAGAGAAACAGATTGTTTCTGGGAATATTTGCTTTTTTCCTCCAGCATTTTGGTAGCACATTTTGTGCCAGTATTTCAGGAGTGCAGCTAATTGGGAGCCTTGGGAAAGAATGCAGGTAGATTTGGGGCTTTTGCAAGTAATCTTTAAAGGAGTCAGATCATAAGGGCCTCAGTTGTTGGAAACAGTTTGTTGCAGAGCTAGTTAAGAATACTATATTTCTGACTTCATGGAAGTATGATACATAATCAGGTAGCATGTTCACCTGGCATCTTTGATAATTTTTTTTTCTCCTTTTTTTCTCCTTTATCAGTCTAAGGTATCCACCTGCTACCTTCATCTCACCTTTTGGGCTTTGTAGTGGAATTTCTATGTTAACACATTCCTTAAGGGCAGCTCCTGTCAGCTTTCTTTGCAACATTGACCTTTACTGCACTTGTTAGTACAAAAGGCAAAATTTCCCAGGAACCCAGCAATTTCCTAGCACTACAAGTCTCTGTGGAAAAGCTTGGAAAGCAGGATGTGCTGAAGGAAAGAATCATAACAATCTGTTTTGTACTATTTCCTGAAGGTCTAAATGGCACTTCCTAACTCTAAGTGATCCAGTTGTGAATTTGCCAATAAACAAATGTCAACATCCCCTCTAAAGAGCAGAAGCTATAAAAATCCTGTAAAAATCAATAGCAGCTGAGATAATTCACCATTTTTTTAAGTTAATCCACTTGATAAATTATAAGATTCCCTTTGTTTGGGAACCTTCAAGAAATAATAATTTTGTGAGGTATCACCATGATGAAGCTATGGTTTCTTTAAAGTCCAAAGTCTGTCCAGGAACATTTTTCACTCTGGTGCATCTGCTTAGAGATTACAAATTGATACTTTTCAGCTGGATGCCTAAAGGGCCCAGATTTACTCTATATATGTATATACTGATTTATGAGCTCACTTGGGGGTGGAAGTGCTCGCCAGCGGTCTCTCTGCAAACATATTTACATGTCTGTTTCTAGTGTTCAGAGAGAGGGACACTCTGCATTTTCTCCAGAGACTGATATGTCTCCAACATATTCGTATGTTGAACACATCTGACCGGGTGGAATCAGAAACAAGGAGTCACCTGGTGTGAGACAAGCACAGCCAGAGGGCAGGTATCTACATGCAGGTGTCATGACTTACACTGGTGTATCTGAAATCCTCTGTCTAGAGCATTGCTATTTGGGTCAGTGTTGCAAGATGACAGTTTGATTTCCTTGGAATCAGAGACTGAAATCTTCTGCTTAAAATATCTAGACATCTCTGTAGCTATCAAGTCTCCTTTCCCCTTTTCCCTTTCCCCCTCCCCCCTTTCCCTTTCCCCTTTCCCCTTCCCCCCTTCCCCTTCCCCTTTCTCTTTCTTTATGATTGGAATAAAATTCTATATTTCAAATGTCAGCCCAGAAAATTAGGGATCTGAGATGTTTTACAACTGTGAACCAAAAGTGTTCTGATCACTTAATGACAAGCTAGACTGAATGGAAATACATTATTCTTCCTTGATTATTCCCCTATCCAACCAGTGCTGAGCCAGTGTGTGAGAAATGGAGGACTATGGAATCAGGAGAGAGGATAATACAGGAGGGCATGGATCTTAGTTTCCATAGCACTCAGATAGATGAGAGTAAATATTTTTCCCATTGGTCTTTGTGTAAATTTAAACATCAACATCATCTTTTTTGCTCTGCAAGACATTCCTGTAAAGTATAGCAGGTGGTCAGAACACGTTCTGGGCAGGGTATCTCGGAATTAAGTGTTGTAGGTGGGTGTTTGGACTTTAAGTAGCTGCTCTTGCAGTTCAGCTAGTGCCCTAAATAAGACTTAGAGTTACCCAGGGAAACCTTGGAGAGGAGATTATATGTCCGATGTCTGCAAGTTTAGTGAGTAAATATTTTCCTTATATGTGCTCTAGACTCTTAATGCAGTTGTCAGAGGATTGTAAATTCACTTTAATATTAATATTAATTTTCAGAATTGTTAAAAAATAACGGTGATTTGTAAGTGGTCTCACAAATAGAAATCCTTTAGAACCCACTATTA
This sequence comes from Nettapus auritus, assembly GCA_011076525.1. Taxonomy (NCBI): domain Eukaryota; kingdom Metazoa; phylum Chordata; class Aves; order Anseriformes; family Anatidae; genus Nettapus; species Nettapus auritus. The sequence goes on from CM021765.1 coordinate 10,061,145, forward strand.
CAAGTAAGTATTGAACATACACAGTCAGACAAAGGAAAAGGGAAGGATATCTAGTTTAGATATGGGAAAGCGTAGTTTGTAGAAAACAGTTGGAATTTCTTTCCTAATTTCGTTTCTAGCTGTTTTTTTTTATTATTATTATTATTATTTTTTTTTTTCTCCAAGCCGGTATCCAATTCATTCCTTAGAAGCTGAAATAAATGCATTATGTGAATTTTTAACACCTTACCTATGTTTAGTTAACAGTGACATAATTAACCTAGTTCAAGTTTTTCATTTTTCAGTAATAAGAGAAATTGTGCCAGTCTTAAGGTTCAGTACATGAGACAGAGATTTTTTTTTTTTTTTAATAGAATTTTTTAGGGATTTAATGTACTTTCAATTTGGTATTTCTTATTAAAACTTCAATCACCCACCACTTGATTGTGATTAAAGCTGACCCTAGAAAATAAATTTTGTTCTATGCAAATATGACAGGTATAATTATGGCAGACCTAGTTGATCATATATTGCTAGTTTCCATATGGTGATAAGTTGGGTGTTCAAATAGGTGATGAAGTAATAAGATTTATTTTCCCATTTACAGAGTAGAACAAAACAAAAGAATTCATTCTCTTCCTTGAACCTGGGTCCATAATACATTCCCTTGATGTAACAAATTCTGAAATTAGCTCCAGACCAAAGACAAAAAAGTTGTTGATTTGTGCTATACTGAATTAGTACAGGGGAAAAGGGTTTTGAGATATGGTGGACTTATTACAGTAGGCAGCATTAAGACGGGTGAAAGGAGCTGGGTGCCCATTTCCTAGTAATGTCGACAGCACAACAATGGGTGGGTCATATGAAGGAGGAGCAGTTGTCTTTCCCTCTAAATGCCGCCATTAACATCTTCATCACCTCCGTCTCTGACATTGCCAAGGAAAAATGTGTATTTTTTTAATGTATAGTTAGCAAACATGAAATTCACCAGCAGTTATGTTTTGAGAGTATTTTCTCAAATATTTCATTGGTGTGACCTGTTACATCAGGTTGCAGCTTCATTATAAAGGGGATTTTTTCCCCTCCAAGGAACTAGTAAAGAATGTTTGCCAAAACCAAAAAAATCATTAATAATGTTTTATGTCTTGCCCTGATGTATAGAAGAACGTTACATAACCCTTTGGTTTCAATCTTTGCTTGCACACTGGCTGTGGCCGAGCTTCTTCTCCTTTGCTCTTTGTGCTGTCTCCAAGTTGGTTTGTGCTACAGCAGTAGTGACTCATTAATGCTCAGTCCAGTGTAAAGTTCGAAACAGACAGCCTCTGCTGCTAAATTCAGTAGCTATTCCCTGAGTACCCTGTCTGAGTCAGAGCACTGTGGAGCAATAATTTTGTTTTTGCTGGATGTGTCTGGGAGGATGCTGCAGGAGTGGGCGGCTGTAATGCTCTTGCTGCTGAGCAGGCAGTGAGCAATCCCCCTTGACGATTGCTTTTGCTTTTTTTTTCTTTTTCATTAAAAAAAGAAAAAGAAGAAAAAGAAAAAAAAAAAGAAAAGAAAAAGAAAAAGAAAAAGAAAAAGAAAAAGAAAAAGAAAAAGAAAAAGAAAAAGAAAGGTTTGCATCTATTCTGGATGTCAGGATGTATTTATATTTAAACAGGTCTTTAAAAAAAATTAATGTGAATAAACAGAAAATGCTAGAGGAGCATGTTTACCTGCTCCCAAGGTGATAAAAGCAGATTGAGTTGAAATCCTACGGGTGAATATTTTCAAGTTTCAAACTGAATCCATCTTTAGTAATACAGAAGATGGTGATGTGTGTTAACCATGTGGTCCCAAAACACACTTCCTCAGCATTTCTGAACTATGTTCTCCTCACAGCTTCAGTGGCATGCCAGGCTTCCCACCAGGTGAACAGAGTCCTTCCCTGACTCCCAAGTACCCTTTTGATTTTTTTCTCCTCCAAGCTTCTGTACATTGTAATGAAATATATACCAGGAGAAATAGTCATTGAAGTGCATCTTAAGGCTGTTTCTTAAGATAAGCAATGGAAACCAAAGGACCAGTTCATGACATTTTGCAATTCTACAACATTCTCATCTAATGAAACATTTCATGGGCTTTCAAGAAGATGGCTGCAGTCTCCTTATGTGTGCTAAAACTTCAAAAATGTCATGTAAAAATGTGTTCGTGTACTGGAAGTACACAGTAGTAACTTTAAATTTAAGGCTATAATCCGAAGAATTTTTCATTAAGAATATATTAGATTTTTTCCCCACAAAGTACAAATCCAAATGGTGTCATTTTGCTCTCATTTGTCCTTTTTTATGCCTTCTGATTTTTCTCTGTAGACTGTGTATTACAACTTTAACTCTATTTTTTGTTATGCATCTTATTTTTATGTTATTTTCTAAAGCCAAGCTACAGCCAATAGCTGGCTACAGAAGGAAGAGTGAAACATAGGTACTATTATAAGGTGCTTTAACTTTTTGGTTTCATGATTTTAAACTTGTAGTGAAGGATGTTACGCTTCCAACTGTTCTAATATTTCATAAAAGTGTTTTCTGTATATGCAGGTGATTCATATGTTACCTATTTGTACAGGTAATCATTGCTGTATTGCAGGGAAAGCTTATGGCTGCAGGCTTCTGGCTGTTCCTGATTTTGTGCAGAATTAAACATGGATTTTGCACTGAGCATTTAAATAGTGTTACTGACTTTTTTTCACTTGAAGTCTAAAGAATGATTTGGAATTATATTAAAAAAAAAAAAAAGTTGTAACAGAGAATAGATTAATAAAAATCATGGAAGCATTGAACAGAATTACATTCATGTGGTGCAAAATTATGATAGGTTGTCTGGTTTGCCCTAGACTTCTGCTAGTTTCTCAGTGAAATATTACGTTAAATTAGCACAGTATTTCTAACTGTGTATGTCTCTGTGGAATTTGAATATTTTCTGCTTACCAGTACTCTGTGTACATTCAACTTTTTAAGCTAAAGTTATGAAATGTGAATTAAGCTATTTCAAAGACTCTTCATATAGGTGACTCCATTGGTCTTAGTTTTAAGGATTTGACTTTTTCAACTCAGTGATCCTGAAAGAAGGTAAGGAAAATTCCCGTATAAATATTAGTGCTATTCAGAATTGTATTTTCTAATAAATAAAAATTCTATTAGTTCTTCTCATAACTACAGGCTTAACCCATAAGTACAGATTTACAGGGTGATAGTATCTTGGTTTGGGGTATGGGCATTGGACTCCGCATGATTTGTTGCAATTGCACTGTAAGTCAGAGGTTGGACTAGGTGATTATGGAGGTCTCTTCCAACCTAGAAGATTCTGTGATTCTGTGAATAGTTTATTAGGTCTTTGATCACTACTAGGCTGAGGTGGTGAAAATAATACTATGAGGATATGGGGGGGGGGGGGGGCATAAATGGCACATGTCCTTGCAGTAGCAGAAATCAGGCTTTCTACAGTGCTATTAAAGTTTAGATGGGATGGAACTAGCACTACTTTAGTCTTGCCATATATGTCTAGACCTGATCTGAATAGTGGTTTAGAATTGCATTTTGCAGTAGATGTATCTATATGTTTACATATCTATCTATAGATCTATAGATATATAAAACACTGTGAGCTCACGAAGTTTGCAAGAGTTACTATAAAATGCTCATTAGCTCAGCTTTCCTCTTAGTCTTAGCCACATCACAACACATAACTTTGCTTTTTTCTTTTCTTTCTTTCCTTTTGCTCAATACCTAGTTTTACTCTGTATATTCTCCTTTAGTAGTAGTAAAATTCTTGGTTATGCTCTTTAAAAAAATGCTTCTGTTCAGAGTTCTTCAGTGAGGTCCCAGTCATAACTACAGCTGGGTCATCTATTGACCATGCATTAGAATTTGTAGGAGGGACATGAAGTGGCAGAGCTGTAAGAACGAGATGTGCTTTTGTAGGATGCTTGACTACATGCTCTGATTTATTATTTAGCTGAGAGTTATGTTCAGTTCAGCAGGGGAGCTTTTCTTCCTGCAGTTCCATTGAGATCTCTGTGTGTCAGATGCAGTGACTTGGACATCATTCCTGTTAGCATGCTATTACTGCATGTTTTCAACAGAATGCATTTCCACAGTGGCTTCAATACCTACAAAAACAGTTTATACTTCCTTCTGTACTCTAATACTCAGTATGTTCACACAAATATTATATTGTTAATTGCTTCTTTACTGTCTACCATTTCTCAGCCTAGAAATGACAGAATTCCGTTCTGTTATACAGAATTAAATTAAATGATAGTAAATAGCTGTATAATGAAATGCTCTCCTACTATTTCAAAATAAAATACCATCTTTTCAAACTACATATAAACTCAGCAAAGGATTCTGGTGTCTTTTTGCTGTGTTTGAGTGAGGAACAGGCAAGTGGGTGGGGCAGGTGATAAATATTGATGGAAGCTTTCTTTTGGTTCCTGGAAGCAGGGTATTTTAATGGAGTAATGTTTCTATCAACGTGTACTAGAGCAATTTCTGCATTTGAGAAAGCTTACTGTCATTATTTAAAAACTTTAATCGTGATCTAGCTAACCTTGTAAGTAGCTTAAAAATTGGAAAACACTGCTGTCTAAATTAAAAGTGTAGGTATAGAAACATAAAGACTAAAATATATTGCAGTTACACTTTTTCAATACACAATGAGAATTGTTGCAATATCTGAACTTCACAATAATGGAATAAAAGTCTAAGCTCTGGTATCTTCCTAGGCAATTTTTTTATCTGCAGTTGTAATGGCTGTGATAAAAATGGAGCACTACAGCAAAAGCCAACGGGAAATGGTTGTGACCAGAAAATAAATTCCATAGGCAACGACTTGGTGATTGCTTAAAAACTGTCTGGATCTGCTTTTTTAGTCCCACTAGCAGTTCTGTGAGGAATTGTTTCACAGAAGCCCAGGGCATATTAAAGGTAGGGGTCTTAGATAAGCCAACAAAGACAGGAAAATCACAGATACTCTTCAATATTTCATAGGTTTTCAGAATGAAGACCAATATGCCAACTATGTGAGTACTTGTGCTCCTGCTGAACCACTGCTTTATCATGGAGTCCAAGTGAACTGTGGGTCACATATACACATATTGTCTCTGCAGTACATATTGTAGCTGCCTGCAAGAAAGTGTAATTCTCTGACACAAGACATGCCACTAATGGGTTCATTTTTATAACAGTCCTTAAGGATACTTTGTTTATACTACCTATTAAACAATGAATACAAAATGAAAAAGCATGACATATGATTCATTTTGTTTAAATTAAGCTTTATAAAAACTTTGTTCAGTCTAAGCTAGGAATGTGGACTTCCTCTGTGTCTGCTGTAAAATATACACTGCTGAGGTGGAGTGGAGGATTCATGTCATGCTCTTTCAGGTCTTTCAGTGCAATTCCCTCTTCTGCAGCAGAGAAGAACATAAACCTTTAAAATTTCTTCATGATTTAGTTGCATCTTGCCTATAAGTTTGTGGATCATTCTTTCCATACCAGCAGTGACCAGCAACCTTTTTGCCCACTGCAGTGCCGTCAAAGTCTTATTCTCTTTGAAAACCTAAATCTCTGTTATGTTCAAGTGTAAATACAAATTCATCCATGCACTTGACAGATTTTCCAACTTGAAGATGATTTTTAAAGTGGAACAAAAAGAAATAACAGGCTTCTGTGTCACCACGCTGCAAAACACAGTGTTAGTTTTCATTAGTGCCTTGATAGGTAGCAGGTACTTTTTAAATCTGTGTAACTTCTCAAGACTTAGCAGGTTTTCCAGAATTATATTTTCCCCATCAATTTAGAACCAAATCTGTAAAACCATATCCCTTGGATATCAATTTTGTCACTGGCAAAAAAAAAAAAAAAGGAAGCATTTTCTTCATCATATCTTTTGCTGAATGAAAAATATGGTGCCAATTCCAATGGGTCAGATTTTCAGCTGTTTTTGGCTCATCCTGAACTTGCTGCTTATGTGTAGGTCTATCTCAAGACACTTTTATGATGACATCTTTGGACTTCCTTGGATTTATTTAATTAATTTATTTATATGAAATGAACCACTTGAGGTGAATTTAGGACTGAAAAAGATAGCTCAGATTCAGTCATCTTCCCTGAAAGTGGCCAGAGTGTTGAGGAATGATGAGGAGTATGGAGGCCGATTCTGTAAAATAGGGGAGTTATTCAGGCATCACGTACACATCATTTTCAGCAGACCTTCATGTAAGAGGGCTCACATGCAGATATTGAAAGGAAGGGCCTAAAGCCATTTACAAAAACTTAGGCAGTTAGATATACAAGAAGTTAGAGAATTAGAGTTCTAAAACATATAAGAAAATTAGATCCCTAATGCACTCATTTTCAATTGGAGGATCTCATCCAAACTCTTCATATTCTTGGATATTTAGTACCGGACACTTCATCATCAGAGCCATAGATCTAGGAAATCTGACCTAAACTGCCTCCTAGTAAGCAGTTATTGTCCAGGGGTATGGGGAGATTTTTCTCATATCAGAAACATTAACCATGTGTAGCAATTTGCAATTGCATGCTAATTCAGTAAGTGCATGGAGCAATTGGATGTATTGTAAACCACTGGTACTACCTGTAGCATGTTATCATTTGAGAAGCAGGGCTAGCTCCTGCTGAGGATTTTGATTTTCAATCCTTCTCTGACATTTATTTGTTTCACTGTGTGGGCCGTGCAGTGAAACATATTGAACAGATGTTTTGGTCTGAAAAAGGAACCAGACAGCAAAACACACACACAAACACAAGCAAGTACTGTTCAGCAGGGATTCCGCTATTTGAATTGGAAGGGATGGAAACATCCACTGAGGGGGGGAAACCACAGCAACAAATGTATCACATTAAAAAAAAAAAAAGGGGGGGGGGTCACAAGTGCATTTGTTCTGGATCTGCCTGCATGAAAGGAACTTAGCTAATAGCAAATCGGCTCTTTAAATGTTCTATGGCCATCTAGCAATGGTGGGGATGAAGGAAATCAGAGGAGGCTGAACCACAATACACTAATTGACTGGCATGGCAGGCCATGGGGAGTTGCTCTCCAGGCCATGTTCTGAAAACCAGAAAAGAAATTGCATCCATGCTAATTGTGAATGTCCTAAGATGAAGGTGGTATTTTATTGGGGAGGGGGGAAGTACAGGCTTAATGAGTAGTAGATTACGTATAAATCAGCTGACATTTTGATGTTTTTGTCCTTCTCCTGGTTAGCCAAGCTATGACTTGTATCTCCCTTTGTTTGTTTTTTCCCGTGAGCTGGACTTGCAGTGCCGTGCTGTGACACCCACAGATTGGTCAGATTGCCCCAAATTAACCTAAGGGGGGGCATACAAGCTCCATGTAGAAATAAATAAATAAATGCCAATATTGATAGCCCTTTTAAAAGAAATATATATATATTTATTATTGCTTTTCTCAATTTTGATTTTTTTTTTTTTTTTCTTGGCTCTGATAACGCATGATGGTGGTTTCCTCTAATGCACACAGAAATGGGTATTGTCCAGCCTGAGGACTGCACTTCCATCCTACACCATTTGTATTTTTCACATTGTTCAAAATAACTTTTCAGAGTGGATATGGGGAAAAATGAAGAAAATATTGTCATTTGGATGTTTCTTTTTATTATAGGAATCAAGAGAAGAGAAATGTCATGTTCCTCTAAATGTGGACACATTTTTTTTCCTTGTATCTAGTATGAGCTTATCAAATGACGTGTTGTCGAGGCAGAACAATGCTTTTCACTCCAGTGAAAATGGCATTGAATTATTTCTGTGGTTTCTGAAAGCCCTTCCTTAATGCCACAAGCTTCTAATTGATTAAGAAAAAAAAAAAATCAAGGTTGCTATCACTACAGCAAATCACATTTACTTTTCACAATCTTATATAAAAGTGTAAACCTTGAATGTTGCATAATTTAAGCAAAAATCTTGGTTCTGGGAATGAAGAAGCATTTATAACAACAGTAGAGACCTTCAGGTAATTTGCTTGCCTTCTCTTCATGGGAATCAAGGATCAGCATTACCATTGAAAGGATGAAGTACATGCAGATAATTGAAACAACAGTAAGATGCTAATTAAAGAAACTTCAGGAAAATATACTGTGTCCTTTTGTTCTATGAAGGAATTTAATCTGTAGGTTTTTTTGTTTGTTTTTTAATTAAAGTTACGCAATAAATTTAGTTTGTTAAGATTGGATCTCAGTAAACAAATAATCATGTGGCAAGTCAATGCAAAGCCAGCATTCCTTGTACAACAGTGATTTTATATATCAATATTTAAGTATAAATAAAATTTGTCTCATGAGTTTGCAAACTGCCATAAAGGGAGAGAAGATATACAAATGAGGGGCCAGAAACACAGGCTGAAAACAAAGAAACCCTAAGAGCATATAAACAACAGAGGTGGATTAAGGCTGAAGCAACAGTTAATTTGTGTGCAAGGAGCGAGACTTAAAATAGGCAAGATCAATCCAAAAAGATCAAAGAAAAATAAGAAAATGTAGTAGAAATTGATTAAATTGATTATTTTGTCCATTTTCATAGTGCTCTTGATCCTCATCTTTTGTCTTTTATAATCAGTAAATGATTCTTTAACTTTTCATTACAGGTATAAAACTTTTATGATTAGGCTTGGGATTTGGGGTTTGAAAAGGAAACAGACCCAGGGCTGTGTCCATAAATATGAGAGGTTAGCTTGAGTCAAAAGAAGGGTGAGAATAAACTGCAAAGTAATTTCTGTTGTAGTGTGGGGGAGAAGGCTGTAGGATTAGTAACCAAGGGATTTAATGGAAGATTGCAGAACAGAAGGGGTAAACAGCAGAAGTGAACAGCTGAAAATATGGCATTGGCAAACTGGCACATTAACAAACAACTTTTTCCACATCACAAAGGAAAAGGGGCACATAACAAACATGCGGATTTACTTGGCTGATGGCTCCATGGTAGAGGAGGAAGAGATTGCTTTGTGTCAGCATAGAGCAGAAATTCTCCATATTGTTGTCTCTCTGTTAGGAATTGGAAAGAAACTCAGTTTTATGCATTGCCTCTAAGTGATGGACTTTTTATTTAGGCCACCATAATTTGATAAGGAAAAACACTAAATCTAACTGAAAATGTTCTGAACACAGAACAAAACCTAAATCTGTCATGAAAAAAAGACAAAATAGGTGACATGGCAGTACTTAATTGTTCAAACAGTAAGTCTCATTAACTTCAGCAGTAAGAGAGCCTCTAGCACATTAATTAGTTTTTGACCGCTTTAACAGTCATCAGACATCCAGCAAGCTCTCTTTCAATTAACATATTTTGAAGAGCAATCATATTTTGAAAAGATAAGGACTGCAAGCCTAATTTACCACATACTAGGCAGGACCCTGGATAAACTCCTCTCTACTACAGGTTATAACAAGGTTGCAGTAACAGAGACTAAAATATTGTTTCAAAACCTGTCTTGGCTTATCTGGATTTTTTGACTTACTAAAAGCTAGTAACACACTAAAAGCTAAGAAAGACAGTACTAGAAGAAGCTGTAAAATATTAAACATCATAGTCTTTTATTGATTTCTGAAGTGAGGACTGATGCTATAAGGCTTCAGTTCCTACAGATAAATGTTACTATGATTTGATATTTCATAACAGCGGGCATATTGGTCCCTCAAGGGAGACCATATTGTAGGCAGACATAATTACTCAGGCTTCTTTCTTGCATTCAGTTCCTTCCTGTATTTAGGAAAACAAAAGGTCTTGCTTGGTTCAGAGCTGAACTTAAAAATCTGTTGGAATTTTAAAATCTAGAAACACAACAAAAATATTAACAATATTCTGGAGACATAAGCCATCAAAGTTTGTCAATGAAGACTCCAGTGAGGCTTATGTCCAGTTTATGTTTACTGTTTGCACAATGATTTCAGGTTTTCTGGAATATTATGAAAGTCATGTCACATCATACTGAGCTATTTGTGCTTACAGATCAGTGGGGCTTACTTATCTTGATATAATTTGTTTTACTGATCAGGGGAATTTTTATAGGGTCTGTAGTCATAGGACAAGGAATAATGGTTTTAAATTAAAGAGGGTAGATTTAGATTAGATATAGGAAGAAATTCTTTACTTTGAGGGTGATGAGGCACTGGCACATGTTGTCCAGAGAAACTGTGGATGCCCTATCCCTGGAGGTGTTCAAGCCCAGGTTGGATGGGACTTTCAGCAGCCTGGTCTGGTGGGAGGTGTCCCTGACCATGGTGTGGGGGTTGGAACTAGATGACATTTAACATCCCTTCTAACCCAAACCATTCTGTGACTCTCTGATTCTAAAATGTAGTGACTATGAACATGAATATGTTCTGTAGTTTCTGTTTTAATACCTGTTTAATGCCTACATAGCAGGATTTGTGCTTCAGCCTTTTACTTATAAATAGTTAGCTGAATAACCCTTCTTGCACAGGTTAAGAGTTTAGAGCGTATATGACTATTTAGAGCCTCATTTTCTTAGAAGATTAGGACAGTTTGATCACATTTCCATGTAAAGAAATTTGTGTTTCTGTGATACAGATGTCTGCACACGAGCTAGGTGTCTAAGCAAACTTTGAAAGTAGTAGAAAGAAACAGATATTTCTAGAGCATAATTAATTTGCCCAGTTTAGACACCTATCTGTAGATGAGAAAGTCTAGACTGCCTCTCATGTAGGCCCTTGGTCAGATGAATCTCTCACTTTTCCTATTTGTCATTTGCTCCCCTCTTTATCAAACTCTGTCCTCTACTAACAGACTGTAAGTCAGGAAAAAGGGAAAAGTATTGAAGGGGCACTACTGTAGGCTAAAAGTTTAGGAACGGACTAGTTTCTACTAATTCCCTTTGTGTACACTGTAGGGGGGTTATAGGATCAGGGCAGATGAACCAGCAAGTAGAACTATCTTTCAGTGCTAGGACCCTTCATGAGGGTTTTAGAGACATCGGTGATTGTCAGAACTAGAAAACCTTATTTGGTTTATTTAGGCCTATGGAGACTTGCCTTGACTGCTGGGTATTAGTTCTCAATACAGTCAGTACTGGTTATTATCATGCCTACTCTTATCAAGGGTGAAGTCTGGGATCTGATGCTGCAGGTGTTGGAGTAGGGGGTCTTGGCAAACTGACAGTGATAAAAAGTAAATTCTGATTGACTTGTGTAAGCAGTGCTATGCTAAGCAAATGCTTATTTTGTATCTTCCAAACCTACTGTGTTGCTTTGATCCTTGTTTGCAGTCTGATTAGATGCCACCTGAGGAAATTATCAGTGTGTAAAATATTATGTCCCTGCTGAAGCAATAATAGTTTTAGAGAAAAACAAAAACGAAGAAACAAAAAAACCCTTTCTTATCACATGGAACAAAGAAGTGAAGAAGGGGATGGCTGGAAAACCTTTGTTGTTGTTGTTAATTATTATTATTTTTTGATTGCTTTGTTTTACAAATCAAAACATTGAGCCTTTTCTTCTCATAATCATAAAAGATGCCAGAGCATCTTTTGTGAGACCAGGACACTTATGTAGCCAACAAAGTCAAATTGTGTTTTATGAAATTGGACAGTGCTTAACTACTTGAATCATTACTGCAGTCATGGATGAAAAACTGTGTCTTTCACCTCTTTTACCTTTTCTTACTCTATAGCATCTTAGTGTACCACGGTAGAGCCATGCAGTTCAAAACATTCTGCTGGAGGAAGTGCCTGTACTTCAGTAGTCTGTAAAAACATTTTCTGTTTTCAAAGGGAAGGACCTTTATAAGCCTGATGTGATTTATTTCCAGTCATAAGACAAAGAATATACTGTTGTATGCTCCTGGAATTAGTATTGCAATTGTCTATTAGTAAAGTTGTTCCCTGTAAATATTAATTTCCCTATGTAAACTTCAACTCTCCTCTACAGTTCCTACTGCTGATCATAAGAGCAGTCCAGTGCATCCAGAATGGCAAAGGTTCCTACAGTGTTATGAGGAAATAATCAGACTTGCCTTGGACATTTAGCTGTATATTAAAGGAGTGAATAGAGTAGAACTGATTAAATAAATGTAATACTTGTATGGAGCTTGAGTCAAAGAAGGACTTTAAAGTGCAGTACTGTGCAAATGCCATTAAATACTGTGTTTATGTGAATCGGCTCTGACGAGATATTCCCCTAGCTGGCTGTGGTTTGTCACTTTGTGCCATTGAGAGTCTTTGGCCTTTCCTCAGTTAAACAGACTGAAGTGTTGCCTTTGGAAGATAATTACAGGTTCTCAACGAAAATGGGAGTGTTAAACTCAGCTAGATGGTACTTTTCTCACTGGAGCAAGTACAAAAAGCACACACAGGCCATGGGTTCTCTTCAGAAGGGCCCCTTCCTGGGATAATGATACAGCTTCTTGCAGGAATGATGGATCTGCATAAGAAGCTGATAAGGAAATGCTCTTTTACCTTATGTGACCGGCAGTGCTATCATTTCCAGAAAAGCAATAGAGGAAAAGAGCAGAAGGAAGTATTGAACAACGGAGAGACAGCCTGTGCCAACTCTTTTTTTTGGGGGGTGGGGGGGATCTTTCCATTCCAAATAACTCTGATGAAAAGGGGATTTGTTGACCTGGAGACATTCTGGAAAGTATCCAAATTTATTGCATTCTCCACTACTCTTTTCAGAAAGCCACTCTGAGAGATACAAGTCTCTTGCTTTGTAAGTTTTCATGTTTAATTAAAGCTGTAAGGTTTACATTGCCTTTTAATTGGCATTCCCTTTGAGAAATGTCTACTTGGTGGCTAAAACAGTGTGTGGTGCTTGTGTTTGAATATATGCCTTTATTAAAGCCTGATTGGTTATTGTTCCCGTGATCACACTCTACAGGGATACAGTTACTGAGCCAAATCTTCAGTTAACGAATATCAGGATAAGTTCAAATGAAAGTAATCAGTCTTTACTGATGTGGCTATAAATTACAGGGAATATCAGAGGGCACGTACAGAGGGCTTATATTTTCAAAGTAGCATGAAGGTCTTTATTATTATTATTATTACTACTATTAACCTCATTAGGAACTGGATCATGAAATCAAAAAAGCTGCAGATACTCCATTTTTTAATTTAAGAGGAAACTTCATTGTATGTGTTCATTGTTTCTTACATTTTATGAGTGGAAGATATGGAGTAGGGTTGAAAACCTTGTGTTTGCCACATTTGCTCTGTTTGATTTCAGACAGAATACATGAATATAATATGAAAGAGAAATCAGTAAAGATATTGCAAGTACACAAATAGAGAATTTGGGAGCCAATGATTAGCATTTTTTCAAAGACTAAATGCTAATTAATGCATTTATGTTAATGCAATATTAAAATGCAGGAGGGACAAGAAATAAACTGAGAAATGGAATCAGGAGAGTCATTGCCAAGATGAATTGGTTGCACATTTCTGATACAAATGCTGGCGAAAGATTTTCGCTTCTGGAGAAACAGACGTGAAGTTCCCTTTGTGAAAATACATCAGATGGCAGCAAAATCACAAGAAATCTGATTAGTTCGACAGGTTGTCAATTTCACAGACTCTCTATTCAGGCAGGGAACACTGATGGGTTTTGTGTGTGGAAGACAGATGTTCTCTTTACAGTCTCTAAGAGAGATAATAAAAGTTCCCTGTCATATGCCAACCTGCATTGGAACAACTCCAAAAAGAGATAATAACATGCTGCCACTGATTCTGGTTCTTTGTACCAGACACTGGAAGGCACAAGAAAGTAGATCTAAAAATAATAACAGATGCAAAGTTGTTTGTGCTACGTAACTGTGGTTCTGCTGAAGAAGACTTTGCTTCTCTCTTTGTTTTCTAATATTATCTATTTCATTTATGTTTGTTGTGAAGGATGTATTAGAGAAATGTTCATTATGGACAAATGCACAAGACTGCATATCAAGATAAGAAAACTAGGCAATAATATGTATATATATACACCCTACTCTTTTGTTAAAGTGTTTAGTTAGTTTTTTTCAATTGATGAGCTGTTAGATCAGCCTGAAATAATGAAAGTGTGTATGATGAAGGGAGAGGAGAGAAAGGGCAGCATTTAGAGCCAGACAGTACTAATTGGTTTGAATTGACAATGAAAGATTTGTATTCAGAAAAGAGTAAATGCCATTTATATTATGATCCATACCTAATGTCAGCTTAACTCAACCCCTGAATCTAATTATCTTAGCATTTTTTTTGATTGAATTCATATTTGATCCTCCATTACTAGGATGTGTTTCTGCAGAGGTACTTTTCAGCTGGAGCCAAGACTACAGGGAATATGCGGTCCTGAGTCTCATTTGGATGTGTGCTACAGCTCACAAGAGCAGCTGTTTTGCAAGATGTGTGCCCCCAGTTTTCAAAACTTCTATGTAAACATATGATTGTGTGCAGTTATTGTCATTTTGGGTTGAAATTTTAAGATTAAATGACTTCTTAAATTAGCAAAATGTTAACATTTCTTAATCTGAGATCTGAGTTAATGAAGAAACCTCAAATTGTAAATCCAGTACTAGCTACATCTTGTTGAACAAGAGGAACAGTGGCAAAATCACTGCTCTGATGCAGAGACATTCTGAAAACAAAACAGAACAAAACAAAAAAACTAATTGTTTAATACAGAATTAGAACAAACTGAAAATCACTGGACACATGGGAGATCATCTAATGTTAATTCAGGCCTTTGTATCCCTCGCTAGCTCTTACAGGTTTTAGTCTGCCACAAAAGTTTATGGACACAGGAGATAGCAAAGACACAGCACAATGAAAAGAAAGTTGCAGACGTGATGCTCTGCCACTGGAATTCCTATGAGGCCAGATGAATGAAACTGAAAGAAAAATATAAGTAAGATTTGTAGATTTTATTTCAACACAACAGAAGAATTAAAAAGGAAGAAAGAAAGAAAGAAAGAAAGAAAGAAAGAAAGAAAGAGAAAAAGAAAGAGAAAAAGAAAGAGAAAAAGAAAGAAAAGGAAGGAAGGAAGGAAGGAAGGAAAGAAGGAAGGAAGGAAAAGGAGAGCTCCAGGACTGTATTGTCAAAAAACTTTATAATAAATTAGCGCATGGCGCTGTGCCTCTGAAAACAGCAGAAGCACTTTTAGGGACATTTTGTGTTAAATTTCTTGATAGTACTTAAATCTTGTTTTTCAAAAGCAATTTGAAAAACTGAAGTTTGTTGACTTGCTAGGTGACTTTAGGTTCCCTAATGAAAAAAAAAGATGCAGATTTTCTGCAAATTTTACTCTCCCTTGGAGGGTACAATCCCAAATTTGTATTTAGTAAAATTACACTAAAAATATACTTTTTTTTTTTTTTTTTTTTTTTTTTTAAATTTTTTTTAAAATTCTGGTTTTTTTTAGGTTTGAAAAAAAAAAAAAAAAAAAGAGTCCTCTACCTAGATTTAGGTAGAATGTGCACCCTAAAATATTTATTGCTGAGTTAAATTGGTCTGTCTCACATGCAAAACATTCATTGGGAAATACTAGGAAACTATGGTCTTCCTACACACATGAATTTTATAGCCAGTATAAACTCTTTCTCTTTGATTAACTTACTCAAATTTTGACCGATCAATTAGTTGTTTAGGAAGAAGTAATTTAGCAGTCAGCAGTAGCTCTTAATTAATTCTGCATCAGTGTCTGTTGATTTATTTTATTGACAAAATGTAAAATTTTTTTTTCAATATCTCTTTTTGACACATTAATCATGTGTTTCTTCTTGCTTTTTTTTTTTTTTTTTTTTGTCTTTTTTGAATGCCACTATTTCATTGATCGTGACCACTGTAATATTCAAGGTGAACAGACAAATCCCATCTTTAAGCAACAGCTTCCATCTGTGTCTTGCCACAGAAAGTTTCTCTTTATGCCAGACAGTCACTTAAACCAGTCAGTCATCTGGAAGTCAGTCACAGGTTGTAACTCTCAGAGTTTTATTTAACTTCATACAAATCTTGCTCAGAGCAAATTAGTGAAAATTTGGAATCCTGAGCTCTGCTTAAGGCTGTATAGAAAATCTAATCTTCTTGGCAGAGAGTCTTTTGCCTAATTACCTCCAAATACAATTATGACTTCTGTTTCTGCTCCGCTTGTCCTTATTTTTCCCTCTCTCCCTCGTAGCCTGTCTCCTCATTGCGTTCTTGTTTTCCAGCAGGGAAAGCCCTGCCTTTCTCTTTTATGTTGCTCATCCTAGCCTTAGTCTTCATGAACAGGAGGAACCTCCAGAGTTTTCCCTCCATCTGCTTCCGTCAGCATTTCCAACACTTCTGTCTGGCTTCTCTTCTCATCTCCTACTTTTCTCCCAGCCTTCTGTTAGATCCCTCATTTCTTGTCCTAAAGACTTCCATCCTTTCAGCCCAAACAGTCTGAATCTTTCCTCCCTTAGTACCATTGCCCCTTCAGTCCTCCTTTCTTCTCTGTGACATTCCCAGACTGTAAAGAGTGAGAATGCTACGTTTCTCAAAATACTGCTTAGAAATATAAACCTTTTGGGCTCTTCTTGAGACTGAGTAATTTATAGATTAAATATTTCTGCCATATGCCAAATGCATCTATGTCACACTGACTATCAAGTCATGGAAATATTGGTAGAAAGAAACCTCTGGAGATCACCTAATCTGGGCTACTGCTTCAGGTGGGACTGTTGCCAGCACTAGAACCAGGTCATTTGTGGCATTACCTAGCCAATTCTTGAAAACCTTCAAGGATGGAGATTCAAGAGCTTCTTTGGGTGACCTGATTCAGAGCTGCACTGCTCTCTCTGTGAGCTTTTCCCCTTTAATGTACAAGACAAACTGTTAAAACTACAATTTGAGGTCACTGTTGTAGCTTTACAGCTTTTACAGTTTGCAATATTGACAGACAATAAAACAAGGGTTTTAGGTTTTACTTGTTTCAACTTGTAGGTTTCTACTAAATCAGCTCTTAGCTTCTACTTCGCTTGACTGAATATCACCTTCTCCTTCTAGATTGTATGTTCTGGGCCTATGACCATCCTGGTAGCCCTCTTCTTGAACCCTCTCTAATTTCTCAACATCCATATATGTTGTTATGTTATAATTTCTAACATTCCAACATCCCTGGGAGAAGTGAAGGTGAAAACAATATTTTAGATGCAGCCTTACTGCAGCTGTGCAGAGAGTAAGAATTTCACTCCATCTACTGGCCATATTGCTCATGATGCAGCTAGTGGGTGGTCTGCCTTTTTTGCAATGAGAGTCAAGTATCGGCTCATTTTTGATCCTTTTCTGCAGGGTGTTCCTAGTCAGTCATTTCCCAGCTGGTGTTGATTCATGGGATCATGGGATCCCATGGTAGGTGTAGAACTTTGTCCTGTTCCTTGTTGATCCAGAAGATGCTTCTTTTTGACTTAGTTCTTGACTTTCTCAAGGTTGAAACCCTGACATTCAGCATGTCAAGAACTCTGCCTAATTTAGCATCACCTTTAAATTCGCTGAGGATGTACTCTACCTCATCATTCATGTTGTCAATGAAGATATTGAACAATATTGACGTCATTATTGACCCCTTGTGTGCTCTGCTTGTTACCAGCCACCAATTAGATGGCAAACCATTGATTGCTCCCTTTCAGCTTGGCAGTCCAGCAATACAATACAACTCTGCTTCTTTTCTTCACTCTGTTTTTTTGATTTTTAAGAGGGAAAAAGTTCAAAAACCCAGGGAGAAGGGAAGTAAAATCCATAGAAGTTATGAAGAGAAGTTTTGAGAGACAGGAAACAGAGTCCTGAACTGTGTTTTCAACTGCTAGTAAAAAGAGTATAGAATGGGCAAGTTTATTTATTTTTTTTTTCAAGGAACTCATAAGCACAATATTTATTCTTTTTTCATTGATATGGGAGACATTTCTCAATGTAACATCTGCTTCATTTCCACAGCTGATCAAGATGCTGTTAGCACAAAGCACTGCAAAAATCTTGTTCAATGACAGCTGTTTTTTTGGCAGAATAGTTAAGAAAATAAATACTTCAGAGGGACATGACTTACACTGTATTTCAATAGATAAGTGGGAATTCATAGAAAGAAAATGGGTACTTCTTGGCCTCCTTGATTCATGCTTATTCACTTACAAATTTTATAGTGGTCATCATTGTTCCATAATTCTTGGTGATACCACTGAGCCAAAGAGCAACCCTGACAAGGAAAAAAAACCTGCCTTCTTTCCCTGATCTTGTAAAAACAGCCTAGGTTAGTGTTACTCTTCTCTATCCCTGCATCCCAATGATTCTCCACTTTTGATTTCAGTACTTACCCTTTAGATTCCAAAATTTCTCCTCTGTACTTCCATAAAGAATGCATTTCTCTTATTCACTATATATATATATATATATCTTTTTGGTGTGATTTAAAAAAAAAAAACAAACAAAAAAAACCTTTGGTCCTTGACTCAGTTTCTGAGATAACTGGTTTAGATTTTGTGCTTTTTAGCTTTGTTAATAAAGTTGTGTCATTCAGTGTGTCATGTTCCTCAAACATTAAGGAAATTTGCTGCTGTGCAAGACTGCTCACACTGGAGAGCACATTAGGACAAATTCTGTGTTTTGTTGTTGTTGTCATTGATCTCATGAAGTGTTGGATGGGAACAGAGTTACTCTTGTTTCAATACTGGTCTGTGCTTGCAGGCAGTGGTGATTTGACAACCTTCCACAGAGACTGCTAGATGTATACTTGATGCTGTTACATTTCTAGGACCTGGAGTTCACCTCATCACAGATGATAATGGTATCTTACACTTAAAATAAAACAACAGTAATGAAGTAGAATGGGATCCTGTTGCTAATGAAGTGTCAATCAATTTTACTAAGTTACAATGCTTGTTTACTCTTTCAGTTGGAAGTTAATACTCAGCAGACTTTGTTATTTGAATTATTGATAAAGCATTTTGTTCCATCTAAGAATGCAAAAACAGCTTTGAATCACAAAGGTATGAGAATGCTGTGTGCTCATTCTCAAGGTGTCATGGTGGTTATATAGCTTGGAACTTAACAAAATACAAATGCTCTTACTTCAGCTTCACCAAAATTATTAATGAATGAGATTATTAAATATTAAGTTAACAAGAAAGCTTTTATTTTGCACCTGACTCAACTGCCTTCCTGTCTGTGGCATATGAGAGCTAGCCAGGCTGCAGCAGGAGCAAATACAGCTTTCAAAACAAAGAATACAGTATCTCTCAGACTCTAACATGAGAGCTCAGCCCAATATTTCCTTTTTCTTTGAGTACAGAATTGAGTTTGTCAGCTCTTCCAAAAGGTAAGTAAAAATAGATTTTATATTTGATTTCACCTTTGAGGGACAAAATTCACAGATTTTAAGTCTAAATGGGACCCTTATAACTGTGTGGTCCCACGCCAGCTCATAGCAGAAGTTTTAGGGTCTGCATTAATATTTCTCAAATAAAGTTCACAGCTAGAGGTCAAGAGCATCCTTGCAGAACATCTATCTCCTAGCTGCAGGGTGTGTTGTAGGATTATGCTGAAAGAATAAGCTTAAGAATAAAACTAGAACTTCTGGAGTTCAATTAAAGTGAATGAGGGATAATGAAATTGAATTTGTTACATTTAATTTAAATGTCATTAATATTGATATTTTAAAGGAAATTGGACCAGTGAATTCATTTTAAAATTTGGCACATTTGTGTATAATATATACATTTTTATCATTCCAAATGTTAATGGGGACTAAGTAAGTTCAAAAAAATAAGGTCTTGTGAAGTGTTTTCTTACTGAAGGAATAGATTGAGGAGAGGAAAAGCATGTTAACTTTTTTAGAAATCTAAAAAAAATATTGTTTTTCTAAAACACATTGAGTTTCCTAATTCTGGAGTGAACTCAGGGGTCTTATTAAAGGATTCGTGCCTGAATTACAGATTTTTCAAGTACATTCTTCTCCAGTGTTGTAATTAATAACATGGCAAGGGCAGTGCTTTGTATGTCAGGACTGTGTTCTGCATATTGCTGCAGACACTGGTCAAAGTATGCCTGATGTGGGAGGCAGCAGCAGAGGGATGCATTTGCTAGGGGGAATTAATATTCCTAGGTTATTGTTGTGAGAAAAGTAACTGCATTACACTGTGAAAATGGGTGAGAGCTTAAAGCAGGAGACAGTTTCATAAGGCTTCTGGTCGCTGTATGAAATCTGAGATGTCAGGAAATAGGACGGCCATCCTAGCAGGCAAAGGAAGGCATCCATGTGCTCAGCTTGTTTAAGCCTTCCAGTTTGCAGCCTGAACCACTTAGACACCAATTAGATGAGTGAGGGAGAAGAAACTTGGTTTTCTTCCGAATGCTGATGCTTGGTGAACTCGCCAGAAGGGCTCTGAATCTGATAGCACAGGACTCACCAGATAATGCGTAAATGAACTTTCTGATGTGTTAGTTTTTTATTGTGGCTGCTAACTTTAAAAAGGGCCAAGAAACTAAACTAGCACTTGGAGAGTCTGCTTTGTGGTTTTATGTTTATTTTGTTTCCATCACATAAAGGAATTTATTAAAACATTTTTAAATTCAGTTGCTTAGTTCTGGTTTCTTTATTCCTACTTCGATGCACTTTATCTTTCATCCATTTTCAGTAAGTGTATTAGCAAAATGCTAAAATGCTCTTTTTTTTTTTTTTTTTTTTTTTTTTTTTTGGGAAAAAAATAAAAAAAAAATTTTTTTTTTTTTTTTTTTTTTTTTTTTTTTAGGGCAAACATTATAAGAAAATATTGATTCTTTCCTGTACTGTTTGCAGAAATTGAAATGACCATGAGATAAGCTCTTAGTTATATTTTCACCCTCTCTATGTTTCAGAAAATGGAGGCCTTGATGTGAGGCTTTCACAGCAGCAAAGTGGTTTTATGACAAGTGGTTTATGAGCTTACTTTGGTCCCCAGTGCAGCTACATCCTCAGTAAACACTGAGGGGGGCAGCTGAGGTGATGGCCAGGAAGCCATGTGTTCTTGCTAGTAGAGAGAATATACTCTTTTTCTCGGTTTACATTCTGTAGGATTTATTTCCTTAAAAGACTCCCAAAATAATAATAATAATAATTAATAATAATAATAATATCAAATTAAAGCCATATTAACTATGCTTGCTTTAATTCTCTCCAGATGGAAGTGAAGCATAATGTAACTTACCTGCTTTAAATGTTGCCTGGGGTCAAGTTTCCTTAGTGTATCTGTGTAAACAAGCTCTGGATCCATCTTTAAGATTTTGGTTTCACCTTAGATCTGAAAGGGATTTTTGAAACAGAGGGGATTTTATTTAGATACATGACTACAAGGTATTGCACTCTCCCTCACAATCTGAAAAGCTGAAATAAAGCTTTTGCCATTTAAAGCTGGTATCTCCTGAACAGATGGTGAGATTTCAGCACTGTGTAACCTAAACCCATGTGGAAAATCAGCCAAATGCAACCACCAACTATGAAACCTGCAATTAAAGTTTACATAGAAGAAGGTAAACACGGAGTTCACTATATTCTCTTTATCTAGCATTAATCTACGCAGTAGTTCTTAGCATTCTAGTATTTTAAATAATGACATAAGAGAAACTTCTACAGGAAAGCACAGTTTTCCAGCCACATGTTATTTATGTTCTGCTTTAGCCATTGAGCTTTGTAGATGGGCTTCTGGCGTGCAAAGTTCATGTTTGCTTGTACAGCAATACAGGAGTGATGTTTGTAGTGAACTTCCAGAACTGACACACTATACACAAAGACCCAGGAAGTTCATTTGGTGGGTCTTTTATTGAAAAACTTCCTTTGACTTACTCTGTGAGATAAAACCTACACATTTGCATTAAAATATATAACATGCTCTACTGCAAGATTATTCTTTGTAAGCAGGGGAAATTGAGGGACTGGAGATCTGAAACTTATATTAATCATAACAGTTCTATCCCAGTTCAGAACAGATCTGTATGTATTCTAATGTTTCTGATAAAATGAGGTTTGCATAGAAAATACAAAAGAAAGACCAATATCAGATACCCTCAGCATCACTAAATTCTGTCTGAAATTTAGAATAAAGAAGGTACATTTTTTGTAAGGGGAGGGTGTTTGCCAAGTCATTACATCTTTTGGCAGATTGAGAGCTAAATCTCAGTCTTTAAGGCTGCATGAAAGCTGTATAAACTCTGAATCAGATATACTTACTGCTTTGGGGCATTGCCAGTGCTCAAAACATGATAGTGGGAATGCATTCATTTAGTTCTGCAAGAACGCAGCCTCTGAATGCTTTGGAGCATTTAGTATATGTATCTGTGAAGAATACAGCCCAGTAGAAGCCATCTGATATGCATTATATTTGTAACCACGGTATTCTTTAACATATTCTATAACATATTCTATGGAATTAAAAAAATATATATTTATAATTTTAAAACGACTTTATTGTTGTTGTTGTCTTTCATTTGGGCTCTGGAGTTGGAAGGAACCAAATATGCTTTATTATAGTTTTATGCTTATGAACAGTCCTAATGAAATCTGTGTGAAAATAGAATACTGGGGAAAAAATAGATAAATAAAAGGGAAGAACATACTTATGTATTAGCTTTTTTTGGAGCTGTAGTTTTCATGTGTGATTTCAATCTAATTACTTACAGGTTAAGGTTCAACTGACTTCAAGTTGTCTAAGAAGGTGTTCCTCTAAATCAGTTGCACCTCCCTTCCTCTTCAGAAATGGATTATAGAGAGAGATCTCTAGGGAATATCTGAAAGCACTCTCTTTCCACAGAAGGAACATAGGTAACTGGTTCAGACAGGACACCTAATATTTAAGCAGCTGAAATTAGATACCTCATCCATGGTATCTTTTGCTTGACTCATTACAACTATCCTGGAAGTGAAGATCAATGAAGTCTTAGAACATATCCTCTCTTTCTCATGCATTATTTTCAGAAGTGATCATAGGTGTAGTACTGGGACCACTGGTATGGCGCACTTGCAACTCCAGTACAGTGAGCCTAGTCTGGCTACTTTCTTACCAATTTTATGGACTTCATTGGTAATGTTCCTTGCTTAGAAATCTCAGAGGTGTGCTTTGAAGGTGATTCAATCTCTGGCTGAATATCATCTTTGGGATATTCCTGGGACAAGCCATGTCAAGTAGTTATAGACATTTCAAAGTCAGGTTCGACTTGAGCAACCTAGCGCAAGATGTCCCATGGCAGCAGTGTTGGACTAGATGATGTTTAAGGGTCTCTTCCAACCCAAACCATTTTGTGATTCTACGACTTCCATCCTGCACTAGCTGACCTCTAAAGAGAAAATGCTCTTTATGTTATTTTGCAAGACTTTGGTGAAGCTCGGTGCATTCAAGGTTTGGTCATGCTGGCCATACCCAGGCTGAGCACATCTATGTGATATGACTTGTTTTTAACTTGTGTCTCCTGTTCCTTTCCACAGACACATAAGAATGTGTAGGTGATGAAGAGCAACATACATCTAGGTCTGGACCCAGTGCAGGTTGGGATATGTGCCTACATCAAAGCATTTGGAAATGTTCCTTGTCAACAGCTTAGATACAGCTTCAATTACTATGGTGATGGGCCATATATATATCACAAGATTCAGCAAGACTAAAGAAAACCAACCTGTATATTTTTCTGGCTTTTCTCTAGCTACTGAAGCATTTGGATGTAAGATAAACAAAAGAAGTCAAAATATGAGATCTCAGATTAACTGTGTTTCTTAAATCAGAAGCACAGCATTCTGTGATGCAGGCAATTTCCATTCCCTTTTGATTAGTAACTAAATAACAAAATTGTGGCAATTTATCATTATTTTGCATAAAATACCATTGCAGCAGCTTTGACACAATGAGCTTTGGCCTACATAACAGTGTGGGCTGAGTTCTGTATATTGAATTCTAAAATTGGAAATGTGGAAACCCCCAAGCTCTGTGCACAGCATCAATACATAACAATATTTCAGGAAGAAATAAAAGCAAACCAAATAGCTGTCATTCAAAATAAATTTCAGGGATTTTGGACAAAAACCATAGTGAGTTTGGATTGCTCATTATTTTTTAAAGGATTTTTTAGAAAGAGATGTATTAATATGCACAATATAAATCTAACCCCATAGGTTACAGAGAGTTTGCAATTTGCAAGTGCTTTAGGAATAGTTGTTAAAGATTGGAGAGGAGGAGGGGTAGGAAGTGTCAGTGGGAGAAATACTGCTGTAGCGCTAATGAGCAGATGCTCAACTGTGTATTGAGAGACCTCCTTGCAAATAAAAAATAGTTGTAGGTAGGTGGAGATCATTCAGCTGCCTGTGTGCTGTGAGTTTTACCTTGACCAGCTTTTTGTATGTTGGATGCATTTTGATTAGAAAAACAACAAAAAAGGTGGAGGGAAGAATCTGTAGATAGCGGCTGATGTGGCAGCATTGTTTTGTGCAGTAGAGAAGTGAGACGTAGGTGCCAAGGGTACTTCTGTTCTGGAAGAAGTCAGGTGTCATTCATGTGACAATAGCTAATGCTCCCTACTGAAGTGCTTGCTCTTCTGTGGGGCAAGGAACAGGAGGGCAGAGGGACAGCTCCTGTCTCACCTCTGCTGGCAATAGGTTGTGGGGGAAGAGAAGACTTCAAATCTTTCATCTCCCAGCCAGGGAGTTCAGAGAGGACAAAAGAGGATCAAAATAGAGGTTCTGTAGAGGCTGGCTTAACCCCATTGCTGTGGTCAGGGCAATGTGGTTAGCATGGGCAGGTCAGGCAGAGCTGCAGCTTCTGTAACAGGGAAAGTGGGTGAGAAATAAGTGGATTTGAGAAGCATTGCTGCCAGCTCTGACTTCACATATAATCTTGTCCTATTTATTAGAGAAACACTTCAAGGTTTAGGAAGCAGGTGCAACTGGCACGAGCAGAATAGCTTAGTAAGAGTAGCTCAGTTCTGCAGGCATTACTTGTGTATGCACTTTTTTCCTCCCTGTCCCCTACCTTTCTACTTTTCTTTTTATTCTCCAGGTTAGGGGGCTTATAGCATAATTAGAAATTGAATTATTTATGAGAAGTCATTATAACTGGTGGCTTGCAGATTAGTCAAAGACAGGAGATGTGTGACATGAAACTGCTTTTTCCTCTGTTGGTTTCACACACAGTGACTGCATGGAAGCCTAGGTAAAACGTTTTAAGCTTTGGAAAAAAAAGAAAAAAGAAAAAAAAAAAAGAAAAAAGAAAAAAAAGAATGCTTTGTGATATTACCAGTGAGTGTGTGTGTACAAATACCCATATCAGTGTTGTGGGAAAATTGCAAATATGGTGAAGATTAGCCAACAGAAGGGTATTTTGAGGAGACAAAAGGAAGGAATAGGTCATGACTCATCATACAGCTTTGGAAATCAGAAAATGTAATTTCTCTGCCAACTGGAGGACTTTATGAGCCTCATGAAATTTAAAATCAGTGGGAGCTCATTCAATAGCAGTAATATATATAGTATTCTACTAATATTATAAGGAGTGTGTCTAAAAATAACATACAAAGCCTTTATACTTTGGTACCGAGGACATATTCTACGTAGCTAAGATCTATTCCTCTAATAAATGAGATCCAATGAGATCCAAGACAAATGAAGTTAAGCCATTTAACTGCCCTGCTATTTTTGTCTTAATGAAACTTGTTTATCTGAAGATATTATACACATTCATGCCATTGAAACTGTTTCTTTAATGCTGGCCTCTTGTTTTTTGCGGATGCAGATGCTGATATTTGGTCCTTTCAAAGCTTGGTCTTTACAGTGTGATAAATCATGTTTTTTGCTGTGATCTCTGGTGACTTCAGGTCATCTGAATTAATGAAGCTAGCAGTCCCTACGTAGTATTAGAGGTGCTCATGGCTTTAATAATAGATTTCTGGATTTGGGTGTACAATGAAGTGATAGAAAGGGAGCAAGGATGGTTGTTTTCCTCCTAAACTTATCTCCTAATAGCTTTCCATGTGTCTGAATTATTCTGAAGTGTGTTTTCATGCTCTGAGCCTATTGAGGGAGGCATCATCAATATAATAATCATCACACCTATGGTTATAAACGAACACAGGGAGGAGTTAGGGTCCTTTACACAGGGTGCTCTTATTGGGATGTTGGATATTCACTTTGGTCATCCTGTCAGGTAATAGCAGTCCACTTCTAAGGACTTCAGTAAGGAATTGAACAGTACAACTGCCAGCTGTATTCAGAGCCAGGATGGAAATGGAGTGTTGCACAGAATCATCTTGAAGATACGAAGATATCTTGAAGATATTAATTAATTTGCATTAATTAAATAGATATTTAAGATACCTTGAAGATATTTAATTAATGCATCACTTCAGTGCTTGTAAGACAGGTTTCTTCTTTTCTTTTTTCCTTTCCTTTCCTTTCCTTTCCTTTCCTTTCCTTTCCTTTCCTT
>CM021765.1:10087581-10112372 GCA_011076525.1 Nettapus auritus
TCCTTTCCTTTCCTTTCCTTTCCTTTCCTTTCCTTTCCTTTCCTTTCTTGTTTTTATTTAAATTCATATGAATGTGTATTTACTTGTGTGTGCAGTCTGACCAGGAGACACAGAACCCCACTGTTTTTGTTTCTTTGTTTGTTTGTTTGCTTTTCAGGAGATTTTAAATTCCTCATTAAGTCACAATAGACACAACCTTACTGTGATTTAACCCAGCAGGCAGCTCAGCACCATACAGCCATTTGCTCACTCCACCACCCCACAGTGGGACAGGGGAGAGAATCAGAAAAAAAAAGAAACAGGTAAAAGCTCACAATAAAGACAGTTTCATAGAACAGAAAAGAAATGGAAAATAATTACACAAAACAAGTGTGGTACAATACGATTGCTCATCACCTGCTGACTGATGTCCAGCCAGACCCCAAGTAGCAGCAGCCAATTCCCCAGTTTTATTGTCCAGCATGACACCACATGGTGTCGAACATCCCTTTGGTCAGTCTGGGTTGCCTTGTCTGGTTCTGTCCCCTCCCAGCTCCTTGCACACCCTCAGCCTCCTCACTGGCATGAGAAGCTGAAAAGTCCTTGGCTCTGTGTGAACACTGCTATGCAACAACTCAAACATCAGTGTGTTGCCAGCATTATTCTCATCCCAAATCCAAAGCACAGCACCATACCAGCTACTAGGAAGAAGATTAACTCTATCCCAGCTGAAACCAGGGCAAACATAAAACTCTGTATTATCAATCTCAGATGTACTTTTGTTGTTATATTGGCATAAATGCATGAATAGCCAGGAACAGATAAATATGTTTTATTTTTTTCCCCACCACACAAACAATGCAAAAATAAAGATTTTCTGAACACTCCATGTAGTCTGTTTTTTCCTTTCTTTGCATGAAGGAAAACCAGTCCATAGTGTGCTGGGGGGCTTACATGTTTCAAGCCCATGCCTGTTGAGAGTTAGTGTTATTTCCTACAATTAGAACACAGGTATATCATCACATTAATAGAAATAGTTTCAATTCAAGCTTAGTATGCACAACTGAAATAATTTTCAATTGTCTTCACTTGCATGCTCACAGTTTATAGTGAATGCTCCCATGGTATTTAATACTTTAGTCTATATTAATGAATCTTTGCCACAGTAAAATCCTAAAAGGTCACTTCCTGCTCAGGTGTTGCGTGTTTTCATCTGGGAGAGGTTCCCTGAGTATTCACAAGCTGTTACTATTTCTAGCTAATCAACATTTTCAACAAAGGCTCATGCTTTGAAATGATTATGATTTTTGGATGTCCAGCATGTAACACCATTGAAGAAGTCTGATTTACAAAAAATATATATATTTGAGCAACCCCATTGACAAGCATATACTTCCAAGAATATACCCTCACGCTTACATTTCTCTACTTTTCTATATGGACAATATTGGGGTCAATCCTACCATATTATTTAGACTTTTTTCCAACCACATGGCTTTGATATAGCTTAATTAAATATATTAATATATGTATTTGCCTCTCCTAATTATAATTTATGCTGTCAGTTTGCATAGTAATGTTTACAGTTTAAACAACATATTATTTTTGTTTGTGTGGTATGAAAATAATATTTCTACCTGTAAAATTATTGGGTCATGATACAAGCATACAGGATGTTTGATTTGTACCTTTCTTAACAGTTTTATTTTCCAAGATTTTACCTTTATTTTCTCAAAGTGCCAAAATGTACAACACTTTTTCAAGAAAAAGCTATCTGAGCATAGTTATAATACATACAATTAATGTAAAAGAACACAGACCACGTTCATTCCTCTGTACAAGTCTGGCACAGGACAAGAGACACCGCTTGAAAACAGTATTTGCTATAGATTTCCAAGGACTTAAATATATATTTATTAACTTTTTTCTTCTTTATGCATTTTTTTGTTTCCTTAAATTCTGGTTTCTTCTAAATTATTTTTCTTTACTGATGATATTCTATTCTCTTTGGTCATCAAAGGAGACAACCTCAATATACAGAACACAACTGAACTTTCAAATTCAAGACAGACTTTCGAAGTGTTAACAGTACTGTTTTGATGATTTCTTTTTCAAATACGGGCTGCACTTCTATAATTTTAGAATGCATTGTATAAGCCCAGCACAGAAAGATGGAAAGGATCAATTTTACAGAAGAAAAAGTATGAGGAAAAAACAGTAGGGGAGTCTAAGAATAGATAATTTTGGCACTATTGTTCAAGGTGTTCAGTTTTTGAACAAAAATTTACATCTATTAAGACTATTTCCTATCCCTTCTATTCTAGTATCTTTCTAGTTTTGTTACCAAGCTGTGTAAATGAAGTTTGTCATCAAAACTAGTACTACTTTAGATATGGCATGCTAGCTAGTAAGAAAGCAAAATTGTTTCTGTTATAAAAGGCCTTTCAGTTTATCTTTTCATGAGACAGTTCCTCCTTTCTAGACTTTGACTTTTATGGTATGTTTGTTAACAATGCTGATAACAAGTGGATATTAGAAAGGGTGTTTTGGTGCTGCTTAATAGAACGTAATGCTAGGAGTCTTGGGGGAGAACCTCAGGGAGGCGAATTTCATGGCTCTTCCACAGTTTGGGATGAACCGAAATCAAATGAAGAGCCATGGCATCTTTTGCCGTCTCTCCTAGTTACATTCAGGTTTTGTGTGTGAGAAGAAATGCCCTGTGCTTCATGAGCTGAATCATTCTGTTTGTGTATGGAGAGCGCTTAGGGCTTTAGGAATTAAAGGCTCTACATGAATGCCAAACAAGAGAGATAAGAGAGATTTTTTATTTTATTACCGTATAAATTGAAGGACTTGAACATCTATGGTATTTTTTTTTTTTTTTTTTTCCTGCTCTAGCAAATAGCATGTAATTTGTGAATTCTTGTCCTCTTTATGGATAATGCCAGCATTTCTGTGTTGTACTCTTATATTTTTAAACGATGCTTACAATCTGTCAGATCCATTTAGGTACATCCCACATTTGCTTTTATTTATCTACAAAGTGGAGCCTCCTTATTCATTACATTTTGGCTGCCAGCGTGGATGGAAACCATCCCAAGACGTATATGAATTTAAATGGCAACAGAATGACTGGCACTAGATATGTGTTTTTAGTGTCAAGGCTATGGTAATGTATATCATTAGTTGTTAAACATAGTCTGCTGTCGGCACTGTGCCAGTGTGCTGTCTTGTGCGCAGTGCCAAACCTTGCTGGGAACCTAGCATGTTCTGCAGTTCAACTGCATATTTTCTCAGTTGTAGCTGCAGAAGCAAGACACCAAATGTAGTGACACAAAATAACTTCTGAACCATGGTGACGCTGTGTGCCAGCGTGACATGGAAATCAGTCTCACTTTGGGCCAGGTAAGTTGCTGCTTTATTTTTTGTCTTCCTTTTGGCCTCATTTGTCCTTAACTCACCCATCCTACTTGAGGAAAGAGGAGTGAAATCATCCCTGTGAACCTTCTCAGTTTCCTTCTGGTTGTGAATGTCTGTGACAGCTGCTTGCCTATTACTTTATCCACAAACAGAGCAGAACTATGTTTATAGGGAGATGGGGCAATGAAGAAATTATGCTTTGGGTTATTTTGTCTTTATGTGGGGCATTTCATATCAGGTGGTGGGACAGCAAAATCTTTATTGCCTTCCTCTGTGGTCCTTGTCCATGGTGCTGCTATGTCCAGCTCTGGCCACTGTGAGTGGAGCAGGAGAGGGGATATCTTTTATACATTGGCTTTATGATTCAGTTTTTGTTAGAGAACCCGAAAATCCCCCGATAGTTTTCATACTGATACCAATCTTAATAATGATCGATATTTCATTGTAAATGGGACTATATTGCTTATGCTTTTTTTTCTGTCTTTCTATAAAAAGAAACCTATAATTTCTGAGGGGAAACGTTGTGTATTTATTCTAGAAAACAGAAAAGGGATGTAGATGTTATAAGATCCATAGCACTCTATGGCTGAGAGTCAATGTCTGGCTAATAGCATTAGTACTTGCATTAGTTATCTCGGCAAAATGCTCATAGATCATTCTGTAAGTAGGGAGCACTTTACATAAAAATAATTAGTGAATCATCTACAAAATAAAGCTAATCAAAATGTTGAGATCTGTTTTGATTTCCAAATGCCTGAAATTGAAAATTTTCCATTTAGAAATAAACATTTTTTGATGAGTAGAAAATATGTTTATTACAGAATTGGTTATAACCCTGTAAGCCTAGCTTTTAGGTTCCAGAATGAAGCTTGAAACAGCTTTGGAGTGACAACACACATATCTTTGTAGGGACATGCCGTTGCTTGTTGACACAGACTTCAGTGGGCTGCCCCACCACAGCTCTCTGTTTCCTACTCATCAAAGCAGCAGTGTTCATCCTCAATTTAATTTCTGTTTATCACAATAAGTATTTAATTTTTTTAAAAAAGGAAATGTTGAGTTCATTGCAGGCTATTAAATCTGTGCCACAGCAGTGCTGGTGCTGAGCACTGGTATTATGCACTTCAGGGAAAACCTTTCCCATGTGTTCCCCGAGTCTGTGCATATGAAGATTTGCACATCACAGAGACAAATAGGAGGATGGTTCCTGGGGAGAAGATGGGGAATGGCCATGCAGTCAGTGCATGATGCCCAGATGCAGCCACCTCCTTTGCATATCTAGATGCTCCTCCCACATGGCAGTGTCTTCTGTGCCACATAATGAGTGTCCCTGCATCATCAGTGACAGTAGTTTCAAAGGATAAGGTTAAGAAAAAGGATGTCCATGCATCGTGATGGAAAATTTTGGGTTTCTTTGGTGCCCCTTTGAAGATTTGAGAATACCTTCTGGTTTCCTATTTGACTTTGGGCAAGCAACTTAGTTTAGATTTTCATCAGCTGGCAGAATAACATTTTCCTCCCTCCCAGCATGGGTTAGTAGGACATTTCTGCTGAACAGGGCCTTGTAAATATGTGCACAGGAATGCCCGATATCTTTTGGAATTATGCCAAGGTCTTAAGTTCAATGTTAATTCAGTGCAGTGAGTTCCAACAGCTAATTATGTGTTGAGTGAAAATGTATTATGCATCAGATGTATTTCACTAGGGGTAGTTGTAAAGTGACACATTTCAACTTAGCCTTGCATTTTAGGACATTTGAGTATTTGCTTGTGGAGCCTTGATTTTGCTGTGACATGTTTTAATGTGTTTTGTTTTCAGACACTTCTCTTCAATGTTTTTTAAAGCCTTTGTGATTTTTCAGAATGAAAATTGCTAGTAAAGTGACATGTTATTGTCTTTCACTAAGCATTTCATTTTTATAGAGCTTTTGCCTAGGAGATAAACTTTTTATTTCCCAAGGTTTTCCTGCACTACCTGAAGGCATCTGGAGCTTATATACAGGGAACTCACCCAGGCTATTGAGTCGAATCATTTGCAGCAAGATGTTCTTGCTGTGTATGTTAAGTTTAGGAGAAAAAAAAATAATAACCTACCTAGATAACAGAAACACGTTTTACCTATTTTAGTAACCTTTTGTCTAACTTACTGGTTTATTCCTGGTACCTACCTTTTATTATTTCTGTTATGTATTAGGTGTTTCTTCATATCCCAAGAGGAATGGAATACATAAGACTACTTTTGCTGCAAGATATTAATGAATTTCATTTGAACAGTCAGGGCTTGCAGGTATTGTGAATTGTCAGGGACTTTGGTTTCATAGAAAAACAGACTTCTACACAGGGGTCAACAAGCTGTAAGCAGAAGACATGCAAAATGTTGTGGTTTCTGCAAGGAAATGTGTATACATGAGACTAAAAAATAATCTGCATTCAAATAAACAAAGCAGTATTATGTTTCAAGCAGAAACATCAGATGGTCACCATCTGGTACAAGCTATGAGCATATATGAACCTGATGCACAGGAGACTAGTGATGTGGTTGCAAGAGCCAAATTCTGTGAGATGCCTAACAAGATCACTCTTCCACGGTGGGGGGGATGGAGAAGATTCTTGATTTCCAGCATTCTGTGCTAATTCAACACTGAATTGGTGAAGGCTTTCAAATTGTATTATCATTTAGTTGATAGTGACAGAAAACTACAATCACCAATCTCTTAATTCCTATGGGTTGCGGAGAGACTATTTGGGAGATACTCTATCAGGGAGTGTACTGACATGAAGAGGGAATGGTTTTAAACTAAGAGGATAGGTTTACATTAAGTATAAGGAAGAGATTCTTTACTCTGAGGGTGGTGAGGCATTGGCACAGGCTGCCCAGAGAAGTTGTGGGTGTCCGGTCCCTGGAGGTGTTCAAGGACAGGCTGGATGGAGCTTTGAGCAACCAGGTCTGGCAGGAGGTGTCCCTGCCCAGGGCAGGGTGGTTAGAACTGGGTGATCTTTAAGGTCCCTTCCAACCCAAACCATTCTGTGATTATATAAAATACCCTGCAAAATGGAATGGAGAAGGAAGTAATAATTATTATTGCACACTGCACCGCATAGCATATTTAGTATGATTTTTGTTATGTCCTATGGACTGGACTTGCCTCTAAACTTATTAGGTAGCACTTAAGATGAAATAGCCGTGTTAAGGAGTTTGGCTTTGGTGAAAAAAGCTTTGTCTCTCTCACAGTTAAATATTATTATCAATCCATTAGTGTACAAGGACATCTGTGTCCAGGGGGTTTTCACAGAATGGGTAAAGTTAAAAGGGACCTTGGGTGATCATTTGGTCCAACCCTCTGTCAAGCAGGTACACCCAGAGCAGGATGCCCAGGATCATGCTCAGATGGCTTTTGAAGATCTCAAGGGAGGAAAACTCCACAACCTCTCTGGGCATGGGTGCTTGTTTTCAACAGTCATGGAAGTTTGTTGCCAACAAAAGCAAGTTCTGAAAGGCTTCTAAAGAGGTTCAATGTCTCTTAAAAGGTTAAGTGATAAAACCAAAAAAAAAAAAAAAAAAAAGTGGAATGCTTTTTGATCCCAAGATTTCTCTTTCCACCTGGATGTGTAACACAAGTTTTAGGTTAAAATATTTTTTTGTTTGTTTCTTTTGCCTGCTTTTGCTTGGGCTACCTTACATGTCTCTTGAATGTATGGCTGCAACTGTTCTCATCCAGAAGAGAGATTGGGGGAACACCATAGCCAGTGTGGTGGAGCATAGTCATGGGATATGTGGGCTCATTCCCCCACTGCCCCATGTTCTTACAAGGGTACTTGGCAAGCAGGATCCCATATGAGCAGGGAGGCAAACTCTCATTGCAAGTGAGAACAGTTCATACAGGCAAAGTGTTCAGCTCCCTAAAGATGATGGTGCAGCCAGTGAAACAAGTAAATGAAATTACACCATAAACTGGAATTCCTTTAAAAGGTATTTAGTTGCCCATCTCTTTTTCTTTGTGGAATGACCTCTCACAGAAATGTGGAGTGGTCTGGGTCTCCTGTCCCACCCTAACAGTCTCGATGTATTTAGTTACAGTGAAGTAGAGCCTAAATTACGAGTGGGCTGGATTCCATCCAGGATTTTTATATACCCATATAGATAATATAGATACATGCTGGTTTACCTTTATTGCTGAGTCAAGTTTTAGCTGTGTACATTAAAATACATAAAAATTGAACCATAAACCAGGAAAAACTTATTGGGAAAAAAAAAAAAAAAAAAAAAAAAAAGAAAATTTGTGGTCTTTTTAGTTTCATTTGCTGCAGAAAGAGTGAGGGACTAGACATAAAAACCTTCAAATAAATTGAACTTAGATTACATATTCACCACTCAACAATACTGTTTGCTGTGCTTCATATAATATTCTGTGATGCATGTGCATCAGTTTATACTATAAATTCTGTAGGGTGTGTGACTCATCCCTGTTGATACATGATCTTAAACAAATCAGACTGCATTGTCAGCTTGGCATCTGTACTGAATGAAGAGCTTGGTATCTGTACTGAATGAACAGCAAAATATAGCTTCATTTTTACTGGGAGAAAATTGTAAGGTTTAGTAGCTCTATGGAATATGTTTTGTCTGTCTATGTATGGCTGGAGCTGATGAGAAATCAAGATTTTTCTATGTGTATTTCATTCAAGATTATGTAAATCTTTAAAATATCATATGAATTAAAATTAGTAGTTTCAGAACCTTCAATAAAAATATTTTGATGCCAAAAGAAAAAAAATAAAATAAAATACAGCACTGAAAGAAGGCAAGACAAGTGAAATGAATCACTTTGAGATTTTCCTATTTAAACTAGGTCAAAATCAACACTTTAAAAAAAAGAAGTTTTTATCAACCATAAAATTATTTTTTTCACTGTAAAACATCTTGATTCTAGACCATATTGATCAAGACTGTTTGCTTAGAACTCTGAAGCCGTGCAGTAGTGTTCACTGGAGAGAAAATCAAGGGCTTAAACATATAACATCTGTTGAATCTAAAAGCAGAATTAGAATAGATAAGCACACAGTTAAAACCTGTTCTTTGGCTTACAAATATGAGATATTTTTTTTTTTCTTTCATACCAGGGCATATTTAAGTATGATAATAGTCATCAGATTTCTTATATTTAGGACATTAGGTTCCAGAAAGAAGTCAATTTACCTACTGACGTGGCTGAATAGGAGAAGGTACGCCCTCCAAAAAATTATAAGATGTAGGTGATAACATTTTAAATTGCATTTTATTGCCATTACTGTTTTAATTTCTGTGGCAGTTAATAGTGTAACTTCAACTTTCTGAAAGCTAACACAATTAAAGTGTTTAATTCCTTTTTGGGCATAAAGTATTCTTCTACAGGTTTTTTGTTGCTGTTGTTTTGTTTGTTTGTTTGTTTGGCAAGGATTCTTCTATGATGTTCGTTGATAGCCATTCTAGTTAAAAAAGTGGAAACATTCTTGATTTACTGGGAAAGTCTGAATGACTGGTTAATCTCAATTGTCCTAAAAATCCTTTTATGATTTACTGGAAGAAAAAAATACAACAAGAGAGGAAAGGCCTCCTGATTTAGAATTTAACTAGAGTGGGATAATTCCACATGGGAGAAACACATCTAAAATGAACTAACGGCAAGAACTCTAGAGAACTAGAGGTGCCTCCTCTTAAAACAGCTTTTACAATTTACACCTCAATGAAAGGTGACTGGCTACATCTTATACTTTATTTAAAATTATTATGGAGTCTCAGAAGTCTGGCATATTAGTTCTTACACTTGTATTAAGTGTAAGTGCGGTAACTCTTAACAGGCTGTTAAATGTTAGGTTTGTTTGGCCTTTCAAAGACCAATTTTACTAGAATTATTTGTACAGAACCCATCAAACTATTAATGAAAGCCTTTTCCCTTCTCACTACAACTTTTGATTTCAGCATTCCCCTGAAGTCTTTGCAGTTCAAATGCTGCAGCAGCCTGCAGATGAACTGAGAAAAGAAAGGAACTGCAAGCAAACTAGGAGAGTTTCATCCTTAACAGTGACTTCCACAGTAAATGAACAAAAATAAGGATGCCAGCTGGCAACTGGACCCACCTACACGTAGAAAAGTCAATATTTGTTCAGATTTAGATATAGCAGCTTTAATTGTACTTCCTAATTTTACACTTGAGAGTGAATACCTTCCAACCAATTTCATTTGAAGTAAGAGTTATGTGTGCACACCCAGAGTTTAAAGAAAAATTGACAACCAGGAGTGACCTATCCAAAATTAATTAGTGCTCTTATTCCGTCTCACAATATATATGTGTCCATCAACAGAAATCTTGCTAGGTCCAATTATCACTAATTGGCAGTGAAAAACAAGGCTGAGTATTTAGGGACCAACACTGCACTCATTAACATAGAGGACAAAAATTCTGAAAAATACTATAAATGAGACAGATTAGTAATATAAAGAAGAGTCTATATCTCTGTCTGCATTGTCTCCATTGTGTAACTGATGGGGTGAAATAAGGATTGTTGTGTTACTGACAGACCAGTCAAATAACTGATTTGCGAACCTGTGATTTGTGAAACTGAAATGGGTTAACAAAAGGAAATTACTTAAGTTGGCATTAAAAGCTTTCTTTAGTTATATAGAAATGAAGCTGTTAAAAAGAGATGCAGTTTCCATGGTGTATACAACCTATGGATTTTGTGAAAGGGGATAAGAAATATCTTTTATTTGGGGGGGGGGGGGGGGGGTTGGGGGAAGCAAGATTTATATTCCTTTTATATATTTAGCAAAAACCAACCAAACAAAAACTAAATAATTACAAATGGGCTAGCAAGTGGCTTTGCACTGAGGATATCCTTTCATTGTACAAGAAATGAATGTCTCTATATAACAAAGTGTATGGACAATGCTTTGTTTCATTCCTCATTTTCCTTTACCCTCTGGCAGACTATCTAACTGGTGGTTAGTAAAACTCTGCACTTCAAAACTTAACCTCTTTTAATTGAAATTGGGATACTGTGACTGCTCAGAATTGCAGCCAGTTCTTTTACCTGCAAATCCATTCTGAATTTCACTTCATATTGAGTAACTGTTTTCCTTGTTATCAACAACATGAAAAAATTATCCTTTGTTTCTTTGAAAACTCCACTTACTGCCTCAAAACGTCTGGTGCATTATCCTGTTGACAAT
The DNA here is from genome assembly GCA_011076525.1 of Nettapus auritus. Classification (NCBI taxonomy): domain Eukaryota; kingdom Metazoa; phylum Chordata; class Aves; order Anseriformes; family Anatidae; genus Nettapus; species Nettapus auritus. The sequence continues at coordinate 10,098,190 of CM021765.1, forward strand.
GGGTAAAATGCTTTTCTTTAAGGAAGGAAAAGAAAAAATAAAAAAGACTTATTTTTTTTTTCTTTTATCTTCTGGGCACTGTTGATCTTTGGTATTTTGCCTAGGCTAGATCTTTTAGAGTCAATAGAACAAGTAAAATGAAAAGCAGTACATGGACAGAACTGAGGAAAAAGATAATGAAGCACAACTATACTTTTTAGATTGACAGTTTAAAGGTATTTCCAACTTTACCAGATATTTGGTCTGTAGAGTCATTTGTTTTCCTGTTAGACTGGATAACATTGGATAAGATCACAGTTCTTTCTTTTTTTAAGCTACTTACAATATGTTGACATCTTCTTCGACTAAATTTTATACCTCACTTGGTCTTTGCAATACATGCTAATTCCAAGGCAGCAGACCCCTTCCAACTGCTTCCTTGAGGGGTGCTTTCAGCCATCATCTGTGTAAACTGTGTAAATATGGCAAGGCCAGCCTTAAGAAGCAGAAGTAGTAGCCATCATATAAAGTTGTCAGGCTGAACTGGAGGAAGGAGGTGGGACCCACCATGCAGCTGGGTTGGAGCTCCTATCTGCAGGTCTTTGTGAATGCCTTAAGAATATAGCCAAGGGTGGCAAACAGGTTTATTAGGAAAACAAACAAACAAACAAACAAACAAACAAAAAACCATCAAGGCTCTTAAATGGGTAAGTACAATGTGGGGCTCTGGGAATGTCTGAATGACAAATTACTGAAGGCTGAAAAAGTATCATTGTTGGCTTTTCTTATTTTATATTCTCTGGATAGTCTCTTTTGGTTGCTGTAGGAGAGAAAATATTAAATCAGTTAGACTCTGTACAATCCTGTGTCTGTTCAAGTTTGCATGAGTCATAGCTATATTGTACATTAAGTGGACATATGAACAATATATGCAAAGCAGGAAGGTCTCTAGCCGCTCTGCTGAGCTCCCTGCTTATTAGGCTTCAGGATTGTGTTCACTCACTCTTCATTGCTTCCTTGGGCATAATATAAATTAAATTGTTTTTTACAAACTGGAAACACTTGAAGGAGGAGAATACAGAATACAGTATGCCTTCAGTCTCACTCCACTCTGATACTTGAACCGCCTTTAGCTAATTGCCTAGGGCACTTGTCAGGCAGGGAGATGACTGTGAGTCTCGAGGAAGCCCAGGACTTGGGATGCTGCATGAAGAGGTACTCAGCCAGCTACTCTGAATGGCAGTGGCACTGGTAATAGCTGAGCCTGGAAAGCAAAGAATGAACCCGGTCATCCCATGGCAGCTTTCCTTCAGTACACAGATCTGTTATGAAATGCCTAAGTGCCTCCCATGTGGGAGCTTACTTGTGTGATACTTTTCTATGATTCTTCCTTTGGACTATAAAATGTCCTGTGTGCTTCTGTCTGTCCTCTGTGTGGCTTCGCTTTCCCATCATTGGTATGGGCACAATAGTACTTCCCTATTGCAGTAGTGCACATCAGATACATAGAGGACTGGGTTAGCTGGCTATTTCTTTCATTCCTTTTTTTTTTTTTTTAAAAAAAAAAAAAAAAAAAAAAAGATTTTGTAGCCATGGAGAAGATCATGTCACTTAAAGTCAACAGAAATGCTGTAGACTTACACAGCCATAATCAAAGTGACCATCTAACACAATAGATTTAGAGTGATTACAGCAGGTTTGCTATGCTTGGAATGAGATAAGTATAACCAAGACTTAAAATTCCTAACAGAAATGAAAATCTCTTATGACTGGTCTTATTTTTTGTTTGTTGTTTGTTGTTTGTTTGTTTCTATTGAGACTGATAGGATAGTAAGCAGCAACAGTAGTGCACTTGATTTACTGATATGCCAGATACTATCGCATGAAGCCTTAGTCGAAAAATTAATTACAACTGGCTTTACTCATTTTCATGCCACTGTAAAATGAGTTCATGACTACAAACAAAGGCCAATAATGAAAGGTAATGGGCTAGATTCATTGCTTACATACATTGGTGCAAGCTTTTAAAATTCACTGAAATTATCCTTTGTTGTTACACCAAGAGTAAATTTGTCCAGGTATGTTAGGCTGTGGAGAGGTGTCTAATGAACTATCACTGGGGAGATTTTAAGTTTGGCCTGGATTAACATCATCATTAATGATCTGGAAGAAGAATGCTGTCAGCATGTTCATTAAATTGGCATGTGATACGAAGCTTGGTTTCAAATACCATTGATGGCACAAAACCACAGAGGGGCAGAAAGAAGCTTGACAGAACAAAACCAATAAATATAATAATAATAATAATAATAATAATAATAATAATAATAATAATAAAAAGAGTCAGCTCGGCAAAATGTAGGTTGATAAAAGTGATGATTAATATTATGAATTACAGTGTCGGGAGGAGAAAGCCAGGTAAAGCTGACAAAGTATTTTTTTATAATGAAAAAAGCTGGTAACAAATCAAATTTGTACTCTTTTAGTGGGATCACATCACTGATACACTTCTTGAAACGGGGATACACATTGTGTAGATTTCTGGGCATACTGCAATATTGAGAAAATGAAAACAAATCGAGGAAAATACATACAAAGACACCAATAAAATTAAATGAGAAGAGGTCAATTTCAGAACAGTTGGAAAAAGTCCATATAAAGTACCTGAGCTAAATGATATTTTCACGGAGTAAATACATAGGGGGAATATTACAGTGCACATCTGGAAACTGCAGAAATGTATTGAGAGTAATGCCATAGGGTGTGACTAGAATAATGGAAATGGGATTACAACAGTGAAAATTCAAACTGAGCATAAGATATCTTGGAAGTAAAAACTTTTCATCTGGGAAATAATTTCCCCAAGGACAGTTGGGTTTTAGTATTTCTTTGTAATTTAGCCTCACTATTATATCTGTCCTCTCGAACCACTGTGAGATAGGCAAGTGCAATTATCTCCATTTACCTGGTGCAGTGTTAAGGATGCTGTTTGACACTGCTGCTGAGCTCTCAGCTCCATTGCTGCTGGCAGGGGATGGATCTGCACCCCACTTCCCTATGAGAGAGGACAGTGAAAACACCTTGAGCTGTAAAGAGATGTGATCAAAGGCTTTTCTTGCAATGGCAAGTGAAAGTAAGGCTATTTCTATTTATTGCATTGGCCCCAAATAATAAGTGCTGTATTTTTTCCATCCTCTTTTCTAATGCTGAGATCTGTTGATGTTACTACCTTGTACCCTGTATGAAGCAGTTACCTCAAAGTACCTGCACTGAAAAACTGTTTTGGCTGAAAGATGCCCTTGCAGTGTCCCGTTTGGCTCTTCCTTTTGACTAACCACTATTAATGGAGTGAAGCAGGAAAGAAACATATATATATAGTATATATATAGTCTTCATTTATGTTGATATTAGTAACAAATGCTTCAGAAGAAAACCACCAGTGGTTTTTTTTGTTTTGTTTTGTTTTTTTTTTCACAGAGCAATTTTAGGACTATGAAGATTTTTGCAGGAAATATTTCTTCATTAGTGTCTTCTGTTTGGTGATAACCTCATCAACTATTGCAGTGAATTTAGTGAGTCTTTTTAATTTGTCTGCTTGATGTGGTTTACTTATGGTGAACATACCTAGGAAGGAGCGATGTGATTTAGAGATACAATTCGTACTTCAGATAGCTGGAATAAACTTTCAGATCACAGCTGTACCTATTACTCACTATCAGCTAGGTTTTAAAAATAAAAATTACTTTTATTTTTTGCCACAATATGATCCTTAAAGTCAAATGAAATTGTTTTCCAGCCTCTCTAAGCTGCACTTTAAAATAGTGTAATTACTGTTTCAGGAATGAGAACTCTGGAGACAATTATTTGTAAAGGCACTCTACAACTGAGCCTCAGCAATGTGCGGTACCAGCAGAAGGAAGGATTATTTTTGAAATATTGTAATAGATTCTCTGTTCTCACTCAAAAAAGATAACTTCAATACAACACTGGAAATAATAGAAATCTGAATATCAGTGACTAAAGACTCTGTGTGGAAGAACAAGAGTCTTTTGGTGAAGACCTCTGGAGATCAGGTTCAAGTTGCTTTTCTGCCAGACATCTTGTGCTTCCTGATTAAGCCAACCAACTTAATCATTTTATGCTACTGAAAAATGGGTAATTATATGGATATTTTCCCATCGTTTTTGAGATAGTAAGCTCACAGTCATTTACCACGTATTTGTTCTGTTTTAGATTGAAACTATTTTGGCATCTCCAGATAATACTGCAACATGGATGCAAAAAGGCTTGTTGCCTGCTAGCAGGAACCTTGCATCAGGAACTTTGGAATACAAGACATAGAAAGGCTGTGGTTGGGTTTTTTGTTTGTTTATAAACCAAAAGAAAAATAACAGGTGAAAGATGCCAGGAAAAACATGTATAATATGGATACAGAAAACCTGAAAAATCCATGACTACAGATGTAAAAGATAACAATGTGCACAGCAGACCTACAGCAAAGTGTACTTGCTGCAGGCTTTGCTAGGCAAAATTTTAGAGCCTGATTCCAGGAGAGTGGTCCAAGAGACTCCCACCTGCTCTTCGTAACAATCCTTTCACACTGCATGTTCCAAAATTTGGGGAAGAAAAACAAACTGTGTACAGGCTTAGAGACTGCACATTTTGTGCCTGTTCTCTCTTCCCTGTCTCCGCTTAGCTGACTGTATAAATGTGAGTTGCTCTTGCCAAAGGTGCCTTAGGCTATAGATTCAGTTTCTTTCCTGCCCAGTTTCTTCCTTGATGCATGATTCTCAAATTTTTGGCTGCTCACTCACTAAGCTTTAACAACTCTGTAGGTTGAGTCCAAGTCTTCAGAATACTGGCAACAGAAATTAACCTATAAATGTTAACCAACCAAAATAGCTGCTGTATGTATTCATCTGATAGGAAAGAAATAAAACACTAATTAATGAATAAACTAAACAAATGAACAACAATATAAAGCATAAAAATCTTTAATATATATAGAATATATATATATTCTAAGGAACCATAAGAATCACCTTAGGCTGAGATATTGTGTGGTCCAGTGGTATTCATTTTTAAATAATGGAGAGATTGTAGGAGTCTGGAAGAGCACTATTTTCACAATTCATAAAAGTGAACAAAATGACTTGGTAAACCTGGTGGAGGTTCACCAGTCATCCAGAAACGGAGATCATCATCCTGTGTGCAAAGTTTAAATATGAAAAAAGTTTGAAGGAATTGGGTTTGTTCAACACAAAGACTCTTCCAATGCCTAAAATCCGATTATAGAGAAGGTGGAGATTCCCTCTTCACAAGGATACATGGTGACAAGGCAAGAGGCAGTAGGCACAGGCTGCTTCAGGGAAAATTCTTTCTGAATATTGTGGCGTAAAAACCACACAGACACCAGGGTTCTTTTAGGATCAGTAACTGCTGCTACTTTATTGATGACATAACTTCATCTCTCTCTTACTGAGGGCCTAACTTAATCTCTCATATTGAGGGTATAACTTCATTATCCTTGTTGCATCCCCTTCTTGAGGACAGGCTCCCTTATACTATTTTCCCCTCAGCAGTCCTTTACCACTAACTATTCATTGGTCAACAACTTCGCCCGGCAACAGCAAACCCCCAGCAACTTCCATGCCTTAACGGCTGGAGAACAAGCAACCCGAGACAACAAGGCGTCTCCCGAATCACCCTTCTGTGTTCCCTCTGAACTCTTTACATTCCTGGTGGCCTCATCGTTAAGAGCCTGATGTTATCACCAACCATGGGGCTTGTCGACCCCCATGGCCACACTCACACAGAATATAAGAAAACAAAACAACAGCAACAACAACAACAAAACTTTATTATTTGAACAATTGAAGCACTGGATTAAGTCACCCAGAGAAGTGGTGAAATCTCACTCCCTCCGTGGAGGGAGACTTGTCACAGCCCTGGGTAACCTAATGCCTTGCTTTCAAACAAATTTTGGACCGGATGACCTCCAGAGGTCTCTCCCAACCTATGCTTTTCTATGATACCTGCAAGTTCCTGAAGGTTAGGTCTGCCTTAGCTAGAAGTGCATTAGAGCTGGCTGATGCCCTGCATTTATAATATCTGCAGTTTAGAGGCTTCACTTCAGACTGGACATAGTGTTGCTCTTCAGAGTGATGTGGCCCAGTATCATTGTGTTGATTAAGTGAATTGGAGAGGAGGAGCTGGGAAAAGCACTGGGTCTACAAAGGATGTAGAGGTGAAGGCAGATAGACAACAGTTTCCAGTTTAGTACAGTATACCATGCTTGTGGATATACTGCAAGAAATACTAGTGAAATTCAGACAACATGTTTATGTGGAACAGGAATGTTTTACCTTGGATGTTAAAATAGTGGCATACGCACTGCAAAGAATTTTAAAAATAAAATAAATAAATAAATAAATAAGTTGTGGCAGATATTTTAGAGCGCAGGAAGTGACAAATATGATGTACAGCTTCTCTGTCTGGGATGTTAAGGAGTACTCTGCACATGCTTCTGCTTTCCAGCTTCTTACAGGCTTTCCCCTCCTTGCTGAGCCTAATGCACAGGGAGGCTGTACTCCAAGCTCACTGGGTATGTGGCAAGCTGCTGTTCCTGGGCATTGAAACAGTATGTGTGTCAGGCTGGACAATGAGAGCACTGCAGCATCCATGTGCTGCTCTGCCTTTGCTCTGCCGCTGCCTTTTCCCAGCCTCCTGCAGGAGGTTTCTGAGCATGCCAGCTCTTGGATCATGTTGGCCAAACTTCTCCACATCCAGGTGTAAGCTCTTCTCTCGTCTCCATCCTTGTTCCCCTTTGTGTTCCTTTGTTCCAACTGAGGCTGTCTCTTCTGGCTTCAAACTCAGCAGTTTGAAGGAAAGGATTGTCATCATTACTACTTCTCTTTGCCAAATGGTCTGCCTTTTGTTTACACAAGTAGTTTCTTTATCAGCATTGCTAACCACCTTGCTGTACCTGCAGATGCACAAGGCAATAACAGCACAGAAACTATGCTCGAGGTCAATTGTGAAGTGAAATCTAACATGACAATGGACTCTTTAAAACAGTCTGTCTACCAGTTACTCCATATGCCAGTCGTGAGGTGATAGTGATGATGAGAGCAGCACATGGAGAAAAATATGTCTACAAAAGGCTCATTGAGACTATCAGAAAAAGAAAGTGCGTACATCAATACAAGCAGAACAAAACATTCCAAACAATTCACATTATGGTATGTCCATATACTAACCTGTTCTACAGCATGAATGTATTTATTTTATACTGAAATAGTCAAGAATTTTCATTCAAAGCAGAACATTTAGAAGCACCATTACTGTCGTTTCAATTAACATTCATTTGACTTTTTTCTTTAAAAATAGCTTAAGCTCTGGGAAGGTAATATTGCTGAAATTAGATGATGCTCTTTTGACCCCATAATACCTCATCACACCTACATTAGCAAGCAAGACTTAGTACTTGAATAATAGCACTTCAGTAGATCTGTAACAGATACTATCAGAAACAGTATTACATTTTTATTGGACATTAGAAGACATGACATCTCTGCAATGGAAATTATCCATTTGCTCTGTTTGTAAATAAAAAACCTAAATCACTTCGGATTGAATTAAAAAAGATTTTCATTTTGCCAGCTTAATATTGTATTTAAACAAAACCGTTACTTAGAAAATATCTGCTCTCTCTTAGCTCTAAGATGGTTGCTTCTACAGTTTTGGTTTTCATGGTGATTAGTGCTGTGAAATGTGTTCATATGATTCATGTCAATGTGGAGCAATGCTAGGGACGCATGATAAAATGTAACCTGTTTTACGCATCCTTGTATAACCAAGAGACTAAGAAATATAGCTAATGTATGTATATAGTTCTTGTGTTCTGCAATGGATATCTGATATGACCAGCCTCCACTAGTTTTGTTGCTGGACCATTAGCACCTTTAAACATTGTGTGGGGGAAGCCTGTGTGGGGGCTGGGGTTGAGAAGACCAGTTTTGTTGCTGTCTGTGGGGGCTAGGGTTGAGAAGACCAGTTTTGTTGCTGTCTGTGGGGCTGGGGTTGAGAAGACCAGTTTTGTTGCTGGCTGTGCAGTGTTAAGCAGAAGTCTGTGGGGGGAGCCTGCATGGGGGCTGGGGTCGAGAAGACTCAAGAAGATGCCAGAAGATGAAGAGGACCTGCTCAGAGGAGGACATGCCCACTATGAATATGCATTAGTAGAAGAGACATAAACCAGGGATGGGAACTGTAAGGTGTGCGTCTTGGTGGAGCGGAGACTTCCGGTGCACCCAGCGCTGTTTGCTTGCCTCTATTCAAATAAATTAACTTTAATTGGAATAACTCAATCGGTTATTTATCACAGTGGTATTATATATTTTTAAAATACATCTGTTGCAAGCTGTCTAAGCTAGATCAGTGACAAAATGGGTTGCACATTGCAGGCACAATTTTTTATTGAAAATAAGAGGTTTTAATCTGCAAATACAGTGTAATATCTGTTCTCAGGTCAATTTCTGCTTTGCTCACCAAGGCAAATGGTGTAAATTGGTTTAAATAGCTGGTAGAATTGAAGTGACATGAGTAATTTATACTACCTAAGGTTCTGTTCGCTCCTTTAAACGATGAGACACTTTGTTAAAGTCCTTGAAGACTGGTCTAATTGGACAGGCTTGAATGATGCTCTGCACCTTCCCTTGGGTTCTGTAGCTCATTTTGTAGAGTCTATGGGCAGAGTCCTGCAGGAAGGCTGTGTTATTGGTTGCCTTCCACTGTGGTCTCTGCAGCTATTTCCATTCCAGTTTTCACACAAGGTTCAGATGGACTGTTTTTTGTTTCTATCACCATGCTATTTAATATTGAATGTACTTTTTGTGCTCATGAGTATCCTTTTTGCTCAGAAGTTTGCGAACAATTTGAAATATATCTACCTCAAATCTAGTTTATGGATAACATTCACCAGTCCTAAAACATGCATAATGTGCTCAGACTGCTACTAACAACATTTCATCCATGAGCTGCACTTACAGAAAATTGTACATTAGTCTCAAATGTGTGATGCCAGAGTACCAAAATAACTGAATCTTGCTATGTTTTAAGTATGACCCTCACTATTAAAGCACACATTTTTAAGCAACATAAATTTTGCTATAGCAGAATTCCTAGCTGGGGAAAGAAGCATGGGCAAGGAAATAAATAAACTTTTTCTTCTTCCTATTCCTTTAGGAATGAAGAGAAGCAGAGCACTTTTTCCCCAAGTGTTTTTCCCAGTAAATTACATAGTTTCTCTGGTATTCCATGTATGTCATTAAACACTCTGTGTACCTGCTAGTGCTTCTCCATCTTATCACTAAGCCAGTAATCAGATTAATCTTTGTCACTACCAATCACTGGTATTGTTATGAGGGAGGAATATTATATGTATAAATGCCCAGTGGAAGTCAAAGGCTTAGCTGTGGGGCACTAGATTAAAGATATATATAACTACACCCAGTTTTCTCATATCTCTTGTATTCCTGTGATGCTGTTACATGCAGGCATTTAAATGCTAATCCAGGAATCTGAATGATTTGTAGTTAACCATCTGCACTTGAAATAAGCAGTAATAGCAAAGAGACCAGACATGGAACTGTGGTTATGTATTTGCTACAAGGCTCTGAGATGGCTTATTTTTACACATCTGTAACAACATCCTTAAGGAATCAACACCTATATCCAGGCATCAGAGCTATCCTTAACTCTTAACAAGGACTGTGATTTGGAGGAAATAGCTGATGGGCTTTCCCAAGAACACTGGGATACAACTGATCCATAAACAGGCACGCCCTTGTATGGAGGAGCAGGAGTCCCCTCTGTGTGGAAACTGATGCTGAAGGCACCCCAGATTAAGATATAGGCCTTCATGCACCATGGCAGTCCTTCAGTGCAGGGTTTCCTCTCCTACCCAATTTCACTACTGTGTCAGCCTCCAAATGACAGCTTGCTCTTTCCAAGTTAACCTACAGACATTATTTTCAGGACACTCCATCAGCTCCCATGGAGACCTTTGCCTTGCAATTTGCTTCTGTGCTACTGAATCCTTCCAGTCTTATGGACCCAGTGAATTCTGCATTGGTGTTGCCCATACTGCTTGGAAAAAGTGCAGTGGCGTAACGAGGCACAAACTGGTTAGGGTGAGAAGGGTATACGCTGCATTCATTATGGCATGTATTTCTTTGTAAGTAAACTACATATCTACACAGTTACACATGAACAACTCATGATGCCACTTGTGAGCAATGATTTTATTTCATTGTGCTTTTCTACACATTATAGAAGGATCTTCGGCAGCCAAAGAAGTAGGGAGTACTTTACAATGACCTAGATAAGCAAGATATGGCTGGGGAATTATAATAAGGACTTTATTTCTCTGCTCTCTTTCTGCATGACTGCTTCATCATTTAACACAGTACATTGCTGTGCAGGTATCCCTTCTTTTCATGACTCTATATTCCAACTAATAAGCCCTGTCTTCCAGCTGGGCTTGTTCACACAAGCACAGTGGAACATTAATAGCTGTTCCTGTGTTCATTTCTTCATGTGGCTTGAGTATGGCTGTTACTTGACAGCTATTCTGCATTGGAGCCATGTCCTCCAAATGAAAGTCCCACAGCCCAGAAAGATAGATGGGAAACAAAACCAGCATCCTGACCCTGACAAGCCAGCATCAAGGCTTCTTGTGCTCGTCCCTCCCAATGAGGAGTTGTTCTGAGCTATTCCAGCACTCCCATGCACAGAGCAGTCAGGGCTCCCCCAGGTGTGACCTCCTTCTGCTGCGCTTTAGGAATCCTCTGGGAAGAAAAAGGGGATAAAAAAGCTACCTGTGAAAATGAGAACGTGTGGTTTCTTTGCCTTTCTGTACAAGCCCCCCAGATCATCAGCTGATAAGGAATTTGTGGCAAAAAGTGAGGTTTCACAGTCTCTGAGGTTATCTTAATTTACTTGGTAAAACATTTTGAGGATATAGGTATATCTAAATGCTCTTTACTACTGAAGTAGCTCATTTGGCATCTCCAGCTGAAAACCACTGCTCAAGGCAGGTTTCTAGATTTATTTCAAAAAAAAAAAAAAAAAAAAAAAAAAAGTAATTTGTCAATTTTCTGCTAAAAAATATCTAGGTGGGGAAAGGTGTCTTTCACACAAAATGAAGTGAGAAGACATTCTCTGTGGAGTACAAGATGGGAGTCTGAAACCCCTCCTGCTGAAATTGGGCTTGTTCTCCTGGCCCAGGTGAGTGCTTCGCTACCAGTGCAAAGGTGCATGGTGCTCTGAAGGAGCATGAAGGACAGCGCTGCCCCTCAAGATATGTGCTAGGCTTGTGAGAATGGATATAGGTAGAAAGGACTTGAGAGGATAGTGAAGCATTATTCAGTGTTTGGATTTTACTTAGGTATATGTAAGGCTACTTCCTGTGGTACAAGCCAAAGTATTTCCTGCCATGTCCAGAGGTTAAGCTTGAACAGCACATCAACTTCTTATGTCTCCAAAGAAAGGTGGCAATGAAAAGCAGACTTCAGGAGATGGGGCTTCACTCCAGTCCTTTTCAGGGTGCTCCCTCTTCTATGACTCTGTTTCTTCCTCTATTAAATCTGACTATTAGTGTCTACGTCATGAAGGATTTCCAAGTCCATATTAATTAAGTCTGAAAAGCGTGTTGAGACATTCAGATGGAAAGCACTATATAACTGCACTAGTATAATTATGCACTACATAACTGATCCAAGTACCAAAGGAAAGTGGAACACGAAAGAACAGCTAAATTTATCCCAGAAAATGGGTTCAGCAGTTCAGCATTCAGATTTAGATCAGTGGAGCAGCCTCACTAGTTAGAAGCTATATAATCAGCTAATTTTAGATGATGTACTATTAGTTGTTGTGAAGTGCATTTTTATTTGCATCAGCTTAGTTATTAATTAAGAGAAGATTTAGCATACAATTAACATATGGTTTTGTTCTAAACATTTTCTTTGGATAAAGCATTTATAACTTACAATTCTTAAAATTTACCCTGCAGTTATTGTACTTTTATGCTTTACGATTCATACAAAGATCATAGCAAATTTTATTTTATTTTATTTTATTTTATTTTATTTTATTTTAATATTGAGATTAATTATTTTGCACAATTTTTGAATACTGCAAATGAAAACTCAGAAAATATTTTAAAACTGTCTGATGGTGTGCAAAGTTGCTGATTGGCCTTGGGTACAATATTTAGTCCCTCTGTTTTATTCACTGACCAAGGTGTAATACAAAGGACAATGTAATCTGCCAGTAGTTTAATCTGTTTTGTAAATCAGCCAGTGTGTTATGTTATTTCCAAAATCCTGACTGTGGTGCTTGTGTATATTAAGATTTTATAGCTCACACTTGTGCAATGGGAATGAAAGGTGTTAGCTAACAGAGGTTTTGCTTACATTTTGCCTGATGCTACTAGGTTATGAGGTCCTGAAATTTTTACCAATTATTTTTTATAGTACAGTTACCCTTTTAGAGACAGATAATATAGGTATGTATCTGGAAGTCATCCTAGTGTTGCAGGTGTGCTACAACATTATGAACATCAATGCAGTGTCACACAGAACCCAATTTTAAAAGAGAATTATAAAAGCAAACTTCCAGTTAGCATTAATTGAGCCAACACTAGTGCAGGTGACGATGAGATGGTCATTTGCACTGGTTCACTGTCTTGAAGGACAAATATCTCACCCCTCCAACGGCAGGAGCAGGCAGAAGGGCTGGCTGCAGTTGATTGCTGAGTGCCCTGTTGAGTGCTAGGAGAGAGGGCAAATGTCTTGGACGAAGGCGCTGTGGGCAGTGCTTCAGTAGGGTACCAAGCCTAGGAAACAAGTGAAATCATGCACACAAACAGTGCTGCCCTGCTGCAGGCTTATGCACTGGGGTAAAAATCAGCTCTATGTGGAACATTAAACTCATGGCATTCTCAGTGCTGCTGCTTAAAGTGCACATGCTCTTCGGTGCTTGCAGTGATGATTAAAAGTACTATACATTAAGAGCAGTAAGAGTATAATTCATACTGTAATACATTAATGATGTTCAGAATTCCTGTTATGCTCTTAAATCCCAAAAGGACCTGTGCTTTTGGGTGATGTAGCATTTGCTAAAATGAATGCTGCAATTACTGCTAGGCAATGAGAGGGATGACTGGTAAGTGATACTCGGTCTCTAGTATATGCTTGTTAAAGGAGAGATAAACACAGAGCAGTGCTACTGGTGCTCATTCGCACTGCACAAATCAGGGCCTCTTTTCATACAGGGAAATCAGGCATAAATGCTGGCGTACTTACCTAAAAATGGGTTTCAATAAAATCTGTATTGAGACTCTGGTAGTAATGAAGCCTCCTAGAACAGAGAAAAAATTGCAAAAGATAAGAGTAATAAAATTGAAAATAATCTCAGGATTTGTAGGGTGCTCCTGTTGCTGCTCAGTGGGACAGGTACTTAAGGATTGTGCTGCATTTTTAAATAAGTACTCTTCTGTACCACTCTAAAATACAACTAAATACATTACACTGACACTTATATCTTACTTTTCAAGATAAAGGCATTACAGCTGCTTTATTCTGCTCGGGTGGGAAGTTTGATTGAGCACCATTTATTTGAAGGGCTTGTAAGGAGCACATAGGGAAGGGTAATGAATACAAGCTTTACAACCTAGGAGCAGTCAGGCTGCACCGGGCAGTTTATAGTCTGACTGTAAGTGACACCTGATGGATGCCACCCCCAAACGAGCCCTGTTGCTGCTGTGTCCGAGGCCCTCCAGGGCCTGCTTCAGGCCCCACGGTGCCGCCCGGGGCCCTCTGCTGGCTGCGGCTTCGGGGCAAGGCCTGCAGCTCGGGGCCTGTGTGACAAGTTGCGACCCGTGGGGCCGTGGCACACGGCGGCGGCGGGGAGCTGAGGCTCCGCCGGGCCCGGCGGGGGTGGCGGGGTCGCGGCGGAGCGGCGCGGCCGGGCCGAAGAGCCCGCAGGTGGCGCTGCAGGAGCGCGGCCCAGCCCCGGGCCCCCGCAGCGGAGCCGCTGGGCACAGCTGTGGAGAGCGGCCGGGGGGACTTCGGGTGCGGCCCCGCCACGTCCGACAGGTCGCTGAAGCTTAGAAAGAACGTTCTTTTCTTCTTTTCTTCTTTTTC
>CM021765.1:10112472-10230948 GCA_011076525.1 Nettapus auritus
TTTTTGTTTTTGTTTTTGTTTTTGTTTTGTTTTGTTTTGTTTCCTCCTTGGAGATAGAGATAGATGATAGTTGTCTATAGGAGTCTTGCTAAGTGCTCGAGGTGGAATCATAGAATCATAGAATCATTAATTTTGTAAAAGACCACCAAGATCATCTGGTCCAACCACCACCCTACAACCAATATCACCCACTAAACCATGTCCCTAAGCACCACATCCAGTCTTTCCTTAAACACCCTCAGGGACGGCGATGCCATCACCTCTGTGGGCAGCACGGCCCAATGCCTGCCTGCTCTTTCTGAGAAGAAATGTTTCCTCATTTCCAACCTGAACCTCCCTCAACTTGAGGCCATTCCCTCTAGTCCTATCACTAATTATCTGCGAGAAGAGGCCAACCAACAGCTCCCCACAGCTTCCTTTCAGGTAGTTGCAGAGAGCAATAAGGTCTCCCCCGAGCTTCCTCCAGACTAAACACCCCCAGTTCCCTCAGCCACTCCTCACAGGACTTGTGCTCCAGGCCCTGCACCATCTTCGTAGTCCTTATCAGGATATTGTGTGCATGCCCAGTGCCCAGTCTGGCCATTGCTAGCTCCAGAATAGTGGCAGCCAAGTAAAACCCAGCTGTTGATTGCTTTGTGTGTTGTCACTGGCACCATCAAGTGCACAGATGCAGGAGCTGCACACACAGAGAGTTAAAATGAAGATGCTCACCCCAATTGCCCAAGAAAAATGATAGTGGATGATATAGAAGGGATCGATAAGTCAGTGGCATGGAAGGAAGTTGTCTGGTTTTTATCATTTTTTCCCCTTTGTTTTACTAAAGAAAGATTTGAGTGCTGTTTTAGCCCCCTGGGATTGTGCAGGTCGTCAGTCACCCACAGAAAGATTTTAGTTTGGAGAAATTGCAGGGCTGTAATGAACAAATGAGGCTGGGAGTCATCAACGCAGCAGTTAGTGAGTGGTAGTGGAACTTGCAGCTGTGGATAAATGTAACCTGGAGATAAGATGTGAAAGGGAACAATAAAACTAAAAAGACTGTAGTCAAAGCCCCATATAAAGCTCCTGCAGGAAAATGACAAGGTTCTGCTAACCTTGCTGTAGTAGAGATCAAAGCAGTGGGAGGACAACTAGGTAAGGGTGGTATCAGTGAAAGAGAAAAAAATGTTACCGGGATATGCTTTGTGCTGGAAATGATGTGTTTGAAAGATCAAGTCTGAGCTCATGGATTCTTGAGGTTGGCTAATAAGAGATTATTAGGAAAATGAATGATTTTATTGTGACCATATTGCAAGGGGCAATCTCATTACAGATGGCCAGTCATCTAATTAATGAACTGTACTTAGCTCATGCAAGAGGTTTTGCTTCGTGTTTGAAACTGCGAGTTCAGAGCCTCTAACGCATCTTCCTGCAGCCTGCTTTCTTGCTAAATGTGGCAAGGTTAGTCAAGGAGATATTTATTCATAAGTGTCAGAGACAGTTAGGAAACCAGAGAATCCTTAGGACGTTATCGCCAGCCAGTGACCCTGAAGAGACTGACACATGATAGTGCTGTGAGACAGCCAGGCTGGGAGCCGCTCTGTTGTGAGGTCGCGCCTCTCCGCTGGTGAGATGACTCTTTGTCGACTCCAGCTTTGTCCTCCAGAGTAAGAGGCATTTCTGCCTCAGTGCTTTGATCTTATTCTTTAGGTACAGGTATGTATTTTAAGGTGTGAGCCTGTCTAGGAAAGAAGTTTCTGAAAACAGCATTTTGATTTGATGGTACACAAAGGAGAAAAAGCTGTGAAGAAGAAACTCTTCAGAAACTATAAATTTATTGTTTTCTTTGCTGGCAATTTGAAAATAAAGAGAATAATACTGAGCAATTTATTTCCTTGCATCTGAAAAATAGGAATATTTGCTGTATGCTGGGCACGTGCTCCAAAATAATTGTTACCATTTAAAAAAAAATACCATGATACTTTAAATTCTGGATTCTTTCCTACATATTTATCATCCACATACGTTGCATTACATGTAAGCTATGGCCATGGAATGATTGTTAAATTCTGGAACTCATTTCTTTTATGGTTCATGTAATAAGAGGTGTTTGGCCTTCATTGTGAACCTTCTCTCAACTTGCCATCTAAAAATTTTCAGGGAAGTTGAATAGCAGAGACTCAGTGTCTCTGAAAAATAAGCCTTTTTCTGGGATACTGCTGAAGAGCTAGGAGTGAAGCGTTTTAGATTTTAATGAGGTGAGTCAGAAATATTTCATTAATAATTACTTGTAAAACAGGCTTTGGATAGGAATTTGTTCAAATAACATGGACAGATCTTAATTTGTATTTGAGATATTTTTACTATTGGTATCTTGCAAATTTAATATTAAAAACTAGCCAGTATTCTGCAGATGAATCAAAGATTGGTCTTATAAAAAAACAATATGTGAAGTGACAAATGGCAGGAAGGGTAAGATCAGCATCTGCTATCTGTTAGCTAATCTCATGATTTACAAAAACAAACAACCACTTACGTCTTCAATATAAATTTATGAAATCCCTATTAATTAACAGAGATGCATTGTGGTTTGAGGCAAACGTCTATTTACGTGGATATAAAATATCATTGACAAAACACTATGTATGAACCTGATAGGCCACAGCAGCCCCTCTGTTCGTGGGAAATAATGTATGTAATCAAGACAAGCCTTGGCAGACAGCCTTAAACCGCAAGAAAAATAGGAGTCCTAAGAGAGGAGTTAACAGACAGGCTGTTATTCAGCGCTCAGGGTCCAGAGGCCACTAGGAGTATTATACAGAATATTGAGCATGCTGAGAATTAATGGAAAATGCAAACTGGCTGGCTGAAGTACAAATTAATATCCTCTATGGGTATTCACATTTCCTTGCCACTCTGCAGTGCCGTGACTCTGAGGTGGCTGAGGACTTCAGTGCAGCTCTGAAATAACCATTTACTTGGCTCACCGTGGTGATCTTGCTAGTAAAGATAGGCAATTTATACCCTGCCCGTTAAAAAGGCCGATGAAATTTTCTACACAAGCAGAGCCCCATTGCCACAATCTAGCCTTAAGTCGTTGACCTTTTTTGAGGTTCACGAATCTGTAACTGTTGGAGAAATGCCTCCCTGCATACCTGCTGCCCTGTCCTGTTCTCTTTCTGAGAATTGGTGTGAGCAGCTCTCATGCCAGAAAGCAGCAGGAATCTGCACTTTATTTCAAAGGCGTTTGCACTTGAGAAAGGACTATAGGGCTGCTGGTTAAAGTAATCACCTTAGTCTGTGAAAAGCTAAGGTATCCATTACTTAGAAAAGTGATACATAATATGCAGAATTTCCTTGGTCCCAAAGTAAACATCACCATGTAGCAGAGTATCATGTTCCCACTGTGATGTTACTGGTCATTTATTTTCTTTTCAGAACCTCTGATAAAATCACTCACAAAAGCAAGGAGAAGCCTCCTAGCAAACAGCAAAAAGTTAAATTCAGAATATGAACTATTCAGTGCTTGGCTGGAAGGGTCTGGCTTAATTTGGTTGTCCTAACTTCAAACCATTGGTTTTGATTTAAATTCATCTTTTTAATCTGTGTCAAAAAAATTTCAATACCAATATCTCTCCCTCTCCCTCTCCTCTCCCGCCCTCCCTCCCTCCCTCCCTCCCTCTCCCCCCACCCAGTTAGTCATCAAGTTTGTGGCTTTTGAATGTTGAGGTCTGAATCTATTTATTTTTTTGTGTGTCATCATACTTACATATTGCTGGTTTGTCTGTCCCTAGAAACGGGGCAAAGAGACATGACACAGGTTTTGATGTACTGTCAACATATTTATTTTCCCCATTCCTGCATGGAAGCACAGAAGATAAAACAAAAGTCCTGCTGAGAAGGAGCTGACCAGAACCTTTGTTCTCCATTGGCAGACAGAAGTACTCCACATGTTCCTAGCTAAGGATTTCAGACATGGAATATGTTTTATCAGGTTTTTTTTTTGTTGTTGTTGATTTTTTTTGGTTTTGTTTTGTTTTGTTTTTGGGGGGGGGGAGAGGATTGGAGTGGGGAGGCTTGGGAAGCCTTTGAGGGAAACCTTTTGAGGCCGTGAAAATACTACTTTTTGGTACACATCCCATTTTCTCAGAACTGTTTTACTGCTTGATGCCCCCATGAAAATCTGGCATCCAGAATGTGCAGATGCTTGCTTTGTTCGGCACCACAATGGCATTCAGGAGTGGACCTGCAGTCTTGTCACTCAGTAGCCTGTCTCCAACAGAGGCAAAAGCAGATGTCCAGGAGAGGGTGTAAGACCGGGATGAACACAGGACACTCACAGTGGTACCTCCTCAAAGTGCTTTCCAAGAGTTTGCAGTCCAGGAATTCCTCGGTTGCAGATGGCTTTAATTGCATTAATAACCCTTGGTAGACTTCCTTTTCCATGAGTATGTCAGTCTGTTCTAAACATATGTAAACGTTTAGCTCTCTCAGTAATCTGTGACAAGTTCTGCAGCCTGTGTGTTGTGTGAAGAAGCATCTCCTCTTTTTTTGTAACGTCCTGCCTTTAGCTTGTATTGGAACAGACAGAGAGCAGGCAGTCTCTATTCATTGGTTATGTTTTTGTAGGCTGCTATCCTATGTTCTTCTGTAGTCTTTTCCAAGTTGATAATAATGCATAATAAATTTAATTTTTGAATAGTATCCCTAAAATTATGTAATGTGATAGTTTATAGTTGCTGACTTGAACTTTGCCTTGTGTCTGTTCATAAGCATAGCTTACACAGGGATGTTTTTAAAGCTCACTGGGGTGTCAGGCAATGTCTAGTTTTAGTTTGAAACCAGACTTCTGGTGTATGTCTTCATTATCTATTACTTTTTGTCTGAAAAAAATATTGTAAATCACTTTAAAATTAAATCCTACAATGAGCTATGGAATCAATATTAAAAACAAAAATACAAATCTGTCAATAATAAATATGTATTATAATTAGATCTGAGAGATTATTTTGATCTAGATGCTTAGATGTTTTATTATTTTGATTATATATTATTTATTTATTATTTATTTATCATTTATTTATATATTTATTATTTTGATTATATATTATTTTGATCTAGATGCTTAGATGCTTTAATGATTAAGTGTTTTTTGGGGGAAGTAGGTAGATCTGCAAAAGAAAATTACTAAAAATGCCAGGTTCCCAGAAAGCATCTTACTCAGCATGACTACTAATAGGCTGAATTACAGTTGATAGTCCAGGATTCTTCATGTGTTGTAAAGTGATGCTCCTCTGCATAAGTTGGGTGATGCTGCTAGCAATGAGCAACTCTGCAAATAAAGAAGTGAGGAATAAGAAGTGAAACTAAAAAGAAGTGGTACAGGGTTTTTAAAGAAAATCTCTATAATAATAATATATATATATATATATATATATATAAATTTAGTGGGGATAAAATTATAGCATTAACCCTAACCCTAACCCTCAGATTCCTCAGTGAAAATAAGCCTAGCTCCATCTAAGGTTATTATTCTGTCCTGCTATGGTACTGTTGATTACACTGTTGATTACATCTAAGGCGTTGATATTGTAATCATAAGGCTTTGGAGGAGTTGGAGGCATTGTATGCAGTACAGTTAACTACTTCTTGGAAGCAAAAGAAGTATTCTGTGAAAACGAGAAGCTGTTACTCTCAGCAAAAATTCACTGTGTGAGCATTACAGAACACCTGAGGAGCATGTAATGTTTTAGCTTTGCATCATTGTCAAGAAGTATGGGAAAATTAAATTGATACAATCTTTCATCTAGAGTTAATAGGCAATTTATTCTCTTTATGAACATATGTTATTTACTGATTTTGTTTGCAGTGTTTTATCAGCCACATTACCCAACCTCACTGAAAATAAAATTAAATTCTAGCTTTTCATCTAAGATTTCCCAGTCCAGTTTATTAATAAGCAGTTGTAAAAGAATGAAGAGTAGGAAGCCTAAATAAAAACCTACATATGTTTTTTCTTTATTTAATCAGTGATATAACTAACACTGGGTAAATTTCTTATGTTCGTGTACCTTGGTCATAAAAGAAACAACATAAGAAATCTTGTATTTGGTACAGAAAGTGAATGGAGAATGTATCCTCTTATGACAGGCTGTGAAGAGCATCAAGTGCCTAGTAATATATTGGGAAGAAACTAGAATTTTTAAATGTTGTAATAAAGGAATAGAAGTTCAATAGCTTGGAGACACTGTGAACAAGGAATGTTAGATTTTTTTTATTTATTTTTATTTTTATTTTATTTTATTTTTAGAAAATTAAACATTTTTCTTTTCATTTTTAATTATTGTGGATAAGTATTATTGTCTGGTTTTATCACAGCTGAATAAAAATGATGTGGTGACAGGGAGTTTTATTTATAATAGGTACTTTAGTTCCAAAGCCACAATATCAATTTATGCTCAGTTCTGTTTGCATAATATTTAATGAGTGCCTGATTAAACCTTTATTAAGCCTATTTCATGAGGCTTAATACATCTGCAGGGTTATTTTTGCCTCTGAACTGAGACTATTCTATCCTCATTTGTCATGAGATTCATTTCATTTTATAAGTAATGTTGGCAAACTAATATATGCATTTTGAATCAGAATAACTCAAAGGTATTAAAGAATTCAAAAAATAAAAAATAAAAACAAAAACAAAATACCCCCAAACCGTAAGACAAAAATTAATATTTCATCATCATAAATAGAGCTCATCATCATTAAAGCAGCATAACGTTATAAATGATCATACTTTATGTCATAAAAATATGTCAAATTAGTCCATCTCATTATGATAAATGAAACTTAACTCTGGCCAACATGAAGCTGAAAAATAAAAAGGTAAAAAGACACTTCTTTCCCATTATGCAAATCAGTTACTGAAGAATAATTAAAATTAGTGTTTTTTGTTGTTTTTCCCCTGTGGGAGCCTGTATTTGGATTTTTGCTATGATAGTCACGGATTCATTGTCCCTTCAACCTTTGTAGTTGTGCATAAATATAACTGAACCCCAAATTTTCTTTTTAATGGGCAAAATGAAGCCCCTGGTACTCACCTGGTATGATAATTGTCACAGGCAGGCAGAATTTGGTGATAGTTTTAATTTCTGTAATAGTCCTGTGATTGTTGTTGTTAAAGAGACACCATAGGAAATTGAAGTATGACAACCGTGTAAGTTTTTTGAAGACAGTGTTATTAAGATCATATTAAGTATTTCTTAACACCTGTCAATACTGGAGCGTTTGCTTGGTGTCTTTATAGAAGAGTACTGAAAAAGAATATTGTGAGACCTGAGCAGAATGACTGTTCTTTATGAAAAGGATTATCAATTCATAAAATATTTTGCTAACTAAATATTTGAACTCTCTCATTCCTGACTACCAGTCAAAATACTTTTTTTTTGTACAAGGTGGTTTTTAATCTTACTCCAGTTCTTTTTGGATGGGCAGAAGTCAACATTAAAGTCTCTCTTTGTTCTCAAAGTCCATAAAATCTGAATAAACAAAATTCTCAGAAAACTCCAAACCAGGTTCTTCAGCAGAGATGCTTCAGAGCATCTGCTTTATGGTTGTGGTGATAATCTGAACACAGACTAAAGTCACCAATTTACACCTTGAGAAAAGCTGGTTGATCAGAGAGAGGCTTTTTATTATGTTTTTGTCTTGTACTGATTAAAACATAAAAGTAAACTAGAGTGTGAAATTGCGGAAGCGAAGATACTCTATCTTACAGTGAGTGTGCAGGTACAGGATCAGCCCCTCGTGTTCCTTACCTGATCACATAGCCTGAAGGCTGAGTAATGTCACCCCTCATAGTATCTTAGCAAGGGCAGGGTTTGAAACAACAGAGCCTGCTATTTTGCTGTCAGTTGGTCTTGTAGATGGATAGTTTGATACTGTCCTAGATGTCCAGGAAAAGCATGGTAATTTTCTTTAAAGCATGAGAAGAAAATACAGGAAGAAAAGACAGCTTCCTCTTAGCTAATTCCTCCACCAACAGGTTTGTTACCTAGTTATTTATAAAATTAAAGGAATGCATAGAATTCACCAGTAGAAACAAACAAACAAACAAACAAAAACACCAAAAAAAAAAAACAACAAACAAAAAAACCCACCAGAAGTACTGACAGTTTCTCTCCTATCCAATGTTACTGGGGAGCAATTATCCTAAAAAATAATTTTGTCATAAAACATGCTGTTAAAGCAACAATTCAATTTGCAGTTTCCAAAGCTGGCATACTGCCATTGGAATCAGCTACATATAAAACATGCATGGGAAGGCTATGTTGTGGTAAATGAGGTTTATGCTGAAAGCTACTTCATCGCCATGCTTCTTGAGTTCTGGAACAATGTCATTAATTACCTTGGCTAATTTCCCCCCCTAGTATCTCAGTTTGGTCTTTCATGCATCATAAACCTTGCCACACATTCCTGTAGTACTTGCACACTGTCACTTTTGTAATTATTCTCCTGTGCATTGCCAAGGTCTGGATTTGAGTAGCTGACTAATGAAAATATCTGTGTGTCAAACCATCTGCATGCATAGCATGTATTTTCTGTTCCTGGGTCGCCTAGCCTGTTTTAGCTTGTGTGTAAAACAGAAATGTGGAAAGCAAGAGTACTGAACACACACTGAAAAAAAACTATTTTGGGGTCAGTTGTTGCACTTGAAAATGGGACAGTAGGTACTAAAAGGCAAATTCAGAAGCTATTGCTTTCCTGTCAGGACTTGATGCACCACTCTGTAAAATTCACAACGCGAGCCTACTGTAAGGGAAAGGATCATTTGAATGAGAGAGAAAAAATACTGCTGCTTTATGTAGGGTTTCACCTGGAGTACTGGATGATAATAGTATTGCCCTTATCTAAAATAAATGATAGAAAATAAAATTGCCATTGCCATAAAATTGGAAGTTAAGGGTATTTTTTTGAAAGTTATATAATTTTCATTTAACCATCAGGTGAACAGCTGTTGTAAAAATTTAAAATTTGGCTCTACCACGTTAATGCTTAAGAGCACTTACAGATTTTGTATTAAAAATATAGGGATTTGAAATGAGTTTGTAAAATTTATTCTGGCTTTCTTGACGTATGTATTATTCCTCCTTTTTTTTTTTTTTTTTTAAAAAAAAAAAAACAACAAACATTAACTTCAACATCATTTCTCTGCAGAAAGAGAAACGTTCAAAACAAAAAGTAAGAAAAACTGAAAATTGCATGCGCCATTTTCCATTGCTTTACATTGTTTTAAGGTGTGAAGCACCAATACTTATTAGGTCTGAGAGCTAGAATGAGAAAGGGTTTCTTGGCTGTGGTGTTACACAGGTTTCAGTGTTTATGTAAATTTGACAAATGTTGCTATTTTATATAACCCAGAGAGAATACTTAATTGGTTTTGTAAGACATATAATTGACATAGAAATTCAGCTTCTGATGATATGGAGAGAAAGCAATGCTTTACTTATTCATTATTTTTTAATTTTGGTCATACTTTAAAGCTTTAGATTTAAAAAATTTAGTTAGTTATATACACCTTTGCTTGGTTTAACATAGAAAAGTCTAGTGTGGAAGGAAAGGCAGGAAGACATCTGGTCCAGTCCTCCCCTCCCAGAGAGTAGAGGTGATGAATGTGGAATAGAGATATGGATAAATAACACATTTCTTCAAGGGATTACCCTTTTTGAACATTGTTCTCTTAATTGGATATGTAGTCCACCATCAGGTGGTAACAGATTAAGGAAGAAGGTGTTAGTCTTTTAACACTTAGGTAAATTCATTTACTTCCCAATGAGCCAGGTCTGTGTTCAGATGTACAGTTTAATATGAGATGTAAATGAGGAAGTGATTTGTTACAAAGGGAGGAGTTATAAATCTTTATCATCCTGTATATTTCTGTGTGTTTGCTTATTATGCCAATGTTCCTTGTTATTATTGTATAAGTGTTTTAAAGTTTCTTTCAACTTCTTTTAGATTTTTTGTTTAAAAATTAGTTCATCCCTATTGTTTGGAGAACTGCTACACAGATATTTAAAATTACTAGCAATTAAGAAAATCAACAAAGCTTTGAACTCAGATCTGTTTTTTCTTTTTCTTTTTTTATTATCAGTTGCTCTTCTGATTGTAATATAATGAGAAATAAAAGGATGATTGTAGTTTGAAGTTAGAGCTGATTAAATAATGAGATCATTTATTAATAACTTTCAGAGTTACTAGGGAAATCTCACTGTCTAAATAATGCACTAGAACATCCAGTCCAAGGACAACGTTATGAAGTTACATATTAGGAAGATCATATAATAAAGGAGAAGCTCTTTTATTATCTTTTATAATTTGTTATTCCCTCCCAAACCATATGTAGACATAAATAGTGAAAAACATCTGTATGACTAACAATTTTATGAATTAGTGTACCAGTACTATATTTACTTCATTAGCAACTTGGTCATTTTTTCTTCGGTGTCAAAATTTCCCTATATAAGAACAAATCAAAAGTCAGAGTAAAATAAATTAAGGTTCTCAACGTAGCTGCTACCGTTCAAACAGCAGACTTAAAAAAAAAAAAAAAAAAAGGACAGAAAGGACAGCTCTGAATGAAACGAGAATTTCCTTCTTGAACTGTTGACCAGTTCAGCAGTTGTTATAAGATCCATTGAGTGGATAAAAGCACTTTATTAAAAGAATTTTAAAGATGTGAGAGGATCTTGGAACATTCCAGGTCAAAGTTACAGTTTACACCTGACACTGCTTCAATGAGAGAAATAAGCCCACAGCAGTACTTCGTCAGGTTGTCCTTATTCCTTGCTCTTCTTTCCCAGAACATCTACAATAGTATACAGTAGAAGTCTGTGACTTACCAGTTTGGCATAACACTTGTGATTTTCTGTGCCCATCTCAGTGGAGACTGTGAAAGAAAATTCAGTAAACCAAAAAAGTCTGTTATATATAATAAATGTATATTTGTTTTGCAATAATGTAATTAAATGACAGTGAAAAATAAGGGCAAGTCCATACTAATTGGTCTGGTAGGAGACTTTTGAAACTATAAGCATTTAATTATAGTCCATGAATGGTCCCAAGAGGGCCAAAGTCACATTAAATGTAACACAAGGAAAAAAGAAAAAAAAAAAAGGTTTAAAACCAGTTAGTCACTATGAATGTTGAATGTTTCCTTAATGCCATATCCTTTGCCTATTCAGGATTCAGATCACAGATAGGGACTTTCAGACTGACTCAGTAGTGACAAAAGAAACTTCAAAAGTTCCGTTCAAGCAGGGGTCCTTTTCTAAAGGAGAGAGGTATGAAAATATAAAAGCAGTATCAGTTTACTGAAGATTTTTCAACCTGCCCCATTTATATTTAAAGTTGCTTGCAACTGTGTGGTGCGAGAATCTGAACAGTTACCTACAGCTTTAATCTTTAATTGCCATAGTATGTTCCCCAAAGAAATCTAAGACTTCTAAGCTTAAAAAAGTCAAACTTCATATGTCAATATTAAAAAAAATAAAAAAAACTTTTTTTATTAAGAAAAGGTTTTCAAACAGTTCTTACCCTGACTAGTGTGCCCCTGGAGAGAAGTCCTTGCTTCCATGCTTGGTTGCAATTACCTCGGTGTCTCCTTGAGCTGCAAGACAGATGCTCTGTTAGTCCCTTCTGGTTCTCAACAAGTTTGTTCTGTCTCTGAGGCCTGACAGTCTGCTATTTGCTCCTCGATGAAATTTCTCAACCTTTTCTGGAGTTTTTGCAACCACTGTTTAATGCTCTCTCTCTTGCCTGCCTCAGTTGGTGGTCTGCCATCGAACACTGCTCACTCTGAGCATCTCTCCCCTTGAGCCTGCTCAGCTGATCGAAAGGGCAAGAGAAGTCTCCTTCCTCTCTAGAGGCTCTGCCTCACCATGTCTTGTGAAAGCAGGTTAAGACACAAAGCAAATACTCAGAACAGTGGAATGAGTTCTTCTGGGTACTTCTGAGGTTTGTTATGTTGAGGCAGCTGGAGAAGAGTATTTGTGAGATGAGTGAAGAAGCTTATTTAGTTTCGAAGTGGCAAGGCTTGCTCGGGGGAGTGCAAGAGGTTAAGAGATTCAGGCTTCCTCCATTATTTATTTATTTATTTATTTTTATTTTTAACCTCCTGCATTTTCTTTCCAGTGTCTTCTTGAAAATACAGTAGTTTTCAGCAACTGTCTTTTTTTGCAAGGCAGTGTAAATCTGATGGTGATTTTTAGGACCACCAGTGTAAGTCAAGGGAGTCCAAAGAAGCTGATAGTTTCAAGAGTACAGAACCTGAGCAGGCAAAGTCTGATCCGTATTTTTATGCATATAGGGCAAGATCTGCAGATGATATCAAATGGTTCAGCTCTATTGCCTTCAGTGAATGCCTGAAGTGAATGCCTCTATAAACTCCTAAGTGAAATCAATGGAGCCATAGTAGGTTATACACAGGGGATTTCACTCAGAGAGTTTAAATGTACTCAATGGCCCTTTACTGCTGAGTATTTAAACTTTCTGTGTGAATTTGTTATCAGACTTCTGCCTTATGCATTTTTCTGAAATGCTTGCTGATATAAATTAAGATGCTCTGTGGTTATTGCAGAGACAGGTTTAAGTTTTCAGTGGCATGCTAATTGGTATGTGAATATTGGATCTGCAATACTATATTTCTGCAGATAGCTGCTGTTATTTTATTGATTGAAATCAGATCTTAGTACAACTAAGTTTTATTTATTTACTTTCTGTATTTCTGAATGTATTGACTGGGAAATAAATCATTGACTTTTCCACTAGATATACAATTATTATATACTGAAAACTGCCAGTAGAGCGTTTTAGATGCAAACCTTCCTTCTTTCCTCCTTCACTTTATCACTGATTTTTTTAAAGCTTTCCTGCTTTTTAGTCTGCAGTGGTGAATTATATCTATCTAACTGACGTGACCTTCATGAGCTTTCTCTTGTTACTTCAGTACTTCAGCTTTTACTGTTCAAATTCTGTTTTTATGCTCTTTTGGCATAATGAGCTTCCTCACTATCTTCTCACTTCACCTTCCTTTTCTTCTCTCTGTCAGGAATACTGTTGTCAGTTTTAGGTCCAAGGAAGTAAAAATTACCTGCTCAGTTACTTATACTTCTGGTGACATTTTCTTATCACAGAAGGAATATGGGGGAAAAGGACTGTCATGACCCACTCCTTCAGGCACTTTAGTGGGACTATTCACAGTATAATGAATCTAAGCAATGTAAGTAAATGTAGTATAACATACTTTTAGTTGATATATACATTTTTCTTTCAAAAATGCCTTTGGCTTAGAGAAGACTAGTAAGGGTTCATTTAGAAAGGATCTCCAAGGAGAATACTTCATTACAGGCTTGTGTTTGACATTTGTAAACCTTGACAGTTCCTTTAAGAGTATTTTGTACCAACACCATGAGAGCAACTTGGGAAATTTTGTATGACAGTTTAAAATGGGACATTTGGGGCTAAATGAAACCAGAGTGTTTCCGTAAATCTGTCTGACATTTGTGACATTGAGGTTGGTAGTAACTGGTAATTATAGGATCCTTTTCTGCTCATGAAAGAGTAAAAGAAAAATTTCAGTGTTTCTATAAAAATACCACAGAGTGCATTTACAAATTTAAACTCACTCTACATATTATGTTTTTCTTATACAGTTTACCATATTATGAGTATGTTCAAACGGGGAATTGCATGGCTTTCCTAAAAGATGAAAACTTTTCTATCAATATACCCCAAACATTTCACTAAATTCAGAATAGAGCATGATGCCTCTTAAAAGCTTTTACAGCGTTGTATACAGGTACATAATACTGTTGCATCCCAGATGTAGGAAGCAAAGACTAAATGTAGACTTCATATTTCTCTGTTACAAAAGATGCCTTTTGTTTGAGACTACTACATTGCTTTCAGTGGCAATCTGGTAAGGTGAAGCAATTTTAATTGCAACTAAAAGCTGCATTTAAATTTTTCATTCATGTAGGGAAAAACCTGTACAATATGAAATCTTTTAGTTTCAAGATGAAGGGGATATACTTAAAGATAAAATTATCTTCATGGTACAAACATACGTACATCTGCAACTTCATACACATCTGCCAGCTTCTGCTATATCACAGAAGCTCTCCAGGACACAATGAATTCCACAAGAAACGTTTGAGGAAAAATGGGAGTGATGGCTAACAGAGTCTGAGGGATGGCATATTTTGACTGCTCAATATGCCATAAGACATGGCTGATAAAGTAAATACTAAAACCAACAAAATTCCTGCTCATCATGATGAAATCTGTACACCTCTCAGAAATTTTGAATCTTGTATCTGTCAGGTTAGAAACAAATGTTAATTCATTTTGTCTAAAATCTGAAAGATGACTCGTCCTGTGAAATCTATAAATTAAAGACTAAATTAAATTAATAGTGAGGAAAATAAGAATAAATTAAATTAACCCATAAATTAAAGACTAATCGCTATAGCAAGAGGTAATACTAGGAAAGAAGTACTACCTACTCTGCCCTTCACACTTTTTGATATTTTGAGTGACAGAGGTAAATGCATGACCAATATACTGAGCCTTTAAAGTCCTCTGTGCATTAGGATGTTGTCAGCTACAGAAAAGGGGAAAGCATGAATATTTCATCTTTCTTTGGCATTCAACCTATTTTGCATAGATGGCAGCTGGAGGTTCAAAACAGAGCATTATTGCTCCACCACTGTCACCATGGCTTAGCAGGTAAATAATGCATGAGTTGAAGAGAGTTGACAAGGCAGATGGTAATGATAAAAGTCTGTCTCCTGAAAAAGCACCTAGGAATGACTTACATCAGACTTATTTATTTCATACGACTGTTCACAGAATGTTCATAGATACCGTGTGTAATTAACCTAAGGAATTCAGTTGAAGCACGTGGAAGGCAAATAGTAGCCTAATATTAATATATATGCAGAAACAGAAACACTTGGAAACTTTCCAGCTTAAAATCATGAGAGGTATTAATCCCCATTTTTTGGCACACCAGATCTTAGATTTATGTCTAGGAAGACAGTTCTTTCACATGCTAGTCCAAACTGCCCATTTCATGGTACCAAAGATCTCTCTGTTTTTCTATGATTCATCCACCCTGTGTTGAAGGCTGAAGGCTGGCTGCCTGTCTAGATACAGCAATAGTATCCTTTTACATGGATTCAATTATTTGTTTTTTAATCCAGGAGGCATTCCAGGCACATTGACTGGCTAAGCAGAGAAACATACTGGCAGGTGTTTTATACAAAGGCAGGGTTGATAGTCCATGTTTGTCAGCATTTTTTGCATAATATGACATCTAATAAAAATGCTGATGGACCCAAACTAATTACACTAGGTTTGTACAGCATCAAGTGCAAGAGACTGTTAGTCCTTAAATATAAAGAAGAGGATAATGGCTGGTGTACAGTGGCCATGGGGCAACGGGGGGTCAGAAACCTGAGAGACACACTCAGGTTCACCTTGTTTGACAAAAGTAGTGAGATCTTTTTGTAACTTAATAAAAAAAAATAAAAAAAAAATCCCATCGCTGTTCATTGCTCACAGCCTGCTTAACCCATAAAGGTTAATTTGTTGAGCTAGTGCTTTGTTTCCGGTTTTGTTTACTAGATCACTCTCTGTAGTGACATCTGCATACATTAACTAGCCCAACACATTTTGTGTTATCTGGCAGCTTATTTAATTACTGGTCAGGCATCACTTTTTAATATTGCAACCAAGCAAAAATATATTTGTTCCAGTAGCAGTTTTAACATGAGTCTGTAATATCTGAGCTTCCCTAGAGAACTCTTACCGCCAGGGCTAGCCAATAAATAGCAGCCGCTTTGTTGCAGCCCGAGGTATTGACAGATGCTTCAAACTGGATGCTTAATACACAGTACCTGCTGTGAATAGAAAATCACTAAGGACTGATGGGACATTCTTTAGACACAAATAAGGTTTGCTGATTTTCTTTGCATCTTGTAATGGGAGATTATGATGTGTTTTTTCCCTCTCTCTGTGATGTCTTTTAAACTTTTTTTCCCTGAGATGTGCAAGATACAGCAGTGTAAGTAATTCATTACACTGACATCAATTTCCAGTTAAAGGAGAAAAACATTTCCTTAACCCAAAGAAACAGAAAGTAGCAATAGTGCCAGTCAGAATGTGGCAGGATCAAAGACAAAAGCAACACACCACAACAGAGTGGATTAAACTGTTCCTGATTAGAGTAAGCACTCACTGTATGCGATAGCTGGATCAAGCAAGATAGGACAATAAATTATATCACATTGTCACTGGACATGTGGGCTTGTTGTTATGATGATGATAAAGCTTTACTGTTGAATCCCCAGGTATCAGAAATCCAGCATGTGCTATTGGCTCTGTAAATGGAGAACAAACATACCTCTGCTTTCCCAAAGAACTGACAATTTAGGGCTAAGTGCTGAATCTCCTCCTGATTTCAAGATCTATCTCTTAGGAAGCATGGGGTTATATTTATATGTGTGCTTAAGCCCTGTTGACTCCAACTGGGGAGTCAGAAGCATATTCTGCTGAACTGGGAGAGGTTCAATGGGAAAAAAAAAAAAATAGAAAAAAGAAAGAAACCCCCAACTTTATATCATGCAGAATTTGGCAAATGATCTTCCAGACTGAAGTATAAAATTTAGAGGTTAGTGGGCTGTCATTATCCCCACACTGTCATTGCCTGGCAGACATGGGAGCTGGTTGCACGTAGACTGGTCTGGGTTGGAATTCAGACAGCTGCTAAGGCTCAGGAAGGCGACATCCCCTTTGTCCCTCCTTATCCCATTTGTTTTACAATCATTATTTACTTATTGCCTGAGTTAGAAAGAGACTAAGTTCTGTTACACTCCACGTTAGTGAGAAAGCATTCTTTCTGTAAAAGCTGCAGCCCTGAGACTGGCCTGGCAGAGGTCAGTCCACTACAGCTGCGTGAGTTGGTATTGTTGTCTGCTTCAAATAACTCGTGGACATGTTGGCAGACTCCAAAAGTCATCTGCAGCTGCTTTTATTGTGATGTATATATGATACTGTTGTCAAGACACTGATTTATTATCCAGCCTAATAGCTGCTTCTAATGGGATTTGAAGTTTATTGCCAAAAGTTATGGGATCAATATGTTCCAACAGAATAAACAGGTTACAGTTAGGCTCAGATGCAGGCTCAGTTAAAAACTGAACACAATTCTTCTGAGTACGGGAAAGTATTTAATAGAACTGGGTCACTTTCTGTAGTGTGAGTTAATTCTGGTTTGTGTGTGGAAACTGCTGTCTGAGGCCCTATGATGATGATTAATTTCCCAAAATACTTTTAGTATGTATAGTATGCATATGCATTGTAAAGAAGATTGAGAAGAATAGGATAAAATGCAGTGTCCATAATAGCACTTGCTCATTTGGCAGGCTATAGTCCTATAATAGTTTATTTTCTGTTTCAAATAAATTAACCATCAATTTGTTATATACTCTTAAAAAAACAAAACAAAACAAAACAAAAACACTCTAACATCCAAACCAAATCCTTATAAATGCTTTTCTATGAATAAACAATGACAGAATAAGAATAGACCATGCTAAAGAACCAGACTGTGTTAAACCAACAATTAGAAGGTGCACATAACGGCATTGTTGTTAATTTAAGTACTGTTGAAAAATAATTCTAATTTTTTTTGTGTGAAAAACGTGAGGAAGAGAAACAATAAAAAATTACGTTTGAAACTATAATTTATAATACTGATAAATACAAAAGCATGTACAGTTATGATAATTATTCATCTTTGAAATGAAGATAAATTCAGCTTCTCTCAGTGTTGCAAGCATTGGCAAATGACAGGTAACTCGGTATTCTTTTTTTTTTTTTTTTCTCTCTCTAAGGGAGATTCTTGTATTAAAAATATTTTTTTCTTCCTTACAAATAATTACAGGAAGCTCTGGGTTCCAAAAACCTGTGTTTTTTTTTTTTTTTTTTTTTTTTTTTTTTAATATTTTTTTCCCCTTACTACATTACTATTTTGAATGGAAATATTTTCTTTCAAAATCCAGGTTCTTGCAATCTCTGTACAAGACCCGATACCCAATGGGAAGATTTTTAATATGATGAATATTTGGCAGGAATCAGATTGTCTTGGTATCTTTTTTTCTGAGGTTCAAAGAAGCCACAGCTTCCATTATTTGAAGAATTAGTAGTGCAATTAACCAATAGTGAAATAGTGCAGAGCAGAGATATTTCTCCTGTGAAATGTTTGTGAAGATTTAGAGGGCAACTTTATATTCTAGATGCATTTCAGCGTCAGCTAATTTGCATCATTCAAGGGTGCGATGAATCAAAAGCCTTGTGAATACAGCAGTATGCAGAGATGTCAACTCTGTTCTCTTGGTCTGCTTGAAGCAAGACCTTTCTGTCTTTAAAATCTGTCGTTCTGTGGATGGCAGCTGACTGTGCCATGGAGGCTCATTTAGGGAATTTAGACATGGAAAGATTGAATAGGAGCAGCACACTTCTATATCTGACGGGCTGGTGACTGGGTTACAAGAGCTCTGGCTGATGCACTGGTATTTCCACTTTGCGTGCTGTCAAGTGAGAGATACAGAAACACAATTAATTAGGACTCTAACCAGCAGCTTCAGCAGCTGTGCTGACCTATTAGAGGCACATGAAAATAAAACAAAACAACAAAAGAAAACACCAAGTTTTTTGAATAACCAGTCTGGTAGAAGTAAGATTATGTTGGCAATGTGTGCAGCTTTTAAGGGAAAGGTGTTCCACAGTACATAACAACATTTTGTTGTTCTTCAAGGAAACAAATACTGCTTTGCTTTGATGAATTGTGCCATTTGTCCTAACATAACAGTTGTAGAGGAGACAGAGTGCCAGGCTAAGCCATGCCTAAAGCATAAAGTAGGAGTTGCCAATCTTGAGCGAGTCCATTTTTGTTGTAGTATCCTGATACTGGAAGTGGCTGGTACCAGCTTTTTCAGAAGAAAGCTCATAGGCAGTTATGGGATACTCATATGGCACAGGAATTTCTTCTGTCAGTTTGCAGCTGGCTCATGTCATGAGCTGGAGAATGTTTAAAAAGCTAAATTATTCTGTCATTAGAAGACTTGAACATGTCCCTGAAATCCACTGGAAAATTGATGTCTCCCAAAAAGCAGCAGTTTCTCCAGTGTAATATCTTTATTTGGAAGTTATTCCTTTTCATGTCTGATACTTCAAAAGCAGCAGAACTTTGAATCCACAGTTCAGTGAAACTTGAATGCTCAGCTAATGTAACGTGATGTGTCTGAGGTCTTGTGGCAAACCAGTGACAGAATTCAGAAGAGAATCATGGTTTCCTTTTCTGAATCCTGTAGAGACACACATAGTGCTGCTGGGAGCCAAAAGGTCAGGTTTGCCCTACAGTGTGCTTCCCATCCAGTCTCCTTCCTTATTGCTAGAGGACACTGAGGACAACTATGTTGTCTGACCAGCCAAATTCTCTCTTATTCTGCATGCAACCATAGGCATACAGAATAACAACTAGCTGCCCTGTTGTTGCATTTAGATAGGAAAAGAGACAGCAGATGTGCAGGAATGTTTCTCCTTGTGCGTTCAAGTGCCATGGCATGGCACCAGGAGGCCACTGCAGCAATTCAACCTGCAAGCAGCACCCAGAAATGAAGGTTTGGCTCCTCAAGGTGATGTATTTGGCTCTCCATGTACAGATGATGAAAAGAACCATAGCTTGGAGGTGCCCCATGTGCCTGGAAGAGCTGCCACATAGCAAGAAGCAATTTCAATCACTGTCCTTTTAAAGTGTCAAACACTTTAACATATTAATAGTTAAGCACCAATTAGAGGCAATAATTGAGCATGCTGGGCAGCTAGGAGTCTCAAGGCAAAGTTAAAAAAAGTGTTTAACTGTACCCTTGAGGTCAATTATTAGGTAAAACTTAGGAGAAGTTACTGTCATTAAATGCTTCTGATAACTCCACTGAGTGTCTGCTTGAAAGGGTACTGCTGCCAGTCAGTAGCTGCAGACAAAGTTGAGAGCAAGCTGTAAAGGCAAAATAGCCTAACACTGTGAGATGAAGAGGAGAAAGAGTGGATTGCCCAGATAAGACAAACTAGATGAACAAACTGTCATGTAAAGGAAAGCCTTTACTTTTCTCTCTTTACAGAATGTTACACAATGTGATAGGGAGAATTTACATTCTCCTGCCCATGAATACTATGAATATTTTTCAGCAACACTTTTCATGAATATGGAAAACTGGCTGTACTTTTATTGCTGTTCTCATAAAATATGCATCTGTTGAGATCCTGTTTTCACAGTATGAAATATGGATTGGAATTTGCAATTTCTTCATTTATATTTAGAGGGTTTTTTCTTTTAATAAGGTGTTTAATGTAATGATTTAGAATATGAATCCTGTCATGGTTAGTTATGGAATAAGTTGCCTGTAGAAGGACTATTTGATTCTTTTTTCTGCCCTGTTGCTGGTTATGTTATGATTTGAGAGTAAAATACTTGTGACTGTCAAGCAGGCTGGGGAATTGAGGTATTGAATTCCTTGATATTATGATATTATCCCATCTCCCTGAAAACATTTTGCTACTTAGTTTTCAAAATCATAGGCAGATGTAAGCCTTGGGATGTGGAAAAGGGGATCCTTAGAGGAAACAGGAGGAAGTCTTGGTATTTTGAAATACCAAGAAGTTTAGATGCATAAAGAGAGCAGTTGGCCCCCTCTCCAGCTCTAGTCCTGGCCTACACTTCTATGTGCATTACAAGTGACCTACTTGTAAGACAAGAACAATAATTAAATTATTTTTCTTATAGGAAAAAAAATGGAGCAGAAAAAAAGATTAGTCGTGTATTTTATCCAGTAAGTTTTGAGTAATCTCTTTAAAATACAATTGTATATCTGAAAGGTAATAAGAATATTTTTATTGCTTAGAGTTTTATTAATATATACATATTTATGCATCACCATTTACTGTATCACATAAAACAACAATAGTATTAAATCAGAAGAGTTACATACTCAGAAAATAATTTTCTAGTAAAATTTGTTCAGTCACTTTTAAAATTCTTTGTATTAAAAGAGATGAGCCTGTTAAAAAGTGCATAATTGCTGAAGTGTTACAATGCCTAATTCCCTTTGGTGCATAGTTAGAGCCAAAGTTCTAATGAAAGTACTCATGTATCCAAGGTACTCAAGTATCCAAGGTATTATTCATTATGATTTCAAAATTATATGATGCTAAATCTTCTCTGTGAGTTCCCATGGAAAGTTCCTATTAAGTGACTTTTTAAAGATTTTCTACTCTAACTCTGCAGTGAATAAGGGAGAGAAGAATTAAATTAATTTGTTTTATGAAATGATTCTTTGGAAATGTTGCTTTCAATAAAAATGAGTATGCAACATTTTCCATTGCAGTCACAGTTACTATGACTTTAGATATAACTTGCTGTGATTACTTAGAGTACTCTGTATATGCGCTTGATATTAAATTCATACAAATTCACATCATGGACTTTAGTGAGTGTTGTATCAGATCCATAAATATTAACTGTAAGATTTTCAAAAATAAAATAAATTAGGAGTACAAATCCTCAGAAAGTTCAAGAGACTTTCCATAAAATTTTAATTGGGATAAACAGTAGATGTGTGTCTCTCTACAATGGAGAGATAATCACAGAGATACTCTGAAAACCTCTGTCTGAAAAATTCCCTTTTTCCTCTTGATTATTCTGTTTTTGACATTTCAAACTTAGTTTAATTTTGGTGAAATTCTAAAAAGAAACATATTATAACTAACTGAAACTTATTAGTAAATCTAATGAAATCTGCATTTCTCTTTCAACATTGAAATGAATTTGTCTTCTGAAAGCATACAGAATTGAAGAATCTTAATTGAATAAAGTAGCGTATTTTGAGAATGAACCATTATCCATTGTGAGGAAAAAGATGTCAAGACAAAGACAGGAGTGAGGAAATGAATAAATGTCATTGTTATCACAAAAGTCCTCTTTACCTTTCAGAACTGAGCACAGGAAGAGTGTCTGTAACATCCACAGATGGCAATTAAAGAAAAGAATAAGGAAGGATAAAGTCTATAGATTCTATTAACAGAGAAGATATGAAGTGTTGACAATAAATCAATAGTTATATTAGACCTTAAAAACAACAAAGAAAATGTTAAGAGGATGACTCATTTTAATGAAAGTGACAAATGGTCAGTTAATCACAAATATCAAAGGTTGTTTTGGAAAGTAAATTTTGAAGGCACAGATCAATGTTACCTCTTAGACTCACAGAACAGGTAATGTAGAATCAGTTAATATGTTGGAAAACCAAAATCTCTCAAAATACAACAAAATAAAACAAAACAAACAAAAAGCAAACAAAAACAAACAAACAAACAAACAAACAAACAAAAACCAAGGAAAGACAAAAATACTGCAATGCTTTCCTAGAGCTGTAATGTTAAAACAAATCCACCAGAATTAATGTTCTTATTCTTCCTAGCTACACAATAGCACTCTTTATGGACTGGTATTTATCCTTTTTAAGAACAAATCTAGGAATCTAAATAATATAAATGGGACTTAAGTAATCCCAATACATTGTTGCAGAATGGTGTTTCATGTTTCTAGCCTTGGATCTAGAACTGTTATCTGGGAGAGATCCAGCTTGAGTTACAGATATCTAAATTCACACTTTAGGGAATTCTGCTCAATTTCAGGTGGGCAACTTCATTCAGTTGAAGTCATGTCTAGAATCCATCAACTGCTCTGATTATCTCTCTACTAATACTTGAACTTAAACACCTAAAACATGATAGCTTAATCTGAAGCTAAATTGTAGAATCACAGAATAGTGGAGGTTGGAAAGACTTCTGGAGATCATCTGGTCCAAACCCACTGCTCAAGCAGGGCCACCTAGAGCTTCCTGCTCTTCCAGCTGAAGGTTAAATACTGACCTTCCAATTGAATAGTACATTATTCGGGAAAAAAAAAAAAAAAAAAAAAAAAAGTAATTTCAAAATAGTGAAGATTTGAAAGAGGGAACTATCAGATGACAGACTGGGAGTGACAAAGCTTTCCAATGTTTTTTATGGCCATTTACATCATGTTAAGAAGATGAAATTGTTATGTACAAGAGTCAATTTACAGGGTCTTGCACTCTTCAGCTTGCAAATAAGACTGAGATAGTTGTGGAGGTTGTGCTGGGAGGCTAATTGAAATATATAAATTCATGAATGACATGGAGAAGATGAAATTGAAATGATTTTATATATATATATTAATATTAAGAATTAGGAAGCACCAAATTAAATTTTTGAGTTGGCTTTGTTAAAAAAAACACTAAAGATACTTCAGTATTTCTTCACAGAACACAGTTAAATTATAGGTTTTTGTGGATGTCAAATTATAAAAGGATTAAAAAAAGCAGTTTATCCAAGGCTATTATATACTGTGATGCAGATACTGTAGATGAGGAAGTTCATTCCTGTCAGAGACTACAGCAGGCTACAACAACTTTTGCTCTAGACAGTATAAACCTTCATAATTTCCATCAACCAATATTTTGTTGATTTAACAAAGGTATGTATGCAATTAATCTGTGTTTAAAATAGAAATGACAACAACAATAAAACATTAAAAGTCTTTTAAGAATATTTATAAGACAAATGCAAAGATGACTGTGAACTTTTAGAACAATAATAAATCTACTTAGGATTTATCTTGGTAAATCAAGAAGAAAATAACTCCAGTTTTCCTTATCGGAGGCAGAGGGCAGCAAGGAAGAATTAAGAAAGAATAAATAAAAGAAAATTAACATGTATTTCTTTGAGAATTTTTCAAATATATTTTAATGTGACATTGATTGATGTAACTCAGTTGTTTGTGTTAAAATGTCACAAAAGTATTACTCAGAAAAGAAAATGAACTGTAAAGATTTTGATTGTAAATGTGCCAAAAACACATATTTGTAGATATTTGTTGCATATGCTTCTTTTTTCACCATAATTAGCCATTTTAAAATAGCAATTCAGAGTAAGTGTATAGTTGTAATTCTTCAGTGAGGCATGCATATTTTCAAGATGTAAATCTGGTTTCAGTTACTTCTAACACTGAGAAATCTTAACTGTTTTCTCTGAACTCCTTCCTTATGGATGAGCCAGGCTGCAGGTTTTTAAATATTTCAACAAAAGTTGCTTAGTCATTTCCAGGAACAAAGTTGGAAAACACAAAATCATATTTTTTATTTTTGTTTTAACTTCAGGTTAGAAACAGTTGAGATTTTGTCTTTGAATGTTTTTTTTCTTCCCTGCTTTTGGAATAGAAACTTGTACTGTAGGGAAGGTTTGGCATTTGAATGTGCCTGTTGTTATCCCTGTGTAAATCGGTAATATACAATATAACATATATGTTACAAGAGGGACAGTAAAGATTACTTATTTTTGTGCAATTCTACACACGAATGCTGGAGTATGCATTGGACTTAAATGGCAATGTTTTGGTAGCAGGGGCAGAGCCCAGCAGCTGCCCCAAGTCACATCAGAGCCAGCTCCAGACAGCTCCAAAAGGGACCTGCCGCTGGCCAGAGCTGTGCCAGTGTATGATGTTGGTTGTACCTCTGGGAAAGCAGATTTAATAAAAGGAAACAAACTGCTGTGCAACAGCAGCTGGGAGAGAGCAGTGAGAAAATGTGAGAAAAACAGCCCTGTAGACACCAAGGTTAGTGCAGAAGGAGAATCATAGAATCATATAATTACTTGGGTTGAAGAGACCTTAAGACCATCTAATTCCAACCCCCTGCTATGGGCTAGGGCACATTCCACAAGACTAGGTTTCCCAAAGCCTCATCCAACATGGCCTTGAACACTTCCAGGGATGGGGCATCCACAGCTTCTCTGGGCATCCCGTTTCAGTGCCTCAACCACCCTCAGAGTGAAGAATTTCTTCCTAATATCTAATCTACCATAAATAAATAAATAAATAAATAAAGCCATTCCCCCTTGTCCTATCACTACACTCCCTGACAGAGTGCCTCCCCAGCTTTCCTGTAGGTCCCCCGTAGGTATTGGAAGGCCACTATAAAGTTACCCCGGAGCCTTTCCTTCTCCAGGCAGAACAACCCCAACTGCCTTAACCTGTCTCCATAGGAGAGGTGCTCCAGCCCCTGGATCATCCTTGTGGCCCTCCTTTGGACTTGCTCCAATAGGCCATGTCCTTCTTTTATTGGAGGCCCCAGAACTGAATGCAGTACTCCAGATGGGGTCTCATGCAAGCAGAGTAGAGGGACAGAATCACCTGCTGACCATGCGCCTCTTGATGCAGGAAGGAAGGAGGTGCTCCAGGCACAGAGCAGAAGTTCCCCTGCAGCCTGTGGAGAGGCCCCTGGTGGAGCAGGCTGTCCCCCTGCAGCCCATGGGTCCCACATGGAGCAGATCTCCATGCTGCAGCCTGTGGGGGGGCCTCTTGTGGAGCAGGGGGATGTGGCCTGGAGGAGGCTGCAGCCCATGGAGAGGCCCCGCAGCAGAAGGCCCCGGGCTGGAGCTGCAGCCCGTGGAGAGGAGCCCACGCAGGAGCCAGGGGCCTGGGGGGAGCTGCTGCCCATGGGGGACCCGTGCTCGAGCAGTTTGCTCCTGAGGGATGGACCCCGTGGTACAGAGCCATGTGGGAGCAATTCTTGAAGAACTGAAGACCGTGTGAAGCCCCCGCAGGATCAGTTTGGGAAGGACGGCATCCCATGCAAGGGACCCCACGTGGAGCAGGGGCAGAGAGCAACCGCGAAGGAGCGGTGGAGATGAAGTATTAGGGACTGACTGCAGCCCCCATTGCCCGTTCCTCTGTGCTGCTCGGGACAAGGAGGTAGAAGAGGGTGAATGGGGGCTGGGGAGGAGATTTTTAAGTTTGCTTTTAGTTTCTCAGTGTTCTAGTCCATTAATAGTAGGCAATACATTAATCTAGGCGATAAGGCCCCTATTCTGAGTTTGTTTTGCTCTTGATGGTAATTGGTAATTGGTCTCTGTCCTTATCCAGTGCAGGATTTTTTATTTTTTTTTCCATCATACTTTCTTGCCCTGATGAGGGGGGGGTGAGAGAGTGCACTCACTAGCTAACCATCAGTGTGAAACCACCACACTCTTACACCTGATCAGGTCATTATATCAGGTTGCCACAAAACAGAAATGCTTTCAATCATCTCATTCCCATTCTTTGGGCTCAGATTGAGCCAGGTATTGGTTATCTGATTCAGGACAGTTTCTTCTTAGTTCTCTTGCCCTCTCTTGTTAACATTGCAGCACATGAAAAAGAGTCCTGGAAATGTAAATTTAATCCATACATTTTATGACTTGAGTGGTTCTTGAATATCACTTATTTTGTGTATGGTGTTGTATTCAGTGCCATTCAATATCTCATCTGAGTAGATGCTGATTTTTTTCAGAGTACTTGTTTTATTCTTGTTCTTTGTGCTTCTATGTGGACACAGCATCAGTATCTTTGTAAAATAAATATACCAACTATTATTTCGTATGAGGTTATAGGATTTTTCACTTTGTGTTTGTGCAGCCATTTGCTACTATAAATGTGTCTTTTTATAAAGGATGTAGTTAAGCTCATATGCATTAAAATTTCATTTCTTCTCTTACAGGAACATTGAAACATATATGTCAGGCATATACATACATACATATATATATATATATTTTTTTTTTCCATTTTCTGGCTTATGTTCCAACCTGCAACTACTTATAGATATATGCTGAAATGTAAGCTTGCCATTCATCAG
The DNA here is from genome assembly GCA_011076525.1 of Nettapus auritus. Lineage (NCBI taxonomy): Eukaryota > Metazoa > Chordata > Aves > Anseriformes > Anatidae > Nettapus > Nettapus auritus. The sequence continues at coordinate 10,139,316 of CM021765.1, forward strand.
TTGGAAGCGACTGCTTAAATTACATTTCAAAAATATAAATTATTAAGAACTCAGATTTATAGAACTAACAGCAAAATAATATAGAATATTCTTAAAAATGAACGGTGCTAGGTTTTATATTTTCGTGTACAACATTTTTTACTATTTATCACTCCTTTTTTGTTAATACCAGATGATGTATAGAAACATCGCCTTCAGAGTGGTAGATGAAATATATATTAAATCTGCTACTGGTATAGGAAATAATATACAGTCCTTTTTTAAGCAATCCATTCCACATTTTGCTATTCATATCTTTGGTTGTTAAATTGGTTTTACCTAGTTGCTTATGTTAAACCAAGTAACATCTAGTTGAGATTTCTGAAAAATCTAGAATATCATTTTAGTTTTAGGAGAACTGTATTACTGAGCAGAAGAAGTAAATGGTCAGAGATTTTTGAAAGTAGTTTGATCAGCCTAGTGAATGAATTTGAAAATGACACAGATTGTAAGAATATTTAATACAATACTGAAAAATGGGAGTTTATAGGTGAAAATACATTTATTAAGGTATTTTTTTTTCTGCTTGAGTACCTATCTACACATAATATTTTGTTCAACAAGATACAGTTTGCAAAGTGTGGCTCTATAATTGGAGAAATATATTTTTATGGCCTGCTTAAATAGGAGGGAGTAGAAGCTGTGGAGACTACTGTCTTTAGACAAGAGGACTGGGAAGGCAGGCTGTGATGTAAGTCTGATAGATAGGATTAATTGAAGGGAAGGTAGCTGCAGAAGCCAAAGCTGGGACCTGTTGTGATTGCTACTGGATTATATTGAATTTGCAGTAACTTGGAAGACAGGAGAAGTCCACTGACATAACTAGCCAGCTGGTTGGACTACTGACTTATGCAATAGTGGGAAAAAAGGCATTTTGAGAATCCAGCCCAAGAGGGCTTCTAATTCTGTATGCTAGCACAAGGTTATTTTTTGTATGAATGAAACATACCGTTAAATATATTATTAATGCCAAAGATTAAATTATTAAAATGCATAAATGGATTAAGTGGGATGACAGGGACAGCACATCAAACAGATCCTGTAAACTATTTTGTATGTAGTATTCACATTTTCTTTCCTTCTGTCTTTGTTGGTGGTAAAGAATATGCAAGATGAAGAACATTGTTGTTACTGTAAAAATCAACTGAAAGAGAGAAGGAAAGCACTGAGTGGAAACAGTCATGAAATACAATTGGGAGCAGATATAAACTGTCCTTCTATGGGAAGTGACATCTATGAAATTTCCTTGTCATGGGTGAAATCACTCATAAGAGAGAAGCAGCAATATATTTATTGATACAATGTAGTAATCTAACAAAGCTTAATTGTAAATAAGACAATGATTTAATAAGATTCAAGATGGCAAGGTACACTTGAGTATTAGCTGCACAGAGGACAGGGTAAGTCAAGACATGCTGGGGAGACTCTCCCATTGTATCATGATGTTCTGAGTGGACCGATTCCCTTTTCACTGGAACACCAAGAATTTTGCAGGCTTGGTTGAACTCAGAGGAGGTTTCAATTAAATCACAAACTTCTTCCTTTTTTTTTTTTTTTTTTTTTTTTTTTTTTTTTCCCCAAGATAGAAATAGTTTATGGGTTATGATCAATGGCATTTCTACAGTTATGGGTTTGTGGTGGTCACACACACACACACACACACACAAAGCAACATGAATTTGCTATACTTTAAAATGTAGATTTTTACTGAAACATAGTTCTTTTTTCGTAAGTATGCTTGGAATGGAAAAGACAGAAATAAACAACGTTAGCACTGGCAAAAGAAAAGCCCACTCTTGGCTTTATTAATCCATAACTGAACACTTTCAGGGTATTTCTCCTTGCCTGAGAGAGGTAACGGCCACTGTGTGAAGTATGCTGGCACACAGAGCACACATGTCCATTAGCTCTAGTATCTGTTTGCTTTACGCTGTTAGGAACAAGGAAACAAAAGCCAGTCTTTTTATTTGCTATTTCATGTTCATGCACTTTCTCCTTTCTAATGGCTTGACTGACAGCCTCCGTATACATTGTCCAATGTCTTCACATGCAGCCTGTGACCTCAATTCACCTATCATTGTGGTGGTACAATCATTCACTGCCATCATGTCAGCTGAGGCTTCTGTGGGTGTCCATTATTCACACACTATATTGTGTTATGATGAATTGCCCTCTTGGGAATTTTAGGACATCTTAATCCTAGTCTGACAGAACTCTCTGCGATAAATAATCGACAAGCCCCTATGCTAAATGCAAGCACATCAGAGGATGTGGATTTTTGACAGCTTTTGCTGAATAAAAAGAAGCAAGAGAGCATGCCTTCAGCATCGTTGAGCAGCTTCCATCTCTCATTTTCATTTTCATTGGATGCTTTCCTACCAAGAAAGTGTATGCAGGAGGAGATGGAGATTCATTGTGATTTTTATCTTCAGTTGCTTTCCTGATAAACAAAATACCTCATTAAAAAAAACAATTATGGTGAATTTATTATAATTTAATCTCACTTTAAATCTGTCTTCTTTCTCCATTCATGCATGTTAAGGAAAGAGGACCTTGTGCAGAAAATCAGTAGTATATGAATGTGTATTTTTACTGACAGCCATGTGTGTCTGTGTGCTGTCTGGCATTTAGAGCAAGGGTAATTCCTAGTGCTCATGAAGCTATGCAGAAGTAGAGAGTAAGGAAGATGGACTTTTTGCTTTCTTGTGCTGACAGCTTGGAACTGGCTGGAATTGCAGTGCATAGCAGGCTGACAACTTGCTACCAATTATTTTCTAAAGGAAGTGTAGAAGGGAAGGGAATAAGCAGAGTCAAGCCCTCATTCACTATGTCAGTGCCATGACAAACTGTGTTAGTGGCGTGATAAAATGTAGTTCTGGTGATACCTTCACCTTTCACACGTCTCTACAGTTTGCCAGGTGTTTTAGCACTTGGTATAGCCCTCAGATTGACTCTTGAAACATGACAGGAGACACAATGGTTCTGTAAGTTACGGGGGTTGCAGATACCCAAAAGTATTTGTCTGCAGCATTATTTCCATTTATTGTTGCTGGAAAGGAAGTGGTGTGCTTTTTTGCTTGTAAGAATTTCAGGAGTCATCCCTTAACAACCACCAAGTTCAAACTGAGTACAAGTGTAGTCTAGAAAATCACAGAATTTGGGGGAAAAAAAAAAAAAAGAAAATCATAAAACATCAAAAACATTTTGAGAACAGATATAACAGAAAAAGCTTTTTTTTTTTTTTTTTTTTTTTCAGTGTTCAAGTGTGTCAGATAGCTGGAGGAAAAGAGAAAGGAAATGGTGTAAAATTAATTATGTAGGGTAGTTGCTTTGCAGCATCTTTTTTAGTCAATTGGTAGTAATTGACACTATTTCTGCCAGAGTGTATCCCTAAGATATTCTTAGCCATAAGTGGAAGGATTAACATTTTAGGCAAACACATTCTTTGCAATAGAAGTTAGTGAAAAATGTCTCTTCTCATTTCATATAAAGCAAAATGAATGGAGGTTCATATATATATATTTTTTTTTCTGCAATATGTGCCAGAGGGAAGAAACTGCTTATTTTCACTGTAGCATTACCCTGAAAGGTGTGATACAAGAATGCATATAAAATACATTTTGTTGCTTAGCCTGACCAAAATACAAAATCACTTTCTGATCTAGGTAAGTCTTACTATCATATGCATACTTACAACTTTTTCTTTATTATGAATCTAGTGAAATCTTATTTTTTTGCATCTGGCTCTTTTAACTGAAATTTTAAGAACTGGGGAGAACTAGGGTCTGAGTTCTTGTTATCTTTGGTCTGAAGTTTGATCCACAGATCACTTCATCTTAATTTTTTTTTTTCCTTGCTATAATTTTTTTTGAACCAATAATTCTTCTATGAATCTGATGGACCATTTCTTGACAACACTGATGCACTTTCAATATAAGTTATTCATTCAGAAAAATTGCCGTTTTTAAATTAAAACAAACCAAAACAAACACACGCACACACAAAACTGTTGAAAAAAAATATGATCCACTTGGATTATAGTTGAATTACTACCGTGTTGATATTTAATTGTAAATGTCTACGGACTCCCTATTTTAAGTGCAATAGATTACTATACGAAAGTAATTCTCTTTTTGATGCTACTTACTAAGCTCAGGCATTCTTAAAAAATATATTTACATACTTGTATATATATATAAATTTAAAGATATATTTATACAATATACATTTATAAATTTATATAGATATTTTTATATAGATATATTTATGTGTCTTTAAACTTATAGTTAAAAGAGCCTTACTAAGTTGGGAGTCATGTATTTCTATTAAATAAATTAGTCGAAATAAAAGAAAGATAAGGCTATTAAAGTCTGATTTCTGTAAAGCTGAGGGCTAAGGTTTAATGTTACATTTCACTGTTTCTTGCATAAGTTGCATTATCACATTTAAGCTGAGGATGCTGTCAGACCTTGCAGAAGAAGCAAATTCTCATCTTCTGAACTGTCAGACACTGCTTTAATTAAGCTACAAAGCAACTCTCCTCTAAATAAAAAATTGCAGGTGTCTCTTCTCACATTTCAGATCTAAGGCTCAAATTGACAATATAAAGTCAGGGTGTTGCCAGGTTCTATACAATTGGTTTTATAGGCTAGATAATTTGTGTGTATATGTGTGAGAGAAAGAGTCAGAGAACAGTTTGGATAATAGATGATAATGGGTTCAAGAAGAGCTTTGTCTCCAGGATAATCTTACTAATGAGGAAGCTAAGTAAGAATAATGGTATTTGGAATCATGTTACTTAAGTATTTATTTCTTTGAGATAATAATGACAGTTTTGTTTTACCAGAAACTATGACCCATTTTTCATATTTCAAAAAGAGATTTTTCATTAATACATTTAATGACTGAACAATTACAGAATAGGAATAAAAATGTTAAAGAGTAGGATTGTAACTGAAAACCTTTAGAACTGTGTTTTGAATATTTGCAGATCTCCATAGATGCCAGGAAACAGGAATTTGAACAGTATGTGTCTTAATGTACGCTTGAAAACAGGTCTCTCGAGGGATAAAAAAGCTACTTTGAAATTTCTGAAAAAAAAAGTGTGAAGAAAAAAATGAACATGATATAGTTTCAGTCAGATTAACATAAGGTCATAAATCTTATTTGGATAATTCTCATCATTTTGAAAGTAGATAATGCAGATGAATGTAAAATGTCAATTAGATGTTACACTTACTATATTTTCAGGAACATCTTTACCTGAAAATTGTTGAAGAGCAAGAACAGCTTAATGTATGAATATCTGTTTTAAGATCTGTTGGGCATAAATGTGAAGTATACAGCAGTGCAACTCATGAATTAAAGGAGAGGATTTTTTTTTATTATTTTTAATTATTGCCTTCTACATGTCTGAGGCGCATGGATCTGCTGTTGGAAAGTGCTGCGGCATTAATGCACCCTCTTTCTCCTGTCTCCTCCACTCCTCCCACTGACATCTGCCAGCAATGTCTGACCTCAGTAATATCTTGTGAGGCGGCATTTGAATGCTCAAGTTACAATTAAATAGAGCAATTAATAATCATGGTGACATTTTTAATTTGTAATTACGGAAAATTACATTGCACAGTAAAGAATACAACATGTAGGTTTTATTCATTTAATTATAATTTAAACAGCATTAATAATAAACCAAAAAAAATCCACCAAATCCTTGTTGGTAATATGAAACCAAATGAATTGAAACCTAAAGGTTTCTTTGTAAGCAGCTTTTACTCTGTAAAAGTATACTACAAAATCTCATTGGTAAAAGACAGCTTCAAAAATGGAAAAAAAATCAAAACAAAAATGGAAAAAAAATCAAAACAAAACAAAAAAAACAGTTCTCTCTTAAAAGAAAAGAAGTGTTTACAATGTGTTCGGGTTTCAAGTTTTAGCTTTTAATTAGCTTGTATATTTTTTCACACTAAATTATTTACAGGATTTTTCATGTTTTATATCAATTTAAATGGAGAGGGAATTAAATAGGGCATGTGTAATGAGTTTTAAATAACTGAAGAAAATCAAATCAGCTAAGTTTGGGCTATTATATAAACTACAATTCGGGATGTGCTATAATACTGTTTGAACAATTATTCTTTAGGGATTTCTGTTCTATTCTGTTTTCTGTTCTGGTACGTGAGGTCTGTAATATGTCTGGTCTGTTATGCTTCATCTGCATAAAAAGTTTGGTTTGTATTGCTACATTCCAGTTCTGCAGCAAATTTTGTGGTGTATACACAGAAATGGGTCCCATGGATGATAATGAGACTGAACACATGTGCTATAGCAACAAATAATAGGATTCTTTACAGTATGGAGCTGTTTGCTAACATACACTGGTAAGGATTAGTTTACGTAGATTTCAAAAAAGCTATTCTAAGTACCAAATCTAGGTAGTTTGGAGTGCTGTTAATCTCTCAGACCTAGATATGTTAGCACACGTACACTGACATAGAAACATCATTGTATACACATGAACATACATGGTTTATTGAATCTCTGTGACAAACATGAAATCCGTATATGCCTAGAGATGATACAGTTTTAAATGCGGAATGTGACATTGCAGATGACAAGGGAGAAAAACTGAATAATGATAGTGTAGATGAGATTGTACTGAAATTTCCACACACCTTGACCTTTACAGTAAGTTTTTAAATGATGCGGACTTACCCCTAAAACAGTAATTCAGTATTTTGCATTGAACAACAGTGGAATTACACTATTTGAGAATCTTATCTATTTTCGGGCCATAATTTCAGATACTTTGTCTCATACAAGAGAGTACATTTCCTAGAAGAAATGTACTTTGTTGCAGGCCTATAATGCAGAGCAATGTATTTTGTACATAATTACATAAAGTGACAAATTGCTCTTCAGTAAATAACTTTCTGGGCTTTTCTTCTGCTACAGGCTTCCTTGGGTTGGTCTCTTAAAAGACCTAAGTTCCAGTGAACACTGGATCTGGGTTTATCTCCTCTATTTCGAGGTAGTAGGAAAAGTTTACATGCAAAGCTTTCCCTGGTCAATACACAGCAGATGTACTTCTTAATTTGTTGTCCTGAGAGATCTCAAATATGTGAGAAATAATATGTTTGGGCTAGAAATCAATTGTCTATAGATGCAGTATAGTTCTAATAAATCCCACTGATTTTAGAATATAGCTGAATCATTAGGAGGAAGCGTGGCATGACCATCTTGTTACTGCAGCTTCCTAGATTTACCTTCCTTCCCTTCCCAGACTGTGTACCCAGGTTTTGCACCAGTAACATAATTTGCTTAGGATTCATTATATCATCTAATCAGTGCTATTTCCACAAAAAATTAAAACCAAAACCCAACAACAGCAAAAATAAAGAAACCCAAATCCGTTCAATAAGCTAATTTCAGTGTTAACACTGAAAGGATTTTGGTACAATGTTGTGTTGAATCTATTTAAAACAAATCTGACAACTTGATTGTTTAAAAAGAAGAACGAGCAGTATTTCTGTGACAGTATCAAATGTGCTATACCTAGAAACAGAGTTTTTGAAAAGTAAACATTTCAAGAATTAGCAAATATAACCTCGTATTCTATATTGGAAAATATTTTCTTTATGAGACTTTTCACTAGGTCTATGATAAGATAGAAGATAACACTAACATATAAGTAAAAATATAAAGATTCAAATACATATTTAAGATTCAGCTCCTAAGCTACTTTAAGTATTATTGCTTAAGAAAAGCATAAATAGTGTGTTCTGTATAAAAGCAAGTACATATATGCCTATCCAATGTATTTTTTTTTTTTTCTGTTTGCAAATGAAATATATCAGATGATTAGTATGAAGAGATGTCCATCCGCTGAAATAAACTTAAATGTTTTTAAACTGTCAGCCGGGAAAACTATTCAGTTTAAGAACAATTTCATTTTATTTAAATGCTGTGAAACATTTAAATTGAAGCAAAATGTATGTTTGGCAATATTCACTATTCTAGATTGACTAGAACTGTTAGGAAGCAAATGAAATTAAATAATAAGTGAATAAAAAAACCCAACACCTTTCTTTACCTAAAGTAAGGAAATTTGTAGACTGCTTAAACTGATCATTCTCATCAGTCCTTCCTAGTTTCAAAATATGATTTGCTTCTAAGAGTGATATCTTTTAATCCCCTGAATCATTAGGCATTCTCTTTTGTGATTTTCTTGCTTAAGTAGTTTTATGCCTAGTTGATAGCCTACTATTACAGATTAGACGGATAGTTGGAGTTTTCTCCAGGTAAACTGACTGTAACCATTATAGCTAATATTGTCAAAATTTTATAATGACTTATTATAGCTACATCAATTTTTTTGACTCCTTACATATTGAGAAAAAACCTTCAGACAGCTGGATTTAGAAATTCCTTTACACTTTGAGCAATGTCAAATATGAGACATTGTCTGAGAAAGCTGAGAAAATTGTATGTTAGTGGTGCATACAAATTTCTTCTTAAGGCTCTCCTTTTCTTCTTCTATGATTTGCACCAGTGCTTCCCAGATTCAGTTGTGCCTACATCTGAATATTTTTGTCATATCTGAGCAAATCCAGTTCAGTCACTTTTGAAGAGGCACAGAAAATAAATACTTTCCTTCCACTTTGGGTAATACTTTGTAAGGTTAGCAGGAGAAGGACAGCTTTGGTATTACTAGATCAAGGCAGATATGAAAAGTAGAAACAGGTTGAGATATGACCTTGTTAATGAGGTGTCTGGGTCAAGCCTCTGCTTCATCCAAAGAAATTCCTTTAACCTTCATCCAAAGATATTAGGCACTATTACACTTTCATGCAGTACCTAATATTTCTTTAAGGTGTGTTCTTATTTCAGGAAACTTTTCGTCTAGTATCAGGCATTTACTGTTTGAAATTGTTAAGAATTCTTGACAATTCCACAGAAAATGAAGCTTTCTTTTTACTCCTTTATTTTGTAAAAAGCAGTAGTTTTACCTTTGAAAATTTTACTGTGCTTTTTTTTTCTCTGTCTTCTGTTATTTGAGGCTATAATCACAGACATTAAAAATGCTGTAAACTGATCAGTCATATGAGCAAACCACCAGCAAAGCCAAACCAAACCAAATGAGACAAAATGAAACCAAACCAACCCACTTTACACTACATTTTATGCAAGAGAATAAGATAGTTTCGTCTTTATCATTAAGAACCACTTCCTATCTCCAGGAGTAGAAGTCCAACATTTCAGTGTTGCCAGTTTCCCAAATAAGAGCACAATGTGTCAGACTTTTCCAATCTTAGCATTCTACATGACAGAGAAAAGTACAAAAGAACCTGCTTTTCCACTTACCAAAACCAATTAATCTGTTTTCCAGTATTTCTTGAGAATATAAGCCTAACAAGATTTAAATAAATAAATAAATAAACTTAAAATGAGCATTCTGTAGATTTCAAGAAAATTCTAAACCTTTAACAATCTACCAGAGTCCTTCATATTTCAGGTCTCTTACTTTAAGATTCACATTGACTTCTGAATATCATCTCTGCCATGTAACATGCCAGTTAAACAGGATTGCAGAAGAAATTCTTCCCTGTGGGCAGGATCCATGAGATTTTGTTAAGTGCAACTCAGGTCAATTGCAGTCAAAGGCACAAGGCTGAGTTGGCTGCCTCAAACTTCCAATCTGCTGAGGTACTGCCATCTTTTGCTTTAAGGTATGCTTGCACTATGACATCCTTGATATGTCTGTCTGGTTTTGCCTTTAATATATATATATATAATTATGTTTTAGCTTTCTTGTGTTTCTTTTTGTTGTTCGCAATTTAATTCAGATGATAATTTTCAGTAGGTAGGTCTAGCTGAAATAAAAGAAAGCATGCTTATTGACGGGGTGCTAAATTTGTTGGTATAGTTTATTTTCTTTATAGAGAAGAGGTGTACAAGACAAAAAAAAAAAAAAAAAAATGAAGTAACACCAGATGTGCAAGTGACATGAAGAAAATGCTCAGGCAATTTTGAGATGGGATAATGCTTTTTGATTGTGTTCTTTGAGCTAGAAGGTGGCAATTAGATTTTCATACACAGAAAAGTGTGAGACATCCTAATTAAACACCTTTTGGTGAAAGTCATCATTGATCAACCCAAACTGCTTGTAGTAGCTCTCAAATGTGTCACCTGTGAGGGTAAAACTAGAAAAGTCTCTCTCTTTTTTTTTTTTTTTTTTAATTTATTTAATTTTCATTTTTTAAATTGGAAGGAAATTGTGATGTGTTGATTCAAGAGTGAACATTATAGACTATCATTAGTTACTAAGCCAGTCAATCAAATAGATTTTAAGCATAGCTATATGTCATGTATAAAATCATAAAAAAGGGGGGGATGGGTGGGGGGAAATAACTGGAAGGAAAATAGGGTGGATTCACCCAGAAGAGAAATCATAAAGGTTTAGGCTATGTGAGCACATGACACATAGTTTTGTGTGATTTTGGTCAAATTATTTAACCTCTCTGCTTAGTTTCCTTTATAAGGGAAATACCCTTAACAAAACTTATTTCACAATGGCTGTGGAAGGATATTAAATACTTCTGTAGCCATGACAATATGCTACGTTCATTTTTAATCTGTAGGTTTTGAGATTGAAAAATAATACTTTTTCACATACAAGACCATTTTTAAGATCTTATAGAATGAATTCTCTTATTTAACATGTTAATGGTATCCCTGAACGAGGTTACATTTTCTTTATAATTACAAGAATACCCAGAAATGTACTGTACTGCCTAGAAGGAAAGAATTGCTTTTTTCTGTTTTTATCTGACATATGACAGACTTGATAAGAGATGCTAAAGAGAAATAATGGTTGAAGCAATTCATGGCTATTGGTGATCACGAATACAGAAGAAGAGTAGCTCTGGTTATAAATTTCATCATTGCACATACACAGGGCTTGAGACAGCAGGAGGGAAATCTTGTAGAAGACAGTGGAAGTCCTTACATGAACTTCAGTAGGGTCAGCATTTCATCCTAAGAGAAAAGTTTTATGGAACTCTGTGACCCCAAGAGATATTTGCACATTTGCTGAAATGCTTAATATATTAATATAGATATTTTAATAACTATCCTTATGCATATATGCTTAATATTTATATACCTTACGTCCCCCTGGAGCTGGATTAGAATTTGTAACATCCACTAAAAACTTCTCATGTTATAGGTTCAGCAATTTTTGCTTTACAACCTTGCAACTATATTAAGAGAAGACTTTTATTTGATGGAATGGAAATGGTGGGGAACATAAAAGAGTTGAGTTTCTTCTGTATTCAAAGCAAATGGGAGGATACTACAGAGTCTAAATAGACTTAAGAAAGCTAGAGGGCACAATTTTAAGAGTTCTCCTCTTACATGTGTTTTTTACTTTAGAATTTGAAAGTTTTCAGTTGGAGGGTAAGAAAATAGTAAATCCCATGTAGACCTCTCTAGAAGAGGAATTAAATTGATGAAGGACATGAATTGTTTTTAATAGTATCACACGGCAATGCTTGAAAGTGAAAACTTGAACCTGTAGGTATAGAGAAGGCTGGGAGTGCAATGCCTCTTTTAAAAACATTTGGGAAGGTTTAGAAGAATTAGAAGGTTTAGAAGAATTATTGTAATAAGAAAGAAGCATAGCATACCCCTGTGGACCATAGGGGTAGCTGTGGAGGAACTGCTGAGTAAGAGGCAAGGAGCAGCAGCAGGAAAGGAACATGTTACACCCTGAACACAGACTTCTGTGGCACCTTCATCATGGGGCCTGAGGGCGGCAGGTGGATGGGAGGCTTATGGAGGGGTGCTGTGAGTAAAGTTGAGGTGTGTTTCTGAAGCGTTTCATTGTCTGATTTCTCAACACAACAATCAGTAATCAGAAGTTTGCATTGATTGTCAATAAAACAAATGAAGCATAATTCCCTGAATTGGGACAATTTTGGATGCCCGTGACAGATACTGAAAGCAAAACTAGGAAGAGATATTAGGCACAGAATTTTGGGATCTATGAAGGAAAAGTGCTTCAAATAAGTTTGGAAGTTCGCTACTGACAAGAAATTGTTAAATGATCTGGTTTAATTATTTGACCAGGAAAAGTGATGAGGTAACTGGAAGAGCTGACTAGAGGGCGGAAACTATAAACCAGATAATGTAGAATTGAAGCAAAGGAAAGAAACTCCAAGGAGCATATGCACCTATTTCTCTAGATACGTATTTGGAGAGAAAGAGCACAAGGTAAGTCAGGTAGTAATTTAAAAGCCGGAGAAGGGTATTGAGATTTTATTTTATTTCTTAAATTTAAATCTTTTCAAGAAGATGCGGCTAAAGCCAATTTTCAGATATTTACTTCTGAATACTTCATGGTTAATTTTTCCAGGGTGCAACAAGGAGCACATAAATAATTATATGGACTTGGAAAAGATAGACTGAGGAATCTTAGTGGTGTCCTAGATATATTTATAGCTGAATTTACTTTACAGATAATGAGTTTTAAAGCTACATGGTAATTTTTTATGCTATTTTACAAGGGATATGGGGGAAATTAATGATTTTTATGTCCCATTAGAATGCTTCACTCCCATAGCTATCAACAGCACCCTCTGGCTCCTTGCAAAAGAAGGAAGGTTGACAACACAATTTCTGCACATCAGTAGGTTTTATAGTTAAATATTACTTTCTTACAATCCTTGTGTAGCCACAGACAATTTAGGATAGCTTTGGAATATCCATTTCCAACAGTGATGGAATGATTTCCAACCAGTGCAAAGCTAGGTGTAGAACCAGTTGATGTTTTGTTATGTTTCCAGTGTGGTTGTTATAGCAGGTGTATTTATTGCCTCTATGGAGGGGGGAAAAAAAAAAAAAAAGAAAAAAGAAAAAAAGGTTTGTTTGTTTGTTTTGCAATTTGCTTATAGAAGATCATTTTCCTTCCACAGTTCATTTCCCGAGTTTTACATAGGACTCTGTTTAAGCACTTTTTATTTCTTTTGGCTAGAATTACTTCCATTAGAGAAATATTGCCTAAAAATAGCATGCAGTTTAAATGTACAATTTGTTTCTGCTGTTGCCAACAGTAACACGTTTTCTTTGGCTTTTGCCCACTGACTGTTGATCAGATCAAGTTGATTATTCAGCAGCTCTAGCCTACCACCTGCTCCATTTTTATCTTGACATGCAAAACGGTTGATATACTGTCTTGCCTTGTAAAAGCCACATTTGTTATTAAGCTGTGGGATTTTTTGGGGGGGGTTTGCTTTGTTGTGTTTCTTCTTTTTGAGAATTGGATTCATTCTTTTAAACGAAGTTTTAATCCATCAAATTTGGACTGATGCTAGTTTATATACCTGTGAAACCAGGAGGATAGTTGTGGTTTTTGTTTCTTTTCTTTTTTTTTTTTTTTTTTTTTTTTTTTTTTAAATTCACTTTATGATTATACCATTTAAGCTCTGGATTATATTGTGAATAAGGTTGCATATTTCCTAGGCCCATTTATGGAAATGCTAATGCAGATTTAGTGCTATTTTCTCAGTTTTATTATAAGTCATTAATTGCTTTTAACCTTATCATGCTGTTTTAGGTTATGTATGTGTCATAAATAAAATAATTTACTCCTATTCTACAGAGGAAGAGGTGGTAATAATGTCTGCTCCCTCTTGCTGTTTATTGAAATTCTGGATTTTGTTTCCTTTAATGTAAATGCCTATCCAATTCGGAGAGAGTTTAATGCTGTTTCTGATGTGGCCAAAAGAGACTTGTCTCTTCAACAGATGACTTGTCTCTTCAACACATATTCTAAATAGCCAATTTTCTGATTCTCTTTTAGGATTGTAACAACATGATATCTGTATGTGTTTTTCAGCACACAAAGTGTGAGTAAATCCAGAAATCACTACATATCATGAATGCAGTGTTTTGTACCTGGTTGTACTCTACTTTTGTGAATTGCATTAACTAGCAGAATGCTACAAAAAACAACAACAACAACAAAAAAAGATAAACAGCTATTGGAATGAAGTCATGATATATTATAACTAAACTTGTATAATTAATTGTTATAACTTATATACAACATTTTTTTTTTTCAATTCAATTATAAGATGATGAGCCAAAATGCAACTGTTGTTGCATGCTTTATTTGTTTAAGCGTAACTGACTTTGCAGAGTTTTTCTTGCAAAAGTGATGCAGGACTCTATCAATGTGTTCTTCTCCTTGTCTTTAGTAAGGGTGTTTACTCAATTTATTCATTTTCCTCCTTTTTTTTCTTTAAAATCAGGCAGTTGGATGTGTATTTCAGATGTCTGTTCCCATTTGGATCCTATTCATATTTTAGTGGCACTAGAAGCATGTATACATTTTAAGCGGTTCATTTGTTGTTGTTAGTTTTTTTTATTTTTATTTTTTAAACTAGAAACCCAATGAGATGTTGAAGGAACTGTGAAACAAGCTGAACATCTATGTTGATTTCTTTCTTTCCTTTTTTTTTTTTTTTAAGATAGAGGAAAATTACATAGGTGACTTTTAAGAACATTTGTTTTGGAGTCAGTTAGTTTAGCTGTTTCTAGAATAAATGTATGTAGTCCTGATTTCTCCCTGTGTGGCTAAAAACTATACATATACTACAGTTGAAAAAGTGGGGTAACAAGGCATGCCTACTCAGTGTATGTGTCATCTTCTAATCATGGCTGTGAAGTTACCAGCTCAGCTGTGAAGCTTGAAGGAGTTTCCTAAGGCAGGCAGTGAACTGTAGCTGGTGGTGGTATGTAGTTTGTGATTTGTCAGAGCAGTTGGCAATTTCAGTCTCATGGTTTCAGCATGTGTCCTTCACTTCAAGCTTGTTTAAAAATATAACACTAATGTGGCTTGCATTTAAGGCAGATGAATTATTAGAGTGAAAATGTAGTAAGAACCTCTAAGGGTTTGAAACCTCGGCGAATAAGAAGGATAAATTGTATGTTAAAAGAAGTGATCTTTTACTGATTCTACAAACCACTAACAGAATTTCACTGCGAGATGTCAGGGTGCATTTGACAGACTGTTTCTTACTCTCCTTTTCTGATAGTTTTCTTCATGCCTTTTTCTACAGTTCTCTCTCTTCCTCCCCCGTCTACTGAAATATTTTGGCAGTATCAAGCTGTCGTGATCTTGCAAGCTTCTCAAATCTCCTAATTCTGCACATTCTAGAAATATACCCAGACTTGCAAACTGAACCTCCTTCCTCCTTCCCTCTTCCCATAAATGTGGAAAGAATGGAATTAAGTACTCAGAATTTCCTAGGTTCATTGTTGCTATTTAGCAATAGTTGAACAGACATGTTTTGTACACTAATTCTGCAGCATATTAAATTGGTATGCTATTTCCTCAGTGATATTTCCTCCCAGTCATGGTGAACAAATTTATGGACCTCTGTCCGTCGTTGTGTCTGCTTTTGTTTTGTCCTGTTCTCTGGTTCTCAGAAAGGTGCCCTTCAGAAATGTTTTTGCACCTTTTTTGTCTATCACGCTGCTGTCTCATGTATGACTTTCTTTCACCTAGTACCAGTTTTACTGGTTAGGTTTGTGGAAACCAGTAAGTTTCCTTGCAGCTACTGACTGCTATGGGACAGATCTACCTTGCAACTTTCATCAGTTGTCTTCTTACCTAGATGTATACCCATCCATACTGCTTTCCTGGGAGTGTTTGTTTGTTTGGATTCTGCCCTGGGAGCAGAGTTTTATTTTCAGGTTTCAGGACAGAATCAATGATTGTTTGACCTTACGTGTGCCTCTGACTACTACTGAAGATTTTTAGATTCTTACTAAATCTTACTAAGAATTCTACTATACTATATATTAAAGTGTCTTCCAGGAGTAGAAGTACTGGCATTATGTCACTTCTGCTTTCTCTGTTGGATCATTTGATACCACTAAATAAACTGTTAAATCTGCATAGTAAGAGAAAAGAAGTAGGAGAGAAAAGCTCTATCTCATATTTTAGAGAAGGGTGGCTTTTACATAGTGGAGAAATGTTACTCTGATGAATGGTCTTTTGCTTTTATCCTTTTTGACTTTTCATATCTTCAAGTTTTTTCAGGGACAGATGATTGTGCACTACCTTAGATGTCAAACCCCTATGTGAGACATATTTGATTAGGTCTCCCTATTCCAGTATTTGCTATTAAAATCAATATGATTATTCATGTCAGAATGTATTAACTTCACCTGCAATATTGTAATCTCAACTACTGTAGGTCAGATTTGGCTTCTCATTGATTTCTGCCCTTATTGAGACCAATGGCTTAATTTATTTTGGGTCTACTGCTTTGGAATTGCTTGTCTGCTGGAAGGGTAAAATTTCACTGTGGAGAATCACTCTTCACTCGTATAATTAAACAATATGAATAAAGATTGGCTTAAATTATAAACATTTTTTTTTTTTTTCCACTATAGTTGATAAAAGATACAGAAATCCTTTAAAGCCCTATCTTCTAAATATATGGAAGATAACAAATTCTTTCAGTTGGATTTCTTTTCAGCCGAAATGGCAACCTTGTGTTAGATATGAGGCCATCTTTTTATAGATTTTTTTTTTTTCTAACCTAAACTACAGAAAATTCTAGCACTTTAGGTTGTTAGTAATAGTTAATAATGGAAGACAAAACTTGAGGCATTATTTTGAAAAATGTTCCAGAGTATAACATCATCTTTTTCAAAAACGTTGTGAACTGCTGATTAGATTATGTATTAGATTACATATAAATTTAGGTCAGTAATCTGTTTGAAGAGTGCTTCGGCAAAGCTCACAATGTCAGCAGACCTCTCACATGCCCTTTTTCTTTATGAATATGACTCATCTGCTGCTTTCCGATGACAGAAGTAAAACTGGCTCCAGACAATGGCTGGGGAATATTTCATATAAGGTTTATGCTGAATACAGGAGATCAATTATAAACATCCTTTGTCTGTGACCTTATCTGCTTCAGATGTTCTCATTAACAGACCATAGATCAGCCTGTCATCGTGTGGCACAGCAGATGCCAGAGTGAGAGAGAGGCCATGACTCTGCAGTGTAAATACATGAAATAAAACCATGCTGGAGATTAGCACAAAACAAACACCTACTGCCAGTCACCATATAAAAACCTTAAATCAGATAAGCGGAAAAGGGAGATTTCTTCATGCTCTGAGTAAACATACTGTCTTTTATGCTGTAGTGTAAAAAAAAAAAAAAAAAAAGGAAATAAAAAAAATCCTGTCAACTTCTAATTTCTCAACCAGTTGCTTCAGGATTACTTCAGCAAATTTATTTGAGCATAACTACTTTCAAACATAATACAGCTGCTGACATGCTGCGTAGACAGTGAAATGTGACTTACCTCACATTTCATCAGATAAAGTCTAGAAAATATGATACAAATACCGCTTGTATTACTGTGTGCTCATTTTCTCAATATGTTATTGCTCTGTCATATAGATAAAAATGCTTTAAAGGAGACATAAATTATATATACAGTAGATCTGTGTTAAAAAGAGCAGTTTTCTCTTGCCATCTCTTGATTTGTCTGGTGTTCTTGCCTTTATTTAAATACAGGTACCTGTAATACAGGTTCATTCACAGGCTCTTGTTTTTGTTTCTTGTGTTGTGTTTCAATTTTGCTGCTTCCTGGAACGTTAGCTATTTGAAACACCAGAGGGCATTCAGCTATAGGACCAAACTAACATCACACCATGTATGTGTGTATTCCGTATTATCGGAAAATTATCTCAGAGTTTGTAAACAGTTTTTTTTTTTTTTTTTTTCACTTTTGTATGCATTTTGCATTTGTTATGTCTTATTTTATATATGTTACAAGCCATGACTATCCTAGCTATCAAATCAGTACATGGATATTTGTGCTGTATCCTAAAATAAATAATTTATACAAATTTTGAGGGTGATAGCAGCAAGTTGAAGACAAAGGAGAAAGAAATGTTATTGGCATTCACAGTTCATTATTTTAGAAGGCCTTGTACAAACCAATCATTCCATAAGCAAGAACAGTAAGTAAAGTTTGCATCTTAATCTTTGAATCCAGTTTGGGTAGAGAAACACCCCTTATTGTTCACTGGTATCACACCAAACTTCTAGACTAAGATGGGCTTCTAAGGTAATACCAAAGATGAAGTAATAAGTAGTAATAGTGAGCAATCATAAATTAAGGAAGGGAAAAAGAAAGAAAGGAAGGAAAGGGGAAAGAAAAGGAAAAAGAAATAAAAGAGAAAAAGAAAAGAAAGGAAGAGGAAGTAAGAGGGAAAGAGAAAGGAAGAGAAAGAAAACTGGTGATCCAGTTACATTTCTTATTTCTAAGACTTAGAACTCTACAAAGAACAGGAGTTGTATGTAGGCAGCTGAAGGGGGATACTGCATTAATACCAAATCTCTTGGAAATTTCAGGAAGTGACCACAATGTATTTCTTACTTAATGCTACTGTTCCTTTGTGTCTTGTTAGTGTAAGAATTCATAACTGAGGCCCTCCAGTTCTAAACTGGTGATGGTTTCTGATTTGTACTAGAGTAGTTTATTTTAGATATGGCTGAAACAAGACAGGGCCAGATGGAGATCTGTAACTGATTATTGTCAATAATTTACTCTTGACCTAGCAGTGCCTCTCTCTGACAAAAGTATGAATTGTTATTCAGAAGTCTGTAGTATGTTAGCATAGTTAAATAAATGTCCTCTCTGTAGAAAATTAAAAACATAATTTCTCTGATGAACAGTTACTTTAGTGGCAAAGGCTGTATAAACCCCAACTGTGTATTAATCTGCACTGTTAGGATTTCTTACGCTGTTGCAATTTTACTTTTAAATTGTATTTTTATTTCTGCAGTTCTTAGAGGAAGTGCCTGAATTGGGGTGTATGGTTTAATGATCTGTGCAAGTATTGAAATTCTGGTTACACTAAGGATTATGACATTTATGTGAAGGAATACAATGGTACATAAGGCAACAATCCTTATTTGAAGAAGGGAAATGTGAATTATCATGGAAACTTTTGTTGTACTGCATTAGCACTCAAAATATTTTTAAAGAAAAATAATCTGAAAGAGTGGATCTTACACTTTGCGGTTACATTTTAAATCAGCAGAATTACATACGTGTTTGGCACAATCTAAAACATATTATGGTTAGGGATAATCTTAGCAAAACTGAAGTGCTGCAGCTCTGTCAAATCTAGATCAGCTTTTGTGCTGGCAATAATTACGAATGCCTACTTGTCAGGAAGGTCATATACCAAATACATTAATGAGAGTTACAAGTAAAAAGGTAATTGGTCCCTATTAACCCTTCCCAGTCCCACTGGGAGTATAGAAACAAAGACAAAGAAAAATAAACTTATGTGTCATTTATATGGGGGTGGTGACCTTACTATCATTAGCACTCCCAAGCTCACTTTTGGGCTACTGACCTTCCAATTTGCATGTGTTTCTTGTTGAAATCACACCCCTTTGGGCCAAATAGGGTGATCTTTTTTTATACAGTAATGGAAAACTCATGAATAACATAATCCATGAGTACTTGGCTAATTTATTACTTTAAAAAAAAAAAAAAAAAAAGCTCTGTGCAAGTAAAGACAGTAAAATTAAGGTCAAGGGGGCAAAAAATAGTTCTAATTTAGCTTGATACAGAGTGTAACAGCCAACTGAGATGAAAATATAAATCTTTAAATTTCTGTCAGTCTGCATTAAAGCTGTGGTGAAATTTCCACTGGCACATCAGACACCGTATCCCAGTCGGATGCTTTTTTCCCCACTTTTCTCTCCTGTAAGTGACGTGCAATTTATAATCATCTACAGAAGAACAATATTTGTGTTTCAGATTAATATGTGAAAACCATGTTTAACGCTGCTGTTACAGATACCACTTGTGGCTTTTATCTTGTTTATGCAAGAACTGAATTGAGTACTTGGACCGTATTTTAAAATCAGAATTTGAAGTTTGTTCCATGTTTCTATATTGTTCTATTCAAGCTTGGTATTTCTGTATTTTCCCTGGATATTTCTCTTATTAAAATAAGCTTTCAAAGGATTTTCACAGATTCGGTACTTTAGAAAGCTTTGTCAAGCTATTGATGTCTAACAACTCTATGCTTACACATTTTTCTAATAGCTTAGGATATCAAGGGGTAGTCAAATATTATTTTCAAGATAGAAGAGTTGGAAGCACAAAAAAGATTGATTTCATTGTACTGAATATAATTGTAATTGGGCCATTAGCTGGCGGAATTCTTTGCTGGTTAGGAGGAGATAAAGATATGACACATGCACACGCAAGTGAAGGCTGGGAGATTGAATAGGCCTTCTAGGGAGCTGATCTTTCCAGATCAGATAAAGATTCTTCAGGGCTCTTTCTTCCCATCTACGTCAAAAGCTCTCTTTCAGAGTTCAAAATGTACACTTGGAATCTAGGGACAAGGCCTTTGAAAATGGTCAGTTTGGAGATTTGACAGGCAGCTGACTTTTGGGGTAGTTTCTGATAATCTTGTAATCCCTTTAAAAGTTAGAGAAAAGTTCATAGGCTGATGGAGTAAATCACATTTCCATCTTTTTGTATCTTTCACAACAAGTCGTTTTGCTTTAAAGGTAACAATTCTCTTTGAAAGATCTAAGGAAACCCTAGAAGCAAGTAACTCCTGACTTCTTTCAATGTTTGTTTAAAAAAATGCTGATTTGTGGTCAGTGGCTGACTTTCAAAGGATCATTGATCGCTTATTAATGATCCTGAATATTCCTGAAAATAACAGAATCTGAAAAACTGATATAAAAAAAAAAAAAAAAGGCAAGGCAGTGAGAAGTTTTCATTGTATTAATTACATAAATAGAAATAACTGTTTCATTTATGATGGGACATTTATTAATGTGTTTAATTATGGTCTTTTCAAGCACCTCGACTTTGATTAACCGTGTCAATCACATTTCATAAATCTAGCATCAGCTCTCTTCAACCCATAGCTGGAAGAACCAGGAAGCACTTCAGACTATGATGGAAGCAGCCAGGCATCTTCCAAAAGCACAGGAATAGGTGCTACAGCATTTTGTTCGTGTTTGCAGCCAGTTCTTTATGGGCAAGGTTTCTCAACTTGTGTAGCATTTCAGAGTAATTTGAGTATCACTGCCGTAATAGAGAATCCTTGTTCTCCAGCAGACTGTAAAGAGTGTTTTTTTTGTTGTTGTTGTTGTACCTTGAAGTAATCCAGAATGTTTGTTGCATATTAGTTTTGTTCCTCCCCCCTTTTTCAATAGTGTTTGGTTTCTCATCCTCTCTAACTAAAAAGATGGTATAAATAGAGCTTCATTCAAGACCTGAATATGTTTTATGGCTGTCATGCTCACAGCATTCATACAAAGGCAAAGAGTGAGAACTGACTGAAGCCTAACATGCAGAATTACTGTTTTGTGTGTTAGTTTTAGAACCTCTTCTAACACGTCTTCTGACACACAAAATAAACACCTCAAAAATTTTAGTATTTGCTAGAGAAACCTATAGGGAGCTGCAGTGGGCCATGTGGTTAAAGAAGGTGATACCTTATTAAACCTGTGCTGTAATGCGACTGAAAACAGGGAGTGTCAGCATGCTGCTGTGCTACTCTTCTGTTGGTGTTCTCCAGAGACTCCTCCATCAAAACACGAAAGGCAAGCCCTGACATTTGCGTACCTCAAAAGCAAGCAGACATGATTTCTTTGAGAGAGACGAAAAATTAGTCTTTCCTTGTGTTGCAGTAAGGGGCATAGGTAATTTGAGTTGTTTTGCAATCTAGCTATTGTTGACATAGAGTCTTGACTTCTTATTCTGCCTTAACAAAGCACTCTCCCTGTGGAAAGATGAATAAATGCCTCAGTCACTAGAGTCCATGTATCTCTAGCCATGGAATTTGTCCTTGCATAGAAATGAAGAACTGAGAACATCTTTAGCTTTACAAAATACCTTTTTTTTTTTTTTTTCCAATTTTGTTTTTAATACTATTCCATTATCTTCCCTAAAAATATCAAAGATGTTACATAGGAGAGAATGATTTTTTTTATATACACAACCTTCCTATCAGCTCTGTTACCTGTAAAAACAAAGCAAAACAACAAACAAATAAAAACAACAAAACAGACACCAGAAACAAAACAAAAGCCACCTTTTTGATCATGAAATCCTTTCATGATCTGCCCCTGTGATATCCTGCATGTGAACACTGATAGCAGTCTGCTGAAGGTGAGCTGGGAAATCAGAGTACTGTATTATACTGATCTTTGGGAAGTGATCCCATGTGTTTTTTGCATATGTAGCTTACATAGCTATGGAATTACAGGAGTGTTCTGTTGCAGGGGTATAAGGTGCAACTACAATATTCATCCCCACTTTGAGAGATTAAATGATTTACTCATGTGAACACTCATTTTACAGATTTCTTCTAGTCCTGGCTAAGAGCCATTTTACTGACTATTAATAATTCATATAGCATTTATGGGAATTGTTGATGGAAAAGATGATCTGTTTCAAGGAAACCAATAACTGGACTGATATAAGTTGGCTAGGATGTAATTCTGTCTCTGACATACAATACTGGGGAAAAAAAAATAGGCCTACATTCTGCTCTCACTCCAGCTAAGGTTTTAGATATATTCTGGAAGATTGACCAATAAATGACCAGTAAGTGGCACAAAAGTTAAATTGATTGTTGCAAAACAGAGAAAAATACAGAGATTCTTCATGTAGGCAATGAGCAAGACATTACAAGGCTGAATCAGCCTCTTGCTGTACCTAGTGTAAACAGGCATGGGGGCAACATGATGTTCAATTAAAATGGCATTTATTTGTTTGTTTATTTGAGTCAAATAAACATAGACTTTTTTTCATTGATAATTATTGCTTCTCCATAACCAGTTGCTTGTGGTTTCCTATGAGCAAAGCTCTGTAAGCATATAGCAAATTGCAACTTCTCATTTTGGAAGCTATTTTAAGACACAAGGAAGTGTAGAAATCCAGGGGTGGGGAGGAGCTAAGGAGCTTTACTTTTTAAATTTGCTTTTAGCATTTTTAATTTATAGCTCAGATTTGCTGAGAATTTGCTAGTTTTTCACAAAATTGAGGAATATCAGGTGTGGCTGCAGTTCTTCCAATGTGAAATTCCTAGTAATGTTAATACTTATTATAGATCTCTGTTCATAATCCATTTATGAGTTTGTAAATTTGGGTTCTAACATATTTTGCAGAGAAGAGTTGCAGATCACTGAGTATCTTAAGGTTATGAAGCAGAGAGAGAAATGAGGGCAGTTTTATCTGCAGCTATTTACTTGTGTAGTCGGTGTCAGTAAGCATCATATCTTGCTTTGTACTTGTACAAAATTATTCTAGTGTATTACCAGAAAACCGGAAATACTGTAGGTTCTAAGGTAATGGATTTGTCCATTGAGGGCAAGGGGGAGTTGGGCTACATTTTGCCAGTGTAATGCATCAAGTTATATGTTTTGCTTTTGTAAATGTAGTACTTGGCTACTGTGGAGGGCAGCTTTGGTTGGGAATGCCTGCAAGATGCTAGTAACTTTGTGAGCTAAAAATCATTTGAACTGATGATAAAACACATAAGAAGGACTCATATTTTCTGACATCAGAGCACACAATTATTATTATTTTTTTTAACAGGATGATTTCAAATGAAAAAAGAAAGGAAAAGGTTTTAAGTTTTGCTTGGTGAAATTTATCAACCTGATAGTTGCTGAGGGCGAGATGGAGTGTCCTTGTGGGATCGGATACATGGTGTACCCATCCTGTACTGGGGCTGAGACACGATGCTGACAGCACCATCTCTGCAATTCCAGCTTCCATGAACTTTCCGGTCATACCCCTTTTGGTTGTTAGCAAGAACTGACAGTCGACTCAACTGAAAACATGACTTAGACCACCAGTTCATTTGGGTAGGAACTGATCTGAATATTAAAAGAATGGTTGGGCCTATTGTGCACACACCATCACGCAGGAAAGAGTTTTCATCCCTAGTTAGCTTGTGGATACAGCAATAATGTTAGAAAGGGATCGTGACTATTCAGAAACTGTTGCTAACATTATAAAATAACTTAGTTCTCAAAGTCACTCAGTCAAAAATTGGGATATGGCTGAGTCCCTGTGAGCTGTGTTCGCATCAGGTAGCTCTGCTGTTTGCTGTCTTTGAGGATGGGTGCCTGCCTTCAGGGCTGCAGGCACTGGGGAAGCTGTGTGAGCAAAACTGGAGAACAAGCATTATGCTTGGCAACTTCTATATTCAGAATTGTAGTAAACTTCTCATATGCATGTGCAAACAGTTATTTTTCAAAGGATTTGATTTTGTTTAAGGAGGAACTTGTAACCAATGCAGTGGATGTCTATGCAAGAGACTGATTTGAAAGAGGCTCATCTGATCATTCCTGTGCACTGTCCTTTGCTTCCTGTGGGACTAAATGTACAAGCTGGATTTCTTTCAAATTAATTTAAACTGGAAAAATGCCATCTAGGAGCATTACTGATGTTCTGTGGTGGCTAAAGTTCATTCAGTGCATGGGACCAGACTACAGCTTGTATAAATTACTGAGTTTTTATGGGTCCCTAATCATGACAGGGTATGTCAGTACTTTATATAATTGAAGCTAGATAATTTGATGGGGCAATAAGGTTCTAATAAAATACTTGTTATGTGTTTTAAGATTCTAATAAATACTTGTAGCTGGATGGTAGATTAATCTTATATGTATAAGGTAAGGTGTGTAGGGAGAAAGTATTTTTGGTATTGATGGATTTCAAACTTACCTAGAACATCTTAAATAACATTGGAATTAGGGTTAAGCTTTCTAATGCATGACTGCAGTGCTTAAATTAGTATATAATATAGAAAACTGCATTTTTGAGAAGACTGTACATCTTTACTCAAGTATACATAAATTTCAAGTAAGTGCAAAAGTGTAGATATATAAAGAATTATATAGAGAAAATGCATATAAAGAAAATAAAAGAAAGGCTTTGCTATGTGAAGAGTCAGTGAAGACTAAAATGTATGTCTTTTTTTTTGTTCTTCAGCGCCTCGCTAAAGAAGCAGAGAAGTATCAAGCATCTCATCAGTGGAGGGATGAGTTTGGGGTAAGTTTTTCTCCTTTTAACCTCAGAATTGTCTTTGTTCTAATGTTAACTATGTTCTTACAAACATGTTGTTTATACATGCACCACAGAAGGAATCTTTGCCTACAGTTGGACATTTTATGCAGTAGCCAGTGCCTCAGTCCAGATCTCTAGGGAATAAAATGGACTTTACTCTTCATAAACTCATAGAGGGCTTCACAGGCCCATAATGTAGTTCTGAGGTATACACAAAACATCTGTTTGTCTCACTGTACAAGGAATAATTATAGAGAAGATATCTCTGAGTGATAGCTCCTGTCAGTAAATGTGTTACTCCAAGCACTGAAACACAGAATCATACAAATGATTTTAACGAGTTGTTTTCATTTGGTAGGAAAATGCTTAATAGAGAAGAATTTTGTTGTCTGTGTAGCTGTATATATTAGGTCATTGATTTCTTTAAGAATCCTTCTCTATACTTTAATATTTTCTTCTTTTCAATATTCTGGCATTCATGAAAGAGACCCTAGTCAAATGCTAAATTTTCTTCAATCATTTCAGATTTTACTGAAAAACAAGTGAGATGATTGTAAAATGCACAACTTTAGTTCTTTACTACTATTCAAGCCAAATTAATATTGTTCTGCATGATTATAAGCCTGTTAATTTTAGGCTACAGTTCCCTGCTGAGTGTCAGAGTCATTTATTATGCCATTATTACTTGTTCCTTCAGAAATAAAAGCAGATGGTGCTTTTATGCAATTTTGCTACCAACCTAGACTGTTTGCACATCCACTGGCATCATACAGGCACACAGTTAAATTCACAATGCTTTTCTAAAGTGTCCTTTCTGTTCCAGTGTTCCTCAGACACTTAAATATACAGTTCTGCAACCCTTCCTCCCCCCACCCCCCCCCCAAAAAAAAAAACAAAACCAAAAAACAACAACAACAAAACAAAACAAACAAACAAACAAAAAACACCACCAGCCCCAAACTCTAAGGTTAGGCCAAAATCAGATAAAAGTGACTGGCCTTCAGGAATGCAGAGGGTCTTGGGTACAGCATGAATGCTTTTAAGTGTGCTGTCTGCTCAGGCACAATTTCTAATACATGGTAAAGTACAGAATGCGTGTTCCATAGGGATGCGATAATAATGCTACAGGAACCTTTTCTGCTTTCAGTAGAAAACAAAACCTGCAGGTTTCATGGACTCTGTGCAGAACAGTGTGAATAAGGTCAGATGCCCCTTCTAATCATACCGCTTCTTACTGTGCATATTGGCATCACATCAACACTGTCTCAACTTTTTGTTTTTATTTTTACCCTTTACTTTCAGTCGGAGTCATTTACTCCAGAGAAGCTTTTGGTCTCATCAGAATTCATTGCCAAGGAGAGAACTCAAAGTAATTTTGAAATGTGATTTTGTATTAATGTTGTAGCTCAAGAAAGACTGTGGTTTAAAAAAAAAAAAAAAAAAAGAAAAGAATAGAAAAAAAAAAAAAAAGGCAGTTGGATTTATAATAAAGTAACTGCAAACCAAGCTTGTGCTTTACTGTTTTGAAATTGGCTGAAAACACTGTGGACTGTATAATAACCTTGACATTAGGTTACGGAATTAAATTTCAAATAAATATATTAGGGTTCTTATAATTTAATTTGCTCCATTTTTGCCAGAAGTAATCTTTCTTTCTCCTCTGGCCTACTTTTTAGAAAATGCCTGTTCAAATTAGTTTGCATGCGGATCTTTCTGATAAACTTAATTTTCACTGGAAAATTCATTCTCCTAATGGCTGTGATGGAATACAGAAGATGTACTGGAAAACTTCTGCAGATGAGGGTTCTTACTGATAGCCTTTCTTCTGATACTTCTGATAGCATTATGAATGGTCTGCATCATTCTGTATGAGGTTTATTTCCTTTTTCAGGACTTGTTTTAGGGTGATGAAAGCCCTTCCAGCAGCACTGCACACATAAGTCACTATAGAAAGAAACTGTTTGGTACATTCTCTGGTTCTAATGAGCACACGATCATTAATGTCCTTGACAGTCACATTGCAGCTGACAAGTACTTTTAGGTGGCTGACAGATATAAAGATCATAATGGATTTCAGTGGTTTGCGTTGATAATTAAATGTCAAAATAATTTTAGTAATTACTAATTAAATTACTAAAAAGTACAAAACAATTCAAAGGAATATTAATTAAGAATACTAATGAAGAATACTGAATGTCTTCTGAGTAAAAAAAAAAAAAGGAAAAGAAATCATTAATATTGGATTGCAATATGGATTGTTTTCTGATTAAACACAAAGTCAATTAAAATATCTGAACTGCAGTTTCCCTCAACAGCCCTAGAAGAATACTTACATTAGAAAAGTATTAAGTCTTTAGAGAATACTTGTGTGAAGGCAAATCCAAAGTACTTAGCTTCAGGCAGACAAAGAAATGCCATTCTTTGCTTACTACTCCATCAGCATTGCACAATTCCCTAGCTGCAAGTACATCTGGAGAAATAAAAACTACTTAAACGTTTTTAGATTAATGCAGTTACAAATCAGAGGTACAACCCAATATTGCTAAATGAAACAGCCTTGTCAGTTTGAATTTTCCTGCGTATTGCAGAATGAAATGGTGGTATTTTTGACGCTTGTGATGGTCCAATTACTTTGCTGGTGCAGAGGTGCATGAAAAAAATTGTGTGCATGTGAATTGGAAGGAGGGGAGAATTCTTTATGAAATAATTGCTGTTATTCCCCAAATGGATCTTCTACAATTACATTTGATACCACATTTGATTGCATTGCAATGGTTGGTTAACTAAAGCAATTTTGTTTCCAGTTGGGTTGCAATATTAATTGTACTTACACATGTATAAACATAAGGGATTTCTCATTTGTATTTTAGTGAGGATAGTCTTTATGAATGGACTATTAGCATCCACTTACTTACATGAAGACTAAAACTCAGACTTTTAGGAATTAATTATCACATTAAAATGCCACATGAAAAATCGTTTCAATATGCCTTATCTTTTAAAAAATATACTTTTACGTTCTTCTGTGAAAATGACGATTTCCTGAACCCTGATAGTTCCAAGACAGCATTTGCTGTGATGTTAATGTAAAAGCTTGTGTTTATGGTCTTAAAAGTGAGACAGGAGGTTGTAGAAATAGTACTTTCGGATTATGACTTTTTTTAATCAACATTGGTTGTGTAAAACTGTAGTGAAAAGTTGCTCAGCAAAGAAATGAAAGGTAAGAAGGATAACTGATATAAAACAACTCTTCCATAACAAGAGTTGATACATAGAGGTGACCCAAGAGGTGACCTGCAGGAGCAGGTCAATAGTAGGCAGCTCCTGACCTTTCCTGCACATCGAAGATTTTAGATTTCAGGACTGTCTGTAACTTATCATGGACATTACAACAAAGCATCTTTGCATCAAATGCTGTGATGCTTTTTGCATCAAATGTTTTGATGCTTTGCAGCAAAGCATCATTGCATCTTAAAAGCTTCAGCTGAAAAACAAACAAAATAACCAATTTTCTAGAGATAGTACTGCTTCATTCTAGGGAGGCAGTTTATTAAAGATTGTCTTTTAAAAGAGAAATGCTTAGAGTAGCTAACAAACTGTAGTATTTTTTTTCTCTAATATCATTAGAGAGAGGATGTAGCTCTCTTACGGTTTGTATCTCTCGTAGTCCTCTTAAGCACAAAGGGCATTCATGGGGAACTGAAATGTTTAGATTTGGCTCCAGAACTGGGGTGTAGAACCAGTTCCCCATAGGTGCAAAAAGTAGGTGTGGGATCCTTTCCCAGTAATCTGTACTTAATAATTCTGTGAAAGTTTGAACAACGCTAACAATGGGCAAAGTGTCAAAGCTGTCTGTATCTTGACACAATGTTCTGATCCAGAACACTGTGAAATAAATCTTCCATTGATTTTGATTAATTTTGGATGAGGCCTCACACATCTAAACCATATGTGACTTGGAAAAAAATATGCAGAATGATTGATTTCAATTGACAGGCAGATGGTAAAGGTCTTAGGGAAGATGATATTTTCTTCTCCGAAGGGCTGTGTGCCACCTTCACTTATGTGACATATAGCTTTGATTTGTGCATAATTTAAATTAAATGTGCCATATCTCACTGAAAGGAATGAAATACCTTTCTTCCGTCAGTGATTGTTTGGACTCCGACATCTTTCCACTCAGGGGACAAAGCTATGTGTGTGCATGGTGAGGTGCAGAGGGAAATAAGAATGAATCACTTACTGAAATTGTGGTTTCAGGGTTTGTTCTGATGTTTATCTGATACTTACTGCTTACACCTTTTTGATTTGTAAAAACGCAGGGCAAATTTTGCAGGAAGAAGCATTTCAGCAAGTTTTCAACAGTGCTTTCTCATAAATTGAAAGGAAATACAGCAGTTACAGTATTTAAAAAACTGACCTTATTTTCCTAGGATTGCTGGAATTAGTAAGAAGACATTCATCTAAATGTACAAATTCACTGAGAACGCGGCTGTCCTGAAGCCTTTCTGGAGGTTTCCAGGTTTCATCAGATGAGTGCAGATTTTTTTCTATCATTCCATACTGGAAACAGGATCCCATTGTCCCCTTGTCTGTCCCCAGCATCATGCCCCTAACGTTGATTATTTTCACAAGGTTTCACTGGTGCCCTCTGGTTTACAAATTTCTAGGAGACAATAGTTGGGTATAAGAAAAAAGTCCAAAAGGCTAATAATAATAATAAAATAAAATACAAGAACAACTTTTAAGGGTAATGTCTCTTGCTAACTTGACTGGAGTTTTCCTTTTATAACTTCCTATACTCCCTCAGATGATTCAGAGTCTAAAAATCATCGAATCATAGAATATTTGGGGTTGGAAGGGACCTTAAAAAGATCACCCAGTTCCAACCCCCCCCTGCCATGGGCAGGGACACCTCCCACCAGCCCAGGCTGCCCAAAGCCCCATCCAGCCTGGTCTTGGGCACTGCCAGGGATGGGGCAGCCACGGCTTCTCTGGGCAACTTATTACTGTGAACGCTTGGAATTCTTCAAGTGAAGAATTTCTTCCTTAAATCTAATCTAAATCTAGCCTCTTTCACTTTAAAACTGTTACCTCTTGTACTTCTTTTTATGCGCCTTTTAAAAAATCTCTCCCCATCTTTCTTATAAGTCCCCTTTGAAGTACTGAAAGGCTGCAAAGGTCTCCCTGGAGCCTTCTCTTCTACTGAAAAACCTCTACTCTCTCAGCCATTTCTTACTGGAGGGGTGCTCCTGCCCTCTGATGATCTTTGTGGCCATCCACTGGGCCTGCTCCATGTCCCTCTTCTGTTGGGGGCCCAAGAGCAGAACGCCAGAGCTGAACGCAGGGCTCCAAGGAGGGTCGGAGGAGGGCAGACCAGAGGGGGAAATCCCCTCCCTTGCCCTGCTGGCCATGCTGTTTTTGATGCAACCCAGGATGTGGTTGTCTTTCTGGGCTGCAAGCATGCACAGTGGACTCATGTATAATTTTTCATCCACCAAATCAGAGGCTTCCTATAAAATCTGGGTTGCAACAGAAGAGGTCTTCTATGCATTTGTTTCCCTATAAAGAATCTGTCTTTTGGGTTAGCATGATTAATCATTCAAACACGACTTTCATCTTTATTTTCAGTTTTTCCCCACATAATAGGAACCTTAAATCAATTAGGAGCTTGATTAAAAAAAGGTGACAAATAGCTTTACAATCAGAATCAAGATTATATGTAGGCAGAGTTCTTAAGCATGTAACTATAGTAGAGAGCTTTCCAGCTATATCTTTTGGTTATTTATCATCTCTTAATATGGTTATGTTGAGTATAGGCGTATATAATTTCATAATACAAAGCTTTGAAAGAATCTCATGTGGGCAGCAGAGTACTTCACTGGTAGGGAACTAGCCAAAAAGGCTCTTAGAATAAAGAGATGAAACACCTTCAATCACTGTGGAATCTTTCAAGCACTGTATTTTATCTGAAAAATAAAATATGGTAAAAGACATCTAATATGCTTTTTACTTATTTAGCAGGCAGCTCATTTTAAAAAAAAAAAAAAAGGCAGCATCTGAAAAAGGGGTGGAGGGAAGGAACTTGAGGAAAAAAAAAAAAGTGTGATTTCTCGTTATCAAGGCACTGTGTACATGCATTAATGCCTTCTTTTTGAATTATGTACTTTAATGCACTTTCCAAACAAAAATCTTATTAAAAGCAGGATATGCTATTGTACTCAATTTATTAACACCCTGCAGGTTCTTTAGTTTACAATAGAGAGGTACAATATGTTAAGAAAAGCTTTCTGCAGGCTGCTGTTGTGCATATTTTCTAAGAGTCTTTGTTGAATTTGTAACACAGATGAAGCTGATTAGTTTTATGATTCTATATTTTACCTTCAAATTCAGTTGCTAATTTAGATTTGTGATAAATAATTCCTACCATCGCTTTACTATACTAGGTGAATCAGTGAAATAAAATAAGATTTATTTTAGAAAGATGCTGTTTTCTTTGTGTTTAAGCTTTTTTACCAAATATCAGCACTTGAGAAATAATGGTGTTTTTCTTCTTGATCTGTCTTTGCCAGAATAAATGGGCTCTGGCAAGTTTTTATTATCTCCTAGGCAAATTCTGTATGTCAGTTCCCCTCATTCCCCCACTACATTCATGTTGTCCTGATCTTTTTCATCTTTCTTTCTTTCTTTTTTTTTTTTTTCCTTTTTAATGCTGAATTTAAGAAATGTGTTAATGTTTGTGGGAAAAGGAGTATGAACTTAATTCTACTAATTTTGAATTACTAATTGGAGGATAAAATATTTTTTATATATAATGGAAAAAATGATATAACAGAACATGCACAAAGAATTAATGGAACAAGACACTAACATTCAAATATGATTTTCCATAATGGAGGCAGACTTCTAAAACATTTAGAAATTCAGAAACT
Organism: Nettapus auritus; assembly: GCA_011076525.1. Taxonomy (NCBI): domain Eukaryota; kingdom Metazoa; phylum Chordata; class Aves; order Anseriformes; family Anatidae; genus Nettapus; species Nettapus auritus. The sequence continues at coordinate 10,171,450 of CM021765.1, forward strand.
TACAAAGTTTAGATTCTTAGTTCAGAAGCAGAATGCAATTCATAATAGGAAACTCTGGCAATTATTCCTTCTGATTTCCTAATTTGTTTAAAGAAAATTATACCCCAAAATACTTCAAAGTGTTTAATGTCAAAAGGGGATAAAAGCATCCAGATATGGGCTTGGGACTGTGCATATTATTTTATATTAGAAATAATGCATTTCTGAAATTCTGAGATAGGTGGGCTGATTTTTTTTTTTTTTTTTTTTTTTTTTTTTTTTTTCTTGAGTAGAGGTATTTGTGTTTGTCTTCACTCCATTGCTCCTTTTTTCAGATGACAAAACCTCAGGAGTTGTGCAGGCCTTGATAGCTTATCTTGTTCTTTTGCCACAGGATTCTTTTAAGATACTAGATGAAAATTCAGGCTGTCTTTGTCACAACTCATCTTTAGAAAGAGCAAAAGGTGCTAAAGTGGTACTTGGAAGGCTTGGGTATTTAAAAGTTTGTAAAAGCATTTTCCAGACATTATGTACATAAAGTATAACAAGAGTTGATGTTCTAAGAACAGTGGCCTGTGCAGTAGTTGGAAACAGAAATGTTTTGATGTCTATATTATTTCGCAGTTGGTATAAGTGTTAATACGAGCTTTGTTCTGTATTATTTAAAATACTCTGAGAGCAATAGTCAATCCTATTTTTAAGAGATGTGTTTTGCTCAAGGGATTTGGGAATTCTTATCCTTCTATCCCCTGTGCATAGTGTACTTCTGATTTTTCATAAAATATAAGCAAAAGGTGAAATTCTGACTCTACTATGTCCTGAAAATAATGAGTAGCAGTACAAGTAACAGCAGGTATTTCCAAGGGCTTGCCATAGAGCAGATGCACGTAACATGGAGCAGTCTCTTCAAAATGAGCAACATTATTCTACATAATTCAATGAAGCAACAGTAAAAATCTGCCTGATTTGACCAGAAATGTGATCTGTGCTAAGTATTTGTTTAGTTTTCTCCAGTTCACTTTTTCTATCAGCTATGAGCAAATCAGGACTGCATAAATACATACACAAACAACTGTAGGTCTTGGTGGAGGGACATTAGGTTTTAGGAAATCTTGACAGCTTTTGGCCAACTCTATATCTGCCTGTAATTTATGTCTTCATGGAAAATGCTATCACACTATTTTCATTTTCCCATTTGGTAGTCCCAAACTATACTTGCAATGAACTACTGTGTATTTTAACTGCCTTGAAAATATGAAACATAAGTATAAAGATATGACTATTCTAATCTGGAGCAGATCTTTTCTTTTAAACATGGATGAATAACCCCTGATGAATAATTAATTCATCTAGGATTCTTTTCTTAGTCCTGTGAGATTTGCTGCATCTCTAGAGAGGAACTTCAGTTTTACATTTCTTAAGAGTTACACATGGGAACAGTAAAACCGAGGAGCCTGGCACTATTGATATTTTTCAGTTTCTGCATATAATTCTGGTATTTTTTCCTGATAAAACTTTTTATGCTGTGTGATTTTTTTTTCCACTTAAAAAGTGAAAGAAAACTTCCAGCCGAAGTTTTCTACCAGACTGAATGATCTTCTATAAGCAAGTTTGATTTCGTCCAATTTATTTTTGCTAACAACTTCACCCAGTGCAGTCACTCTACAGCTTCCTGAGGAGGGCAAGTGCAGAGGGAGGTGGCAGTCTCTTCTCCCTCGTAACAGAGGACAGGACATGTGGAATAGCACAAAGCTGTACAGGGGAAAGTTCAAAGTGGATATTAGGAAAAGTTTCTTTGTTGCAAGGGTGGTCAAACACTAGAACAGGCTTCCTGGGGAGGTGGTTGATGCCCCATGCCTGTCAGTGTTCAATATGTGTTTGGACAATGCCTTTAATTGTATGCTTTAACTTTTGTTTAGCCGTGAAGTGGTCAGACAGTTGAACTAGACAATCTTTGTAGGTCCCTTCGAGCTGAACTGTTCTGTTCTGTACAATTCTATTCTAGGTGTAGTGATTTAGCTGACTTCTAGACTTCAAATACTATAAACTATGCATTGCTGAAACAGTAGTCTTGCAATAAGACTGAAATATAGTCTTGCCATAGCACTTCACCACTCAGAACATTTTAGTTTTATTTAACTTGTATAGGCTGGCATTTTTCAGCAGGGTTGTGTCATGTTACATCAGCAAAGGGTGTTACTTTCTTTTGTTGAGGGATACCAAGAGAAGAAAACACAGTCTGGACTAAGACTTTTTGAGTACATCATCTAAACATTTGTTAATTGCAAATGATCATAGAATCACAGAATGGTGTGGGTGGAAGGGTCCACCAGATCAGGTTGCCCAAAGCCCCATCCATCCTGACTTTGAAGAATTCTAGGGAGGAGACTATTACTCTGGGCAACCTTTTCCGCTGCTGATGGTTTGTTTCCAATTTGTCCACAGGCAGCTGACTTTGAAAAGAAAATACTTTCCTTATTATAGGGGAGCATGGGACATAGGAAATGTAATTCAACAATTATTCTTATTTCAACAATTGTGTTTCCTTCCTCTGGCTTTCTGAAATCTCAGTTCACACTTCCGTAATTCCCTTTAATGGTGCTGTTGAGAGCTGATATGAAGTAGTCCTTGAGAATCATAAAACCGTAGAATATACTGAGTTGGAAAGGTCCCACAAGGATCACTGAGTCCACCTCCTTTTGGTGCTGTGCCCACTGCCCCGGGGAGCCTGTCCCAGTGCCGGGCACCCTCCGGGTGCAGAACCTGTCCCTAACCCCCAGCCTGACCCTCCCCTGTCCCAGCTCCATGACGTTCCCTCGGGTCCTGTTGCTGTCCCCAGAGAGCAGAGCTCAGCGCCTGCCCCTCCGCTCCCCTAGTGAGAGAGCTGCAGGCTGCCACGAGGCATTCCCTCAGCCTGCTCCACTCCAGGCTGAATAAACCAAGGGACTTTAGTCGCTCCTCATATGTCTTGCCCACATATTTTACGATCACCCAAAAATCAGACCCTATGCCTGAGAGCATTGTCCAAATGCTTCTTGAAATCTGGCAGGCTTGGTGCCGTGCCCACTACCCTGGAGGGCCTGTTACCGTGCCTGGAGGTGTGCAGGTTTAGAACTAGCCATTTCCTTCTCCTCTGAGTTGTTAAAACCAAGGTCTGTTCTTTGGAGAGAGTTAGGAAAAGCTAGAAGAAGCAGGGAAAACTGGAACATTAAATCAGAAGCTGTCAGTGAAAATCCAGTCTTGCTGCTCATGCTGTCTGGAGCATATATGCAGACTTGGGCTGAAACTGGTTTTAAGGGAGGGAGTGTTTCCAAGGAGAGATTGGGGTGCTCTCTATCCTACTGACAGCCAGCAGTCTGGTTTTCCAAGGATTTGATGCAGAAAAAGTGGGCTTTGAGTACATTTTGCAGCCCTTGCAGTCTAATGAGCTATCTAGCCGGCTACTGTGCCTGTACCTAGATGGGCTCTGAGGGTATGGCTGCATTTTTTATAGAAATAAGTGCATTTAAATAACTGACAAATAATATCTGATATCATTAGAACTCAGTTTCTAATACAGTTTTATACAGAGGTGGAAGTAAGGGGAACAGGCATGCAGTCAGCAGCTATATCAGGGAGCATGGAAGGCTTCTAGCTCATTCAGAAGTTTTTTTTGACTCTTTAGTTCTTCACAGTTTATTGGCATAAGCATCACATTAGCAGCACGTAAAAAATCCTGTCGTGGTCCATGGAAGAAAACGGAGATAACTTTTAATTTCATGCAGTTGTTAAGACACAGAACAAGAAATATAATAGCAAGATATTGATACAGCTCTTAAATCACAGAGTTCTTCTGCATGAATTCTAGCATGCCAGTGTAACGTATCCAATAATTAGGAAGAAAAGTAATTATGTTTTGTGATGTAGTCCTTTTTCTTGTAGTGATTAACTAGAAAAGTCTTCATCATTTTATGTTAAATAGCAAAATGTGTGACATTTTACAGCTGCTGGGTTGTCTCATGCTACTAAACTGCTTCTGAAATAAGGTGTACTCATGGATCTTTGCTTTATTGTGACTCAGTGACTCAGTGACTCAGTGCAAGACATGCACAAAATAGATGTCAAAGCTGAGTAATTAAATTATGATTCCTTCTGTTCTTTATTAATTAGGTGAGCATGGGATATTTCTTAAGCCTGGTAACTGCTGTCCATAGCTGTTTTCCTTCTAAGACATTAGAGATCTAGCAAAACCATTTAAAATCTTAACAAGGAGGGTAAGATTTGTTTTGGTAAAAGCACCATTAATATAATTAAAAGTCAATATGGCAGACACATTTGTTATGTCTGAGAACTGAAGGAGTCTGAAAAGATGACACAAAATGCTTTCAACTTTATTACCTTTTGTAAAGGTACTTTCTGCACTTAGAAGGAAATGAAGAGATTTGGCTTTTTTTTTTTTTTTTCTTAGTCTTCATGAAAGCTGTCTAAGGTAAGTTATTGCTGTGATTTAGATACAATATAAATTCTTTTTTGCATATTTTAAATCGCTGTGGCTTTTTGTGGACAGACTTTAGGTTATTGAATTAACCAGATAAAGAATTTATATAGGCAGAGAATGAAATTAAATTATTATTTTTTTTTAATTATTTAAGCTATATTATTAACTTCACAGGTCAGTGTCAGGTATGTACGATGTGGTCCACAGTTTGGATCAGACTTTCATAATTTAGTTGAAAACTCCCGTGTTACACAGTATTGTAATACTAAGCCAAAAAAAAATGTGTGTTTATTTTCCAAGCAGAAATGCAATATTATAATTTCTTTGTAGTTTAGTTTTTTTACATATGTAAAAAAAGAGGAAAGAAAGGGATGCAAAAACCCTTCAGCCACTGCTATTTATGGAACTATCCAAAATATGAGCATTTTTTTTCTATTAGAATGAGATTCTTAAAGGAGATTAATGTTATGTGTGGTTTTGCTTGGAATTTAATTCTAATGACTTTGTGTAATACATTCCTTGCCATATACTATTTTTTTATGATAAGATAAAAAGAGAAGCTATTAAACTCATTTCAAAACCTCATGTCTTCAAGTTTGCCCAGTGCATGGTTTAAAAAACATATGTATGTATAGAATACATATATATAATACATACACACACACATATATGTATAAATAAAATAAGTAATTTCCTGTAAGGTTTCCTCTTCTTTTGCAGATTTACTGGCATTGGAGAGCTAGTATATTGTCTGTATTTTTTGTATTTTAGTTATTTTAGATCAAGAGATGTAAATAATGTAGCCTAGTTCATTCCATTGTAGCACCTACTTAAGTATGAATTCAGAATTACAGTGCCAATGTCCTGCAAAGCTGATGTCCAAATTGTTTAACTAGGCTCCTGTACTGTACTGGTCCCAGTATTTACAATCTAGATAAAATCTACAATCAGTTTTGACAATTTCTACTTTTTTTTAATTCTTGTGTTGTTTCATCAACTAAAGAAAGTAATGGTGAATAAATTAAAATAAACGTACTTTGCTGTTTTAATTAAACAGATTGGCTAGTGTGATACAGAGGTTAATTAGCTGCTAACAAATTCATTTCATTTTCCCACCTGGAAATCTTCTTTGTAATCAATTGCCTTATGCATTATAAAAATAAGTCATTCTCAGTTGCTTATGCTTTGGGGAATTTACTATGATGAGAAGATTAGAAGTTTCCTGAACATGTTGGAAGAATTTATTTACCAAAAACCAAAACATATTTGAAAGATTTTTGTCTCATACAATCATGTCTAGCCATCCTGTTTTTGACTTACAGGAATGGAGCAAAAAATACAAGATAGTTATCTGTATGTCTTTATATATACGTAACCAGATCTTTTAAACTCAGTAACTCCTAAACTCCTCTTCATTATGTGCACATGCATGTATATAAAATAATATTTCTTTTTGTAATTCTTTGGGAAGATAGTAGGAATATTGAGGAAGGTTTGACTGGTAGGAGAGGGAGAAAATGATGTTCTAAATTGTTAACTTTTGTTATTCATCTACCAGGGTAGGTAAGAAGGTTATTATAAATCTTTCTTCCCAAAGAGGAGTGGTTTTTTTTGGAGGTTGTATGCACTGGGAGTACGGTAGCATTATTCATAATTTCCCATTAATATATAATGAAAAATATGTTCTGTGAATTTAAGTTCAGATTGAAGTAAAATGGTTTGAAAACGTCCTTGGACATGGACACAAGAGAATTGTGTGAAAAGTTGATGGTAGTTGCCTTGCTGCCTCTATATCATACTTTTCTTCCAAAAAATAAAAAATAAATAAACATCTGGAACAACTATTCTAAAAATTCAGTGAAGGGGATTAAAGCCATTTTAACACTGTTTTAAATTGGTTGCATGATTACAAAATAACATAATAAATTCTTAAAATAATCTCGATGATAAAAGAGCAAGAGCTTCTTACTCTGCCCCATTGATTAATATGATTTGTATCAGGGAATCCTGCCACTGCTTCTTTGAATCCACAGTGTGAAGAACTGGAGCTTTATTAATGTCTGTCACCTTATTTTTGTCACACAGAGCTGTTTCACTGAATACTTCCTTTTGGAGGTGGAAATAACTATCCATTCCAAGGATTTTTAATATTTTTTTCCTAAAATCTTACCTTAGATGTGTCCTTCCTGGCTGGTAGTTTGGCTGTTGAGTACACATATGATGAAAGTAAGCAAATAATGCATTTTGTTTCTAAAACTAATTGCTGCTTTTTTACTGCAGAGAAAACCAACAACACACAAACAGATTGCTGCTAGAAAAACAACTGACTTTCCCAATACAAATCCTCTTGCTCTGTTTCACCTCTCCCATTAAAGTCTGTGAGGGAAATTCCATTTTCAGTAAATTTCCTCACTTTGATCTGCTGAAAATACATAAATAAAAAAATACAATTAAATAACTATGCAACTTTTAAGTCCTGCTGCCAAGTGATGCCCATGCTATTCTCCCCAAGGATTTGGCCTTTGATGTTTCAAAATTAAAAAGAAGCCACTGGTTGCCATGCTTGGTTGGGTTAATCCACTAGTTGCACTAAAAATATGAAAATCGCCAAAGTTAGAAACAATTAATTCATAAAGATAAACCTATCCCTACTAATGTTACGCTACCAGTTACCTTCGTGTGCAGCAGAATTGTTTTCTGATTGCAGGCCATTGAGCTCTAGGATGACCATATGCAGAAATTATTCATGGAGCAAGCTGTGTTATTTCAGAAGAACAGGCAACTCCTGTATGGTCTGATTCCGGTGTTTGTTTTTCTGACATTTTCTCAACATAAGAGTGGTATTTCATATAACCTGACACATTCAACCAATCCTATCTTTTAATTCCAAAGTCAAAATGAAATTAGTATTTAAAATGAATTCTTAATATTTTCAGGATGTATCATCTTGACAGCTTTAGTAGTCTAATGACAGTTCCTTATAAAAATAGTTACGGTGAAATATATCTAAAGGTTGAGGAGTTTTGTTTGGCATGGAAAAGTTTTTGTTATTCTTTACTGGCAGGGTTTATGTAATAAATTCTACAGATCTGAAAACAGGAGTAGTTATTTTAGTGCATTTTATGCTGATTTTTGAGATTTTGCACACAACTGTATATGCATGACTATGCATATATGAGGCTATGCATGAACATGCTATATATAAACCAGCATATATATAAACCAGTTTTATATATAAACCAATTTGTCATAAGACAAATTAAATCAAGCATGTTTAAAATCAACATATAATTGGATACTGTCACAGTGAGAAAAGGAACACAGGACAATGAGCTGCAAAGACATTAGAAAGAAATTCTTCACTGTGAGGGTGGTGAGGCCCTGGAACAGGCTGCCCAGAGAAGTTGTGGATGCCCCATCCCTAGAGGTGTTCAAGGCCAGGCTGGGTGATGCATATTCATGGTACTTGCTCTAGGAAGTGGCTCAGTACTGAAGGAACTGGTTCCACTTCAGTGCTTGGCTTTCCTGGTGTGTCAGACATCAGCTTGGCAATGTTGCCATATGGTCTGTATTACTGGTTGCTCTACAGACAGGCGTTGTCCGAGGCTGCCAGTCAAGTTGGTCTGTTATCAAAGTTCACCAGCATTTCCTTTGTTCTCATGTTATCCACTGATGCATAGCCTGTACCAAGGCTCGTAACTGCCCTTGTCTGTGCTGCCACGTGTGTCATGGCTCACCACACACAGCCCGTTAGATTTGTGCTGTTCGCTGTGGCTCTCACTATGCTCAGTTACTCAGTTATTGTTCCAGGCAAGGTCATGATGCTGCTGTGACCTGTAAGTATCAAAAACTGTAATAACATAAAGCATGATCGATTTGTAACAAGTATTTACTCGTAGAAGAGTGTTAATATTTTCCCAGCCGTATGGCATTAAAAATACTATGGTCTGGCAAAATAACATCTCTCAACTACAGTCCAATATCTGTAGGAAAACTATTCAAATATATTTTGCATTTCCTAAATACATTCTGTCTTACTGTATTGACAATTTTTTCTGATTTGGTTTTATCTTCACTGTACAGTTTTATCTTCAATGTGTAAGTTTTTGAAGTTGAGTTGAACCATTTGCTTTAAATATATTTCACAAGATGTATTTGCAGTTATTGTGAGAAAACAAATTCTGGCTTTCCTATATGGTGTTTTCTAATTCACTAAGAATTCAGAGTCGAAAATAATGCTTGTAAATTTTTTTTCTAAACCAGAAAGAATTCTAGTCCACAAGCCTTATACTGTTCACATGGCCAAGAGAAAGGAAGGAGAATGCAAGAGGAGGTTAGAACCAAGACAGTGTCCATTCCTGTTGCTTAATTTGATTCAGTATATTTGATACTTGATAGGAGATGGGAAAGTTTGATTTAAATGTGTTCCAGAGGAAAAGGAAATCCACCGGAGGTCTGGCATATTATCAGTATAATGCATTAATAACAAAAAATCCAAATCCATCCAAAAATCCATTAATAAAACAAAAATCAGGTACTTCCAGAATTTTAGATTCTTCCAGGTTTAGGCATTAATGAATTTATTCACGATCACAGCATTTAAATGAGGTGCCTGAACTCTGTTCACTGTCCACACTACTTTGTTTGGGTCTCACTTTGAATTAAAGTCCTTCAGAATTTGTGTCAAGGACTACATTATATTACAGTATATATTTTACTTGGAATCTGTGTTTGTAGATTACTTTTACCTGATAAATTATCCCTTTACATTAGGGTTGCATGTTTTAATCACACTCAGTCTATCATGCAGATTATTGATAAATTACTCATTTTGTTTATTGTTCTGATACAACCTTGGATGGGCAGAATGTGTTCATCTCACATAAACTGCCTATAAATTTGAAAGTTCCCAGAGTGATAATCTCAGTGAAGGAAAAAAAAATGCGAATGAATACTGAATGAATTGATCTTTTTATCTTTAAAAATAAATAGTGTTCTATGACAAAGAGCGTACAGCACCTTTAATCCTCCTTTATGTTATCTCCTGTAATCTTCACCTTAATTTCCTTATTCCAATTATTAGTCCCAGTAGAATCTTGAGAAAAGCCATTTACACAAATCCAGATGGAAAAGGCTTATCATAAATTACAGTGCAGACCTGGAAGTTTTTAATTAGTGTATGGAATTTAATATTGTGAGAAACTTGTTCCTAAATCAAATGATATTTCTGGGAAAAATGTCTAGCCCAAGTGAGTCATTTGCCAAAATTATGGGTGGTAGGGCAAAATATTATACAGGGGAACTGGGATGTTGTTAAAGTGTTCTACATTTGTCAAATCTTTATTTAAAAGTAGTTTGATTTTTTTTTTTTTTTTTAAAGATCTTGTTTATAAGTCCTGTTTTAAATACAATTTCTAACCCATTTCTTACATCCAATTTTCATACATTGTAGTTGTCAATAATTTACTATTTTGCTGGATTTCATGCTTGCTCTGTGGACAGGAGGTAAGTTGATATTCCTGTTCATAGAAACATAAGGAAAACAAAGTTATTAATTGGTAACCTCTTTATTTTTCATGTGCCATTTCACTTACATAAAATTACGAAGCTGTAATTAGAGGTTGTAGTAGTCACCATTCTTTCTTTTTCCCCCCCATTTGTAGGCTTTTATTCTCTAACGTTACTCCATTTGGAAACAAATATACTTTTTTTAATTTGTGGTAGGCTATGTGAGCTTTCTTTTCTGAAGAGTCTTAACTGTGCCTTAAGCTGCAAGTCAGACTATATAAGGGATTAAACTAAAACTAGATGGATTATTTGTTGAGGATTTATTAGGCTGGTTTTAATCTTAATTATCCTAAAGGTATTAGAGTGAGCTTTATTGTTTTTACACAGCTTTATGCAAGGGGATACAAGAAAGTGTTAAAGCAAATGGATTTTATCAGCACTTAAGGAAATATTTTTTAGCGTTGTAGGCATTTATACTAATTTCATCCTCCAAGTGTTCAGCTGATCATTGTGTCTATGGAAGAGAAAATACAACAGTATTATTGGTATTTTTATTGCTGTGTACTCAGCAGTAAGACTCCTATTTCTTTCCCTAGTGTTCTGTGTCTTTTCAAAGTATTTGAGACTAAATTGTGATTTTAAAATGCTTTCCAAATTTGTCTGTGTATTCAGCACGTAATTTAAAATAGTCAAAAGTAAAAAGTCTGCACGTCATTCTGCTTGAAGGAGAAAAGCTAATGAAGCTGCAACCAAATAAACAATCTTTAGAAATAGTTGGGCTTAGTGCTGAGCTGTAACTACCTGACTCTGCATGCAGATGCCAGCATCTACTTTTGCATTGTGTGTTTACAAGGCAGTGTCCACCTCTAAGCAGTACCTGTATTTATGCATCCAAAACAAGCCTATACATTGCATAACATCAATCTGAAGGAAATCAGAAAATATGTTTGATACATGGTTTGATTTATCTTGCTTTTTATGTCTTACCTGCAGAACAGAAGAATCCTTGTAGGTATCGCTATACTAGCAGGTTAATTGCAATACCAAGGTGTTTTTATACACTGTCTGGTTTGGGTTGCTTTAGCACATTCTGTATTAAATACCTAAAGATTATGGGGAAAATGTTGTTTTTAAAACAATTAAAATTATTGTATTCGTCCCTAGTTTTGTGTTTTTAAATGTGCACTGATAATTTTGCAATACTATATATTTACAATATAATCTAAGTTATTCTCCCAAAAGTCCTTCTTCCAAAGTTGTTCTTCCAAAAACTGAGCTTCAGTACTGTATTGCTAAATTTTGTCTTTCATGAACAGAAGCAATAGTGAGTATTTACACCTTTCTCACAGCGTTAGGAAATAGGATATAAAGGGGAAAACAACAACAACAAAAACAACTTAGGATATTTACGTTCTGTTTTAGGCTTGTTGAACAAGTGTGCAGTATTACCTGATGGCAGAGTGGTGCAGAAGTGTTTAACAACAGGAAGATTCAAATTAAATGTGTTAAGGAATTAATAAATAACTAAACCAATTCCTTGAGAACCAGCAACAGAGCAATTTGTTCTTGCCATCCTTAAGTAGTTAAGTTATGAATACTTGTCCACTAACAGTATAACTGATCCATGAATCTAGTTTGTGAACTGTACAGCATTCAGGGTGTTGTAGCGCTGTGTTTTGTTTTCTGTAGTAAAAGCAGTGAGATATGACCAATGACAGTTTTAGTTTATGCATTGTATAGGTAATACCTTATTGTGGACAACAAGCCACATGTAGTGTAACAAAGTATCTAATCACATTGGGGGGGTATTGTAATTAACTTGTAAATATGTCATGCAATTGAAGCATAAATTTTTAATAGGTGGTTTAAAAATTTTGTGTAGTCCAGTTGAAGTAGATAGCAGTGCCATGCCACCTTAAATCAAAGTACACACATAAAAATATAAAAGGGGCAAATATAATTGTGATAACTGTTTTATTTAAGTAGGTAAACATAATTGTACACAATGTAAAAAATCCTGTGCACTAACTGATTCTATGAAAACGTGTACTGTGAGGGTGAACATGAGCAATGGGAATGGAGTGGGGAAGTAAATCGCTATCTTCATTGTAAGTAAAAGAGAGGACCTTTGTGCTTATAGGAAAACGTTCCTTTTTAAAATGCAAGCACTAATATATATAATAGCCATATAAATATGTCTGTAATACTTTTTCCTGATATTTTGTGAACAAAATTTTCTGGGGAAATACTTGCAGAACCGATATAATGACATAAGGAGGCATGGTGAGAGGAGTATGCCTTTTTCTTTGCCTTCTGAATTGAAACACAGAAAGATCTTTATTACTATTTTTAAAATTATTATTATTATTATTTAATTTAATAGATCACCGTATGATCAAAAAGCATGCTATCATTTCCAGTTAGTACCACTCAGGGCTGGTTCTTCAGCAGTTTAAAATGTTTTTTTGTACAAATTAATCACACAGATTTTTGAACAGATGAGTGGTATTTATAGAGTTGTTTTACACAACCATGTATAAAGTAAAGAGGATTCAAAGGAAATTGAATCTTCTGCCTCTTTCAACTGACTTGAAGGCTTGCATAAGCTTTTCATGGTCTTCTCTTTATAACAATCATGTAACAAGTGATGATGGTTACAGGTCATGACAAACGATGAAAGGAATTTCCTCCTGTATCTGTGATACATTATGAGTTCTGGCTTAGTTACCCAGATACTGATAAGAAACCCATTGTCTTATAACTGAGAATAGAACAGTGTTTTGGTGGAAAGGGCATTTTGAGGGAAAAGGAAAGAGGATAACTTTATGTTACCAGCATTTACCTCATATTGGCATTTAGCTCATCTATGATATATTTCATGTTTGCATCTCAAAAAGGTCACAGAGGAGAATGAATGATATCATTAATTATGAAGCGAGAAGAAAAGTCATTTATAAAGGTGAAATGCATTAAATTGCATTCCACAAAACTTTTTAGTGCAAGTAATAATTATCATTGGCTTACCCACTTGAAAAAATGATTACTGAAATCATGTTTCCTGTTGGTATTTATAAAAGAAAATAGACATTTGTGCTGAAAGTTTGTTTAAATACACACAGTCTAAAAGTATTGCTTATCAACAACAGAATGAAAATATAAATTTAGAGGTTAGCAGCCATTGCCTATTTTAAACAAGCTGCTTGGCATGAAGGAAGGTAGATGTTGCTTCTTTATTTACAATTAATGGGGCTTAAAAAAAAAGTACACATATATCTTTCATAAAAAATGAACATGACAATTACTTTCATTCAAAAAAGTATAACAAAAACTATAGGGCATACTATAGCACATACGTTTATTGGAAAACTATTACAGTGAACAAAAATCATTAAGGTTTTTAAATGGTTCAGAAATATTTCAAGGGAAAACAAAAACATAGGAAATACCAGAATTTTCAAACTTCGGTAGATTTGCTGCTTTATTTGATAATAATCTTGCTGATTTGGTAACAAATTTGTTTGAATTATATGGTACCATGTTTCCACAGAGTTCCTATGTTCTATTATACACTATACACTCTCCTGTGATATGTTTTCCTAAATTTTTATTGTGCTTTGGAGGGTGAACAAAACAATAAAAAGGTGTGCATCAAATACTTAACAGCAATACCCATGTGTTGTATCTGTTGCCTGCTAGATTTTTTGGTGCGTAAACCACCTAATCGCAAAGTGAAATCTTTATATGTCTGTAAATGAAACAGTTTACAGTAGTCCTTTATGAGTTCTGGATTTTATCCAACACCATGTTTACTTTTCTAGCTGTTTCTATGACTCATGTAACTTCTCAGGGAAAAAATATCAAATGAATGAAGTTAAACATGAATGGGAAATGCAACGTCTGATTCTGTCATATTTCAAAGAGAATTCATAAAGAATTCCAAGTTTAGCTTAAAATATATTTTAGTACAAAATGTTTCTAGTAAATTTAATGCACGTCTTTCTAAACTAATAGATTTACTTTTCCTTTCCTTCTTTTACAGAATAATGATATAATCTATTACAATGCAAAAGATGATCAGAATGATGTAAGTAATACATTTCTTTTTTTCATTGCCTATAGTCTCAGAAAATTAAGGGATTTAAAAGATTAATAAAACACGAAAATCAACATATAGATATTTTGCGGCAGTAAGAAACCAAGAAACTTAGAAACTTCTTTAAAATTTCCTTGAGAGACAGATAATATTTTATGTTTCAATTCTAAAGGTTTGGCTTCCATCACACAGTATTCTGAGTTACTGATCAGGGTATGTATTGGAAGAAAAAAAAAAAAAAAGATTCTGACAGCAGAATCATTCAGCATTTGAAATGTAATATAATCATAATTATAGGATGGGAGAATCAAAATGATAAATGTAAATAATTTACTTTACTCTGAAGGAACCATTTTCTGACCCTATATTCCAAATTCATATTATCTTGTTCTGTATTCTCTATAAGAATTATTCTTCATGTGAGATGAAAGCAGATGTAAGATGCTAATGAATAACAAATTTCATGCATTTTGTGATCACTCATATGAGTGAAATAAGATTGGGAACAATTGAAAACCCAGTCTCAAGTTTTAGAGAAAATGTATGGTATTTCAGTTCCTGGGTCTGCTAAAACTCTTAACTTTAAGTGGTTTGAAGTTTTCTGTCTGGCTTTAACTATTAAAAACCTTAATATCTTCTTGGGAGAAGGCAAGTTATCTTCACCTTCACTTGAGATAATACAACTGCTTGTCTTCATTATAGATTTAATGTTTAAAACCATAGAAAAGATGTTGTAAATGTATTAACCAGAAGTGCCAGCATGCTTCATTTGCACTTTTTAATCAAGTATTCTTTAGAGATTGATGGCATCGCTATTGTAATTGATGCTTCTGCTGTAAGACAATTAAAGAAGGTGCATATATCATGTCAAGCAAAACTATTTGATATGCTTATACAGAATTATGGGTACTGGAATTCAGATACCACAAACAAATCAATTGTCCCAGGTTTTTAAATGTGCATGCTTTAAGTAAAATTTGATATAACTAACCTTAATTTGAAAGATTTGATATGTGTTTCTTCTGATTTGATTCACTGGGACTTCACGTGCAAATCACTTCTGAAACAGGATTTAATTTACGAAGCTTAAATATTAGCTTTTGAGTGCAAATGTACTGTATAGTATAACAATGGTGGATTATGGTATGAAGTAAAATAGCCTGCTATGTCTGTTGTGATGCAAATGGTATTGGGAAAAGTTTTGAGGAGACTGCTTCTACAATATGAATTCAAATTTGTTAGTTAAGGCAGGAAACGAAACACTGATTTTGCTCATTTTCTTTGACTTTTCTCCAGACCTTTTTTTTTTTTTTTTTTTTTCCCCAGAGATATACAATTTTATTCCACCAGAAGTCATTTGTATTTCTGTGTTTTATTTTATTTTATTTTAATTTATTAAAATCTTGGAATGAAGATCATAATACTCATTACTGTTGAGTTAAAAATAGTTCCTTGTTAGTCAGGGCCAACCTGTCAATAAACAAGTAGTACTGTATCATTTAAGCTTTATTGGTTTTCTGGTTGGTTTCTTTATTGGTTTTTAGCTGCACTGAAAGCATGTTTTGACTTAGGGAGGTACCATTAAAAAGCTCCCCACAAGTTCTAGTTACAGCATGAAAATGAGGCACGTATATAATAACTAATAACTTGTTGGTTCAGCATTTCTGCTGAGCGCCAGACTTATTAATCCTAGAAAAACATACTGTAATTCTTTTTCTTGCTGTTTAGTAAAGGTGAACATTTTTTAATGATGCTAAAGTTATCCTCCTTAAGCTGCAATATAGATGGCAATTCTTAATAAAAAAAGTAAATTTATCTATGTTATAGAAAAAGAACAATTGTTTTACAGATGTAATTTACACATGTAGATTTGTATCTCTTTAAAAGGCCCAATAAATATTTCAGTAAACAGTAACATGCACTTCCTAAACAGTCTTTAAAGTAAAGTAAAGTTGAGGCTGATCATGTAATTGAAGAATAGGAAAATCAGAATAGTTTGTATTTTATTTATTTATTTATTTATTTTTCTATATTTTAGTTTGTATTTCAGTTGTGGCACTTCCTTGCAAGTAGAGTGAAGGTTTGCTTACTGATGATTTGCATCTCATTAAGGTGGTAATAATCACCTAAGTACTTTCTGATAAAACACTTTGAGAGTTAAATTTGGTGTATTTGTATCTGTGCTATTGCTGTGATAAGTAATATAATTTCAAAGGAGAAGCAATAAGAATGATATGCTCAGTAATCTATTACTGAGTTTTTGCTTAGAAAGCAGTCTGCATCCGAGTCTAACCTATGTGTTAACGTTCTTCCCTGTCCTTGTCTGAACAACCACTTGGCTTCTATTTTCAGGTCCTTTTCTTCAAGCTTCTTATCTTCCATGACTTTACAATTAAATTGTGTGATTTCACAACACTGCTTTCATAGCTTTTGTTGGTTTGTCAGAAACATCTTCTCCAGAGAAAAATACAAGTACATTGGAAGGCAGAAGAAATCTTTTAAAACTTAGTTTCATAGAAAGAGAGGATTATGCTCACAGGGATGAGTGATTGAACTTAAACCTTGATTTTAGTTCCGCTCCTGCATTAGAGCTGATTTGGACCACTTCCCCCCCCACCCTTTTTTTTTTTTTTTTTTTTTTTTTTTTTTTTTTTTTTGTGGAAACCTCTAGCGTCTCTCTTCACTTTCTCGGTCCTTATTCCTGCAGAGGAACTTGTCTTTAATGGGTGAAACCATTTACTCCAGTTTACTTTAATTGATTAATCCTACTACAGAAGGATCCTGTTGGATTTTGTATAATCTGAATGGATGGTCTGCTTTCACAGACATGTTACTTTCTTTCTGCATGATTTTTAAGGCTTTACATATATTTCCATACTATTTTTTGGTTGATAGTGTTAAGAATAATCTCCTGTTTCATATGCAACAAGACTGAGTCACCATTCCTGGAGGTCTTTAAAAGACATTTAGATGTAGAGCTTAGGGATATGGTTTAGGGGATGATTTGTTAGTATTAGATCAGAGGTTGGACTCGGTGATCTTGTAGGTCTCTTCCAGCCTAGACTTTCCTGTGATTCTGTGAAGATTCAATATCAGTGCACTTGCCATGTGCCTGCAGTCCCTTAAGCGAGTTCTCAGTTGTATTGATACATTTCCTGTAGATTTTTCTGTGGACTTCAGGGTTATATTTCTAGTTTCTTCAGAATCTGACAAGTTTTACTGAAAACTGGTGCCAATTTTTGTGAAACCCTTCCAGCCCCCAATGTAAAAAAAAAAAAAGAGCTAGATCGACAGCTCTGAACGTTCAGTTCCCTAGTGTTCTGATGACAACAAGAAAATAAACTGTTCCACTAATACATCTTAGAATGGACAGGCTGTTGGGCACTTCTGGGTAAGGAAGATGTTTGTCAATACTGATTTCATCCTAGAAAGCCAATTTCTTTAGCCTGTAGTCAACAGAAGAACTGGTATACAGCACATAAAATGATGCCTTTGCTCTAGATTGTCCTTTAGAGTAGCCCACCTCCATCAGCCAAATAAAGAAGGGGGGGGGTGGGAAGATTAGTCCTCCTGCAGCTAATGGTAACCCCCTATCAGGGTCTCTAACAGCTTCCATCTGGGCTAAACTGCTGACAGGATGAGTAAGTAGTGTTGGAGCTCTGAATGTACTCACAAGCCCTACTAGCCCTGGCAGTCTATACATATATTTCAATATGTATACTTTTCTCTTAAATTATACCAGATCTTTTAATTATGGAAACTTTTAATGAGTGTTTCTGAAATGGGTGAGGCAACTTAGGTGGCACATTTTTGTAGAGACAGATTTTGCTAGAGTCATCTCTGAAACACTGGCAGTAGAACTACTGCTGCCATCCGTTTTTAGTCTCTAATAAATTCATACTTTCTGTTCTTTTATGCTGTGAGCCTTTATTTAATCACAAGACATGATAGTATCTTTTTCTATAAGTAAAAGTAGGATAACTAGTCACAGTAATTTATTTACTAAAATTATATATCTAAGCTTAAGCTAGTCACTGTGTATACCTCTATTCAGTTTATTCTGAGTTAGGTGTCCAACACCAAAAGGTCAGCTGAATGGCTTCTAGATGTGTGTTTCTCTCTCTTGACCAGGTTACTATAATGGAGCCTTTTAAATCTTAACTCTTTGATGTTGAAGAATTAGAAGAAATTCATCTTGCAGGTCCTGCCTCCTAGCCTTCATTTGTCTCCACTCATCCTTTAAAATAATAGCTTTACCAGAACAATCCTCTAACTTGAACTGTTAATATTCTTCAGTGCATTTTGCTTCCTTTCTTCTTGTTTATGTACCACATTCAGAAGATCCTTCTCTCTCATTTTTCATCTGCAGTCAAAATGAGCCTTTTTGAACCTAATGACTGCATTTGCTTGGACTTTAAAGAAAAATAAGCATGTGAAGACCAATCATTCTTTGGCCTTTGGATTTCTCAGACTCTAAGATAAAACAATCAATTTGTAACCTCTTAGTCCATCAATCAGTAATATACCTTTTGTGCTCTTTATCCTACAGCAGCAATTAGATTCTACTTGCTCATTTCTCCCACAGTGCTGTAATATGTGAGCACTTCATGATAATTAATGGGTTTTATCCTCACAACAAGGTAAGAGGTATTATATTCCCATTTTTCATATCACGTTGGAAGATAATGGCAAAACTTGTAATTTAATATAGGCCTCTCAGGTTTTCACTCACTGTCCTATTCCCTAGAACCCTTTCAGTTTGATATATTGCAGTCTGTGTCATGCACTTTAATTTGCAGGTGTCAACTACTTGTGTCATCCAACTCTTTGTACAAGTGATGTGGTGCATGTATTGGACAACTGAGTCCAATCCACGTCAGGATGCTGTTCTCTGTAAATTTTAATATTGCTTGCCTGTTTCTCCTAATTTCCCTTCTTGTCCTTTGTGCTCCACCCTATTTACATTTATCTTTACTTCACTGTTTACTCCTCTTTTTCATACTGGTCTCTATTTCATTACTAGTGATTTCGTATCTTCTTTATAGAACCTATCTAAATAGAATTTTTCTGTTTTCATTTGTTCACCTATGCACTATGCATTGAAATGCTCAGTTGCTTTAATTTTCATCCTTCCTTGATGAAAGAATTCTCTCTGATCTTCTCTTTGCATATTGTTCCTTTTCTACCTTCTTAGTGTATGTTTTTGTTATATTTTTAAAGTCCTTCCTGTACAAGATAAAACAGCCTAAGGAAAGGAAAAGCGGAAAAGCAGGCTTTTTTTTCCCTTCAGTAGTGTTTTAACTGAAAGAACTAAGTATTACAAATAAACAAACAAATGTTTCTTTAACATTAAAGCAGTCATGCCTCATTGGAAGTTTACTGCACCTAGGTCTTACTCATTAGGTTTTTTAATTGAGAGCTGACAGATGTATCTCCTGGCAAGAGTTGTGTCCCTACTTAGCACCATTGATTTATTAGAGATTTCTTTAGTACAGTCCCATGTTAGACTGCAGTCATGATTAACAGCAGTACTACTTGTGCATTGATCATGTATTAGTAACTAGTAGTAGCACTTCTTATTTTTATGTTATGGAATTAACACAAAAGCTCTGGAATTACAGTTCTCTTTGGAGGATAAGTACATGCACAAAATGTGAATTAACTCTGTGATTATGGGCAATGTGTGGGTTCTGGAGTAAACTGGATTGTCTGTATGGCTGTTTTAAACATGAAAAACATTTTTTTTTTTTTTTTATAACTTTGTGTAATGCAGGGAAAAATCCTTTAAAAATGGTATGCTGACTTTGCCTCGTGGTTTAGACAGCATTTGTACATTAATCACACCTTGTTATTTTTGAATGTTTGAAACATTAGCTCTCCTTGAGATTAAAACTGCAGCATAAACACAGCTATCAAGTCCTTCCAAATAGTAGTAGTGATGATAATAATAATAATAATGTTATATCTGCATCAATTTGAGAACTGCTGTAAAACAAAGGATGATTATGTTTGAATGAATACTCTCCAAAAAATTCTGGTGGATTTCACATAGCACAATTTTGAGCATATAAGGTGGAATGCATCACATGGAGAACATAGAAAGTGATTGTAATAATCTTTTTTCTACTTCTTTCTAATTAGCTTTTTAGAAAACCCTTATCCTCATTGGGAAATGCAGGTCAGCTGTAACCTGTTCTCTTTACAACCAACAAATGTCTGCATTTTAAAATAGAGAGCTTCGACATGGAAAAAAAAAATCTGTCAGGATTCCTCACCCTACTAGCTCAAGAAAGTACACATCTTATAACTCCCCAAGCCTTTACTTATTTGCTTTATTAAGTGTATTTATAGTCAAAGAAAATACTGGGCAGAAGTAAGCAGAGAATAGAAATGTTATCTAGAGACAATTTATCTTGGTCTGCCTCTTCAGTAGAAGAGGCACTGGTCATTTACAGGCATGCTGTCCATGTTTTTGGAAATGTATTGACTCTTTCCTTATATCCTTATACAAATACTTTTCTTCTAATTTAAGGCATCCAGTTGTACTGGGTCTGTCTGGGATGTTAACTTTCCCTGCAGCAGCCCATACAGTGCCACGCTCTGCACTTGTAGCTAGAACAGCAGTGTTATCACACTAGTGTTGTGTCTGCTGCTGAGAAGTGCTGGCACAGTATCAGGACTTTCTCTAACTCTCCTGGGGGGTGGGCAAAAAAGTGAGAAAGAAACATCACCAGGGCAGCTGACCTAAACCAACCAAAGAGATATTCCATACCATATGATGTCACACTCAGCAATAAAAGGTGGAAAAAGGAGGAAGAGGGGAGGGGTGGGCTTTCGTTGCGAAAACGTCTGTCCTCCCCGCGAACACCGGCTACATGCGTTGAGGCCCTGCTTCAAGGACGTGGTCAGGCATCGCTCATTTGTGGGAAGTAGAGAATAATTTATTTCCTCTGCACTTCCACATAGCCTTTTACTTGTTTTGTTTTGCTCTTCCCTTTCCCCTTTCCCTTTTCCCCTTTAGTTGAATTGTTAATTAATAATATTTCCTTAATATATATATATATTTCCCTTTAATTAAATTATCCTTATCTCAACCCGTGAGTTGTTCTTTCCTTTACTTTTTCCCCTCCTCATCTGAGGAGGGGGAGTGAGAGAGCAGTTGTGGTGTTCAGCTGCCCAGCACGGTAAAACCACCACACCAGTAATGCAAAATTAACTCCAATTTGCACTTGTGATTAACTTATTAAAAAGGAATCAGACAGTGAAACTGCCAGGTTTACTTGAAACCAACTCTGAATCTATACTGGATTTGCTATCTGGTGATTTATAGTTT
Organism: Nettapus auritus; assembly: GCA_011076525.1. NCBI lineage: Eukaryota > Metazoa > Chordata > Aves > Anseriformes > Anatidae > Nettapus > Nettapus auritus. Next base: position 10,192,840 of record CM021765.1, read on the forward strand.
TCTGGTATTAGTGACCAGGAGTAAATTTAAATTTGGACTGATTTAGATTAGATATGGTGTATATGGTGTAGTGGAGCATGGTTGTTCACTGTTTAGGTACCTGGTACATAGAGTTGACCCTGGTCAACAACTAAGTGCCCACACAGAGCCTGCCTTCTTTTGCTCACCTTTGCTATGGGTTGGGGAAGAAATAAAACAAAAGTGAGAAGAGTCATGGATCATGATGATAAAAATCTAATAGGGAAAGCAAAGCTGATGACACAAGCAAAGGGAAAAAAACAAGGGAAAAAACAAACAAACAAACAAACATTGACTACTTCCCAAGGTATCTGGTCATTTCCTAGAGCCTCAGCACTATAAAGATTGTTGAGGAAGATACCATAACCATGGAAATGCCATAACCATGAATGATCCTCCTCCTTTCATGAGCTTTTTTTGTTGAGCACAATGTCATGCAGTATGGGGTATCTCTTGGGTCAGTTTGGGTCAAGTCTCCCAGCTCTGCCCCTTCTAGCCACCTGCCTGCCCCAGCCTATTCACTGGAGAGCATGAAGAAGAAAGAGAGAGAGCTTTGACCTGCAAACACTGCTCAACGACAGTGAAAACTTTGGTGTGTTATCAGCAGTATTTTAGCAACAAATCCACTGCACAGCATTATAGCGACTGCTCTGAAGAAAATTACCTCCATCCCAGCCAGATGCAATGAACCTGGGATGTAGACAGTTCAATCAAATGAAAATAGAGATTACTCAGTCCAAAGTTCAATCATTTTCTGTATATATTTTTCACATTTTTAATGAAAAATAGATAGCAAATAGTGTCTTCTGAAAACGCTCTTAGCACATCAAGGAGAGCAGTTGCCTTAAACAAGCATCCCCACACACATGTTGTTGCTGAGCTCAGACCAAAAAGGCCAGAATTTTTAGCTTCTACCAGCAGAACTCATGAGTTTACAGTCATTTCTCCTTATAACATATACTGAAAAAAGGTAGAGAAATTTTATTTCTTCAGCAAACAATTACAGTAACAGGTTTTTTAGTTGGGCAGCAGAAAAGAAGGGGTTCCTCTGTAAGCCAGTGTGCCAGGAGCTGTAGGTTGGGTCAGAAGGAGCCCTTGAGGCTCCTGAAGACACTCAGTTGGCAGAAGAGTCTACAGCTGGAGCAGGGTAGATTGGGCAGTCCAGGGATCAAGTCTCAGAGGTAACAGATATAGAGAAACTTTTCTTGAGACTAGGAGGGTGATGCTGGTTTTCTGCAAGTCCACCTGTCACTTGCTGCACTGAAAAGTGACACCGAATAGAAAAAAGCTACCCTGTGAATATAAGGGAAGATGCAGGTGTCATTGCTGTTCTCATTTATGAGATGTTACTGTGTTATATTCTAGATATTATAAATACCTATGATATACTGGATATACTAGAGGGAATGACTTCAAGTTGCACCAGGGGAGGTTCAGGTTGGAAATGAGGAGACATTTCTTTTCAGAAAGAGCAGTCAGGCACTGGGATGGGTTGCCCAGGGAGGTGGTGGAGTCACCGTCCCTGTGGGTGTTCAAGGAAAGGTTGGACGTGGTGCTTAGGGGCGTGGTTTAGTGGGTGACATTGGTGGAAGGGGGATGGTTGGACCAGGTGATCTTGGAGGTCTTATCCAACTTTGATGATTCTATGATTCTGTGATCATAGAATATACTCACTTTGATACAAAAGGGATAGAATTTCCATTGGAATTAACATATTTGGAAAAAAAAAAAAAAAACTGATGTAAAAAGTGGGTTCAGGTTTTATCTTTTTTATGCAACCAAGTAGCTGTGTTTTGGGGGTACTGTATCTCTCACACTGCAGTCTATAATGAAGATAATGTTTATGATTAAAATATACTCCTCTTGCTATGGTGAATATGTGGAAAAATCTTGTTATAATATATGCTTATGCATATTCCCTATAGCCTATGGGGAGGAGGAGTAAGCAGGCAAACCATAGGTTGATGTTCTTTGGCCTTACATCTGCTGTTCTTCATGTTTATATAACAGGGCTTACTCTTCCTATTTCTAGTAATTTCATGGCAACTTGACTTCTAAGACTTTTAGGAAAATGCATACACCATTGTTGCATACTTTCATCTTTCATATTTGGAATCTGGTACTACCATTTCTAATGGTGTGATTTGAATGCCATACTTTGGAAAATGAGCATTTGAATTGACAGTGAGTGCCTGACTGACATTAGCTGCTTTAGTACCAAAAGGTTTTCAACTTTTCACTGAGGAATATGTGCCTTTTACCGAGCGTCATTGAAAGAGATGTTGGGTTGCTCCATTTCAAGGTATTACAGGAAAGCTTGAGTCCAGCCCACAGGGAGAGAAGGCATCCCTTTGAGCTTCCTAGTGAAATCATAATTATCTGTTGCCACAGGGAGCAAGAGTTCTTGCTCTTCCTGCCTGCCTGCCTGCCTTCCTGCCTGCCTGCCTCCCTCCCTGCCTCCCTTCCTGCCTCACTCCCTTCATTATGGTTAAAAAAACAGGTGTCAGGTTTATATTCCTTTATTCAAATTTGCACAGGTCTACCCTTCTCCCAAATGAGTACATTTTCAAGGCTGCAAAGAAAAATACATGATAATGAAATATATGGCTGCCCCAAAGCTACCTCCTACTTGTGAAACAGAGTTATGAAATAATAATGGCAAGAGTGATAACTGTAGTTGTCAGTGTCCTAAAAAGATGAGGAAGTTCTTAATGCAGAGAATCCTACCTTGAAGGCAGACTTGCACAAAAGAGCAGTGCTTGAAGTCTCCCCATGGAGGCTAAGTTTATGTCACATCACAGATCAAAATTCGGCCCTAAGGCAGTGATTCATCAGTTTAATGGAAAATTGCTTCCTTGAGGATATTTCATGCTAATATCAAATCCATGACTGCTAACAATTACAGTGAATGCACTGTAACTGTTTATTGGTAAATAACAGCAACTCAAAAACCTGAATTTGTTATGGAGCATTTATAGCACTGTAAGTAGTGATTTCTAGTGAGCTCTTTGTCGCCCAGTTCTAGATAACAATGATATGTGAACATTTTCACATGTCACCTCTAAATGTGCTGGTCACATTTTTTATTTATTTATTTTTTTAAGTGGTACAAAACAAAAAATAAGCCTTAATCTGACATTTTCATATGGTCGATTGAAGGCAGAAACAGGATTTGAAAACTGCAAGTCATATCAAGAAACCTGTAATAGAGCACTTACAGTGCTCTAGGAATCAAGATAACTAAATCACAAAAACTTTAAGTCATGTTTAGAAATTTGAGAAGTGTAAAAAAGGTAAAATAAAATGTGCTGATAGCTGCGTCCTCTGTGGCTTCTGCTGGTCTACTGCTTACTCATAATGTCAAATGAAACAAATGGCCAAATGAGTGCTTCACCATTTGTATGGCTAAGAGAAGAGGTAGATATTGTTATTACAAAACCGTCTTTAATATTCATTTTGTATATTGGACATGCTAAATTCCCCATTCTGGAAATATACAGTTATTATTAGTTGATCAGGAGATTAATATGTAACTTTACTTTCCTCAGAAGTCCTGAAATGCTACATTACTTGGAGATATAATACCATATTGGCTTATTTGGAGATGCCTTCGGGGAAGTTTATCATCCCAAATATATCCCCGTACAGGAAATAATACATGCATTGCACTGTTGTGGGGACTGCGGAGAGTCCCCTGTGATTTGAGTTATCTTCAGTGCAGTTCCTCAGCTGTTTCTGCCTTGCTCCTGACTCTGCAAAAGAGAATATTTCTGAGCTAGTCAAAACCATCTGCAGAAGTCCAGATCACATTCCCTGGAGTTTCCACACACAACATGCTCTGTCCCCATTATCTTTGGAGAATGGATAAAAAAGTAATAGCTTGAAGAATGTAACTGTATCTAATATAAAGTATTTCATTTGTAGATGTTTATAAGCTGATGGTCGGTCTATTCTGTGAAGTATAAAGTTTTCTTATTGTATCTAGCGTTAATCTTTTCTGCAGTTCTCTATATTAAAACCCCTAGTTTCCTTTACTTGCCATAAGTATGGCTAAGTAGCTATGGAAAAGAGTTTCAGACTTGAAGCCTCTTGATTTATGCAAGGTTATTTACACTGCAGTTGTGCACCTGCATCATGTCTTTCGAGACTTGGGCTGAATAGGAAATAATCTGGGGTTTAGGTTCAGAAACACTTCTTTCCCACCTGGCTGCAAAGGGCCACCTCTGCTTCTGCTTCTTCAATTGTCTTCTGCCTTCTAGACTTTCTGAGCTTTGGTGTGTGAAAAGGTGAATTACAGCTAATCCTGCAGCTCTCCTTTCCAGTGTGTATTACTGGTAACTTTATTTTAATCCAGTGAGGAATCACAGTTGTCTAGACATTAAAACTTTTGAATTTGGCTTCAGCTGACCCCTTACAAAGGTACTTTCTTTTGCTGACAGTTTCCGTGAGTTCTTTCAATATCTTAAAGCTGACCTGTTTCTTCCTTATTTTTTTTTTCTATTTTCATTTTCTTTTTTTTTCGGATGTGTTTCTCTTAAGACAGAATGCCCTTCTAAAATTCCCTTCAGTATCTGTGAATGTTATTCTTCTAATTTGTAGCATTTTCTAAGTTTTTACCATCCTAACATTTTTTTTAAAACCATATATACTTGCAGATATAACTGCATTATGGCAGTTAACTCAAATTATGATACTTTATTGAGTCTGCAGGGAAAGTCTGTGGTCCATATGTAACTCAGCGGTCAGTGTGTGGCTTTGTGTTACCTAATGCATTTTATCTACTGAGATACAGCTGGCATTTAATTAGTGAAAAGCTGCATTATATTTATGTAAGCATGAATTAGTGAGTGATGCTTGTATAGCGTTTAGAGCCCCGTTAGTCTTAACTCAAAGAATCACAGAAAAAATTACATGAGGAGGATTTCTGGAGGTCATGTAGTCCAACCTCCTTCTGAAAGAGGGCTTTACTGTTAATGCTGTTATTGACACAGAAGACTGACAAATTAAGAAGAAAGAGCAACAGCCAATTGGTATGCTGTGAGATGTACAAAATCTGGACTCTAACCAGTATGACGAAGATAAGAATGTGCTGTGAAACAGGATCAGTCAATGGCTTAGCAGAGCATAGCAAAGACAACTGCATCAGATGAAAAAATCAGATTAATTAAATGTTCACAGTCAGTGGGTATTATGACTAATTCCTGATGAAGCATTAAGATGATTTAACAGTTCTTATTCTCAAGGGATATTATCTTTAATCAGATGTGGGAGTGGTGAAAGATAGTGCAATTTATTCCAATAAAAGTAGTATAGTGCCTAGTTTGGATGTTGTATAAAAATCTGAATTATCTGGAATGCATTTTGGTCTTGGAACTATAGATGATCAGGTATTCTGCAGGACTTTTGGCTACAATCAATATGCGTTGTTTATTTTAATTTATTATTTTTTTCTGCCTTTATTACTGTTAGTACTCTAATGGGATGTGAGTACAATGGTTTGAAGGAGGCTATGAATTAAAAACAAAACAAAAACAAACAAACAAAAAAACAACAAACCAACAATTCGCTGGGTCTTTTCTGAACTGCTCATAACGTTTAAATCAGTTAAGATGTGATTTTATACTAACATGACCATACATACATATTTATATTCCTCATGGTGTCTAATGACATCATCTTGTCCAGTCAAGCCACAGCCAAAGTCAGACCAGTCTAGGGCTGAAGCAGATAGTTACACCCAATACATGATACCTTAGGGGATGACAGGAAAATCACTCCTAGTGACCACCCTGGTCCTAAATCCCTGAATTTTCTTAGAGCATCACCCCATATAGAAGAGAACCAGGTGAATTTGAGAGTTTCAGATGGGTTTACACATCATGACCCCTGAGCTCATGACTAGGACATAATACCCAGGAGGAGTATGCAGATGTTGCCTGAGCCTGCAGGGATAGAATTAGCAAGTTCAAAGTTCAGCTGGGATGGTCCATGGCATCAGATGGGATTAATCCAAGGGTGCTGATGTCATTATGAGGCAGCTCTCCATCATCCTTGAAACACTGGGAGAGGTTCCTGATGACTGGAGGATAAAAAAAAAAAGTCACACATCTTTAGTAAGATAAATGTCTTATGCGCCTAAGTGTTTAAAATATGTGTGTAATTTTGCCTGCCCTTGTAGTTAAAGAGAATATTGGAGATGGAATAAATTAATTTTTACACATTGATGTTACAACAGCAGTCTTTACTTTGAGGTAAAGGTCAGCTGTAATCTGTAACAATGAGAAAACAATATAACTTTAAATTGCAGTTTGATTATTAAATAAGAAATCAAGATTTCAACATTAAAAATAATGTCAGTTTTAGGAAAGAAAAGCTGACTGCATAGGTCTCTATAAAATAAATTCTGTTAATTGCTAATATACTCCGGTGACTTCAGATTTTCAGTCCCCCATCCTGATGCCTGATCTACTCTCCCAGGCCTCAGCTTGTTAGGGCACTTACAAAATAGAGTCTCTCTGTCTTTTTAAATCACAGGCACGTGTATGGTGACATGCTTGGGTTCGTCATGTTGAAAACAAGCTGACTCTTTCATTTTCCCGCTTGCAAAATTTTAGAGAAGTTTTATTTAGTGATTTGTGCAAGGATAAGTTCTATGGATATGATTCTAAATAAAATAGTGTATCAGTCCTTTTAAAGCTTATCTTGGCAACAGGGGGTGATAAAATGCAAGAGTAATCATTAGAAATTGCTGTTATAATTTTCATTAACTACTTTATAACTGTTTTTTTTGTTTGTTTGTTTGTTTTATTTTTTATTCTTTTTTAGCTTATTGCCAAATGATTTATGTCTTAAAAATATTACATGTAATCAGAAATGAAGAAAATAGTTTTATTATTGTTAAGAAACTAGAAGTCCCCGAGTCACAGCTATTTAAGGCACATTGAATATTGAATGTGCCAATTGATTGAATATTAGCTCTTTCAAGCAGTTGATTTTGAAAAACTTTTTTTTGAAACTCTCTCCAAATGAAGAAATTAGGAAAAAAAAACAACAATCATTTTCATCTGATCCTTTATAATGGGATTCACAGTTCTGCTACTGCAGGGCCAGAATTTCCCAGTCCTTATGTTTGATAAGTGAATTACATCAAGGATTCATTTATTCAAGAAACCATATATTTCATGATGCAACGAGTTTGGTGAGTAGGTTGAGATACAAAGAAAAGGGAAACACTACTGTGATTGGGATATATAATATTTTTCTTGTGTACCTAAAAATTCTCATCAGGAGCTACAAACCATGAATGTCTGATAAGTGAATGCATAAAGCAGGTTTTGAACCGTCCATAAAAAAGAACATAGTTCTTTTTTAGAAGAAGAGTATACAGGGACAAGTCTGTGAGAAGATATATAGAAATGATTATCACCAAAGGATAATTTGCATTCAGAGAAACAACTAAAGAGGCAAATAAATGCTTTTTAATTAGTTTGACTCTGAGTTTGGTACGTGCTAAATTATTCAGTTGGCAGAACACTGAAAATAAAATGACTGCTATAAAATAAATACTTTTTTTTTTTTTTTTTTTTAAAAGAGGTAAGCACTCTATCCAGAGTTACATTCATTTTATTACTGATATCCAATAACCAACTGCTGATTTCAAAGAATATGGAAACATTTAAAGCATAGTGTACATTCTAAATAAATTACAACGTACTAGCATTTCCAAATGAAAATATTTCCCTATATCTCATGCCACCTAGGCCCTGTATATTAACACCTCTGTTGTCTAACAGAAAGCATAAGAATCTTTAACTTTGAAGCCAAATGTTTTCTTACTATAACTCTCAGTAGAGTTTTTGTCATTAGGAGCCTGGAGTAGACAGAAGGATGACAGTTTATTTAAAATCTTAATGTAGCCACATAGACTGCAGTCAACCACTGACACACAAACAAAAATGAAGGAGACTGTTTCCAGTTCTGTTACAACCACCTGAATTCCATTTGGCAATTTTCCCACATCTGGAAAATCACCTCTATTGAAAGGAAATAAATGAAAAAAAGAAAAAGTTATCAGAAAGCAATGCAGTTATTAAATTTCCTAAAACGCTATGGGGAATTTTGTAGCTGTTGGAAATGTATTGTAGCTGCCTTTTGAAAATGAATTTCAGTGTCATATCCTTAGAAAGGCGGTTCCCATCCTTTCCCTTTTGCAGGCATGCTGCTGAGCGCTGTGCTTCAAGCAACTTCATATTTTACTCTCCACATCAGCCCCAGCTGCAACTTTTTAATGTGTCTTTTTAAAGCAACATTACAGGCACTGCATATGTAGTTCTGTTGGATTATGTTATTGAGGATTCCCTGGCTTTAAACAAGCCAGCAAAAACAATTTTGAGTAAGGGGAGTAATAGCTGAATGAAGAGAGAATATGAGAGCATTTATTTCTAAAGCATAAATCTGTGAGTGGACAAAAAGTAGCATAGACAGTGAGACTCTACTGTTTAAAATTTTTACTTGTAGAAATTTAAACAGACATTCAGAAATCAAGAAGGATCAAAATCCTAGATATAAAGATAAAAACTTGGAAATCTGCAAGGAAAGATAAAAGAGAATGACAAAGGGAGAATTCTGGCTTCTCTGGACCCATAATAATTCTAATTCCATCTCTACATTCATTCTCTAAAATGTCACTGATACGTAGAGACTGTGAGGTTTATGCAAAGCACATTCCCTAGATGCTAGGGCAGTGCAAAATACTAGCAAAGAATTCCTTTCTATTTTACATAAGCATGAAAAGCAGATGCCTTTGTTTCTTGCTGGATGTCTGTTCAGCAATTATCAAAATGAAATCTACCTTCCTGTTCTGTTGCTAAAACTGCTTTGATGCTTTCAGCAACTTGTACCTCATTTCTGAAAAGTCTGCCTTCAGAAAAGAACTGAAGATTTCATTTAGCTTTTTGTTTGTTTGTTTGTTTCAGTGGTGGTATTAATGAATGAAAGCTGTTTTCTGATCTTCAGCTTTAAGCAGCTACAAGAAGCAGGAAAAAAGTGTTTTATATTTATAGAGAAAATACTTGTAATTTCTACAGTAAAACAGTGCTTTTCTAGTAAATGAAAATACTAGTAGAGATATGAATTCCACTTATTTTCATATAGCTATGATGGTTGCATGGGTCTTGGAGCAATCTGGTCTGGTGGGAGGTGTCCCTGCCCACGGCAGGGGCATTGGAACTGTGTGATCTTTAAGGTTCCTTCCAACTCAAGCCATTCTGTGATTCTATGGTGATAAAAAAGTAACTGAATGTTGTGAAAAAGAATCGGAATATGTTTAGGTGCAGTGAAACGAGCAGCTAAACTATGTCTAAATTCCTAGAACTGGTTTTGTTTCATTTTCATTTAATGCCAGTTTGCTTTGCTATGCACATCTTTCTGTGATACTTCTTGGCATAAAGCTTCCAGTTGGCATATGAACATAAATTAGTTTATGTTCACAAAGCCCTTGAGAGAGCAGTTGCATTATTTCAAGTATGTATTTGGCTTATAAAATCACAGTTGGAATCACAGAATGGAAGATAACCTCCATTTTATGTTAGATCATGCCATAAGTGATTTAGCCAAGATCACAAGGAATGTCTACAGAAAAATGCACTTCACATGGATCTTATCTGCAATATCATTTTCCCTTTATTCTGAGAGAGAACTGCAGACACACAAGAAAAAGAATGAAAAAAGAAAAAAAAAAAAAACCACCTTGATTTAAAAAAAAAAAAAAAAAAAGAAAGCAAGCATTTAAATTGCACAAATGTGAACTTAAAGGAGAAATGGCTTTTAACAGATTTACAAGGAACAGAGAAATGGTTCTGGAGATTCATTTCAGCAAAATGAGTGAGCTGTCTTGCTGACTGTCAGTGGTAGGTAACAATGTAATTCAATAAGTGAAGACCAGGTTTGAATAGACAGAAAATTAATCTTCAGTCACCATCTCATGTGGGATTTTCCTGTGCCAATATTGATTGCATTTCAGTTTCTGACTTGAGAGAAAAGTTGTTTGGAGTTGGATTTTAATAACGTTCACATGCCAGATTACTTTCCTTCAAAATAGGTGTTTTGCTACTTTCCTGAAATCAAAGTTTCAATGGTTATTAAAGTTGTAATAACCAGTGCAGCAATCTAGTCAGGCTTTTGATAGAAATACCAGATGTAAAGAATTATTAACATTAGGGTTTTCCTTTGTCATCTTTTCTAACACTTCTTTTTCTAATATAGAAGTAGCTTACTTATAACTCATACAGTTGAAAACTAAATAGTCCTTACTTTATATAGAAGGATCCACTACAAATATTGAATGTGTAAGGCCTCGCACAGCATTAGTGTTGCTGTCCAAAAGGTGTTCACTGAGTTCAATGCTAATTTGCCTTCAGTGTTTCTGACACTTGCCTATTGTCTGTAGATCTCTTTCAGACATCTTTAGATTTAATAGCAAAATTAATGCCGTGTGAAGGGAACTACAGAGCTTTTAGAGGATTTCACCATTTCTGGGTTTGGGGGGCAGACATATACATGGCTTCACAGTTGTACATCACAAACTATTCCCAGGCGGTCAACAAGGACATAAAAGCTTCTGGGTTATTATAGGTAGTTTTGGTAGATTCCCTTCCCTGCACCATGGTTGCAGAGGTAGTTATAAAATGCAGTTCAGGTGGAGCAGGTGAATCACTTAAATCAAAAGAAAAATAATAACTGAAGAGGTTTTAGATGCATGTTCTTGTTTTGGTGTTGTGGAATATTGGTAGGAAGAATAGAATCTCAGTCTTTATAGTAGGCATTGTTTTGGGGGCACTTGGTATGTGTGCTGTTTTAAATGTGGGAAATAGACTTTGTATTTGAAAATTTAAGGTGTTCGGGTGGATGACTTAAGTTCTTTCAGCTTCACCAAAGTTAGTCAAACGTTGGTAGTAGACTTGAAGCTTCTTCCATAGCACATGAGTTACAGGAAAGACTGAAGGCTAGTATCTATTACTCTGAAAGTCCAAGCACTGATGAAAGTTTAATGCTCAGATGCTTCAGAAATTTCAATAAAAATGTAAATGTACTGTAGTATCAAAACCTGTCCAAGACCTTATAGTATGGAACTTATGGTATACCCCCTTTCTCTTTCCGTTCCCCCTCCCTCTAAGCATTCATTGTGGAAAATTAGTTGGAAAAATGACACCAACTGATTGTGGTATTTAATTGTAATAATATAGCTTGATGACTCCATTTTTTTTTTTTTTTTTACCTGAAGTGTTCTGTGAGCATAACAGGAGATTGCAGTTGGTACTAATTTCAAAAGTAGTGTGTTAGGTTTTTCTAATCAATTGGTTTGCAGGTCAGAGAGAAATTTTCTTACACGAATGATTAATCGTTGAGACCACATTTGCAGAATTAAACTCATTACCTTGAGCAGCATGAAGCCACAAGATAACGTGTAAAAAGAACTCCGGAATTTGCTTAATGTTGCACAGCATTCCAGTTCTGGGAAATCAATCAATCGTGTCTAATATTGTAGGAATAATAATAATAATAAAGTAATAATTGACCCAAATTACATTACCTAAAGTTATCATAATGTTGTGTCATTTCAAATTATAGAACACACCAACTATTACTGATCCTGGCTCCAGTTTACAAACTTCACAGTAAGCTGTAATGGTGTTACCTTCTGGAAAAGTTTTGCATGGTACAAGCATTTGCTGTTTTTCCACATCCCAAAGCTAAAACTCTGCTTTCTTAGAACTATGTACATACAGAATTGTTGTATTCAGAAATCCTCTGGCAGCCTCCAAAGACCAAGTATATGTGTCTACTAGAATTATTAATGAAAATAGCCTGCAGGAAAGTAGACAGCCACCATCTTGCCTTGGGATTTCCAAGGAGAGTAATGTTGTTAAGTAATTAGTGCATTGTATCAATTTAGATTATTTAATGTCATAATACACATGAATTAAAAAGATCATCCCTTACTTTGAGTATTCAGACTTGTGGCTTCCCTTCTGTCTCATCCATCAGAGCTGGGTTAAGTGATAAGTAACAGGCTTAACTTACTAGCATAAGATATGGTAGTTAAGCTGCATTTAAAAAAAAAAAAAAAAAAAAAAAAAAAAAAAAGTAGTTAGAATTAGTTCCCACTGTTTTTTCTTCTGGAAGTTTAAGAGATTTGCATCATGATATGTAGCTCACCTAATTCTAGACAGCTATGTTACAAGCACTTACATCTAGGGTAATTGCCCTAGGCTACTTTTATTGTTGATGGAAAGGAGGAGGCGCTTCGAAGACACAAGTCATGTCATGGGAAAATAGTTATCTAATTAAGATGTGATGAATTGTACTCTAAAAGTGCCCATTTCTCTTCATTGGCTATGACGGCAGCCTGGGGTGATTAACTCACATGTAGACTGCTATGTTGTTGAAATCAGTGGATGTCACTGTTTGGATGAGTTCTGCCCTTAGTGTTTCCAAAGGAAACTACCTCTGAAACCTATCTGATTCTGCTGCTTACTTTAGGCAGCATTTGAACCTATACTTACAATAACATTTTTCCATGGTCCTGTGATGAAGCAGATGAGGAGACTGTGGTTTAATTAGGATATTGGGTGGGTAAATTGAAATTCAGCTGTCTATATTGATAGGGGGTAATAGACACAGTGAAAGTATATAAAGAATAGCCTCAGCCCATGCTTTTGTGCCAGGCTCACCAGATAGATGCTTCTTTGTCAGCACTATTTTTCAAGTATATTAAATTTTTAAGAAATGATGACTTTGTAGTATTAAAAAGATCTGTATAACTGTCTGCAATTGCTGATCTAAGTAATCATTTGGTATCATAGCTGACTCATTATTGATTTAAGTGGCAGTCTGCTCATGCCATGGAGAGGCCTGTTCAAACTGCAGCTGAGCCAAATGAAGGTATTACCTCCTCCTCATTGATCTTCACTACCTCTTTGGTTTCCATACTTCATACAAAATTTTTAGATGAGTTTAAAAAAAAATAAAAAAGTCTGTTTTGCAATTTTTTTTTAAACCTAGTCCAAATGACTGAGTGGATTGTAAGGAATCAAGAAACAGTGGTGCAGACAGGTGAGGGAGGATGGAAACCTGAGGCAGGCAGGTAGTGCTTGGGAGCCTTTCCACCCAGGCAGCTGTAGCTAGAAGAGTACATGACATTTCCTCAAGACTTATTAGTAACATAAACCAACTAATAAAATGTGTGAAAATCAGAACTTACGAAAAGGCTTCATTTCCTGTCTCTGTCTCGCATGTGCCTCACTGTTTCTCAAAAATATATTTATGAAATGTATATTACTGGTATCATTTTAGATTTGTGATTTAACTGTATAATCTAAAGAAATAAGTTTGAGATATTCACTATTTAAGATTCAGTACAAATTATTGCAAGTAATAAAGGATAATGTAGTTGCCTTTCATTATGGGTGTAAAAATTCCATGGGCTTATGAAATTAGGTTTATAAGGTGTTAGGCTCTCATTTTCCTTTTGCAGCTTTTCATTTCACTGAGTTCCATTGGATGACTTGTAATTCATAATGAATTATACACAAGCATTTCTGGACCTGAAGCAAATAAGTATGTTTATACAAAAATGCAAAATTTTAGCTCTAAGAGAAAGTCTATGAGTCTGTTGTGTAAAAAGAGGAATTGTTTTTAGCATACCTTGTAATACTTTGTACTTCGTATGTCTTTCTTTAAAAAGCCTGAAAAGAATGACACTGAATCTGGCAGCCAGAGAATCAGACCAGTATTTGAAGAAGATCCTGTTTTCCGACGGCAAACGTCTTACCAACATGCAGCAGTCCACATACCAACAGATATTTATGAAGGCTGTAAGTAGCACATGAACAAAGTGATTTTACTATAATATTAAGCTTATTATTTGTGTCCCATTCTTCAAAGAAAATAACTTCCACACCAATTTTTCATCTCTATTTTTAGTACAGATTTTGAGACTTTTTTCCTTCCTTTAGTGATGCTTCAGATATGTGCTCTATTAGGCATATGATTCATCTTACGAGTTAGGTGGAGCCATAATTACAGAGAACTATTAGAGAACGATCTGAATTTCCGAAATTGCACTGGAGGTGAAAGAAAATTCTTACATATTTTAATTTTCATATCCGTTCTTTCTCTGTGCTGTGTTCTTACTTAATATAAATAAATCATGACAGTTCTTTACATGGCTTTGACCTCAGGCAGAGATGAGTACTGAAATCATTTTTAAGTGTCCGAAAATCATATACAGTTCAAGAAAATAACATGCTGTGCAAGATGGTAGTACTTATATTGCATGCAGTGCATTTCCAGAATTGTAGTAACAGATTAGCATAAAATTTGAATAAACTCTTTCTAAATAGTGTTAAAATAAAATATATTTACACACATATATTGCAAAGGAGTCTGTAATTGTAACAGTATTTCATAATTTGGTATTTAAGTTATCTTTCAGGATGAAAGTAATTTCTTTTTTTCCATGCTCATTGTATAGAAAAAAATCTATCCATTAAGAAGACATTTCAGCATTCAAAATGGCTGCATAATTTTAAAAAGAAGGGAGGAAAAATGGAATAGGATCCACATTTTTTAAGTTCATTGTTCAGGGTGCTAATTTCAGCCATGCAGCCTTTCTCCTCTTTCAAAATCTCATCAAGGAGAAAAAGACCCTGATGTGACCTGAGCTCCTTAAAATTCATGGCCACTGTTCCTTGTGGCTTACATAAATGACACAGGGATGAAAATGGAAATGTCAGTGTGATGGGGGAAAGAATCATAGTAGCTGGTATTCTTATATGGTGTGCTTGAATGACAGACCTAGAGGATTACTCTGGGATTCTGGCTTTAATAAATGGTAAAGTGCACCTTAATTGCAGGATTACAGGGAAGAGACAGGCCATTTCCTTTGCTTTTTTTATTTTTATTTATTTATTTTTTCAGTGTATTGATACTTTGCTGTTAAACTGTTACAAAAACTTGTCTGTAATCCTAAGAATTTTTTAACGGCATGTGAACTTTAATATGATTGTCATCATAACACTACGTAAAATGGCTTGTTGTTCTGTCAAATTTAACACTGTAGGTAGTATTCCTAAGAACACTTACGTCCCTTAAAAACAGTGCTAGGTAGTGTTACTATACAGACCCTTTAACCTGAAAATGAAGACAGACCATGACTTCGGTAAGAGAGGTGCAACTTCAGTATCTAATGAAATAATAATTCAACATGGAAATATGAATCTCTTGAGACAGGTATCTGCATATACAATATATATGGATCACAAGAAATTCATGATTCTAGTTATCTATATCATGAGTCTAGCTATCATGTTAACTAACAAAGATGTAGTAGTTAATTGACTAATATGCTAAATGACTAGTGAGTTTGATTTAAAGAATGGGAAGCCTAAGGAAGTATTATCAGTAATTCTGTGTCAGCAAAAACCTCATGTAGGGTAGAAACTGGCTAACTTCCTCTCTCACAGCTACAGACTGTTTTCAGAAATAACAAACTGACAATACCTACAAAAGAAAGTGAATTTCATATCAATAAACCCAATATTGTCACCAGGTTTATTTTATAGTGGCAAAGTTCATGTGTCATCTGAAACACAGAGAGTGATTGGAATGTAGTTATCCAACAATAGATTTCTAAAACTAGAGTTTAATTTTCTCAAGCAATATTATCTGCAAGAAATGTTTATGACCCTAGAGAGTGATAACCTGTCTTGAACACTTTTGTCATTTTCCTTCCTGTTCACATTAGGTAAACTGTCAATTTTTTTATAGAGATTTCAGTGACTACTACAGTAGGAACAGTTGTACATTTGGAAAATAGTTCGTAATTTCTCTTGTGAAATTCTGAATGTGTGGATCCATCCTCCTTTAAAGCTGGGAAACTGTTTTAGCCAGTAACTCTCAGATGGTGTGCCGCCTATTGAAACCTGACAAACTAGTACATGATATAACATAATGTGCTTTGGTTACCTACATATACAGTGATTTGCTTATTTTGAATAAATAATTTTCACCATAGAAATATAAACCATAAAACTACAAAAACTTCATAGAAGTATAAATCATAAAACTACATCTGTTCACTACATCAAGGTTATTACTTTGTCACTTATTTAACTGCAAATAGAAATACCATGAAACCTATTTTTGTTTTCTCTTCTCTGCTTTTGGTGCCAAAACCTCAGTGGAAAGAGGGAAGAGTCTAGGGCATTTGTTTATTTGCCTGTATCTGAGGATTATAGTCCCACTGCAAGAGAGGTCAACCCCAGTAAAATGGACCCAAATTGGGCTTTAAATTTAGTATTTTTCAAAAGTTCTATTTAGGTCTTGAAATAAAATCGATGTGCTACTGAAAACAGAACAGACCCTCAGGACAGCTTTCTACTACATGCACTGGGAATTAGTCATGCATCTCCTATTAATAATAATAGAAGTTTCATTCCCACTGAAACTGTTCCCTGCTTATCCCTAAGCAGAATATGGGAACTGCAGGCCAGAGGAAATCCAAAACACAAGGCAAGTAAGGCTAATCTGCCTGGTGGATACCACCATACATTGTCCTCCTTGCCTGTGATGGATAACATACAGATGCATAATGCTACAGTAGTTGCTTTAAGTAGAGGTGAGTGCTTTTGTTACAGGTTTAGAAAGGGTGCTGGGCAAAGCACAAGAACAAGGGCTGCTTTTTTTGGTTTGGTTACTCCTGCTTCATTTCTCCTAAGTCAGAAATGTAAACATTACTTCCGCATGTCACTGTTTGATTATCACTGAAGGGTTTGATTGAAGCGTCAGATTGACAATGCTTATATGCAGAGAATAATATGTCTTGAACATGATGACTTCATTTTGAATATGTTTGGACAGCTACCAGCATAAGAAAGACTTCACCTTCTCAGAGCCTATTAGAACTGTCATAAACAGAGTTACAATTAAAAGAGGGATTCCATAGCTTAATGATCTTAAAATATAAATACTGTTCATATCATCCTTTTATTGGGAAAGCAGTCAAAGTTTTGCTGCTCCTTAAAATCTCCTAGGATGTGTATTGTTTTTTAATAATGGGTTTGATAATGGGAATCAGTTTTGTAGTGGTGCATGATACTTGTGAAAATTCAGTTGTTGGTAAAATGTTTTGACATAATAGTGCTTAGTGTGGGGAGGCAGTCAAAACTTTTAGAAATAACTTACATTTTCTGTTTTGATGACTGACTTTTATTATCATCTTTGACAGGAATTTTTATAGTTTTGAACAATTTCTGAAAATGTGGGGTATCTCGGGCCACAAACTTGTAATGGACATAAGGGGATTAGTGTTCATTCTATTTTATTTATCTATAATATTTTCAATCATTTTAATCAGTGAGATATTTGTGAAAAAATGCAGAGTGAAGTGGACCTTTAAATGAATTTTCAGTGTTAGCCTGTTTTAAATACCAAACACTATGGCTTGGGGTAAGTGTTAAGCAAATGTTAGTTACAGCTAAATCCCTAAGTACTCCTAGACTGCCTGGCTGGTTGAGTATTAAACTTGGAAGGAAAATACTGATGCATAAGCCTAAACAAAGAGCTCTAGGGTCAGTAAAGCTTTTTTATGTTCTGACAATTACGATTTAAGTTATTATTTTTATCCAAATAGCTTACTAAAGCTTCGTGAATGAAAATGTTTTTACATAAGCAGCAGAAAAAAAGTTTTTTTTTCAAGTTGATGAAAATGCTTCCTTCTCTCAGAATTCAGAAGGTCAAACAACTTGAACGCTACCCTCCCTCATGAGGCATTTTGGTACTTGGATTACATTAGTTTTATTGGATGATCTAGCATATTTGCATAACATCAAGTTTACCATGACCTCTGTCTTAAATTTTCAAAGTTTCAGATGACAAGGTGGGATAAAGAAGGATGGTTTTGTAACCAACCTTAATTTATTACTTCTTGAAAAACCTGATTTTGTCAAAAGAAACCAATCTTGTATACCAGCTATAGATGACAAAAACAATACAAAAACATATAGTATTTTTATATCATCCTAGATTATTTTGGAATATTGTCCCTGTTCCTGAGTTATTACAGATAGACACAATGCTGCTAAACTGTCGTCTTTGCTTAAACAAAAAGTTGATAGCAGTACATTTTTTTTAACGTCTCCAGATGGATGGTGGTAGGACATTTTGATGTTTCTGTACCGTATGTACCTTATGAATCTGAGAACTGTGAGGGGTGCATGAATGGTGGGACCAAAGAACAGAAAAGGCAGGAGGGTGTCGCTAATTTAGTGGCTTCATAAACTGTTGTGATGTTGATGCATCAAGTGATTACTTAGGAGGCCAAACTAGAAATCATCCGTATCATAAGAGCTGTAACCAACTCTCGTTCCTCTTGGAGAATATCTGTTCTAGATGCCCCCTGGCAGTGATACCACAGCTATTATTTCATTTTTTTTTCCTGTACTCTTGCTTATTTGAAATCTGTAGTAAGGCTGGTTATTAGCTTGAATTGTAAATGTTTCGAGGTGTTGCCTCACACTATTATGACTTGGCAGAGTCATAATCTACCAGAATATGGTAGATAGATAAGTTTTACTTTCTAAATATCAGTATGAACAGCCAAATATGATTCTTTTTTATTTATAATTATAGATCACAATTTTGATTTAACTTTCAAGTTTAGGTGAGTGCTGTAACTCATATATGGAAGAAGGAATGGAGGCTAAAGAGGAGTCTATTTTTCTTTCTCACTTATCTTAAATCCAGAGAAAGGTTAATTTATTTATTTTGTTTGTTTGTTTGGGTTCTTTTTAAAAATAAGCAAAGCCAGACATTCTGAATTTGTGGGCCTTAGCTGTGACCCTGTTTGCTGTGGGTTATTTCACAGTGAGCCCATTGGGAACCATCAGCTACCAACCTTTTTATATTATGTCATTACTGTTCTTTTAACTAGGAGTTCATCGACATGGGTCTTTGGCAAGATACAGTATTTTTAGATACTCAAAGGATATAATTTAGTACTGGGTTGATGTTTTCAACATCATGATGAGTTGGATGAGAGGAGTCATACCAGAATTCAGCCCCATGAAAACTGGTTATTATGTTTCTCGTTTCAACAAAATAGAAGTCCCTACAATGAAGAGATTTTTCAGGCCTTTTCTCTCCAAAGTTCTTTAATTTTGAAAACTCGGGATTTTAGGTAGAAGGGTAGAAGGTTGCAAAACATCATTGCATTCCTATTTTTTTTTTAAACTGTGTAAGATTAAATATTGATGTTTATAATAAAATGTGTGTAATACATGTGTGAAAAATAATTTTCTGGTGAATTGTATGTGGAGTATCATCATCATTCTGTGTGGCTGCATTTCATAGCGTATTTCTTGACCATCAAATATGGTATGTATCCAGAATTATCTTGGACATAATAGCAAGTCCAGGGATTCCAGTATTTCTTAGGCTGCTTGACTGAGTAATACATGTTTAAGTTCTATATATTGCCAAAATCTATTCTGGGAGCCAGATGGTTACTGCTGCTCCTCAGATCTGTTTCCATTGCTTCTGAAATATTTCCCCTCTTATATACAGCTTGGAGTAACAATTAGTATTGAATCCTTTTGTACCAAGATGGGAAATTTGGCTCTGCAGTAAGGTTGGCCATGTTCTTCTGGTAATAACAGCTAACAAGGATAATTGCATTTTAAAATACAGACTGCAAAGCAGAACACTCTGAATTTCAGTACTTCTTTATTATTGGAAACTTTAAAAAAAAGACAATTTTAAGAAAGATTGCAAACAATTCTGGTGTATGGGATTCTTCCTATGCAGAAACCAGTGCAAGGATTCATGATGTCATAAGTCTGGTTTAGCTTTGCAAAATAGGTTGATATGGAGTGTATTTGTTGTCTCAGCTTTGTATTTGTCCTCCTGGAAGGAAAACCTTTTTTTCATCTACGTTACCTGACAGATGGCTGTGAGGATGTGAGAAATGGCAGTGTTGTTCTCGAACCTGCTATATAGAGTGAAAAATGACCATCAGGAGGTTACTCTTGCTTTTTGTGAGCGTAAATTCACAGCATATGCAAGTCATTTGGGATTCACTAGAATCTTCGTATAATCATTTTTTTTTTTTTTTTTTTCAAAACCGTGACCAGGTATTTTATTCTGGAAAAAATATATACATTATATTAGACTGAATATTAAAAAAAAATAAATGGAAGACAATAATTAATAAATATGGGTAGGGTTTAAACCTCTTGACAAATGCAGGTGGGTAGTTTACCAGAAGACTGTAAAATCAGCAGTGGGTGAATGAATGTATACTGTAACTGTAGCATCTATCTTAGCATGTTATCCAGCATTGTACTTAATATTTTGAAATGAGCATCACCTTCACAAGTGATATGTTTCAGTTTTAGTTTTGAAGTCAGGAAGATAGATAATCAAAGGGAACAGTTTTCATGTAGATGTGTGGATTTGAATGTCCTTGGAGGAAATGGCTTTTTGTGTGTATGTCCAATATTCAGAGCCTGTAGAGCTTATAACAACACGCAGAATATAACTTAAGGATGTGGTTACTATCTTTTTTCAGCTTTACTTGTCTTCATTCTTTCTGCTGTATATATTCACATCATAAGGCATTTCTCTAGCAAAGCATAAATCACAGAATTTTTCCCACTGTTGGGGTTTATTCCTTGAAGTTTGCACAGTGTAATTTAAATGTAGGCATTTATTTATTTATTAAAAGAGTATTTAAATAGTTAATACTACTCAACTAGTAACTTTCAATTTGTACTTTATTCATTGGAGAATAAATTACATTTTCTACTGTGCATCATGAAGATATTTTGCATCAATCAATTTGAAATTCAGGTTAGATAGCTTCTTATTGTTTTGTATAGTGTGCAGATGTGTAGTTGTTTCTCTGTGTCAATTTGTTTTACACAAAATTAGATATGGTTATTTTTTTTGTCTAATACTGGATCCATTCAGATTGCTGTTTCTATCAGTAACAACGCATTGTCTTTAGTTTTTTTACATCTTACCTTTCATGGATCTCTTCATTCTTTTATGTGTTTTTTTTTGCCTGATTTCCCTCTTCTTTTGTAGGAAATTCATCCTTAGAAAGTATTTAGTTCTTTTTTAGTTGTACACGCATCTATTTTAAGATGATGTCTACCACAGAGTAAAATGCAATTTTTATTTCTAATATATTTCCCTCATAAATAGACGATCCCAAAATGCATCTCTCAAAACCTATCCATAAAACCCATTTATCTTCATGATCTTCTCACACTCCTGTGAATCAGTATGTCCGTCTGTCTTTCCCTCACATTTTATTAAAAAAAATAAATAAATTAGCTCTTAGGCATCTTATTCAGAACTTAATTTTTTGATCCTCCTGTTCAGCAAACACCTGTGTACCTTCAGTTATCTGTCCCCTGTCTTACCAGCTTTAAGATTTCACTGTTTTCTCTAAGTGCATCTCTAGTCATTTTTCATATCCCGATTGGGTAATAGTTCACATATAAAAGGCTTTTGTTATACTTCTCTTCAGGATAATGGACATTTTGCAGTCTTGATGTCTTGTCATCTTTGGTGTGTCCTACTGCCCTGGAGTCTCCTCTCACATTGCCTCATTAACCAGTTATTTTCTTTTCCTCTTTTTCCCCTTCCTCACCTTTTTCCCCCTTTTTCTCCATTTTACTTTAAAGAAGAAAGTATGGCAGCTTACAAACTTCCCAAACTCTTCTCCTCCTGGCACCTCCTTGGTTTGTCTTTTGATTTTCTCTAATAATTGGTTATTTTCCAGGATATAAGCCTTAAAAATATATATCAACAATTTTTAAATAATGTTTCTTTCTGTCCTTTTATATACAAATATTAATCTGTTTTGTCTCCTAAGGATAATTTTTAATGAAACAATTGGGGGTAAAAAAAAAAATATGAGAATTAACTAGTGGATATGTTTGGATGGACTTACACTGACCTCTGCGTTAGTTGAATGCAGTTATGCATTTGTGCTTGAAGTACCTGTTTTTTAGAAGGATTTCAAAGCTCAGAACGTTTTACTGATAGAATCACCTGCCCATTATTCTGGAGCCATTCCCTGTCTGGCAGACTCCTTCAAGTAAAAGCACATTTTTTTCCCCTGCACAAAAACAATTAACCTACGCATCTGTTACAAAACGAGACCTGGGCTTTTCTATCAATCAATATTATGATGTTAGTTACCTCTAATAAACAAGCACATTCATCTCATTGCCATTTAATTTTTAGTTTACAAGTTGTTTATTTAAAAGATTTTGTTTTATTCAGTTAGGGTCATGACTTTATAACAGTTACCTGTATCAGTGTTCATTCTGTAGGAGTCATTGTAAGTTATTTACATTTTCAACCTTTTTTTCTTGTTCCTGCGAACAACCGAGTGTCCTTGAGTTTCTTTTATCTCTAAAAGCACTCAGGTCCATTCAGGGTCAGCACCTTTGCTATGTGAAAATAATAATAAAAAAAAGGTGGTTGCTGACTATGGGAAAATGAGTAGGAAGGGGGAAAAAAATGGACCTGGCCATCTCAGTTGGCAGTTGAAAATCAAAGATGCACTCAGGTAGTTCACTGTGATGGGTATTGCAAGTGACAGACCATTCAGAGATGAAGGAAAGAAGATAATGAAATCTTAGATTAGAAAAGGTTCCAAAACATGCTGACAGAACTGCTCAATATATATATATTTTTTTTTTTAAAAAAAAAGGAAAGAAAAAGTCACAGAGAGTTTGGCAAAAGGGAAAAAGAACTAAGGATTGGGAATGCAAAAAGGCAAGTAATCTTTAGACTGTTACTTTACTTCATAAATGTTTCCAGGGATACATAGTAGACTTTTCTTTATGCTAATTATCTGTGTGAAGGACCAAAGAGAGTGTAGTGTGAGTTGGTGTCTTGGTGTCTTGTTCTGCACCCAGCAGGATGAAAAAGAAAATTTGTAGCAACACTATAGCAGTAACAGATGTTTGGAAATTAAATATATTCCTGTGATTATTATTATTATTATTATTTTTAATGGAAGAACACTACTGATATTCCTTGTTAGAAGTGACCAAATAGGATCATATGAACTTCATTCACAGTCCAAACCGATTCCTGGGACAGGAGTAAATAAATGTTATAAGAAAGAAGTACCATAGGGGCTACAGAGCTGTTGGAGTGCAGATGTTCATTTAGGTTTTCCTAGTCATTGTTCTTCTGAGGATGAGAAGAGGCTTACCTGTAGGGGCTGGTGTTTTGCTTTATTTGACATAAACATTTTAGGAAGGAACATCTTACTGTGTATCTGATTCAAGTTTTTGCTCAACCTGGACAGACCAAATATGTGTTTTGTGCATTGCTTCAGTGTTATGTCACTCAATCTAAATAGGAGTGGTGAGTGCATTGGACAAGCTGAATATCAAGTATCAGGTACATATCAATTTTGCTGTAAATTAGCCAAGACTCCAAATGAGAGCATGTCTACATTTGGCTCTCAGTTTTACGCTCTGTAGTTCAAAGGACCTCGGTTTTACCTTCTGCTCCTCTACAGGAAGGTGCTTCAAAATTACTGGTCTGAATTGCACACATATAACATAGAAATTACTTCAGCATGAACAGTTAAAATCCAGGAAATACAGTACAGTACCTGTGACTCTGGTACTTCCTGCCCTTCCCTTCTCTGCCCTGTAGTTCCCTCTGTTTACAAACCTATCACAATTTTCCTTAGAGCTATTTGGAATTGTTTGACTTTCCCACTTTAATGATTTCTAGAATTTCATTATTATGTAGGCTAAAGACATGAAGTTTGAGGAGGATGCATATATGACTTCTAATTTTAATCTTTTCAAGAGCCGCGGCTAAAGTTAAAATAGATATTAAAGTTGGATGCATATTTATATATCAATTATGGGTGTCTGGTTTGGAATTATTGCTAATTTAGGTTAAACTGGCTTTAAAACCATTTCTGATACTATAAAACTGAAATACAATTTCTACAGAGATTTTTTGAAATCATTATTTTTCAGAAAAAGAGACGATTGCTTCTTCAGATACAAATAATATATAATATCCTGCCATCAACAGTCTGGTACCAAATACATCTGACATAATTTCTTTGTGACTCAGTTTTTCACATTTAATAATTATACAGATAAATATTGTGTGGTACTACCTGTGAAAGTCTCTCACATTGCTATGTGATGACTGAGTTACGAAATTGCAGTATCAACACATTAGAAGGTTATACGTATCATTGGTAGTTATAAAGTACCACTAGATTTATGTACAAATTCATGGATATATTTTTTTATCTAATAAATGTAATGAATCTTAGTGAATAAACAAATAACATTTTTTGTTAAAATTTGGAAGTACAGATTACCTGTACATCTTAGAATAATACATTCATGGAAGATGAAGTAGGTAGAACAAGCAGCATAAAGCTCACCTGCCAATCTTATTTTGCCATGATATCATACTAAATCTGTCAGATTATTGCATATATTTCAAGTCTTTTTCGTATCTTGATTGATTTGTCAGTTTCTTAACCCAGTGACGTGATTCCCATGCTTCCTAGCCTTTCTACACAGTATTTGTGGCTAGATCTAAATATTGCTCCCATGATACTTAACCGCACTGTGTTGTTTCCATTGGCCCTTGCGTATTTAAGATAGATAGTCCACATTTTGTTGAATACTGTTGCCTTTTGGTTAGTGAATTGTTCATTTAGGTCAGTTGCAGTAACATACATTCTGTTAGATATTTCAACTGTTTTTCATGTGATTTAATGTGCAACAGACCTTGTGATTTTGTTGAAAACTGCTTTTCTATTTGCATTTTGGCTGTATTTTACTCAGGAGTACCTGCAGATCAAGTGAATAGTTTATCTTAACATGTTCTGATATTGCATATAACACTAAAGCTGATTTTATAAGGAAACCTAAAGGTGTAAATACATTGAAAATATTAATAAACTCAGATTCCCTTTATCTTGTTGAGGTCAGTATACTGATTTGAGTTGGTCTAGGATTTCCCCTGAAGCATCTAAAATATATATATATATATATATATCACACTACTGTTTTCATCCTAACATCTAACCTACTTTTCTTATCAATATTTGATATACTGAAAACTTTAGGATAGTCACATTAATAGTTAGAAATGTAACAGAAAAAGAACATTAAAAAAAAAAGTAAGAGTAGCGCATTATGGTTAAATCGTTGGATGCTTTGTGATTGCTAAATAAAAGAAAAATTAAATGATTTCCTGTTGACAACTTATAAATGAGAAGGAATTGTGTTCTGCAAATTCCATTAGTTCCAGCTTGAAAGTAATAGCCTGGACAGTGAATAAATGAGAATTCATTGAAGGATGTCTGCTCTGTATTCAGGAGAGATAGGCAGAGAGAGAGAATGTTGCTGTTATATTTTTTTATTAACTTAAAATTTCATTTCTTGCAGTTCTCAGCAGCATAAGAAATTTACATTTCCTAACCAGGAAATTATTCCTTGCTTTGAAAATCATAGTATGAAAACCATGTTTTGACACATAGACTAGATAGTGCCAGCATTTATTGTTAGGTCAACAGATGTTGATGGCTGTTGACTTGGTTTTTATCACACTGATTTTTTTCTGAAATGATAAATACCTTTCAGTTCATCGACAAAAGAAATGGTATAATGCTAGATGATGAAATAGTGCTAGCCCACACACTTGCGTAAATATGTTTGCCAGTGGAAAAAGATATGGTAAACTTCACTTGATTTTTATAATGTTTTGATGAATTGGTGCTCTTGTTTCTGATGAGATTTTTATTTTTTATTTTAGTTAGTAACTTAAAAATCTTTTAATTTTTAACTTGAAGTTGCGACATTTGATGAAATTGCACATAAAAATGCTTATTTGTTGTTATTGTTTTATCAAACATGTTTTTGTCTTACTCTCCATACATACATAGATAACATACATACAGAATTAGTGCTAACTGGTGTGTGTGAAGAATCTGCCTTGTAATTTTATGGGTCCTAATTTTAGAAGTGGGAAAAAAAAAAAAAAATGTTATTTTTAAACAGCTATAGTTAAGATCATAAAATCTAGTATATGGTAATTATTGAATTAACCCAAATGTATGACGTAAGTAAAACAAGTCTATATATTGATGGTCTGTTCCCTGAGAGTAGTAGAATTTTGCATGGTGTCTTGCCTTTTGCTGTATGGCAGGAAGATTACAGCATGTGGACTGTACTTCTACAAAAATAAAATAAAATAAAAATCTACATAGAATAGTTATTTACAATAAATGGAATGCATTGATTTTGAAAGTGGGCAAAGTTTCATTTAAAGTTTGTGATAAATTGTAGTATTTTGTAACAGGACTTACTGCTGTGACTTGTTTAAGACTAAGAGTCAAGAATGTAGAAAAGGTAAGTGGTGCAAGTGACTGTGTAGGGCACAGAATTCAATTTCACTTAATTCCGAGTGAATTTCACTTAATTCCAAGTGAATTCCTTATCTCTTTGAAACATTAAAGAAGCATTTGTTTGAAGAGCATTACACCTGTGATTGTGTGATAAGGTGCAAGCTCATGTAGATCAAAAGAGAAATTCTTCATGTGTCTGAAAGTCACAATGTACTGGACTTCCCTGGATACCCGAGGAGTGGCTGATACACCAGATGTTTGTGTCACCGTTCAGAGGGACATGGACAGGCTGGAGGAATGGTCTGAAATGAATCTCTTGAAGTTCAGAAAAGGGAAATGCACAATTCTGCATCTTGGGAGGAGTAACGCCAGGCACCAGTAAATGTGAGGGGCTGACGACTGGAAATCAGCTTGCTGAGAAGGACCTGGGGGTCTTTAGTGAGGCCACAGACGGAGTGCCGTGTCCAGTTCTGGGCTCCTCAGTACAAGAAAAATACAGACTTAGCAGAATGAGCCCAGCACAGGTCCACAAAGATTATTAAAGGTCGTGTGCATAACTCAGATGAGGAGAGACGGAGTTGGGACTGTTCAGTCTGGAGAAGAGAAGGCTCAGGGGGAAGATCTTATCCGTGTGTATAAATACCTGATCGGAGAGAATGATGAAGGTGGAGACAGACTCTTGGTAGTGTCTAGTGATAAGACAATATCCAATGGACAAAAAATTAAAACATGACATTCTCTCCCAACACACACACAAAAACCCCTCATTTACTGTGTGGGTCAGTGGCCATTAGTACAGGTTACCCAGAGAGGTTTTGGACTCTCCATGCTTGGAAATATTCAAAACCCAGCTGGACGTGATCCTGGACAAGCTGTCCTAGATGACTCTGCTTGAGCAGTGAATTTGGACTAGATGATCTCAAGACTTCCTGTCCAACCTATTTTGTGATTTTGTGACTTTGAGCACCAGAACAGCTTGGTGTCCAGAATATTGTTTTCCTGTAGGGCCTAGAGCTCAGCCACGTGGGTCTTCCTGCCTTATAGCTTATGGAATCCTGAAACCTCAACTTCCAGGGGTCTTAGGACTTAGTCTCCCAACAGGGAGTCATGGAACGTTATCCATTAAATTTGTATTGAATTCTAAATCAGTTGAAAAAATAAGCATCATTTTCTGTCAAATTAATGGTTTCTCTGGTACAGGGTGGTTGCATCATACAGCAATTAAAAGGTTGACTCCAATTCTATACCTCTTTATTTATTTGCTTTAGCTTGTTCTCTGTGTTCTGATTTTGAAAAAGGGAAAAATAAATGGGAAAAATGAAAATACTTGTGTGTGGAAGTGGGGAACTTGTTTTTTAATAGTTTATTGGACGTATTTCTGAGTTTGTTGTTGTTGTTGTTTGTTTGTTTAACTTTGTCCTCCCTAAAAGCTCTTGAGAAATGTGAATCTTAATTTCATGTCTGCTGTCAACATGCTGCATATTGTTGAGGAGTTGATGTTGGTATTGCTCCTGTCTCTTGTGTACCTTTAAAATAATAGTGGTTGGCCATATGTTGTGAAAGCTTGCCACGAAGCTGAAAAGTTATCTGACAACCAGCTAATGTCTGTTCATAGTTTGAGTAATTTTAATACAGAAATTACTAATTACTTGGTTAAGAATTTGGAGAATACTTAGTTTCAAGATTGCCTAGAACAACTTGAATATTGGGTTACTAATAGATTGCCAGGCTGTCTCTCTGCATTTTTTGTTGTTTGTTTTTTGTTTTTGAGGATGAGTTCAGAAAACGGTAGTTAGACTTTTGAGCAGGGTTTGCTGTACATGTCTGAGATTGGGCTGATCTTAATAGGAGGTCATGAGGTAGTGGCCTCTTGCCACCACCTTAACTGCAAGGTGAAATGGAAACATTTATTTTCCAAGTGAGACATTGATTTAGTAACAGCTTTTTATTACTGCAAATTACTGACATAGAAGTTAGCATTCTCTGCTCCTTCAAGCAGCCTGGTGTGTTCAGAATGAGTTATATGCTCCATCAGCTTCACATAACGAAAAACTGTTTGGTTCAAAAAACAGACCTGTTGTCTAAAATATATACCACAGTTAGAGGAAACATGAAATCATAATTAATATTTTTGGTGGGGGTGTCGTTCCTTTTTTTTTTTTTTTTTTTTTTTTTCTCTTTAACATATAGGGAACATACACACTCTGGAAATGATAAGAAAATTAAGAAAATTGATCCGTTTCCTTATGTCTTTTCCAGTACACCTCATCCCATACCTTTATTATTAGTAAGAGTTTTGTTGTATGCTATAGCAAGACACTTGCTTTAGTTTATATACTATAAGATTACTTTTCTTCCTTTTATAAGATTTATTTTATATAACTGATTAATGGTTAATGTATCACACGTAGCTCTAAGAGCAGGGTTCCTACATAAACTAAGAAGAAAGTAAAATATTTTTTTCTGCTAATTCTGAAGACAGTGTAGCTTAAGACAACCTATTTTCATTAACTTGTAATTTGTCTAATCTTGAAAAACAGGAGACGTCCTTTTTTACCCACTCAATGTACAGGTAGAACCCTTTAGGCTAAGTTACTACAGAGCTCTGAAAGGCTAGCAGTTCATTTAAACTTCATAATGAGGACAGAGAGACAGGACTTTATACTGAAGGCAATGCAAAATGTTTTATGAGAAATGGTCTAAGGAAAGAGCAGTTTCTTTGATACAGATATATATATAGAGAGGGAGACAGTATTTAAGAAAACCCACAACTTTGGGGACATTTACCTTTTATGCTGGATTTTGGATTTTTTTTTCACGTCTACTCAGTGAAGAAAGAACATTTCACTTTTAGAATTTTCTGTTCTAATCATTCCTTGATTCCATTTCTTGAATATATTTTCTTGAATATATAATGCATTTTTCTGGAACACCATGAAATCTTGTGAAAATATATAAATTAATGATAATCTGAGCATTTATATTCTATACAGTGCACAAATCAAACTTGTTGATGCTCTTTTTAAAGCACTAGTTTAAGTGTATTTATTCAGACTTACAGAAAATGCAGAAATATGCATTTTTATATGTTAGTAAATGTAAAAGGAATTTTATATTTTTGTGTAGCACTTAAATGAATAGGGCAAATATAAGTCCTTTTTTGAGGGGGCTCTTTTTTTTATTTTTATTTTGAACCAAAGCACACTTTTTATCTTTTTTAAATTGGGGGGATTTATGGCTACTATCAAGAAGTTTGAGGAGAAAATATACACCCACAATGTTAGTGGGGAAATTGCATCTTTCAGAATGAAAGCCACACAATCAATCTTCCAGTCACTTAGCAATGCATTCTTCAAATGCACTTCAGAGTATGGATTTGCCTCTCCTTTGTAAATTAGTAATGGGATTTGAAGTATCAGAAGTCTGTTTGTTTTCATTATGTGGCAGGTTCTGAAGGATTTATCTCCTAGTGGCTTTTTGATACCTGGCCTGACAAAACCCCTTTTGATCTAGATAGTTATCTGAGATGTTGCTATCTCATAGAGATTCCCAGGAAAGACAGGAGAAGAGCTGAAATCTGGTTTTAGCTAGTTTATAAAATCCATTAAGAAGTAAGATGAATAAAGAACTTTCTTTTCATTTCTGCATTCATTACTTATATGTTATCACTGCTGAGTATCTCCAAATGTACTCATAGGTTAAAACTAGGAAGATGCAAAACTTTTTTTTTTTTTTCATTTAGCTACCACAATATACTGTTCAAATTGCATAAAAACAAATAGGCAAAAATAAGAATTTTCCTCACTTAAAAAATAAAAGGCTCAAGTATTTACTTCTTTTCACAGTATAGGGGTTCTCATCAAATATCACCAGCTTTTTGCTTTGATGAATGAAAAATATCACTAAAATATTATTTTAAAAGAGAAAGGGGGGGAAAAAAAGCCCTCCTTGATTTGCAAGAGTATGTTTGTAAAGTTAATGTTAAATGCATTAGTCAAATTCTCTCAGATGCCCCGATTAACTGTTAATTTAACTATCCATATCCCTTTCAAGTCATCCATAAAAGGGAGACGACTTCTGTAATGGTCTCTTTCTAGACATTCTTTTGAATTATCATAGAGAACTCATTAAATATTGAAACAAAACTTGAAAATCTTTTTAATGCAGCAAACTTATAGTGCAGAGTTAGAATTTCCCCCCAGCAATATCCGTGTTCATATTAAAAAAAGGAAAACTAGGAAAAAAAGAAAAAAGAAAAAAAAAAGAAAGTTATTGAACCAGAACTGCTTTAAGTCTGATGCCATACAGCAGTAATTAAAAAAGACTGTCAGTCTACATGTATCTTACCCTAGTAATTTAATATTGTGTATAGTCCTGTATGTCAGATATGGAGTATTCA
Organism: Nettapus auritus; assembly: GCA_011076525.1. Lineage (NCBI taxonomy): Eukaryota > Metazoa > Chordata > Aves > Anseriformes > Anatidae > Nettapus > Nettapus auritus. Next base: position 10,223,736 of record CM021765.1, read on the forward strand.
TCATGAAGAGAAGATTCAGGTATATTTTCTTCCCTAAGTCCCTTGAATGAATACAGTTTTTGTATTCTGGGGGTCGGAGAGTGGGTGTTAAATGCACATTTAAAAATTCTCTGTGTTTATGTATATGAGAGAAAGTTCAGTTCTCCAGTCCAATAGAGTAATTGTTCTCTTGCCTGATGATTACAGGGTGCTCATTAGTTCAGTTTCGTTCTGTTATCAGTTACTGGTCATTAGTATTGTGATTTGAAAAAAGTCAATTTATATGAAGTGCTCCTTAGTAATAGGGAGGTGTAATTTCTCAAAGGGAAGGAAGAGGTTGTTCTTAAATTGTGCCATTTCATTGGATCAGAAAAAGCTTAATTTTGATCAAAAACAGTTTGTATCATATTTCTTTTCCTTTTGCCAGAAACTGAATGAGAGTGTAAATGTCATTGAGAGGATGATTGGTCTCAATGACTTCATTTTCAGGCCTCTAGAGATGATGCTTAGGGTTATTATGCCAAAAGCCCAACAACAACAAAACCCAAAACCTGTTCATGATACAAGTAATATGAGGAACAAAACTGCGCCACAATTAGGAAGAGCCCTAAAAAAAAAAAAAGTGAATTATTGTCATGACAAACATTTTCAAACAAAATACTATTTTACAGTTTGGGGTTCTTTTAGTTCCTGAAAAACAAATAGCTTCTCTGAAGCCCCTTAATTGGAGGGAATTTAGTAAGATTTATTTTTACATCTTCTAAAGTTTAGGATACTGGAATGGGTTTCTATATATTTGGGTTTGTTTGCTCAGTGCAGCTGATTTGTTCAAGCAGAATGGTTCAGTTACTCCAACGAGTAACTCAGGGTGAAAACAGTTAGTTTCAGTGGCCTGATGCTCTGCATGTATCCTACACTACTTAATTTCTGACTTTATGAATGCCTATTGCTTCTGTGGTGTATATTGAACTTCTTTTTCCATGTCAGACTTTAAAACATCATGATTTTCTCTTGCAAATAAAGCGTGTGTCACAACTGTGCCAGCTTGATGTATTTGTAACTCCTTTTGTCAAGAATAAAATGTAATTTAAAATGTAAATGTTTCCTTTGGGTCATACCTCAACTATGTGGTCACTGTGAAATAGTTTTAGGAAAACGTATTATGGTGTTTTTCTAACACACAGGGATTTATTTATTTATTTTGTGTGCATGTGTTGAAAAATGCTTTCTGCCATTGGCTTTGAAGGGAAACAGGAAGGATTTTAAGGATTTGCATATTGGACTGTTGAAACTATAGTGTCAACACAGCTGGTAAATTGCGTTATGTGACACATCTGTTGCAGAAAAGTTTCAACAAATATTCTAGTTAAACTATAATTAACATATAGAGATGAGTGAAATACATTTAAGTGTGAATACAAATATTTCAAAAGAAATAATGTCCAGGCTATAAGCCGGTGCAATAAGCAATTTCCCTTATCCTGATATACTTAGGAGTGCCAAAGTCTTCTCCCCACCTCCAATGCATCTTGGTAGACTCTATTTTATTTTATTATTTTTTTTTATAATCCTTGTATAGGTACTCACCAACTCTAATTCTGGTATGAGCATTGTTTTTGAAGATGAAGGAAAAACAAACAAAAAAACAACTGCATTAGCTTGCCAGTCTCACATGCAATGGCACTGATACTCAACTACGTCCAGACATTTTTGGTTTTGAATTTTCTAATTGAGAAAGTTCATCTTCTAACAGATTTTCCAACCTGATCCGTATACAAAAACACTTCTTAAAGTCAGATACTGTTTTTACTACTATTTCTATTACCAGTGTACTTCGGGTTATCTGTTTCTCTCCACGTGTCCTTCAGACCTTGCTCCTTATTGACAGGGCCTTTTGATATTATGTTGTCAGTATAAACCGCTAAACATACTGTGGTAGTACTTAAAACTGATGTTTTAACAAGCTTTAGTAGTAACATCATCTTAGCCCCATATTTCCTTTACCACTGCATCTTCCTGATCAGTCATTATCTGGTCTACATTTATTGTATCCATCATCACACTCTTTATGCTCACTAATGGTTGATCTGTGTACATAACATTAAATGTTCTGCTGACATCCAGAAAGATCATTTGAAGGACATTCTTCACCCATGTCCTTCAACTATCAAAGAAATAAATTATCACACTTAACTCATTACTTTAGTAATCATATTTTGATTTAAAGTGTATTTTTCTTTCTATGATTTTTCTCATTCTTTATTCATTCTAAAGCCGTACATTATAGGTCTCTGATTACTTGAATAACTTCTTCCTGTTTCTTCTTAAATGTAAATCCTAAATTCACATGGTAATATGGTACTACTGTTACAAATACAATAACTTCAAAGACCAGTTCTTTCAAATTTGGTGACAGATTACCTATTCCCTCATTTTGTATTAATCAAGTTTTTGCATCCATTTCTGTTTCTTGTTCATTTATAGTATTTGAGAACCTATATCCATGGATTTCTGGGGGAAAGGTTGTCATTAGAAACATGATTATTGGGAGAAAGATAAACCCCAGTTATAGTCTATTCATCTGCTTTCATTTTTAATTTTACTTCATAGCCTTTGACACAAAAGTCTTATTTAAATCTTTTCTTGTCTGTGTTGAGTAATTACATTATTTGCTCTCCCTTTTGTGAGAGGCCATCTGTATGAACAAAACAAGGGTATGACCACACAAACACATTAGAAGGAGGTAAAATGTGGTCAGAATATCAAACACAATATCTATTGAATGGAACTGTCTGAACACATGCACTCCACTATAAATACGAGGTAATTTATCTTTGGCTGAGAGTGTTAAGCACCATTGCTGTGACCATGTGAAAAAATATAGATGGAGTATTTAGAGTTAGCTTTATATTGCATCTTTCTTTCCGGTAACTTGTTTTTGCTCATGTATGTATTGTCTTACAGCATGAATTTATCCACAGAGGAGTGATTTAGCAGTGTACATTTCTCAACTGTAATAGAGAATTTATTTGCTATAATAATTTATTTGCTGTAATAGAGAATTATTTGCTATCATATAAAGTTGCATGTGTACTTAACTTCTCAATGCCTTTATTTTTTCTACTTTCTGTGCTTTCATAAACAGTAAGGCACTACACACAACCTCCTCTCTCTCTCTCTCTCTTTTGCCTCCCTTTTTTTAAAAAACAAACAAACAAACAAACAAAAAAACAGAACAGAAAGTTAACTGGTTTTTAGATGGCATGTAGGATGGGAGTTTTTTAGATTAGCTGTGATAGTAAGTTTCATGGAAGAAAGCAGTGCATCATACTAATAAATTATATTAACCAAAGACTGATGATCGGGCAACTTATTGTGATTCTTCTAAGGAAGAAAAATACACTTCTGCTTCCCATTAAGCAGAGGAAGAATCCTTCATTAACTGGATTAGTATGTTTATCAGGATCCACTGTTAAAAGCCTAGTTCTTCCTCTGGGATATAATTTTGCTCAGGCATAGGATCACTAGACTGAATTCCACAACGTATAAAGAGTATCACTAAAAAGAAGAGTTATTTAGCAAGCATGTGTTTAATATTTTTTTATATTCCACTTGGATGAGATGTATTTTTCTGCAATTTAGAAATGAAAGAACCTTGAAGTTTCCTGAGGACAGCATAATTCACTGTCCACTTACAATCGTTTTTACTGCATTGGTTTAAGTACACAGCAGAAGAGTCTCATTTGGAGCTACTGTTTAAATAGCCTTGCATGTCTACCAGTTTATACTGATAACTTTGTTCCTGTTATTTCTACATCACAGTCAGTCTGATCTTTTTATTGCTATTAGGTCTATAATTATTGATTATTAGTCAAACAGCATAATTGTTGAGTGCTATTATGAATGAAGGAACAAATTGATAATGGAGATATGTTCTTTTTTATTTCAGTTATATTTCTAGGAAGGTAGAAGCAAGCACACAATTTTTAAAGATTATAAGATTCTGATATATTTAAAATGTGATGTTACAGCTGTTTCTCAGCTATTTCAGTCTAGATTTCCCGTTTTGAAAAAAAAAATGCTGAAAGCTTCTATAAAAATGATTTGTGTGCATATAAAAAATGGATGCGCTTTTGCACAGAACCAAAGGAACAGTATGCACAATCAAGTTCAGTTTCCTGAAGTCATAGCTGTATGTCACCCACTCTGATCTGAGCAAGGGCAGTAGATGTCCAGTTCAAAAGTCCACATCCTGCAAATCATCTACTCCTTTGGCATTGCAAAACAGGGGTCACAAAGAACTTTCTAGTTACTTTCTACCTGTTGTAAATTTAAGAACTAAATAGAATATCAATGCCAGACCTAAAACGTGTCATATAAAAAAATGCAGGAGAGGGTGGGTGCATTTTATTCCTACACTGGCAGTGTATTTGCTACGTTAAAATGTGAAATGGAAAATTTTGCCAGTTTATTTAAAAATCTCTTTAGTACCAGTAGCTGCTGGCAGATTTCCAGGAAAGAGATCAAAGGGCAACTGTGTACCCTTAATACAGTCCTAGTCTGCTGAAATTTGTGACTGAGGGGCTGCCTGATGTTAATGTCTTTGTATTTTATATTCCTCAGCAGATTTTTTTTTTTTTTTTTTTCCTGTATAGGTAGGGTTTGGAAGCCATATTATCTCAGTCTCTACAAAATAGTGAGGCAAAAGATTATGTATTGTATTAAGAATTATCTCCTTTTTTTTTTTTTTTTCATCTTCCAGTTCTCACAGTTCTTCTACTGAAAGTGACAGTAAGTGTTTGTTTTGTGTTTACATTTTCCAGAACATCAGTCATTCTGTAGCCATCTTCGATGTACTGTCCAGGAGAGTTTAATGTTTTTCCCATAGTCTGTAGGAATCCTTATTGAATCAATTCTTCATTATGTGAAAACAATTGTAGAATTCTCATCTCATGCTTTCATTTATAGATTTATTTATTTATTTATTTATTTCCTTTGGAATGACTCAAAGATAGAAAAGCAAAGGAGACAAAAGAAGTACCATGCCAGCTTTTTCCAGTATCTCTGAAGACATAATTCTCACTGATCAGTTTCTCCCTCATCCTCATGCCCATTCCTGGTATCCCCTTTAACATGCTGGTTTATCTCTCTGGATATCTTGTCACCTTTATTTTCTCATTCTCTTGAAATTCTAAATAGTGTTTCTGTTTTTTAGTGAAGCTGATTCATTATTTCATATCTACACTTAAATTTACTTCAAATCTCTTCCTTAATGTCCTTATTTTGTTCCGTTTTGGCTCTTTTCTGTTTTTAACGTAAAATGAATTATTTCATGATCGTTGTCCCCTCATATCATTCCTGTAAGAAGCAGTTTTTCTGAGCTCAGTTGCAGCTTTTAGGAGGCATCTTTCTCCCTGCTTTCCAGCTACGCCATGTTCAACAGATGACATGGTACCTAGTAATGAAACATTGTCACATAAGCCTAAAATCAATCATGTCTTTTCTTAATGTCCGTTTGGCAAAGAAGTCTGTCTTCTGATTGAAAATATCTGAATATTCTTAGTAGTTGTGGATTTTTTTGGGATAGGGACATGGGATGTATCTGTTTCATGAAAGTGGGATTTCCAGATTCCTGTTTCTTTTATATGGAGTTTACACTCCATATACAAACATACGGTTAAGTGCCTTTAACAGACCCCAGTAATTTTATTCTGGGGCTTTTTTATGGACCATCTAAAAATATTATCATCCAGCAGATTGCGGAAATTAAATTATCCTGATATAAATATTTTTTTTTTTTCCCCCAAAAAATATACAACACTACCACAATACAGCTTTACATTCTTCTGGTCCAGTCATAACTGTTCTGTTGTGTTTGATCTGCACAGTGTTCAATTCCATCTCTTCTACTGGGAGCTCTGCTTCTTCTGGAATTTGTCCAAAATACTGTAATTAGGACACAGGTTGAAATTTTCATCACTTGTAGTCAAAGCAAAACTTTTATTGATATGGCAGAATTGATGGACAGATGCTACCGTTCTTTTTAGTACTCCAAGATGTTTCTTTTGAACATGGCTGCATTTCTCTCACTTCTTCCTCTGTGTTTTTGCATAGAGTACAAGTGGCTTTTAGCTGAAAACTTGTCATCTTTGACCATACTTTCTTCACTAATGCTTTGGAATGTCCTGAAAGCTTTACTTACATACACACACACACATATATACACTTTTAATGCTTATTGTGGTCAGACATCACAAAACTGTAAAGTTTCTGGGTCTTTTTTTTCCCCACTATAGACCAGAAGATACCAGTCTGATGATTACTTGAACCTCCAGTTCTTTAAACATTTTAAGTTACCTGTCACACTTTCTTTTGTTCTACACAAAGGACATTCAAGCTGTATTATTTATATCAGCATGAAAAATAGTCAGTAGCCTCTCCCTTGTTGTCACTGGGATCTTCTTCAACACTGTATATTTTGGTTCCCAGGAGACACTATTTCTGATTTCTGGGATTTTACATATAATAAGCCTGTTTTCCTTAGTACTGTTTTCTTAAAGGCGTCTAGTTGTACTAGCATGATTTTCTGGTCTTCTGTCTCCCACTCTTTCAACTAAATGTGCATCATTCTGACATCTCTCTCTCAAATATTGAAAGAAATATTGTCTTAGGCAGTCTCCGAGGAATTATAGTATCAACCGTTCCTTTTGAATTGGCTGCCTGTTTCCCTTTTGTTTCCATCATTTGCCATGTCTTATTTTTCCTTTGTATCTTCGAAGACAGCAATTTATACTGCAGCTTTTTTCACTAGCTAGTCTTTCTCTGCCTTGTTTTTGCAGTTGCCTTCTACCACTGATTGCCCATGCATCACTCAGGTCTTTGATTTAGCTGCTCTGGTACAAACAGTTTTATGTCCATAGTCATTCTTCCTTCCTTCTGTTACACTCTCAGATTCCTGCCTGACAATTGTTCTTACAGAAATTTCCAGTCTTCAGGTTTTCTCAACAAGCAGTTCTCACAGGCTATTTTCTGTACATATATGTACATACAGTTAACAGAGATGTAATTACTATCAGAAAAAAAAAAAATCAGAAGGATGGATATTGTAAAGTTCCTACTCAGGTCTTCATTGTTTCTGTTATATATTACGTGTCCTCTAAAACTGTTTTAATGTGGACAAGAGGGGAAAAATTACAGAAAAAAAAAAAAAAAAAAAAAAAAAAAAAAAAAAAAA